>JAQFVV010012531.1:0-707818 GCA_028023455.1 Epiperipatus broadwayi
AGACTTCTATTAAAATAAATGGCCCGAATTCAATAAAGCCCAAACTCTTCCTTCACAAGTTGAATTACTTAAACCCTATATTTTTATCTAATATAGCTGAAATGATTGGAGTTAGTTATAATAATTCAGCTACTGGCGATATGCAGTTCAGACAGAGATAGAATAAAAAAAAATTATCATTAATAAAATAAATTAAAAATAAAATTTAGAATAAACTAACATTCTTTCCTCTGTCAAAACACATTCTAAAGGCTGTAAGTACTTGCACTGTTAAAATAATGATGATGATGATTTCATGTCATTGTTAATATTACTAAACTAAAACAAAACATTCATTAATTTGCCAATATGCTCTCAATATTTTATTATTATACAATCAAAGTTTCAATCTCTTTAGCTAGCCCCTTACCTTGCAATATTGATGTAATGAATCAATTCTTAATTTAAGAGTACTTATAATAGTGACACTAATCTCAGGGTTCTCTGGTATATTTAATAAAATGCTCGGCAGTATTGTGTTGTCGCATATGACTGACATTCTGGTCGGCTATAAACATTTATCTTATTTAAATTCCATGTGTCATCATCCACATATCAACTGACTATAATATTTAACGAGATGACAACTATATTTAATAACAACATAATTTTGAATAATACAGCCATTTTATCCAGATCCTCAGTCGGGAATGATGAAAAGACAAAGGTGCTTTTGTGTCAACTTCCATCATCCATGACAATACAATAATTGAATGAATTTATTACTCAGACACTTCACTTAAAAGTGTACTTAACAATATGCAACTAAGCAAACTATTTTGGGAATAAAGTGATTTTTTACACATATAAATAAAAATGTCTTGGTCTGAAGTTTCCAATTTCATAAATAATTCTTATTAAGTGCAAATATAATGAAATATTCTAGAATCTGCTTACAATTGTCTATCTGGTGTGAATTTAAGATTTCATAAATGATTTTGGACTCAAGAAAGTATAAATGTGTAATACACTTTTATTTAACACACAAGAAAAATGACTCAAAAGCAACTGGTAACAAGATTATAATTTATTATTAAATTTTAACAAGATGATGATTTATTATTACGGTTTAACAAAACTATCCTTTATGAATTAACAATAAACAAACATATACAATTTGTTTGATCCCATATGGATAAAACAAAATATAACTAATAGTAATTCGTCTATACTTTAGACTTGGTTCAGACTATTTCTTCATCTTCTTTTTACATTTATACAAATTGAATATAACAAAAATAAATATTATTATCGATACATCAACTCATCCATTTTAGTGTATCTTACATGAACAGTTGACTAACTGTATTAACTAACTATTTGTTTTAAGAAATAACAAATAATCTGATTATTAGACATATGCAGTACAAACGATTTTTATTATCATATCTTTAACTAAATGATAGTTTTATTTGAGATTAACTTATTTTTCGTTTATGAGTTATTCGTATCAGAAGTTACACTTATTATTTTAATGTTTACCTTTATATGTATATCTTGAAGTTGTTACACGTATTGTATTCCTCAGTATAAGTTATATTGTAGGTGCTACTTAATCATTAGCCTGAATTAAACCTAGTATTTGAACCCTCTATTTGGCATATTAAATCTTTACAATCTTGTAATTTTACAACTTACCCTCTCTCCATGATGACTTATGTGTGGATTACCAGCACTATTCCGTAGCACAATCCAGACATTGATCATAGCATATATACTATGTAGCTATTTTTACTAAATGGATCTTGAGGAGTCACTTACTCAATATACCCGTTATCTTGCCATAACTTTCTAAACAAACACAATATTCAACACCTTCAGTGGTGGAATCTCTCCTATTTTCTCATAGGAATATGGAATAACACTGAAAGGTCCTTAGGAGTTAACTATACTATTAAAATAGTTTGGTGATTAACACTCTTGCTTGGGCATAATAGGAACACACACCAATATAATCCTCTCCTGGGATTTTAACGAAGATAGAAATACACTAATCTGATATAAATTAATGATGTCCTAACTCTGAAAGCGATGCTTGGGTTATAAACATGCCGAATATTAGATTTATCTATTCCCCTCATGGAAAATAAAGCTTTTGGGGAATCATTTCCATCCCACAAAATAGATACATTACAATTATCACTTATGCGAATATTAAGCATATACCAATGCTATATCGGGGCAAGACAAGCAAATACACTAATTACACTAAATTTATGTTCGGGGGTATACTTAGATCAACGTCTGAAATCAATGGATAACACAGAATAAACCTACACAATTTTACACCTTTGCCAAAGAAAAACATTCAACAAGTAATTGGTAGTATAGTATTCCTTGAACTAAATTAAGTGAATGCGTTAATAAAGAATAAATTGGGAATAAGTTCTTCCACCTAACATAGTATAAATTTGTTTAAAACTTTACAATAAGTAATATCCTGTATAGCACTTCTCTTTAATTTCTTCTGATAATTTCTAACTAGATATTTTACCTATTAAGTATCTGAATCTTTTCTTCTTTAACGCATCTAACATATGAATTTATACCCATAATACACTATCATAAATAAACATATTTTTAAAAAAAAAAAAAATTTTCTATGTCGAATATAAATTTAACCTAGAATAAGTATATGAAAACATACCTCTTATGATTTACTAAGTCATTTAAATATTACTTGATTATGCAGCCTTTAACCTGTAGATATAAAAAAAATACACAATTTTTACAAATTAGTAAAAAAAAAATCATTACTTAACAAGTGTTTATTATCTCACTAGAAAATGTTTTTCCGATGGGCAATTTATCTAGATGTAGCACTTGATCCATTCAGTAGTTCACGAAGCAAAATTTAAAATAAGAAACACATTTTATTGTTTCATTTATATAAAAGTTGCCTCCATTCTGAGTGCAATTAATAAATTAGGCAAAGAAAACATAACAAAGCATTGGATGTTAATTCTTCTTTGAATTAACTGCTATAATTTTTGGGATCAAGAAAACAATACATATTTTAACATGACGAATATTTGACGATTGTGATCCATAATTCTTTTTCTTTTTACTATTAATGATATGTATCATTTTTTAGCTAGCTGGCTTAGAAACTCAAACTTAATGCGTGAATTTTCCAAATATTATTATTATAAGGACTGCAGCTGACTTACTTACGTGGATATGAAGTTTTAACGACTCAAATTGATGTATATTATAACACATATTATATTATGGTTATAATTAAGTCACTAATGTTTGTAGTTTTATTCCTACTCTAGGAATTATAATTTTTCTTTAATAATGAATTCTCATTAAAATGCACATACAAATTTTCTGATATTTGCCTTGAAAGGCCTGTTTTAAATATACAGGTGCATAAGTAAATATCCTTGATCATTAATATTATTTTTAGATAATTTCAGTGAATAAAACATATTTTAACGTGGAAGACTTACATTATTTTTCAAAGCAGACAATGTCCTTTAGAAAGAGCGCGAAATTTTCTAGTTAACTTTCCTTGGCTTTCTAATATATCTTTTAATTATAATTTTCTTTTTTTTAACACCATGAAAAGATTATTAAATAAGGTAAAGTTAACAAATAATTGTTTATTTCCTGGAAATTACTTATATTGCTTAATTTAAATGTAATGACGCTTTCCGTGATTACTGTAGTTAATACGGTCATTTTGAACTTTGGCATACGATAGTATATTTTTGCGTATAAAGCTTTAAATAGGTAGATGGCACCAGAAAACAAGATATCTTATCAAATAGGATTAGCACCACATGATATTATTAAAAATTTACTGGACTTATGTTATTTCTGCAATTAAAAATAATAAAAAATTTGTTACCCAATTCAGTACTGCTTCCTCCTTGTAAAACTAAAGTCAGACTAAACTTTCCTCCAAAATTTTGGCGGTCTTGTTTTAGCGACCTCTTATAGAAAAATAATCATTTAATTATACATAAACAAGGAAAGGAGAAAAAACTTATTACAATTAATATATTTTTCCGTATGATTTAAATAAATTACAAAGTAATTTAACAAATAATGAAAAATAATAAATATACTTAATTAATAATTAGTGATGTATATTTTCTTTTAAATATGAGATTTTCTACAAAATAGGAGAATTATCAGAAGTTATTGTGCGTTATGATAAGATGCTGTCTCTCCCTCTACCCATCAAAAATCAATTACTGTTTATGATAGGTGCTTTTATACTATATTAAATTGCTCTTATTGTTAATATTTTAATTGAAATTATTCATGCTCTTCTTCAAAATGACATCAAATTACTAAATTTTTTTAGTGATTTTGGCTTAAAACACCATTAAAGTGGAAGTAAATAGCATATTTTATTAATACATAATATTATTACTATTTTATTTTTATTTTCTAAAAAGGATAGCATTGTTTTTCTGTGGAAACAATGCCTCAATTAGGTACAATATATATATATAATTGAATATTTATAAATACGGTAATTAGATAATTAAAATTTTTATCCATTTAGTAGTGCTTTTGATTATCCTAGTAATCTTTGTCAACTAACACTTTGAAAAGCTAATCTTCCCACAATTCTGTGATCTTAATGTTTGCTATCTGCCTGTTAATTAAGTCATGTTTTATGTGTATATTAGCATAACTTCCTTTATTTTCCTTTTATTGTTATTTTTTTCAATTTATAATATTTTTACATTATTAAAATTAAAGTCAAAACTGGTCATAAAAAACAGATGCTGAAATATTATTATTTATTTTACAATTTTGTTTCGATTTCTGAACAGATTTTAATAACAGCAAGTGCTCATTAGCTCTTTTTTCCAATGTACATCTTGATTCACCTATATATGCCTGCCACACCTACATATTCATTTATAAATGACAGAATTTTTATTTATAAATGAGGTTTTATCTTTAGAGTTATTTATTAATTTGTTTAATGTAGGAGATGTTTAAAATGCAATATCACATATACCTTTATAAATATTTTTTATAAAATTTACTTGATCATAGCGTAAGCATGTGTTTTAAAGACCTACAGAGGTCCCTAGTGACGATTTTTTCAGATGCTCATTGCTAAGGTTTACAGCCTTGTTAAAACTATTATTGATCATTTGAAATATATGGGATTGATATCCATATTTTTATTAGCAGGAGAATCAATATTATTACTAAATTTTTTATTCTTATGTTTTGTATTAAAATCTCTAATAACATTATATATATGATTATAATTGTAGCCAACATTTAACAATTCATTCAAATATATTTCAATATTTTTGTCTTTATCTGATGAATATTTGCAAAGAGTATTATTTCTAAATAAGAAGAACTTTAAACCTGCCATTTTTTGTGACACTGGCACTCTTGATTTATATAGAATATAACTCTTTTATTATTGGTTTAATGGTCATACAGTAATCCAGCATACATTGATATCTAATTATTTTAAGATCAAGAAACTGAACACACATTAAATTTTCATCTGTTTTATCCATTTTAGGTCTTTTAAACTATTTAATTCTTTAAACAATTCATTAATTGTATTTGGTTTGTCACATACAAAAACATCATCAACACATCAATAATATACAGTAATATTTTTTGGTAAAATTCCTTTTCAAAATATTTTATTCATATGTAGAAATTACAAAATTACATGTTTGAGCAACAGTAGGTAAACCAATTGCCAGCCATTGCCCATTTTATAAAAATATTTTTTAAAAACTGCATAAATATTTTTATCGATAAAGCTTAATGATTCAGTTATAAATTTTATTATTTTCACATTAATATTTTTTAGACTTAATGCATTGGAAATAATTTCAATAGATTCTAATCAATCATATGATCCATACATTTCACTTACATCTAGAGAACATATTACATCATTAATATCAATCTTAACATTACAGATTTTATTAACAAAATCAAATGAAGAACATATTATATATTTACCAAAACCAAGAATTTCTCACAGCATTTTCTCAATTAAACAACACATTTCATAATAAAACACCCCCCCCAAACAACCATTAAACATAATATCTCATTTTCTTTATGCAGTTTTATATTTGAAAAAGTATATTAGAAATAATAGTCTTTGCAAATATTCATCTGATAAAGGCAAAAATATTGAAATATATTTGAATGAATTGTTAATTGTTGACTACAATTATAATCATATATGTAATGTTATTAGAGATTTTAATACAAAATGTAAAAATAAAACTTTTAATAATAATATGGATTCTCCTGCTAATAAAAAATATGGATATTAATACCACATATTTTGAATGATCAAATAAATTTTATAAAAAATATTTATAAAGTTATATGTGATATTCCATTTTACACACCTCGTACATTAAACAAATCAATAAATAACTCTAAGATAAAATCTTATTTATAAATAAAAATTGTGTCATTTGTAAATGGATATGTAGGTGTGGCAGTGGATATATAGGTGAATCGGGATGTACATTGAAAAAAGAATTAAAATGCACTTGCTGTTATTAAAATGGGTTCAGAAATCAAAACAAAATTGTAGATAATAATATTTCAGCATCTGTTTTTTATGACCATAATAAGTCATGTATTTATGGTTTTGACTTCAATTTTAATAATGTAAAAATATTGGGAAATTGAAAAAAATAATAAAAGGAAAATAAAAGAAGCTATGCTAATATACAAATACAAACATGACTTAATTAACAGGCAGGCAGCAAACATTAAGATCATAAAATTGTGAGAAGATTAGTCTTTCAAAGTGTTAATTGATAAAGATTACTAGGATAATCGAAAGCTCTCCTACGTGGATAAAATTTTTGATTATCTAATTACTATATTTATAAATATTCAATTATGTAATTATATATATTTCTTTGAAAAAATACAGACGTCGAATACTATTATATATATACGTTTTAAAATAATTGTAAATAGATTATATATAGAAGATGATGGCTAATTAATTAATTGTGAGGAAGATTGCTATCTGGACTAAATGTTAGAAAATGTCGCAAACGGTTAAAATTGTTATTGTATTCATAATCATTATTGTAAGAATATTTTTAAAAACTTAATATTAAAGATCTGAAGACAGAAGAGTATTGGGTACATTTTTACATACTCATTTAATATTCAGTGTTTTTTATTACTGTTCTTGCTATTATAATTTATTATCATTATTTTTTTTCTATATTTGCATAGAATATAATATTATAATTGTTTTCAAAACTTTAATGCCTTTTATAAATTGGCACTATTTTACACTAAAGTAATATAGTATTAAAGTTACATTTTTACAACAAATTTAATTATTATTATCATTATCATTACCTTTTTTTCTTTTCAGATATTCGTCGTTTCAAGAACAAATTTTTTACCTTCTATAATAGCCAGCCTGGAGAATATTTGGCAGTAAAAGTACTATTAGCATTCATATTTGGGGCTTTTCTTGGTAGGGGTAAGTTAAATTAATTTTATTTTGTATTTTTCTTCGCGTTTTTTACAATTATTATTATTTACACATTTAATTGGAAACACATCAGAATAAGGCCTATTTCATTTGCACTTAAATTTTCTTTTTTCTTTTATCTCAGTATTACGAACTAGATATCCAAAAATTGCATGGGATAAAGATTACTTTTACATTTGGGATGATTGATAAAAGATTCAGATGTGTTTTCCAAAGCCATTGTAATAAGGTAATTCATATTATTACTGATGATTATTTATCAAAATAAAATATAAAAATTCTACACATATTTGTTTTTTTTATTCATATATATACAAGCAAGTATATAAAGAGAGATTTTAATGGCGGTATGATGAACTATTAGAAAATCTATCAGGTATGAGTTAAGCTCAAATTGTGGAACAAGTAAATTCGATTGTTTTTCTTAAATTTTACTCAGAATTGGAAATTTTTCTGATAAATATTGTCTTCTTTGTTAACAATTCAAAATTGATTGGAAAATGAATTGCTAACTATTTTTAAATTTAACCAATTGACTTGGTGAATAATATCTTATTTTTTATTATTCTTTTATGGAGCAATGCAGTATTAAATCTTATACACCACCAAACCCATTATGTATTTTGTTTTATATATTATCTCATTATCAAAAAATACCTTATGTTGTTATAACTTAAAATAGATTATGCATTGAATATTAAATATTAATTTAATTCATCTTACATATATAATCCTTATTTTTTCTGCTATCTGATTGTTGAATGTATGAATAATTGTTTGATGTCATGTGTCAAATTCACAAACACTATGTTTATGCAAAGGAAATAATTCCATCTTAATAAAACATGCTTAGAAAAAAAATCAGTACATATGCTTTTAACTGCAGAGGTATAGTATTTATATTACTAGTAAAATGTGATTACAATACATAAATTCATGTTTGAAATATGATATTTAGTGAGGCAAAAAATAAATGCTATAAGCCTGTATTTACATTCAGTTTTGGTTACCATTTATTTTGGTTATGTGAAAAAGTAATTCGAAGTAATCCCAATATTGATAAAAAAAATGCTCAGAAAAAAATAGTACCTGTGCTTTTAACTACTAAGATATTGTATTTAAATCATGAAGAAAATGTGATTACAGTACATAAATTCATGTTTGATATGTGGTATTTAGTGAGGGGAAAAAAATGGATTCTATAAGTGCTATATTTATATTTAGTTTTGGTTAGCATGTCATTGTTTTATCTGAAGGAAGTAATTCAAAGTAATTTCCCCATTAAAAAATGCTTAGAAAAAATCAGTACATGTGCTTTTAACTACACAATACAGTATTTAAATTATAAAAAAAATGTGATTGCAGTACATAAAATCATGTTTGAAATGGGATATTTAATGAGAAAAAAATAGACACTATGATACTGTATTTACATTTATTTTTGGTTAGCATATAATTGGAGTCAAAACAACAGCCTTTTAGGCCTGTGTACAATTTTCACATTTAAAATATTTTGCTTAATTTATATTAAATCTTTAAAAAAATTGTTAAGCAAACAATTAAAAAAACAAGGCCTTCCCAGGGCTGGATACATCTGGTCTCTTATATAATTCAAGTATGCATACTGATAAACTGGAAACCAATATTAAACAACATTTAATAAGTCATCAATCAAAGTCTTGATAATACACACTTTCTAACATTATCATCATACTAAAATAACTAAATAATTAATCATTCCGAATGAAGATTGATCATTGTAAGTTATAAAACAATTGTATTAAATGAGCTAATCATTTTTTTATTTTCTTGTAATGTTAAAGTTGATAAGGTTGCATTAGTGTGGCTAATTGACTGGAAAGGCATACATTGTTTGAGTAGTTAATATGTGTATATATAAAATTTAAAGTGAGAAAAAAAGGGAATGTAATAAAGAGAATTGTTTTCGTCGTAGTGGTGTAATTACTTCAACTAAAGTATATCAGAGCTGTTGATTTGACAAATTTATTGCATGTAATTAAAAATATACATCCATTCTATTGATATAATGTAAAGGCATTAAAAAAATTATGGATTTTCTATGACTAAACTTATGATGACTTACAAATGGTAGATTTTTCTGTTTGTTGATATGAATGATATTCAACATACAATTGGAAGAACACATTTTTATTGAATGGGGCTTGTGAAATGGATGAAAAATATCAAACTACTCAAAAAAGTGTATGATAAAATTGATTGTTTTTTTTAATAAATTGGTATGCCACATTGACATTATATACCTTTTTAAAGACACACAAATGAGTCACAATTTCAATTTTTTTTATTATGAAGAATAAAATACAATGTATGTAAAACCTTGAATTTTTTCATAATTAAAATTTTGTTTAGCCAAATATTACGAAATAGTATTTTATTATGCCAAATAAACAGATTATAGTATTAGCATGTCATGTGTTTGCCATACTTATGTTTCGTATATTGTTTTGCATAGCTGTCACAAACTTATTTATTACCATTTTTTAACTTCTCCCTTCATTTTTCTTTGGAAATACAGTGCTCATTTTTGTTTTTGATTGACTGCTAATAATGAAAAATCAGTAAATCAGTTATAGTGAAATTAGAACAGCAGTAATTGCTCAAATGTTTTGGCAATTAAATTAGTTTTATGCTTGAGGATCAGATTATCAAAGAGCAGCATGTTTTTTTCATATGTCATAGCATCGACCGGGAGGCGAACCCACAACTGTCTGCAACCAACTACTTACTTGCAAGTCGGCTGTGATGACCTCTCGGCTAACAACGCTTGACAAAAAGCATGTTGTTATAGATTTTTGGAAGACAAGAAAAAAATGTTGGAAAAAAATATTTGTTGTGATAAGCCCTTAGAAATTTTTTAGTTTATGGTGAAGATATTAAAAAAAGAATATTAGAATCTAAAATAACAGTCAAAAGATATCTACTCTATTCTATTAAAGTACTTTCAAATAACAAAGAGATGAACATATATATTAATGAGCAATGGAATTTAATTTTAAAAAATATATACTTAAAAATTCATAACTTACTGTTTTTTATAAACAATTTGTTGATATTCTATTTATATCTCTCATATACAGAACTTACCAAAGAACTGTAAACAATATTTAATTATCTTTCAGATCTTAAAAAATATCATTGGCCAAATCCAATTTCTTATGTCTATTTCGTAAATTTTTATAATGGCTGCTATTATTATGAGATTGTTCACACATTAAAAGAACATAGATGGACTTTTAATCTTCATAAATCAGTTGTTACGACAGAGTTTTAAAGATCAAAGATAATGACATTTTTGTTTATATATGCCTAATAATTCTTGACTAAAATGTCAGAAGGATTTATATGCTTAACACAAGATTATGTGTGCCTGAATTATTTTTTTCTTATAGATATTTACAATCATGATGGACAAAACTAAATTATGGCCCTTATTCACAGGAAACTATAAACTCACCAGTCAAGAGAGAAGTTGATGACCAAATGAAAAGAGTGCTAAGAATCCTCTAATTAGATATTCCAGTTGACTGTCAATGATGAATTTTTATTTAGATATCTATAATGGTAGTTCACTTTCAAATGAAGGAAAATTTCATAAACTGGAAGAACTGTCTAATATCTGACTTTGTGAAGATTAGAAAAAAAAGATGGATAGACAATTAATTTAACAAATGGACAAGTAATTTGACACAAAGGCACAAATATTGGAAATAGAAGTGGAGTTAGATTTTATTATAAATAAAAAATAGAACAATATTGTGGAAATTGATTGTACACCATACAGAATGGCAAGATAATTTATCCAAATTAATGGAAGATATCAAATGCAGAAAATTCAGATTTATGTTCCAACAAATTTTATTGTGATGAAGAAAAAAAATCATATATCGATATACAAAGTGCTTTTGATCAAAATAATGTTTTAAAATTGTCATGAAAAACTTTAATGTTAGAATTGACAAACAATTGAAAAAAGAAAGTATTGATAGTAAACTTGGTTTTGGTGATAGAACTGAAAGAGGACACAGACTTGTGGAATCTACATAAAAAGAAAAACTTTATATTAAGAATTCTTACTTTGAGGGAAATGCAAAACAAATATGGATATGTAAGCATTCAAACGAGAATAGAACAGAATTGAATTATATTTTGACTACAGAAAATACTTATTTCATAGTTTTAATATTTCTTAATAAATTCAAAAGGGGAAATATTCAGGGATTAGTGAGATGTAATATAGAGTTAAAGCAAACTAGAGAGACAGTAATTATTTTAAAAAAATAGTATTCATAGTTGATATTCCGAATTTTCAAAAAAATTCCAATAAGTTTACATTAGAACTTGCAAATCATTTTAAAATATTCCTATTTTGAAGTTAGTTTAGATTTGAATAAAATCAATAGAAAGGTATCTGATACAATATTAAGAATTGCAACAAAGATATCTCCTCTAAAAAAGGCAGCAATTTATCAGTAAATTTTCTACTGAGGTAAGTCAATATATGTGTATAAAACAGAAAAGGTGTATATTTTTTTAAATGCTTCAAAAGAAAAATTGAATGTCTAGAATTTTATAAAATAGTATGAAAAAAGAAATAATAATGATGTAAAAAATACAATTATGAATTGACAAGAAAGGTTATAAAAGAGAATGACAGTTTCAAAAGTAAAAAACAGCCTATTGGTAATGGAAGAAAAGTTGTTTATGCAATAAGAAGAAATGTTGGGGCAATTACCAAAAAGATAAATGGCAACATGAAATGTGTGGATAAGTTCTATGAAGAATTATATAGTAATAAAAAACAAGAAAACAAAGTATCTCCTACAATTGTGATATCTTCTGAATTGCCAACTATTTTAAATAAAGATATGAGATATGCAATGAAATCTATGAGGAAGAAAAAAGATTCAGAAAATGATGAAATGATTATTGATATCTTAAAAGAATCAAATAAAGAAATAAAAAATGTATATCAAATGTCTAACTGATGAAGATACATGAAATGGCTAGAAAAATATGGTTATAATATTTATATCTAAAGATAATAATAATAATAATATTAAAAAATTCTATAAAACATTTTTACCAAAATAATTACAATTCATCTACATTGAACTTTGAATTCTAACCAACTAAAGTGTAAGGCAGATTTAAAAATAGTTTTAGCAATGTAGACTGTATCAAAATATTGAAAGAAATTATAGAATGGACTAATAAATATTAATTGCATTTATATTTTGTATTTTTAGTTTATAAAAATGCATTTGTTTCTGTAAGCATTTCCACAGAGATTAAGACTTTGGATCATCAAGATATAGACCCAGAATATTATTATATTCTGAAGAATATTATTATATTCTGAAGAATATTTATTGAATTACAATAGGATTGATTGGATTACATAGCAATAAGAAAATTATCACTGATAAGGGTATAGACAGATAAGTCTCTATTTCCAAAACTTTTTGTAGTAGTTTTACAAGAATTATTTTGTGGATTAATATGAAAATCTAAGGGAATATAAGTAAATGTGGATTATTTAACTCATCTAAATTTTGCAGCTGATATGATTGGTTTTGCAAATAATGTTTCCGATCTTCAAAAAATATGGAGAGATTATTGGATAAAAGTAAGAAATTAGGACTAAAGATAAATTCTAAAAAGACTAATGTAATGTTCAATAGGTTTTTTTCAAGAGAAGAAAATAAGTTTAATAAACATGAATTAAAAGAAGTTAATAAATACAAATATCTTGGTCAGATTATTAATACATATAAAATGTAATGGATGAAAATTAATCATAAATTTAAATTAAGATGGAATGTTTTTGATAGAAATAACTTAGTATTAAACAAAAATATATGTGTTTAAAAAAAAGATGTTTCAAGATATCAATTTTATCAATTCTTACTTGTGGATCTAATACTTAAACATTTAACAGAAGAACAATTCATAAATTAAAGATTCTCTCAGCAAAGTGAAGAGAGATGTAGGTTAGAAGTAACAAGGTGTCAAAAATAAAATTCATGGATGAAAAAAACAAACATATATTACTGATATCACTGAAAGGCTAAGATACTGAAATGTAACAATACTGGACATACTTCTTGAAAAAATGATAATAGATAGACTATTCTGCATTTTAAATTTGATTCAAAGAGTATGTAAAAAATCTAGAAAAAAACCACTGGTGAGATGAATGGATGAAATAAAAGGTCTGCAGATGTGATGTAGAGAAAGAAGCAAGACTAAATTCACAAAAAAATTGATTAAATTTTTGACAGACATTTCGCAATAGAATAGATCAATAATATTTTTTAAATAATAATAATAATAATAATGATGGTGATGATGATAAATAGTGAGTATATGTAGTATTTTGTTCATAAAATTTTCACTATTCATATTTCATAGAAAGTATAGATAATTAAAATCCACATTATAACCCCAAATGCAACAAAAGAGACTATCATTTCTATAACTTTCACTCACCTAAAACATAATGGTTGTGCATAAAGTATATGACTGATTAGTTTGGAAAATTTTGTTATGTCAGTAGTTTAATATTTTTTTGCATACATTGAGGGATGAATAGAAATTTTAAAAGATTTGATTAGCTACAGATATTATCAGCACATGTATCAATTTATTATACAGACATAAAAACAATGATTCAAACTATTCTTAAATAGTGAAATAAACTTTCTAAATGCTGTTAGTATCAATGTGCCAGTCTCTTTCTCAGATTGTTTAGAAAATGTAAAGTAACTATTTACATCCACATTTTTGGTTCGTATACAGATGGCAAGTGACATTTTTAAAAAGTGAATTTCAAATCAAGCTCAAGTATAAGCACAATCTTATTCAAAATGACTAAACATTAAACTTCACAAAACAGAATTTTTATTTATTTTTAAAATCGGTTGTGTTTATAATAGCGTGTTGAAACCGCCGGAGGGCATGGTTTGCTTGTAAACAAAGATAAATATAATGTTGCCAGGGTCGGGTTTTTTTTTTTTGTTTATTTAGCACATTTATAAAAGTAATATCAAATAAATTTTTTAACACAAAAAAAATTCATAAAAAAAATCAAAAAATGAATTTACAAAAAGTACTTAATTTTTTTTATTCTTTTCATTACTTATATGTTCGGGCTGGGGTTTTTTCCTATATATTTTTTTGTTTTTTTTTGTTTATCACATTTAAAAGTACTATCAAATCAATTTTGAACCCAAAAAAGTACATCATTTAAAAATGAATTTTAAAAAGTAGTTACTTTTTATTTTTCTCATTACTTATATTTTCGGTTCGGTATTCTACAAAAATCAGCTTCTTATTTTTTTGTTGTTTGTTTTATTTTTATAAATTATAAATAAATATATTTCCATTTAACGGTAACATTTACAACCCAAAGTCAAACTTTGGGAGGGGATGTTTACAATTCATAATAAAACAGAACGCAACTCGAAGGTTGACAAAGTTTTTACGGTAATTACCAAAAACATAAATATATATGGCAATTAAAACCAACTTTTTGGGCTCTTCAGGAACAGCACACATGCAGCTTCAAGCTCTTTTGTTTGATAACCCTTCCAGCAGTCAGGAAATTCTTTGACATTCAGAAACTTTCCTATTTCAGCCATTTGATTAAGCTCGCAGTTGTTCTCGCAGAAACATGACTTAGAGCATGATTTGATCCGAATCGTGCTTGTACCTACACTTGCCAAATTTTTTGAGCAGGAAATGTGAGCTAGGGAAGCATGAGACTATGCTCATAATTGTTAGTAGACATTCTTAAAACATGGGAGATAGAGGGGAAGGTGGTCTTAATGAATATTAAAATAGTTTTGACAATCGGAATTCCAGCCGCCCTCACACAATACTGTAGCCAAAAGTGAAATGTGATCGCATATCAAAAATGCTTAGCCCAAATCTGAGCTGTAAGCTGACACAATAGCTTCTGTGGCAGATTAAACGTCATGTTTCTGTGCATTAGCATAGAAATAGACACAGCTACCCATACAATGGACTATTTCTAGGCTCATGCATTAGAAATAGAACTTTTGATAGTGGATGCCACCTAAATGGCATATTTCTATGCGCTATCATAGAAATAATGCCCTCCAGTGGTTTCAAGACAGTATTATAAAACAACCTTAAAATCTTTATAATAAATAATAAAAAACAATATACAACAGCTATATAAATATATGCATGCATATTAATAATAATTATATATAAAAAGCATTTTTTCTCATGTGTCAAAGCATCGGCCGGGAAGTGAACCCACAAACCTAGGACAACTTCTTGTAAGGCAGCTGTTCTGACCACTTGACCACCAATGCTTGACATGATTTCTTAATTTTGATGCTGAAATTCACTATTGTTATGAATAAAATATTTCCAATATTTGTATAGTAAACTTTTACAAAATATATTATTTTATTTGTAGTAATTCAAGCAATTTTATCCTTATCACCTTTTACTATTTTCTCCTTTGGGGATATGGTGTTTCAATGGCTGTTGTTCAATAGTCTTGAATAGCAGGTTTGAAATTAGATTTTGCTAAGATACATATTGAACAGCCAATGTTATTTCCAAATCTTTCTTTTTTGAAGAAGCAAAATCTTTCATTTTATCTTATCTTCCATTTTTCTAAAAAGCTACTGATCCATCATATTTTATATACTTTTATTATTATATCATGTCAATTTGAGTTCACATTTTTGTTTCAATTATTGACTTCATTTGAATATATATGCATTCCTTATCTAATGGATTAACAAGTATCTAAAAATTTAATTGTTATCTCTTTCTTTTGATTTTTATTAATTATTTGCTTGAATTTTGAAGTTTGATTATTTATAAGTCACTATTGCAAAGAACATAATGTTAAATGACAATTTTAAACAAAATTATTAGTACATAACTATTAATATGCTTTTGACTATTGTTGATAGGTTTAGTCTTTAAGATGGGTATGTGTGTAGTGCTTTTGGTGATAAATGTAAGTGTTCTCTTACATTTCCCCTTCTCTTAAGGAATTAAAATAAATGTGATATTTTTTATTAGCAAGTTTTTATTTAAATAAGAGAAAATTAATTTGGTTTTTTGTTGTAGGGTTTTAATATGTTGGCCTTGTATGTCCAGAGAATTTGTCCTCCACAATCTAGCCAATATGTGCTTGGTCCTGGTTATAATAAATGATTCTTCATAAGTGTTGCAGAATTTGTGAAAGATGAAATCTTGTGGTTTACTGATATGTGAGCTTTTTAAGAATACTTTATTATCTATTTTAAATTGGTAATTCAACTTTGTTTTTTTATGCTTTTGGGCCATTTGTACCATTTTTGAAAGCCTCTTTCTGATCTCTTTCTGAAACTATAGATGGTTTCATGATTATTGGTATATATTTATGAAACAAAATTGGAATATTTTGGTTCAATTGTAGTCTAATGGCTGTGGATCCAGTGGACTCATTAACTTTCCAATTTATGTAGCTGACTCTATGCTGTGTATGCTTTACCCACCCTTTATGCTTATCCTCTGGCCAAATCCTAATCAAATATCCAAGTTCTCACATCACATGTTCACATGGGTTTGACTATGGATTTTTAATATAGATAAGCACATGTTTTATTTGGTATTTCTCTTTCCCATTTATTTTTTGGATAAAAAAGGGGTACCATAATTAGTTAAAATCATTGCAGGCTTTTCTATCTCTTTAAGATGGAGAGTGTCTTATAGTTTGGTAGCATGTCTAGTATTAGCTTGGGGTATTGGATAAGCTGACACAAATTTTGAAAAGAGATCATAAGCTACTAATAGATATATATGTTTGTTTGGTGGAGGCAAGGGTGCATAAAAATATATAGCTAAGATCTCATTTGGTCTTTCTGGTGTTATGGAGTTTACTGAACTAATGTAATTTCTGTTTACTGTCTTGGTTTTTAAACATATTTGACAACTTTGAATCTTGTGTAAGATGTATTTGTATATTCTAGACTAGTAAAACCAGTTTTTCATTGTCTGTTCAATTTTTTGGCTCTGTAGTGCCCATATAAGCAATGAACATATTGTATGAGTGGATTTTTGATGTTTCAGATATTATTACTCTGGTATTCATGTGTATCATTGTCCAGTTTGTATTTCAAGACCTTGTGGTCTAACTTATATTGTTTGAGATTATTGGCTGTGTACAGAATTTCCACTTTGTTTAATGTTTTAATAATTGGGATCAGATCTTTATCTTGATTTTGTAAGTTGTGCATATTTATTAAATCATTTTCTACATTTTTATTGAACATTAAATCAATATTCATAATGTAAACATTGTCTATTTATAAGTGTTATTGTTCTGATCTACATGTATTTCAATTTGGCACATTGTCTACAATATTTCCAGATCCTTTACAGTATTCATTTGTATTGTTGAATTCTTGTAATAACAGTCTCCATGTAACAAGGCTTGTATTACTTATATAGCATTGATTCAAGAACTCAAGGCTTTTGTGATTTGTGATCACTATTACCTTTGATCCTAGAAGCATTTTTCAAAATTTCTGAAAAGCCCACACTATTGCTGGTGATTCTTTCTTAGTGACTATATAATTTATTTCTGGACCCTTGAAGAGATAGCTAATAAAATAGAGAACTCCTGTTTGGCTGTCCTTTTGGATTTGAGATAAAGTTATCCCTAGACCATAATCAATGCTATGTGTTTGTATGATAAATGACTTATTAAAATCAAGAAAAGATCACATGGTTTACTCTAAAAATTCTGTTTTAATTTTAGCCAATGCCTCATTTTGTTTTTTAGTCCAGTTTCATTTCTCATCTTTCCTTATGAGTTTCAATAATGGTTCCCTATGATCAGAAAATTTTTGGTACAAATGATTATAAAACTTACATAATCCTAGGAACAATCTGATTTGCTTTTTGTTGCTAGATTTAGGGAAATTCTGCATAGTACTAACCTTATTGGGGTGAATTTTGATCCCATTACAACCAGTGATATGCCCTAAGAAGACTACTTCATTACATAGTAGAGTACTCTTCTTGAAATTGACTTTTATCGCCTTATCATAGCACTCTTTAAAAAAATTTATATGTTGAAGATGTTTTTTAATTGTAGATTATGCAATTATAACATCAACTGCATATGTCTGTTTGATCTCAGAAGATAGGGTTTTATCTAAACATCTTATCAGTTCAGTACCACTATTAATCAATTCAAATGGCATCCTATTAAATTGATAAATAAATACTTCATACTGGAATGCCATGTATTGGCAGTCTTCTGAATGGCATTCTATCAGCTAATAATTAGAAGTTAAAATAAAAGTAGAAAATACTTTTTTATTTCCAAATTTCACGAATAATTCATGTATGGGCAGTAGTATATTTCTATCAGGAATAGTTATTTTGTTTAGTTGCCTTGCATCTTGACAAAATCTCATTGACCCATCTTTCTTCTTCACTGTTACAATTGGATTACAATATGGTGAGGAGCATTTGAAAATTATCCCCAAATCAATCATTTTATTTATTTGTTTGGATATTTCTTCCCGATATTGGTATGGGATAGGATAGGATTTGGATTGAAATGGTTGGTAATGAAATAAATTTATTCTTTGTTGGAATTCTTCTATTACTCCCAGTGTTTCAGATAATATCATGTTGTATTCATCAATGATAGATCACAACTTGTTTACATCACTGCTTCCAATTAAATTGGACTCTGCAATTTTATTCCATGAGCACTTATGCGATATTTGACACTATGCAATAAATTTCAGGTATGTCATATTTTGACAGTAATACCATCTCTGAAACCTCATCATCTATCCTGACTAATTTATTTGGGAAATCATTCATATATTGGTTTATGTGCAAGAAGTCTGCTTCTAAAATGATTTCATGGAGTCATTTAATATAAAAAAGACATGATAGATAATTGTTTGGCTGATTTTTGATTCAATACAGATTTGTTTTTGCATTATTTTGCTTTTCTGTTGTTAGCCATGCTAACCTGAATTGACCTGAGTGGTAGGGTATTAATATTTGGATTTTTATTTAAAATTTTATCATAAAATGCATCAGAAATCGTTGATATTTGGCTAACAGTGTCTAACAAAGCCTTCAATAGCAAATCCTTAAACAACATTTTTTATGTGGCAACTTTGTAAAGCATAATTGGGTATTTTATCTTCCCATGAATAGGTTAAGTTAGTGCTTTTCCTATGTAGTTTTACTTTTGTTCCTCTTCTTTAATATGGTTCCTTGAGATGAGGAACTATGTCTCAAGTACCATTTTAGTTTATTTTAAGAGTAGTTTTAGATGCAGTCTTATTACACTCAGATTACGGTGGTTTTGTGGATTGTTGGAAGTATTTATAATAGGGTTGTTATTATCTAGACATTTATTATTTATTTTTCTACTGTTGTTGTTATTAATTTGGTTTGACTTTCACTTCCAATGATGGGGATCATTATTATTTTTCCTTTTTTTTTTTTGTAATTTACAGCACTGATATTTCTTTTTTTTTTTCAGAAGTTTTGCTTATCATATTATGGTTATGTCAATATTGTTTAATAGATGTGCAATTTGTTCAATGTTCTGTGCATTATTGCAAAAAAAAGATTGTTCTATTTTTAATGGAAGATTATGTTTCATGATTCTATTTATTTGACTTTCTTTCAAATAATATGTATTTAGAGTTTTGAACTTGGCCACCGGTCATCTAAAAAAATTGATTAAGGTTTCTCCAAGGATATATCTATATTTTTCTTGGAGTAGCTGATTCAACAATGGTTCCTGTTGATCTTTGTTCCAAAAATGTTTTATTAGTAAAGCTTAATATTCATCAAAAGTGTATGGTGCTTGAAATAATGACTCCCACCATGATAGTGCCTCTCCTTGTAAGTGACTGTAAGCCACTATCAATTTTTTCCCCTTCTGACAGGTTAGAATGAGAAGTATAAATTCAAACCTCTCAAATTTTCAATCAGAGTCTCATTTGTAAAGCCTTTGAATACTTTAAGTTTCATAAATTGATTAATTGTATTCATTGCTACTTTTATTACTCACCTCATTTGGGTTATTTATAATTGGCCATATTATTTGATCATAAAATCTTTCTCATTGGTTTGTTGAACATAGTTTACTTCTTAGAACAATTTGTTATTAAAATCTGGCTAACAAAGTGTAATTATTTTAATGAAACTTTGTATATAATGCTTAATGTGTTTACCTGTTATAACCATGAACTAGTACTCAAATCTGGATGAGCATGGTGATGTTTTAGGTAGTTGAGAAATTTTTAAACAAATTCTTTATTTTTACAAGTACCTGACCCATAAGAAATCTAAACAGCTATTTAATAATAACAGGTAGAGTAAAGCTACCGTTGTAATTGGTTGGTCAGATGAAAAGCTCCGCACTGGTTGCAAAATAAAACTTAATTCCAATATAAGACAGTTTTACCTTAATATGATAAAAAAATTATAAATCTATTACTTTATGGTTTATTTTTACCTTTAATTTTTATTCTATTTATAACGTCACTTCTTTAATTTTTTAATTTTTATTGAACTAATTTTCTAATATCTCAATGCGCTGCAGTATAAATTTCTGCCCACCTTTTATTAGCTTTATTGAATAGTTTTAATTGATTCGCTTTTACTCTGAATGTATTTATAAACATAAATATATTTGTTAAGAAAGACTGTGGTGTAGAAAATAAGGGATATATTACCTTTATTGCATAAAACTGTTGAAAATTGTTTTTTGAAAATTTAAATTTTAGGTGTAGAATGCATTATTATATGTTCATTAATCTATAAAATTAAATGAAAACACATCCGAATCTTAATTTGCCTGTTAATTTTTAAATGTTGTTTTTAATAATATATTTATATATTTATTTTTAAATTCAGTGTTAAGAACTCCCAAACCATCAGTAGGTGATGCTGATGACTACTACTATCTTTGGGATGATTACTACTAGTTCGGATGTGTTTTCCAACAGCAAAGGAATGTCACTAAGGTATATTTGTATTTTCATATTATATATATATATAAATTTTTGTCAAGACAACTAGGATTTGTTAAGCTTTGCTTTTTATCACCTAATATCTTGTTATAAATATATGTAATGTCAAATTGTTTTAAAGAAGCTCATATAAGCTTCCTTTGTTATCTTATTGTTTGACTAATTTTTAAATTGTTATATATAATAGCCAAATTCTTAATTGTAGACTATGATAAAGCTATAGATTACAATTCTGAATTTAGTTATTATATATAACATATATAATCAAATATTTTATTATTATTTATATTAATAGTTGAATATAGTTTTTTATGATAAAAATTTTTAAGGCTTCCCATAATTTAATTATTAAGATGTCAATATTCAGAATAATACTAGAAAATGAATACAATTGTATTATTAAATTGCAGTATAATGGTCTCAACCAAACTTAACTGGTCAACTTAATGGATATGATAATAATGAGAGTTATATCATACAATTGACCAAAAAAAGTTGTGTGTAGAATAAAAGAGCAGTTATAATAATATATTAACACTGGTTTTTTATAATATGATATTTTTTTATATGTGATTTTATTATTTAAGTTGTAGAATACCTTTTCTGGATTTTGGTGGCAATAGTATACAGTAAACCTGTTTTTAAATCTGGTGTTTTGGTAATTATATTGGTGACAATAATATGTGGTAAACTTTAATTTTTAAATCTGGTATTTTGTTACCTATGGCACTTTAGTTTTGAATTTTAATGCTTCAAAGACTATGCCATTTCAAAATCTTAGTTCTGAATTCTAGTTATTTGGTTTTCATATTACATAGTAAATATTAGTTTTGAATTCTTTTTATAGTGATTATAATACCTGGAAAATATTTGTTCTGAATTTTGGTGTTTAGTTGATTTAGTGCCTGAGAAACATCAACACTGAATTCTGATTTTTGTGTGTATGAATATACTAAATCTTACATCTTAATTCTAGTTCTTTACTAACTATGGCATATGGTAAAACTTAATTATGAATTCAGGTTTTTGGTGGCAATGGCACATAGTTAAATTTAGTTCTTAAATCAAATGCTCAGGTGATTATTTCACATCGTAAATCTAAGTTTTTTTATTTAGTAAATTTTGTGATTATGAAGCAGGGTAAATCTTAGCTCTGAATTCTGCTGTATTTATTACTGATATTATGTAAACATTAGCTATGAATATTGGATTTTTGGCAATCAAATATATGTTAAACTTCAGTTCTTAATTTTAGTTTTTATAGCATATATTGAAATTACTTTTTAAAACTACTGTATTAGTGGCTGTAATATATAATGAATCTTGATTTTAATGCTGATGCTTTTATTATTATATTAGGTGGCTAACTTCATTTTTAATTTCAAGGCTATGATACATGGTAATAGTAAAATTCTATTTTAAATAGCTCATTTCATGGTGCTTCTCCTTCATTACTTTACAAGAACAGTATAGAAGAAAATAGCATCCCTTAATCTAGTCATATATTAACTTAAATGGGTTACATTTTACATCTTCTTTTATTTCCATTTGCATAGTTAATAACAAATAGAGATCCATTTACAAACCAATAATTGATTTAGATAGTTGAATAAGATAAATATCAGCTACCTAAAAGTAAATTTACAAACTGCTTGAATCACTTATTCTGTCTCATATATCAGACAGAATCTTCAAATATTTTGACCATTCTGTTTATATTTTCAATAAAAATTATAGAGTCCTATAATTTTCTCGAAGATTTATTTTTTAATAGCACTATGTTAAAACCATCTAAAAAATATTGAGTAGCCTGGAATAAGTTTCATGATTTAAAAGTCAAGTATAATGAGATTACTTTAAAAAATGAAAAAATATTTTATGTGTAATAAAATATGGAAATATTTTTTATATATTTATAAGTAGTCAGTTTTTATTTTTTATAAAATGGTTGTTTAATTTTTAATATATATATATCATACACCTTTATCCTGGTTAGCAATGACTATTGGTCCCTTAAAATGTCTCATAAAGTAAAATCTCATATAAAAATAAGCAATTATACTGAGTTTCTGTGAGAAATAAAATAATTTATTTTAATTTTAAAATATAAAAAATTTTGATTAAAAAAATAAATCTTAATTTGAAAAAATTGTTAATTAATGAATAAACATTTTACTTAGCATACTGTTTTAAAAATTACTAACCTATGATTAAAGATACTATTTAAAAACATTTCAGTAGTTATAATTTTTTTAAAAAAATTATAATTTTTCCACTATTGATCCACCATTTTGCTTCTTATGTAGCTGCAAAGTGATATTTCTTGAAACACAATTAATTGAATTAAACTAAAGTATGAAAGAAAACTAGCCACAATGCACATTTTATAATTTTAAAAAATAATGTAACACAATGTAAACTTTAAAATTTATTTTTCATAAACATTATATTCAATTATTAAATATTTTTATTTTTTTAATTTCAAACCAATAAAATTTTGATTTTTGTTTTTTGCAGCCTGTTATTTTTTTCTAAATCTCAATATTTTTTTACATAAATGCAATGAAATTAAACAAGATATAGGTAAAGAAATGTTATGTTCAATTGAATGCTATAGTCTTATGTAAATGATTTTTTTTTCTTTTGCCATTAACTGGCTATTATCTTAAATAAGTCACTAAAAAATTAATAGATTATTGACTTAAAATTGAAAAAGTAAATGGTATTTTAAACTTACATCTAGTAATCTATGATCATATAAAGTTTATTGTCAGCTTTGTAGTGTATAAAATTATTTTTGTCTAAATAACTTGCTGCAGGCAAAATAATCTTCATAAGGATTTTAATTCATAAAATTGATTAAATGAACATATATAAGATAATATACACATTTTGCAACTAAATATTAATATACTTTGGTGCTGCACAAGTTAATAGATAAAAATTGAATAAAGTGCATTAATTTTATTTTAATTTTATAATCAAAACATAATATTGTATATGTATAAAGAATAAATTTTACTGTACATTTTTAGTATGAATGTCATCATTTTGTTTTCAGAAGACACAGTTTTAATAAAGTCACTATCCTATGAAATCATCAATTTTATAAAGTGACCACTATCATTAACTTCAATGTTGATGATAATCACTATGGTCAATCCTCACATAAAGGTCTATTTCCAACTGGAATAAAGGTGCACACAAACTTTTAATTTTATTATGCACAAGCAGATAAGCAAGTAGGTAGATAAGTGAATATATAAAGCATTATTTAGTAGGTATTAGTTAATAAGAGGTAGATAGCTAAGTAAGTAGATTAATAGATGAACATCTGAATGGATAAAAAATAAAGTGATATGTAATCAGACAGAAACTTGTTGTATAATGTAAATAAAAAATGCATGAAATTAATATATACATGAATAAATGGAAAAATTCATAGATAAGTGTAAAGGAAGTTAAAATCTGATATATCTTTATTGTTTAAACTTGAATCTCTCACAAAGTTGTTTTTTTTTTTCAGGTATATTCTTGATGTTCATAGTTCCTCTGCATTTCAGTTTGTTTCTTCAGTATTGCCTAGGAAGTATTGTTACAATATTTACAGGAATTGGATTTGCAAGATCTGTTCAAATTCGATGCATCCTGCTTTTAGTCTTTCCAACAATCTTTGGTCGCACTGGTCGGAGTGTGCTTAGTACTATTGTTATATCATACATTATTATTGGTAAGATATGTTTAAGTATATATGTTTATTGTTATTTTAGAATACAGGCTTATCAATTCCAAATTCTCTCTTTGTACATGGTGTTGTTGTTATTAAATGTCAAAGAACATGATTTTATTTAAATATAATTTCCTTGGTAGAATCTTCAAAAAATAGTCTCTCTCTATATATATATATAAAATAAATTTAACGGTTTACAAACTATTACAATTTTGTTTTTAATTAACGGACATTTTATTTATTATATATATATATAACAAATTGCAAAAGAATAAATATCTTTATGCTGTTCTTCCATAAAATAATAATCAGAAAATAATAAATTATTACAACAGCTATATAAATATCAAATTTTTATATACATAAAAAGCACCTGATTTGCTGAAAAAGGCTTTTTATGTTTATAAAAAAATTTGATATTTATATAGCTGTTGTACGAATTTCTTATTTTCTGATTATAAAGTGTGAACTCTTGTGATTATCTAATATGAACTTTTTCAAATTTGCAAATTAGTAAGTGAAAATAAAAACTTTTATCTAACCTAACGAATTTTAAATCAATTGTTAATATTTTTATGCATATGTTTAATTAATCATTCCCACTTCTTTTTTTTTGTTATATGTTAATTAAAATGTATTAAATTTAAATTGGGTGTAGATAGCTGCATAGATTCGTTAATGTTTATGGGTTTCTTTTTTAAGATTTTCATATGTGTGAAATAGATATATCTGTAAATATGACATCTCATGTTGAGTGTCCAAATGTATTTATTCATATATCTTTTAAGTTATTGTTGTCAATGTGGCACCTTATGATGAGTGCCATTGGGTTTACTTTATTGTAAATTTCCCTCAGCAATTTTCAATTAATAACTTTATATTTTAATTGTTTATGTTTAGCTTAAAGGGCTTTAATTTCAGACTATTTGTCTCATGGTTAAGTTGATGCTGGTAAAGAGATATATGGACATTTATACTAATGCAATGTGAAGCATGTTAGCATACAGGGTAAAGCCCAACTGAATGTGTGACCCAAAGGCATAGTCATTGTGTTGCAATGTATGCAGATGCATTTCCTGTGACATTGACTTAGTTTGGCTCTATGGATAGGGACTATAAGTCAGCAGATAGATTGCTCTCCCCCATACATAGCATTTTTCTTTAATTATTTTATATACATGATTCCTTCACCAGATAGACACACATTCCTGTACTGGACCAGAATCATGTCCTTCAAATAATATCATGCTGTCAGATGCACATTCCTGTCAACATGGTTTTATGCTAGCATCTTCATATTGCATTGGTTGCATCCATATATCAGGAAGCAAGCATTAGTTTAGCTATGAACTTTTAGTCTGAGATTGAATGATTGTTTTGAAAAGTTTTAACTGAGTAATCTATGTAGCCTATCTATACCCAACATTTTAAAATAAATATATATATAAATGTCCATCTGTGCAGTCTTACTCCAAATAATTTAAATTTAAAATTAATATTGAAATCAAAATAAATTTATTCCTCAATTTTAACTAATGCATATGTGCATCAATAAATGTTTTTGTGTGTTATTACTGGCAGTAGCTTATTTATTTATTTATTTTATTTTAGATCTTTATTGAAATGTTTTAAATAAAAATTTATATATTAAATATCAGTGTTTCCTTGAGCTGGTAGCATGGGCTAATAGTCAATATAAAATATAATTGGATCTTAACAATAAGTATCTGCCAACTATATAAATTTCCCAGGTTCAAATGGCCTGGTGGTACCCTTGTAGATATGGTAAGATGCAATCTATACATTACACTCCGACCATTATAATATATATATTTACTGTGAATTTAAATTTTCAAACTCATTTACCTTACTATAAATTTCCAAAAATGTTGGCAAATTGTTTCTATAAAATAAATTAATAATCCAATATTTTATTGTTTAGATCATAAGAAATTTATTACTGGAGCTGGGTCACGACTTGAACTTAAAAATTTCAGAATCTACCATTCCTCCCATGATACATTTTAACTGAAAGAGCTATTTAAAATGGCCTAAACTTTAACTTATCTTTGGTTATATGATGTTAAATATCTACATATTTCAAGCATTATTATTTCAAATAATATATCTTAAACAGTGTAGATATAAGCCTGAAACATTGGGAAATCACTCATTAACAAAGCAAATTTTTAGTAATCAAACATGGAATTATTAAAATTCATATATTTAACATATAGCTTTAAATTATTGTAACTATTGAATATTCATGCTTTTAACTTAAAACTATTTTTAGCACATGCATGCGACAAATACTTTATATTGTTAGCCTTGATCTAGAACATTAAGTTGAAGCTTAAAATGATTGTTTGATTTTTTTATATATGTAATCTTCAGTTGGAATAGAGTTCGTAGCAAAATTAAATTATTTTACTATAATTATCATTTAAAATATTTTAAAAATTAATTTAAAAAATTAAAGCATTTTCCAAAAAAATTTAAATTATCTTGAAAATTTTTTGTTAAAAAATTTAAAGCTTTACTATCTGATATAAAGATAAAACATTTATCTTCAGTATCATTACATGGTTTTTTAATGCATCCAAAAACCTTAGTAATTATAAAAATAAAATATATTTTACACTTACTATTAAAAATATTATAAAAATGAAAATATATTTGTAACAAAAAAAACCATTAGTTTCAGAATCCAAATAAAAACTTACGTTTTGACTGAAATACCCCCCTCCCATGTCAGTAAGCATTTGCACTTTAGAGCTATTTTTATTTTTTGATTATATGTACCATCTAAAAACAAAAACTAGATTAAAGATTCATTACTGATAAAATGTATTCTTTCAAAGTAATATTGTAGATGAGCCTTAAAAAAGTTACTGATGTGGTGTTATTTCTTATTATTAAGGCCATACAATTCAGTGATTGTAGAATTACAAAATCATTTGATTTTTTTTTAAAAAACTTTTTACAAAGGCATCAGCAAAAAATGTAACTCTTTTTATACAATGTATTTCAACTGAATCAGTTACTTCATTTGAATATATGTATATTAGCGTGTGTATGGGTGTAGAAAGTAGATTTTTATCAAAAGCTGTTTATAAAGTTTTCACAATTTTGTATGTACTTATTTACTTGTATGCTATCATCTGGTGTATCAATCATTTAGTAAAGAGTGGTGGAGACACTGGTAAATTATGTTCCAAATGATATATACTCTGCATTTATTTCCATTGTATTGTGTTAATCATCTAGATTATGGCAGATGACATACCTATAATATCATTTTTAATAAGCTGCCAGATTGAAAGAAAAAAGAGAGAAAAGTATTTTAAATATGTATGTATATATATATATATTAAGTTGTCACAAATAAATTTAAATATATATCTTGGATTCTTTAATGTATGTAATCATGTATTGTTAATATTAATGTTGTACTAATATGCATATATGTTATGGTATGAATAAAGTATATTGATAGGTTCTTCAAATCATAATCAATAATCATCAATAAATAAGTTACAATTAATAAATATGGGCATAGAAAATGGATAAAGAAACAGCGTTAGAACCTATATAAGTAATGAACAAATCATCATCAGCAAGTTAATTAACAACAATCAGAGTCATAAAAGATATGATTGGCTTCAATAGAAATTATAATATAGAATTTTAAACTAATCATCATCTAATCAATGTCAAACTTGGGCATATTATAAATGCAATCATCAATATTTCAGCTGCATGCACATACATAAGTGCTAATAGAATTAAACATATTTCAAAAATTCAGGGATTATTACATCAGTTCTGATCATCATCAATTAACAGGGTCAAATCATATTAGTTATTATCATAAGATCTATAAAGTGAATGGACATTATAGGTCACTTTCATTACTTTAGTGCTACCTAGATAATTTTACAGAGAATCACATAGATGTCCAAGTGCATATACATATATCTTGTCTACTGTTGGTCCTAAACTAAATCTGGGATTACAGGGATGATGATGACTGTGAACAAGTACAAATATGCACAATTAATCTATTTTAGCATTAAATAACTTTATCAGAATAATTTAAAATATTGATCAATATATTTATTGATTGAAAGTGGAATTAAAGAAATAAAAAGTCTCATAAATACGCTATATCACAGGTAAATTCTACTGATCTGACTATTTACAAATATCAGAAAATATTTCTATAGACTAAAAAAATAAAATTATTGTAACACTGTTTGAATTATAGTCTACAAATAAATAAATTACAAATGGTATTAAATAAACACATATATGGATGTGCACATGAGACTGTTTAATAATACAAAAGATTCCAATCATTAATAAATCAATAAATATTATTATTCTTAAATATATATGTAAATAATAAATGATTTTAAATATACTTATAAATGCACACACACCTGAGTATTATAATATATAATATTTCATTTGTTATTAATAAATTCATTAAATCTATAAGACAATGTTTTATTTAAATAAATGTTACATATATATATATATTAATCGATGTTTGTATCCCTTTAACCTACATATAATTTTATATTCAAATAATAAAACAAATACAGTAATATAAATTCAAACGTTTAACACATATAGGAACGCTTTCAACTATCTAAGTAGTCTTTGTCAACCAAGGTTAACACTTTGGAAATCAAATTCTAAGGTATGTTCAAAGATAATAATCTTATTTTTAATTTTCCCATAATTCATCGTTTCCGACATTTGCTGCTTGTCGATTTATTAAGCATTTTTAATATTTATTTATTAACATTACCTTTTTTATTTTTCGTTTATTATTTTTTCTGTACATAATATCTTTACGTTTTTAAAAGTAAAATCAAATCCAAAATTACATTTTTATTATGGTCATAGTGTACATTTTTGAACTCTTTTTAGTAACAATATATGTTCTCTAGTCCTTTTCTCCAAAGTACAACATGATTCACCAATATTAGCACTTCCACATTCACATATCCATTTATATACTATAGAACATTGGTTCATAAATGAATTTTTATTCTTAGAATTATTTATTAACTTATTTAAATTAGGAAGTGAATAAAATGCAATTTTACATTTTTATATTTTTTCTTTATAAACTTTATTCTTGTTGATTTAAAATAAAAGGTGTTGATATCGATATTTTTTATTATTCTCAGATTCAATTTTCATATTAATTCATTTTTTATTATAATTTTTAACTGTATTATAAATAATATTACAATTATAACCAAAATCTATTAATTCATTAATAAATATATTTATATTTTTGTTATTATCTGATATATTTGTGAATTTAATAAATACAGCATTTCAAATTATATGTATATGTTAAGGAAAAGTGTTTAATTGCAATGGTATTCTATATATTAATCCTTGAAAATATACTTTGTAGGAGTTTACATTTCTTACCCAGTGCAGTTTCAATATTATTACATCATAATTATATCGCATCATGCTTATGAAGAGAAAGCATACTTACTGTAACTATGAATCTCTAAGAATTAAATATATATAATTTTTAAGATGTAATGAAATCTCCAAGATTTATTTATATTAAAATGTATTAAATTTATATTAAATTTAATTTATGTCATCTTTCAATTCCAAAAACAGATGAAAAGAATATTAATATTTTACCTACGTCTGGGTTGTTTATTTCTTTACAGGATTTTTAATATCAATTTTATAAAGATATTTCTACAACTTTAGTCACTTTGGTCTTAAGTAATATTTATCAAGGTAAAAGCTTCATACAGACAGTTATTGAAGGTTTTATCACCTTCTACGAATTACATATTAACTGAAGCCAATTTATATACATATATAATTATTAGAAGAAAAATTAAATTTATAAAATAAATTCAATTAACCTCATTATTAATATAACAATATTTTTATTATAATGTTGCTTGTAGGTCCAATTAATAATCTCCTTCTCAATGTAAAAGAAGTGATTCGTTGCTACAGCTGCTCCATCTCATTGGCTGTTAATCTGACAACTTCTAGAATCAATTTAATGAAAAATCCATTGTTAGATATTCTAAAAGATTTTGATGTAAGTTATGGTAAATTTTTTTCAAACCTAGATTATTGTAATTATATAATTTTGGATGAAACAATCATTTTTCTTAAGACAGATTATAAATATTCATATATCGTCATAGTTTAATATTTATTCATAAAACATTACAAGTCAGTTTATAAATGCTATATTTTTTTCAACATATTTACTTAGCATATGTTTTTAGATAAATATATTTTGATTATTAATAATATTTTGTTGGACAAGAGATTATTAAGTCACTTTTTAGTTCAGATATAAACTGTAAACTTAAGTAAAAATTAATTTATTTATTATTAGTTACAATATAATATTTTCTAACTCCAAACTCGTTTTTTTCTATTTGTATAGATAATCTTTGGTTTAGTCATACTTTAAATATATGGGTAAAGACACTAGTGAAAAAGAATATGTTTCTAATTTGTATATCTGACTTAACCAGACATGTTTAGTTAACCCAGATATAAACTTAGAGATTAATTAAAGATTAATAAAGCTATTCTGTATATCATCATCATCAACCATTATCAATTCACTGCAGGATGAAGGTCTCTCCAAGTTTAATCCAACTTCTCCGATCTTTAGCTTCTCTTTTCCACATCATCCCTTCACACTTTCTTATTTCATCCATCCATCTCACATGTGGACTGTTTCTGGGTCTTTTGTAATCTCTTGGAATTTAGTTTAAGATATCAATTGTCCATCTATTATCATCTCTTCTAGCAATATGTCCATCCCAATTCCACTTCAATCTTTTAATTTTTTCAATGAGGTCATTAACATCTGTTTGTTCTCTTACCCATACATTGCATTTTCAATCTCTTCTTGTTACTCCCAACATGCATCTCTCCATACTTTTTTGAGTGGTCTGAAGTCTCTGTATTGCTCTTCTATTAAGTGTCCAAGTCTCAGATCCATAAGTAAGAATTGGTAAAACACATTTGTTAAAAACCTTTCTTTTCAAACACATAGGCATATTTCCTTTTAGTATCAAACTATTTCTACCAAAAGCACTCCAACCAAATTTAATTCTGTGATTAATTTCATCCATTATGTTTCCATCTGTACTAATAATCTGACCAAGATATTTGTAACTGTTAACTTCTTCTAATTCATCATAATCAATCTTTATTTTCATATTTTGAGCAAATTGATTAAACATTACTTTAGTCTTTTTAACATTTATCTTTAGTCCTACTTTCCTAGTTTCATCTGATAACTCCTGCAACATTTCCTGCAGCTCTGAAGCATTATTTGCAAAAACAACTATATCATCTGCAAAATCTAAATGACTTAAATAATCTCCATTTACATTCACTTCTTTAGTTTCCCATTTTAATCCACAAAATACTTCTTGCAACACTGCTGTAAAAAGTTTTGGAGATATGGAGTCACCTTGTCTTACACCTTTCTCAATGTTGACTTTCCCAGTATCATTATGTAATCTAATTGTTGCTGTTGCATTTTTATAAATATTCTTTAAAATATGACAATATCCTGGATCTATACCTTGATGATCCAATGCTTTAATTACTGAAGAAATGTTTACAGAATCAAATGCCTTTTCATAATCTACAAATCCAAAACATAATGGCAACTCATATTTATTTGTCCTTTCTATAACTTCTCTCAATACCTGGATATGATCTACTGTACTAAAACCACTGTTAAATCCAGCTCATTCCCTTGGTTTGTGGGAATCCAATGTTCTTTGTAGATGAGTTGTAATTATCTTGGTAAAAATTTTGTATAAAACTGATAAAAGGCTGATAGGTCTGTAATTTCTAATATCTTCTTTATCACCTTTTTAAAATATTAATATTATTACTATATTAGGCCAATCATCTGGTACATATTTATTATTCAGACATTTGGTATACAACTTTGCTAAAAAAAATTCTATTTCTTCACCTGCTTCTTTTAATATATCAATTATAATTCCATCATTACCTGGAGCCTTTCCTTTCTTCATACATTATGTTTCACTTTTTCATTTAAAATTCTGGGCAATTCAGAAGATGTAATAGAAATCTTTATTACCATATAATTCTTGATAAAAGTCTTCTACCTATTTCATAATGTCATCTCTCTTTTTAGTAATAATTCCATCTTTTTTTCTTATTGCAGATATAAATTTTCTACCAATACCAAAATGTTGTTTTACATTCTTGAAACTTTTATTTTCTTCTACAGCTTTTCTTGCTAGTTCATAGTTATACTTCCTTATATCATTTTCAACTCTTTTCCATACCATTTTACAAAATTCAAGATATTCAATCCTTTTTCATGCATCATTTCTGAATATCTTCATATTCTTTCTTTTCTTCATAAATTCTCTAGTCCCAATAGAAATTTTATTAAACAATTGCTGCTTTTTTCTACCAGCTATGTTTGTTGCAGTTTTTAAAAGTGTATCAGTTATTTTCCTATTAATATCATTCAAATCTGAATCATGTTCAAAATCTACTAATACTTAAAACCGATTTGTAAGTTCTAATTTAAATTCATTAGAATGTTTCTGAAGATTAGGAATATCAACTGTAAAAATTGTTTTTCTTAATTTTTGTCTCTTTAGTTTTGCATCAACACCTATCTTACAGCTTACTAATCTATTATCACTTCCTGTGTTAAATTTATTAAGAACATTATAATCTTAAAATATGTATTTTCTGTTAGTCAAAATATAATCCAATTCTGATGTACCTTCATTGGGATGCTTCCATGTCCATTTTCTCTTAACATTTTTCTCAAAAAAAGAATTCATAATATAAAGTTTTTCTTTTTCAGAAAACTCCACTAGTCTATGTCCTCTTTCATTTCTATTACCATAACCAAAATTACCTACAGCACTTTCATCTTTTATTTGTTTACCAATTCTAGCATTAAAGTATCCCATAATAATTTTAAAATGTTGTTTACTCTGATCAAAAGCCTTTTGTACATCCATATAAAAAGCTTCTACTATCTTCATCACTATGAGAACTTGTTGGGGAATAAACCTGAATTATCTGCATTTGGTATCTGCTATTAAATTGTATAACTAATCTTGCCACTCTGACTGATACACCATCAATTTCGACAATGTTGTTCTTCCACTTTTTATTTATAATAAATCCTACTCCACTTGTATTTCCAATATGTGTGTATTTATAATAGAGTATATGTCCACTTTTTAAATCAATTGTCTCTTCACCTTTTCTTCTAACTTCACAAAGTCCAATAATGTCCCATTTAATATAAGACAGTTCTTCTTCTAATTCTTGCAATCTTCCTTCACTTGAAAGTGATCTGCAGTTGTAAGTACCTAAATAAAAAGTCGTCATCAAATGGCAGCCTGGGTCCGCAATCAGGGGATTCTTATATATATATATACAGTATAGTGAAATCGAAGTAGTACCAAATGATTTAGTTCGCAAAAAAATCACAGCTGTAAATTGTTTAAGTAACTAAAATAACCTCTCTTATAAAAAAAACTGTTGTTAAAAATCTGGCAGAAAAGAGCATCTGTAATTAAAAAATACAGTATTCTGAAAAAGGGTTACTAATTATTTCTTTACCAATAAGCTTCTTCGGCACAATTAAATTTAAAAAGTTGCATTTTATGAAATAGTTATGGTCTTACTTAACGCAGGAAAAATAGCACTTGACTTTCTCCTCTATCAAACAATACTTTATTAGGAACATTTTTGACAATACTTGTATATGATTCTAATATATGATGAGTAAAATATTTTTTTTAAGCAGAATAAAAAAAAAACTATTAATCATTATGTCATTATGTGTTTCACAGTAAATTTGCTTTGACCATGATAAAAGAATAAAATATTGGGTGTGTTAAATTTAAAAAAAATGAATAAAATTATAATAAGCATTTTATTTATTTTTGTCTTATAGGAAGAAAAAATGAAAGAATAGTCAGTAAATTTAAATCCAGTTTTCTTTTCCAATCGTGGTGATATTATAAATATACTTTGAAACTTATATTCCTACTTTTACTTCTATGGTTAACTACTAAATTATGATAATAAAGATGTAATCGGGGCCAACTAAAGATGAATAGTTTAGTCAGAATAACATTTGAGTGATCATTTGCTGTTTTCAATTATTTTTTTGTTTAAACTTTTTTACATATATGTTTTAAATTTGTGTTGAAATAAAAATGCTTATGTTTATTCAAAAAATCTTCAAAAGTGAAAAATGTGGTGGAATTAAATTTAAAACGATGAAACTGGTAATCACCAATCAAATGCAGACAATTGAGGTCTTACGTTATTTTCCAGATGACCAAACTATTTATAATCAATCTAATAATATGGGTATAAATCTCATGTAATATGACTTGATTTATATTTTTAATTCTAACTATATTTTTTGCACACTTAAGTTTACTTATTGCAGTGAATTTCCAACTTTCGACGTTTCTCTATTAGATGACAGAAGGCAAGTTGCTTCACAAAAATTTATGAAAATGCTATTAAGAATATTATATTTATCTTTATCTTTATAAGTCCATTACCTTTGAAATATCGTGTATTAATATCATCTTTTTGTATGCTTAACCAAATAATAAAAGATTGTGGGTAATAAATAGACTTTTTTTCAGATCTCAAACAGTGTTTTTTCTTTCAAATAGAATACTAATTTAGATTTGATTTTTTTCATAAACTACAACATCAAAAGATTCAGGTACATCCATGAACGTGACACATATTTATATAAAAATGATTGATGTTAAAATTCTGACTACAGAAACTTTTACCCTTATAAATCATACTCTAATAATTTTCTATGTATAAATGCTGAGCAAAAGATAATATTATCTGGAAAACATTTTGACCCAGAACAACTGATAAATATTGATTGAGCATGAAGTGTATCTTGAGAATGATTTTCATTTTTCAGATACTTTTATTTATATCTTTTAGAAATATATATAGTATAATGGAAGTTTTATACATAAACTAAAATATATATATGTATGTGAAGCTAAGTTACTTCCTGTGTTTATGTTTAACTCATCTGAAAGTGAAGTGAGTCCAAAATGTAGTTCTCTGTTTTTTTGAAGGATGGACTGATGAAAAACAAAGAACTTTAATATATATATATAGATTGAAATATTGCCCAATGCTATACTAATTATGATAAATAAAATAGAAAATCATATAACATTAAAATACTAGCTAATAAACAAAATTTTACTAAAATTCTCTCATGACTATGGTGTTATCTATTAACAAATAAACCTTTTAAAATAAAATTCAACTAGATATAAACAACATATATATATATATATATATATATATATACAGAGAGAGAGAGAGAAAGAATAAAATAGACTTTCCATACTTCACTTCAAAAACCATCTTTAATATCAAAAGATATCTTCATGAGAATAATGGTCTTAGAATAAAAAAGATCAAAAGATTTATCATCAGTGTTTTTTGACTTTTTTTTTTAATTCATTTTTTTATAAAAGATAACCTCTCCATTGTCAAATAATATTTTATGATTTGTACTCAGTTCATGAATATACATTACTGAATTATAGTACCTATTTTTAATCCTACTTTTATGAACTTTAACTCTTTCATTAAGACTTAATTTACTTGGATCTATATAAATTTTACAACTACAAGGAATCTTATAAACTATACCAAGAATAGATTTGCTATTAATCAAATATTTGTTCTATTCAATAATGAATTAATTTAAGACCATTCTTTCAAGCAACTCTCATATCACTCAATAACTGATTATTTTTAAAAACCAATTATCAGTTATTGGATGGTATGAAAGTTTTTTGGAAGAATGGCCTTGATTTAAACTCATTACTGAATAGTTTAAAGCTATAAATTTATAGTAAAGGTATAGTTTATAATATTTCTTCCAGTTGTTGTAAAATTTATATAGGTCAAAGTAAATTAAAGCTTAATAAAAGTGTTAAAGTTTGTAAGAATAGAGTTAAAAATAGGTATCATAACTTAGTTATGTATATTCATGAACTGAATACAGAAAATAATGATAAATCTTCTTGAATATGAGACCATCATTCTCATAAAGACATTCTTTGATATTAAAAATGTTTAGTTTGAAAAGAATTATCTGTTGATTACTCAAGATTAGTGGAGTAATATTAATATGAGTTTCCTCCTAAAAATCTTTGTGCAAATAATATCTTATAAAATTCATTAGATATGTAATTTCTAACATCTTTTTCACTTTTTTAAATATCAGTAACAATAATGTATTATATATTTGTTGTTTATATCTAGGTGAATTTCATTTGAGAAGGTTTATTTGTTAATAGATGAAACCATGGATATTAGAGAATTTTAGTAAAATATTGTTTTTAGCTAGTATTTTAATGTTATATGATTTTCTATTATATATACACAGATAGAGAAAGGGGAATAAATTATCTAGAAAGGAAATTTGATATGAATTTTTGCCAATGGTTTTATTGATAATATACAAAAAAATATACAAGAATTATTTTTAATGTTATGAAAATGTTATGTTTAAGTTATGAAATATATTTAATTTATTAATTTGTCACTACATAATTAAGTTGTAAATGACAATTCTCTTCATTGAAATTGGCCAATATCTAGAAATTAATTTGATAATGTGAATATAATGTTACCATTGATTACATTTTTTTTTTAATTGAATTCAAAAGCTTTCAAAGTATGTCTTCATATTTGTACATGGAATGTACACAATGACTTTTATAAATTCTGAATTTATGGTAATTGTTTTTATTAATACTATAAATTTTTTAGTCAATCATGTGAATCTTATTAGCAATTAAAATTTTTTTCAAGAAAGATATTATATCAAAAATACTTCAAATATTAATTTCTATTTATATCTATGATGATTACATTTTTCTAAGGATTATAAATATATATAGTGTATGTATATGTCTACAAAATTAGTAATTACTATATATATATATTGTACCTATGTGTAGCTACATCATGCATTAAAAATAGAGGCATAATATAACTGCTAATAATCAACTGCATTTTAATTCTAAAATCATTAGTAAATAAAGTGTTAAAATCAGATATAACCGTATTAATTAATAGCAATTTAATTCTAAAATCTTGATAAATAAAAAGTTAAGATTTGTTCTAGTGCATGTGTTTCTTTACATTTTCTCTCAAACAAATATTTCTGTACAAAAAAGAAATAAAAATCTTAACTGATTGTAAAAAAAATAGTTTTGGAAAAAGAGAAGGGAAAAGAAACAGTTTAAGTAAATTTATAAATTCTGTGATAAAGGTTTTAACTAACTTTCAATTTATAAAAAAAAATAAGTTCAGAATAAATTGTAGTACTAAAAAAAATAGTAATTTTTTTCTGTTTCTCTATTTCCAATCATAAATAGTAATCATAATGTTGCTCTTCCTGTGTTTATTAAAAGCAGACATTAGCAATGGGTATAAGGTAGATGTCTAATTAAGTTGCTTATTGATAAACATCTTATAGAACTTAAATGAGAGCTGGTCAATCAGCCTATATTTTGTGAAAATCATCGGAATGTGTATATGCACTCTGAAAATTAGAAAAAAGAAAGAATGCATAAGAAATTAAATATGTGATGTTTTTATATTTTGTACATATATATAATATATAAATATTTGAATATTTGAAAACCAGGTACTCTTCACAAACCTGGGATCTTAATTTAAGTATAGAGGATTTGAACTCAGATTTTCAAGCACCCTTCAACTATCCACACTATCTCATACAACTGATACACATGACCACACACATGTAGAAAAGATTAATAATTACCAATATACGTATTTCATGCTAAACCAGCACTCATCAGTTGGTCCAGATTATCATCTCCCACACATATATATAATCAATGCTCAGTTTATATTAAGATAGCAAATCTTCATACTTTAATGGACAGGCTTCAATCCACTGCAACCTCCAACTTTTCAGCCATCCATATCATTGAAAATATGATGATGAAAACTCAAACCCCATGCTGATGCTATATATATATATAATTAGTTTCCAACCAGTAACCACCTAAATATTCACAGTAAATATAGCAACCAATATTTTTAACTGCTGTCAAGGCAACCTTCACACTTTTAATAGCAAGAATGGAATATATGATAAATATTTAACAAATGGTTTACTTAGAACTTTTGCAGTCCATGCTTTGACTGCATGGTGCTCCATAAAAGAAAAAAAGTGAAATGTTTAGCTTGAATAACTTAAAATTTAAAAAAATTCTTAATTTGTTCTATTACAGCTCCATCATACATAAATACTTATGTGAATCTTAACAAGAGAAAAGAAAGATATACTGAGAATAACCACTAAAAACATGGACTAATCTATGAAAAAATGCTTTGATATATTTTGTTAATTAACAAAACCCATAAATTTTCAAAAAAAAACTAGATGGATAAAATTGTTTGATTATAAACTGCATAGAAGTTACTAATGGATTAAGAACTCATTTTAAACTCATGATCAAATGAAAAATGTATTTCAAAACTCCATGAACAAATGGAAAAAAATAATTGGTCTGGTCAAGGATTGTTATCACTGGACAAATGTAATAGTTTTATTTTTTTCTGGAATAACTATGATTTGCTGATAAAGGACGAAGAAAAGATTCAAATAACAAAAAGATAAAGACTCAATATAAGAGTTATCATTTACTTTGTCACTATATTTATAGACATATATAAACATTGTTTTTTTTGTTCTCAGTTAATTATTAAGCAAAATCATTTTATATCAATCCACCTATTCTAAATATTACATATATTTTACTTTAGAATAAGGTGTGTGTTTTTGTTTTGTATTTTTTTATATGTGTGTACATTATCTATTATAATATGATTATTATTATTCATAGGTATAATTTCATCCTTGATGTAGCATCTGGGTAATAAAATAGCTATTATTTTTTAGTATGTGTATATACTTAATTTTTAAAAAAAGAAGATAATGCAATATTATTGTTATACAGTTATGATAAGCTTATAATATTAAGTGTATGAGAGGTTGTAAAACAACCTGCATGTTACTGCCAAAATAAAACTTATTTTTATCTGTTTTTCCATGTTCACTTTTCTTCTATTTATTTCATCAAGTTAATTAAGTAGTGCAACATTACTAGAGAGTTTCAAAAGTCCCAAAGCTGTGACTTGGATCTAACAGAATTTCTTCAAAGAGCATAAGTTTAAACTTACATTTTCCTGAAAGTTTGTGATGATAGTGTTTTAATTGTATTTATATATTGGACTATTTTTGTCATCTAATATGAGTATTGAATGTCTTTAAAAAAAATTAACTTTATTTAAATACCCCAAATACATTCACTTGTTAGTAATAGCACACAGATTAATATATGCACTAGTGGTGACATTCTGGATGTATGATAATATTACCAGCCAGAACTAATAAATCTTTTGGTGATCTTATGTAGTATAGTTTATATTCATATAATGAATAGGAAATATTACTGTGTGAAGTTAACATTATCAACAATAGGCTTTAAGCTGATAATGTTACTCAATATGCTCATCATAGTGTATGATTGGGCTAATAGGCCAGTTACCATTGTGACCAAGTGTGGTGGTAGTGTAGAGAGATTCATTTTACAATATATATATATATTGTAATACATTGTATAGGCTTAAACCTGCATTTATATATGTAAAATATGCAGGATTCCAACTCAGACTTTTACATGACCCACTACTCTCAGTGCCATCTCATATTGCTGACCCACCTAATCACACACATGTTGAAAAGATAAATAATCACCAATATACATATTTCATGCTAAACCAGCAATCATCAGTTGGTCTAGATCACTGTCCTCACACATATATACAATCAGTGCTCAGCTTTATATTAAGATAGCCAATCTTCATACTTTAATGGACAGGTTTCAAACTACTCCGACTCACAACTCTTCAGCCTTCCATTTCATTGAAAATCTGATGATGGAATGTTCAAAGCCGAATCATGAGAATAACTGCTTGGTCACTTGATTATTAGGAATAAAACCCTGGGAGAATGATTACATGCTCATCTATGACGAGTGGGTGTCTGTGTACAAGGTGGAGTGATCATAATCTAAAATGTTATTCTATTTGATTATACCATGGACAATGACCATATTAAACTTTACACCAAGAATAATTCTTCATATTTCTTGATCACCATCCAACCCCCAGATATATTTTATTGTTCTATAGTTAGGTGTTTAAGCTAATTTTTGTTAGAAATGTTAAATCAAAATATTTTTATTCTATATATTTAAATAAAATATTTGTCAAATGAAAAATTAATGAGAAAATGATTCTTTAAATTAATAACAAACAATTTATTTACAACAATAACAATAAAATGTAAACAACTTAATATTTTTTATATTTACATAATTAATGAAATGAAACATATATGAGGAAAAAAACTTTAGAATTGAACTGAGAAATCAATCAAGCATATACTGTATTTTTGATTTCCCCCAAAACTTCAATTGATTTTTAGTCTCAAGGTTAATAATAATAATAAAAAAAATTTATGACAATACAAATGAATGTTTTAAATTCTTTTATATCATGTGACTTTATTCTTATGATGATGATGATGATATCAATGTGTTAATTTTAATGCAAGAAGAAAATTATTTTTTTATAAATATTTATTACCAAATCATTTAAAATAGTTTTATCAATTTTTTCTTAGGTTTAATTTAGATGTTGAGTTCAACACATATGTAATGTTTTTTTTCTTTTTTTTTCCATGTTTAATATATTTGTCAATTTGCCATTAAGATGTCTGGCTATTATTCATATATTTCCTTGACTTCACATACACATACTAGAAGCTAGCAGATTCTTCTGACATTTCCTCTAATTGTGCTTAATAAGTGTTCAGTATGTATACAGATTCTTCTTCCTTGGTACATTTTTTGTAATCCATTGTTCATTTCTTCTCAACTTCTTTATTTTATTAAATAAATGTCATGTGTAAATACAGCAACAGCAAATAAATCCATCAATTGTAGATTTAATTAGGCATTTAGTTCCAGCACATGGTTATCACATTTCCACAAAAACTACATTTTTAGAAAGCTGTAATAAGCACTCCAACTCTATTTTTTCACATCATGGTAAATAAATTGGAATAGGACTGAATACAAATCATTTTTATAGCAGCTAATTTGTCCACTATGGCTGACAGAAATGGTTTTTCTTGTTATCTAGAAACAGTTAAAATTCCCATACCAACAATATAATATTTTCCCATAATCTGCATTCATATTTTTTTTCATTAATATTTAAAATTTTTACAAATATTTAATTTTATTTTCAATCAAATTTTAAAAATAAATAAAAAACAAACTTTTCATTTCTTACATATTTATTTTTTCTTTTAATTTGTTAGCATATATGATTTTCTTTTTTAAAAAAAATTAAACCTTTAAAAAGTTTTGAACAAATAATAATCTCTTTTTATGGTTGTTTTACAATAGCGTATTGAAACCATCATAGGATGGGCTTTGTTTGTAAACAAAGATAAATATAATGTTTATGGAGCCACCAGGTTTGTTTATTATCACATTTCAAAGTAAAGTTAATATCAAATACATTTTTGAACACACAACAACAACAAAAAATATGCAGAAATCAAAAAATTGAATTTAAAAAAGTACTTAATTTTTTTTGTTGTTATTCTTTTCATTACTTATATTTTTTGGGGGCCGGGAATTCTTTTTTTTTTTTTTATATGTATGTTTTTGATCTTGTTGATCACATTTAACCAAAACTACTATCTATAAAATAACAATTTTTGGAATAAAAACAACAACAACAAAAAAAAAAAGAGCACATCTATCAAAATAAATTTTAAAAAGCAGTTCCTTCCTTTTTATTCTTCTCATTACTTACATTTTTTGTTTTTAAGGCAGTGGTCAGGTATTCTATGATAAAATCAGCTTCTTTTCTTTTTGATATTTTTGTTGTTTTATAATAAATTACAAATACCAAATCAATTTCCATTTAACGGTAGCAAACATTTACAACTGAAAGGTCCAACTTTGGGAACAAGGAGGGGTGGGGGTGGGTGGTTCCAATTGCTAAGTGAACGTAATGCTCCGACTCGAAGGTTGACCAACTTTTTACCCGTAATTACCAAAAACCACATCAATATATATACAGCAATTCAAAGCTTTTAGGGCTATTCAGGAACAGCACACATGCAGCTTCAAATCCCTCTTTTGTTTGATAAGCTGGTTCCAGCAGCAGCAGTCAGAGAATCTTTGACATTTGGAGGAGCAAGTTTTCTGATTTCAGCCGTTTGATGAAGCTCACCATTGTTTTCGCAGAAACAGGATTTAGAGCATGATTTCATTCCGAATCATGCTTGTACCTACACTTGGTGAATTCTTTGAGCAGGAAATGGGCAGGCACGCATGAGACTCTGCTGATAATTGTTAGTAGACATTCCAAAAGATGGCAGATAGAGGGGGAGGTGGTCTTAATGAATATTAAAATAGTTTTGACACTCGGAATTCCAGACACCCTCACCTGATACTGCAGTCAAAAGTGAAATGTGATCGCACATCGAAAATGCTTAGCACAAATCTGAGCTGTAAGCTGACACAATAGCTTCTGTGGCAGATTTGATGTCATGTTTCTGTGCATTAGCATAGAAATAGACACTTAGCAGCCACTCCGTACCGACGAACTATTTCTAGGCTTACGCATTAGAAATAGAATATTCGCTAGTGGTGGTAGGCCACCTAAATGGCATATTTCTGTGTGCTATCACAGAAATAATGCCCTCCTGCATTTTCAACATGCTATTGTAAAACAACCCTTTTTATTTATATTCAGAAGTTATATGTGTGAACTACGACAGAAAAATTACAATATAATAAGCTCTCTGTCCAAAAAACAAATTGAATTAATCAGTCAACAGAGTACTACAACAAAATAATAATAATAATTCACTATCCTTGGTGATAGTATGGCGTTATTTACTATATTTTAGCATAATTTATTACATCATCTTAGTGTTAGAGTTTAGAGTTGTGTAATGAACTTTAAAGTATTTGTGGGTATAAAATCATATATATATTATAACCTCTCTGATGTTGATCACCTGCATAGCTTTTAAAAATAAATACAAAAAGTTATTGTTTTAAAACTCTGTAAAAAGTTTAATTTATTTACTTTTAAAACAAATCTTAATATTTCTACAAATTGAAACAAAATAATTTATAAAAAATGAAAAGGTTATGTCTTTGTTTATTTCTAAAATAATATTTCAAAAATAAAATTATTTTCATATTAAGTATAAATATAAAAAAAAAAATAAACCTAATAAAACAAATACTTAATTCAGATTTTTCAATGGTTGCTATGGTATTTAGATGATTGCCAGACAAAAATAAATTAAATTATTGTCTGCTAAAAAAATTGAGATCAGTTTTTTCTTCTTTATGCTTCTTATAAAATTAGAGCTATGAAAATGATTGAATTCTTATATATTTATAATGACAGAGTAAGATTTTAATTGAATAAGTGCATCTTTACAGAAATTTAATATTCTTCAAGGAGCTATAATAATATTCTATAATACTGAATAATGCCTTATTATATCTACCAATGCTAAATTATATTTGCAGATGCTGCAACAAAATTGGAAAATTAAATAAATAAATAAATTTAGAAATCAACTACAGATTATAAGAAGAAATCACTGTTGAAGACAAGTATTAACATATTTTAGACATCTTTGATTTCTTTAACTACAAAAAAATATTTTTTCAGAAAAAAAATTCTTTAAGTTGATAAATTTAGACCTAAAACTATGAGGATATTTTCATTATAACCATGCATTTCATTTTAAATTAATATATCAAATTACTGTCTAAAAATTTTGAGCTCAACAGAAACAAAAATAAAATAAATTTGGTAAGAAGTTTTAGAGTGACTTTATTGAATGAATAATAGTTTGAATTATAAAATCAAAAGAGATTTTACTTTTCAAAATGTAAATTTTCTATTTAATATTTTAAATACATGTATAATTTGTATACTTGGAGTTTAGATGTAATATAGGGGTTTGAACACAGACTTTCAAGCTCTCTTCAGCTATCCATTCTATCTCATATAACTGATAAACTTGATCACAGCTGTGAAATATATAACTGTCCTCCAATATATGTATTTTATGCTGAACCATCAGTTGGTCCTAGACCAAATGATGAATGCTAGTTCAGCATGAAATACATATATTGGAAAATAGTTATCTGTGTGACATGTGTGGTCATGGGTATCACTTGTATGGACCAAGTAATGAGTGCTGGTTTAGCATGAAATATATATAGACATAGATATAGATATATAGGAAAACATTTATCTGTTTTACATGTGTGGTCATGGATATCAGTTGATGAGATAGAATGGATAGCTGAAGGGAGCTTGATAAATCCCCTACATTTTCCATTTAAGTAAAAATAAATTAATGTATTGATTTTTTTTCTTAATTATATAGATAAACTCAGAGATATAATTGAATGTATACAATAATTCTTTTTGCTGATGAAGCAGCCATATTGAATATTTAAATAATTATGTTAAACCACAAATTTTATAATAACTTAAGTTTGCATTATTCAAAAATCACATAATAAGTAATGTTTGAAGCATAAAACATCAAAGAATATAATGAAGCTGAAAAAATATAGCCATTGATATTCAAAGTAATAAAAAAAAGAAAAATAAATTAATTTTTCTAAAAATTATTTTCATATTATTTCATAAATATTATTTTTTCATGATTAGATTTTAAAACTACAATTTTATCAATATGTTAGTTTCATTCCTCATTAAATTTTTAAGAAAATGATGTATAATACGACTTGCCTAAGGAATTCCATAACTTCAAGACTTCAAGGAATAATGATATTATTATCTTTCCATTTTTCCTAGTAGCTCTTCAAAATCTTTTTCCATACAGGGATTTGCAACAAATATGTCATCTCTGATAACAAGTAGTTAATATTGATCAATAATTAGTATAATTTGAATATTATAATAAAGAACTTCAATAAAGTTTGTAATTTATTTAAAAATTAATCATTAATATTTATATTAGAAAAAAATAGAAGGAAAAATTAAAAAAAAAAACATTTTTCATTATAAATAAATTTTTTTATTTATTAATAATGTAGTAATCACTACTAAAAATTATTATATACAAAATAAAATAACAAAACAAAATAATAAAAACAACTTATATATAAACTAAAAAATTATAGATGAAATTATTTAAAAAAGCAAACAAAGATAAAATTATACATAAAATTAGTGTAAAAAGCAAACCAAAATAATATAATTATGAAATTAGAATAGAATATTTAAAAAATTCATTGTAGTGGTGATGATTTCAGAATATGACCAATTCATATCCCATGTTCAATGCAGCTAAACTAAAAAAAGGGTTTAGAGTCAGTGCTATATAGTATATTAATAATAATACTCTTTATTATTTATCCTATCTGTCATCAGCTTATGGGAAACACTTCATCTTGTTAGATAGATTATACCTAACATATAAAATCAAGTGATTCTACAAAATGATAGCTTACAATTAAAATAATCCTGCAGCCAAATATAAATACAACTTACCAATTAGAGCTGCTAATGGTCATCTACATGGGGAGTTCTTGACTGAGCTGGCATGTTAGTTGACCCTCCTGCATAAGTTGATTGCTGTGGTGTCTGAGGTGCATCACCTATCACACTCTCACTGTGATAGATAGTAAAATAGTTTCTCAAAGCATTTTGGCAGAGTGTGACAGACCCAAACTCCATGTAGCCAAAAAAACTTTCATGCCTTTGTTTCTTTTTAGGCAGACAACACAAGCCTTTCTTTTAGAGATATTGTGTTTGTGAAGGTCAACTAGCATATGTTTTCCAGTAGAACAAAGAGCCAGATGTGGTATAATATGATAAGCCGGATGTTTGCTGACTCTCCTATCTGATAAAGCTCTCCAAAAAAGTAAAATGGTTGAACTTTTTTCTGTTTTAGAATCGTATATTCAGTGTACAGAATATGTGCATTCATAACAGCTGTATTAAAGCAGTGTCAAAAAGGATGCATTTGCCATCGATTAAAGTTTTTCTTCCAACCATACTGAAATCGTTTCCTATTGGCCAAGTCTACTCCACTCATGTAACAGTTGTACATTTTTATTGCAAGTGACCATGAATGAAGTATCCCATCTTTATGTTTTTTTTAACATCATTTCCAGAAGGTGGATAAGCATTGTTTAGCATAATAATTAATTGGCTTTTTATCTATCCAAATTAAAAATTGAAGACCACTGTCTTGATCTATTACAAAATATGAGTTTCCCCTATTCATTTTTTTCTTATAACATTGATTCATTTCTTTGATACTGTCTGGGATGCATTTTTAATTTGCATTTAGTGTACCACAACAGTAGATTTTGTTTGCAGACAGCTCTTTTGCTAACTGTACACTTGTAAAATATCTATCACATAAAATGATATGATGCTGTTTGGATAGATATGGCAAAACTACTGAAAGCACAGCTCAAGTACCCAGACATTGGCCAGCATCTGAAGTTGCACTTTTTCCTGTATACAATTCCATCCATTATAGCTATCTGCACACATTTACCTTTTGAACCCTCACTTTATTGGTTTTGAGGGCTCATAGTGCTTCATGCTATTATGACTAGTAAATTTGATAATAGCTTCATCAACTTCTACCTCTCTATGCATTTGATATGCCATTTTAAAATTTACATTGCAGTAGTTTATAATTGGCCTAAGTTTATATACTCTGTCAAAATCTTTACTTTTAGCATTTGGCATTTTTTTATCTTTACAATGTAGGCAAGATAATATGGAATAAAATCTATATCGGGTCATAATATTAGCAAAATATGGTTACTCTCAAATCTGAGCTCCATATGTCATCTCATTCGTGTATTGCACATATGGAAGACATGACCACTATCATACCAAACAATGCAGATAATTCGCAATATGACAAATTTACGCAATCGTGAGCTTTTTTTATTCAGCGATATGTATTTGTTTCAAGAATAATTTTTTCAAATATTTTGCTATCAAATAATAATTGAAAAAAGTCCAAAATTGTATACTCACTCATGGCAGAAAACTTGAGCCCGGGAGATTTAGTAAAATTGGATGACCCGATAACATTCGGCAACTCGTTCAGATCTGGTTGGGAAGATGGGCCTGGAGTAGGCAGAGTTGGAGTAGGCAATCTTCTTTTTTTTTTTGGTACCACATTGATTCTAATTCACTTTCACAGGAAGAGAATCCATAAAATGAGCTACATGAAGCATCAGAGTTCCACGGCTCACTAATTGCAAAAAGACTGTCATCACTTGAATCGGTCGTATATTCCATTTTCCTCCCTGTTAAATTTTACCATGAATTGTTTTCCGTTAATAGAGAAAAAACTGAAAAAAGACAAAACCCATTAAAGCTACTTGAGTACAAAAAATATCATAAAATTGTCAAATTTTGTGATAAGATGGATTTGAAGATGTAAAATGCACATGTATAGACCGCAAAGTTTTTCCAGCTGAACCCGGATATTGCAAATTTAAAAATTCTAAACCGCATATATATATAATGTGGGCATAACTACGAATTTTCTATTATGTATATACCATATTTTATTGTATTGATTATGTAAATATAAAAGAGTTATAATACTTATATTCTATTATTGTATTGTTTAAAAAAGATTCTTAAATTTTTCTTCCGACATTCAAGTACTTTATTTTCATATTTACATCAGAATAATACTATAAATGTGGAGTGCATAATGGTAAAGAAATATGGCTAGACAGTGCATGAAGATTTGTACTCTGTGGATATTATCAAATTAGGATAAAAACAATTTGCATAGCTACTCCACTATGTACACAGTCCCCTACTAGTCATTATTTGATGAACAGATAAATCATTTTTCTTTAGCCAAACATATATTTTATTTATATATATCTTATTTATTTTTGTGGACGATTTTGTTACAATGTATGAAATGATTTTCATGGGTCATAGACATAAAATATGTATTATCTAGTTTCTTCTTTTGTAATTACAAACCAGATATACATTATATATATAAACTACTCTTGTGAAATATAATTTTTACACTTTACTAATGTTCATATGTTTTTAATTTATATATGTGTATGTATACATATTAAGCTAAGCACCTAATAACATTCTCTATTTATTTTCAATATTTTCATTAGGCTTAGTAATTTGCTTTATTTACTTCAAAGCTTTCTATTATAATTTTGAATGAGTAATGAATATTAAATAATAGTACTAATAGGTGGAAAAAAGTAAAAATGTGAATTACTAGTCTTTATGTAATATATATATATGTGTGTATGTATATGTGGGTGGGTGTGGGTGTGTGGGTATGTGTAAATATGTCTACCAAATAAAATGTTTGTTATAGATTAATTATAATAATAATAATAAAACAATACAATGATGAGAATAAATTTTACAAATAATTAATAAAAGATTTTCAGTTGACAATAGTTCTGAAAATAATTGAAAGTACTCTACATTTTAAAATAGTTATTTGTAAAATTACATTGTATTGTCTTGTAGAAAATTTACTTGTAAATTTATTGGTATAGTTTTACTGAAACAATACAATATATGACTAAAAGAAGGAATATAACAATATATAAAATTGATCAAATTAAGAAGAATTGAATACCTAGAGTTTTGTAAAATGGTATGAAAAAGAATTACTAGCTACATAAAATATATAATTGTGAATTATCAAGGAAAGTTATTGAAATCTTCAAAGTATAAAACAGCATTTTGGAATTGCTAGAAAACTTATTGCTGCAGTGAAAAGAAAAGATGAAACTATTACAAAAAAGAGAAATGACATCATGAAATATATGGATGAGTTCTGTGAAGAATTATGTAGCAATAAAGAACAAGAAAAATGTAACTTCTACTATTATTACATTTTTTTAATTGTCCAGCAATTTTAAATGAAGAAGCATGACATCCAACTAAATCGTTGAAAAAGGAAAAGCTCTAAGAAATAATGGAATTATTATTGGATTAAAAAATAAAAAACCTGCTGACAAAGTTATGACCAAATATTTAAATGATAAAGATATACCAACTGATTGAAAGAATGCAATAGTAATTTCTATATTTAAAAAAGATGATAAGATATAAGAAAGTACAGATCCATCAGTCGGGTTATCGGTTCTATACAATATTTTTACCAAATAATTATTTCTACAGCAAATTTTGGATTTTAACCAACAAACAAACAGCAGGATTTAAAAGTTGTTTTATCATAGTGGATCATATCTAAGTATTGAGAGAAATTATTGAAAGAATCAATGAATATGAGATGTCATTGTGCTTTGAATTTGTAGATCATGAAGTCATTTGATTTTATAGGCATTTTGTCAATAATTAAAGCCATGGATCATTAAAATACCTATTCATAATATTGTACATTCTAAAGAATATTTATCAAAATGCAGCAGCAATGATTAGATTATATAAGGATACTAAAATTAATATTGTGAAATAAGGGTAATTCCATGTCTCCAAAACTTTTTACTGCCGTTTTGAAAAAAAGATTTTATGAATTAAAATGGGAAGTTAAGAAAATAAAACTAATAATTAAAGAATATTTAAGACATCTAATTTATGCATATAATCCTAATTTTTTTTTTAAATTATACTTCAGAGCTTCAGAAAGTCTTGCAAGAGTTATCTGATGAAAATAAAAATTTAAATCTAAAAATAAATACTAAAAAGTTGTTGTCATCTGATCCTTCGTGTCAGCTGCTAGAGGCACTATTTCTAGTTAAATTTCTAGAAATATGCCATTTCTGTGGCCACACCCAAACCTTTAAGCATTCTTTCTAAAATAAATCCTAGAAAGATTGTTAACTTGGAGTTAAGTCTACTTTCTACGCTAAAAGGTAGAGTGTTAACTCGGAGTTACGTCTTCTTTCTATGATAAAATCTAAAAAGAGTGTTAACTCGGCTTAGTGGCTAACAGTGTGGCATTTTCCGATGCTAAAAGCAGAGGAAAATGCCATAGTTGTTTGTGTCACACACTAAATCATAATGCTGCATTATGTATTTTATGTAACAATATCGTACAAGGGTGTGTTAATGTGATCGTGTGAAAATTATTTAAATTTTCATCGGTGCCTTTTTTTAAGATGAATTGATGTACTGTTACATTTTATCAATTTTAACAGTAGTGATTGTTCCTCATAAATTTGTATTCCTTCTAAATTTTCAATTAGGGTGGGGTAGCATAAAATTTTAAAAATCACGCTTTGAGTCACGTTTTAGTGAGAAATTTTCCGAGACAAAAAGTATGGCTAATTCCCACAACAGAAAACTTGAAAAGATGTGAATTGCCAGACACGGAAGCCAGTGCTGAAATATTTCTACAGCAGAAAAAAAACAACCTGCTGCTGAAAGAAAAGATTGGATTATGCGGCAAATATATGCATATTTGAGGTCCAAAAACATCTGCTGATGGAAATGTTCACTTTGTAAAGGCAAGCTTGTTTGAGGGATTCTAAATGGCCTTCATCAAATGTCAAAAATAAAAGAAGTAACTTCAATTTTTATTTAAACGTACATCTCCTCTTCTCCCGATAATTGTTGTCATCAGCAATCAAATGTAAAATAAAAGAAGTAACTAAAATTTTTATTTAAGCATAGCCTCAAAAACCCCTCTTCTCCCAATAATTGTTGTCATCGGCAATCAAATGGTCAAATAAAAGGAACGTCAATTATTCTTTAATCGTATAGAAAAAAACAAAAAACCTTCCCACTAATTGGCGTCGGCAATCAAATGTAAACCAATCAAAGTAAGTCAGTAAATTATTAGTTAAACATAACCCAAATTACTATTTGAATGTACACTGAAAAAGACCCACTCTTGTCAATCAAAATTAAAGAAACCTAGACTATTATTGTCCCATTGTCAAATCGAATATTATTTGGGAAAACCTAAATAATTTATAAATGAAAAAAAAAGTCAAATCGGTTTTCAATCAAATGGTAACCGATAAAAGTCACTTAAATTTTGATTTAAACATACACACAAACAAAAAAAAACACAAAACCCTTTCTCCCAATAATTGTTGTCGGCAATCAAATGTAAAAAATAAAAGGAACGTACAATTATTCTTTAATACGTAAACAAAAACACCCCTCCCACTAATTGATGTCGGCAATCAAATGTAAAGCACTAAAAATAAGGTAAACCGATTATTTTTTAAATGTAACCCAAATTACTATTTGAACACACCCCAAAAAAAGACCCGCTCTTGTCAATAAAAATGAAAAAAAAACCACAACAATTATTATTATCCCATTGTCAAAAATATTAGGTTTTGGGCAAACCAAAACCATAATTTATAAACAAAAAAAAAAGAAAGTCAAAACCGGTGTCAATCAAATATAACCAATAAAAGTAACTTCAATTTTGATTTAAACATACACAAAAAAACAACCTCTTTAGCTCCCAATAATTGTTGTTGGCAATCAAATGTAAAATAAAAAGAAGGTAAATTAGTATTTAATCATCACCCAAAAACACCCACCCTTCTCACTAATTATTTTCAGCAATCAAATGTACACCACTACTAAAAGTAACATAAACTACTATTCTTTAAATGGTTACACCCCTTCTCCCAATAATTGTTGTCTACAATTGTACACACAAAAAAACACCCCTTCTCCCAATAACTAGTGTCGGCAATCAAATGTAAACCAATCAAAGTAAGACCGCAACTTATTATTTAAATGTAACTCAAATTACTATTTGAATCTGCACCAAAAAACACCCACTCTTGTCAATAAAAATTAAACAAACAACAACTATTATTGTTCCATTGCCAAAAATATTTATTTGTAGAACCAAAACCATAATTTATAAATGAAAGGAAGTCAAATCGGTCATCAATCAAATGTAAACCGATAAAAGTAAAGGTTTTAATTTTTATTTAAACATACACACACACACGCACGTGAAAAAAAAACCAACACTTCTCCCAATAATCATTGTCGGTGATCATATGTAAACCTATCAAAGTAATGTAAATTATTATTTAATCATACACAAAAAAACCCTCCACTAATTGTTGTCGGCTATCAAATGTAAACCTATCAAAGTAACGTAAATTATTTAAAGATCCATCAAAAAAACCCGTTCTCTCTTGAATTTTGTCAATCCAATTTTACAAAAACAGTAATACTATTTAAAAAAAACACAAATTACTATTTGAACACACACCAAAAAAGACCCTTTGGTAAAAAAAAAAAAACAAAAAAAAAAACTATTATTATCCCATCGTCAAAAATATTATTTGGGAAAAATAATTCAGAAACAAAAGAAAGTAAACTTTGTAAACAAACAAAAAAAAAAGTCGATATTAATAGAAAATTGCTAGCCCGGGAATGTTATATTAATGTGTTTTTTGGTTAGAAATCGTGCCTCTAGTGGCTGACAGGAAGGATCAGATGACAACCAAAAAGTCTAAAGTAATGTTCAATTGATTTTTCATAAAAAGAAAATAAAAGTTGATAATGATGAATTAGAAAAAGTTAATAACTACAAATATCTTGATCCGATTATTACTACAGACTAAAACATAATGAATTAAATTAATCACAGAATTAAACTTGAATGCTTTTGTAAAAATAACTTAATATTAAAAAGAAAATTTGTCTATGTGTTTGAAAAGAAAATATTTAATAAAGGTGTTTTATCAATTCTTGCTTAACACTTAACAGAAATGCAATATAAAGACTTTGTATCACTCAACAAAGTATGTAAACATGTATGTTAGGAGTAACAAGAAAAGATCAAAAACAAAATATAGGGTGAAAGAACAAATTATTGACATCATTAAAAGAATTGAGACCAAAGTGGAACTAGATTGACTACATTGTTAAAAAGGATGATAATATATGGACAGCTGAAATCTTAAATTGTATCCCAAGAGATTTAAAAGACCTAGAAAGAGACTAAATATGAGATGGATAGATGAAAATAAATAAGTTTACTGATATGATGTGAAAAAGATAGGCTAGAAATTGGATATACTGGATTAAATTTGGAAAGATTATCATCCTGCAGTGGATTAATAATAATTAAAAATTAGAATGTTGATAATTCATAAAATTGTATTATTACCAGTAATACTTTATTATATATATATATATATATATGTGTGTGTGTGTGTGGTTAGGATGAGCTGACAATAGCAAAATCGCCACCAGGGTGATTTAAACCACCACAACCTACATTTTTAATTAGGTCCGATGATCAGGGAGAGGTAGAAATTCTTAAAACTAGATTATTAACTATATGACTTCCCTGTGGCAAACAAGACACCCAATTCAATGTATATAAAGATACAAACACTATTAGTATTTAAAGTTACATGCAAATAAAAGAAATGATTACTGCTTAATTTGGTTTCTAGACTTATAAGATGGGGTATTTACATTAATTATAAAAGTGTCAATGTATAACAGATATATAAATAAAAGACCTCTGGTGATGAAAACATTTGATCTTTGGAGCAGATATCTCTCAAGCAGATACATAATAATAAATAGAGCAAAGTAAGTTTAATTAATTCTAGAAAATATGGTTAAATAGATAAATGCATAACTCTCATTATCATGACCAATAAATGCTGAAATATCAAGCTTTAATATACATAAGGGATAAAGAAGAAGGCATTGAGTTGCTAAAGTAATAAACAAATAATGAAGTAGACTGGAATATGATTGCCTCCGTGATGTCATATCCAAGTCTTATAATAAGGCAACGATGAGAATATATTCGCTTTTTGTGAAGTTAAATGGGTGATGAAATGAAGGAATGAGCATCTTCATATAACTTTTAAGAACTCTCATAAGAAATAATAAGACCCTCTGGATCTGAAAAATAAAAGAAATGTCTCCGCATTTGCATGGAGCTTATTTAGAATGAATCCATCAAATTAAATTTTTCAAAAAAGGGATACACGCCTGCTGAAGAAACACAATGAAATAAACATGAAATTGGACAACACAATAATTTTAAATTTATATAAAATAATAAATATTTGGATTTAAATTTAAATCTATAAAAATAAAACTTAAATGGGTCATGTTATAAATTTAAAATATATGGACATCTATTCTACAGACTAAATCAAGGCATACACAGTTATTTTATTTAATAAAAACAAATTATAAAGAAATTACTCCCTGATTAATTATAGATCCACCCCATAGGTCTTACATAGAGAAGAAAACATCGATATGATAGCCTACAATGATAATATATTAAATTTAATTAAAAGTTTTAAAGAATCAACTATCATATCATACAGTATACATATATATTTGTCAAAATAAAAGAAATGAAGTTTTAACTTTTAACTTCGAACATTAAATTTTATTTTAAAACTGCAGGTTGTTTATAAATTACCTGCACCCAGTATACATATATAATTGTCCCTTCCCAAAACAGAAAATAAAGATTTCCTTTAATCATCTTAACACTCTATCCTTATTTGTTTAATTTAAAAATTTTATATAAACCATTATAATTGTGTTAATGGCTAAATGATATTTTGAAAGAACTGAAACAAACAAGTTTAAAATCTCAAATAATAAAAAAACAAATTAGAATCAGAGAGAGGAATTTTAAATATCTTTCTTTTATTTAATTACTGGACTTTTCTTTAAATAATGTCAAATATTTTAATCATTGAAATATTTTACTAAATTTACCTCCATCTGATTCTTAAACAGTAAGTCTAGCAAATTTAAAAAGATCGAGTATATAAGGCAATAGTAAATCTTACTTATTATGTACAATTAACTAAGTGTGCATTAAGAAAATATTTAAATAATGCAATAAGACATCTAAATAATATGGTAAAAACATATAGAATCGTTAATAAATAATTTATGGAAGCAAAAAAATAGCATACTAAAGAGGCATTAATTGTTTACCAGTAAATTTAAATTTATGAAGTTAAAATAAATCGCCATTTTACCAGACTGTGAAGAATTTTGAGAAATGGCAGAATTTGCTAGCTAGTCACTCTGGTAGCATTATATAGTATGTACTTTCTCTTCATAGTGATGGCATAGTATGTCAGCAATTTGGATCAACAACTGTAGGCAGGGACTTGATCGGTCTAGCATTCTATAAGATCGGGAAACTCCATACTCAGCTTCTTGGTGATGGCCAGAGAAATTGCGGTTATCTACTCACTAATCATTACATAATTAAACAGCTTCAAAACAAAACTTTGCAAAAAGTTTACAAAACTCTTAAGAAGTTTACAATAACTCTTCCAGAAGTTTACAACAACTCTACAAAAGATTTGCAATAACTCTTTTAGAAGTTTACAAAACTAATAACTCTTTCTTCTTTTGTCCTATATATACATCTCAAAACAAAGGTATTGACTGTTCTCTAAATTAATTAATTAATTAATTAATTAATTTAAACTTAAGAAATTATTTTCTAAAATAATCTTACTGATTATAATCTTAATGCAATTTAATTTTGCAATTTACCAATTACATTTTATTAATTAAATTCCCAATGTTTTTTGATTTGATCTAATCCCAGTAAGTATACATGTTTCTCATTACCTTTTATTGTAATGACAATATAAATTGTAAAATTATAATTTAGTACCTAATTCTTTTATAATCAATTGGTTCTTTAATTTATGAGAAAGTTAAACCATCTTTACTGACTTGAAACCCCATCTTTTTCACACATACCAACTGATAATTAAATTTCATAATAAAATTTACATTTTTATAATATTTTTAATATATTTTTTAAATGCCTTAAATTAATAGCAAAATATATACATGAGACACACATATATATATGCATGTATATGTATGATCACTTCAATATATATATATATATATTAATTCTAATATTTTCACAGATAAAAGATGTTATATTATTATTACTATTTGCAGGATATTCCATATAGTGAAAAAGCTAAATGCTGATGTTTCAGTACAATATCAAGTACCTTCCTCAGAGCATCCTCTGAGGAAGGTACTTGATATTGTACTGAAACATCAGCATTTAGCTTTTTCACTATATGGAATATCCTGCAAATAGTAATAATAATATGATATATATATATAATCAAATTAATCATCAAAATCATTTATAATTATCAACCCCAAATCTTATCAAGGCTAAATGTATAATTAGCCTTGGTAATGGTTGGTAAGATTTGGCTAGATACTTGGTAAATATTGTTTGCAGAGTGATTTGATTATGTAATAGCAAGTTTGGCTATTGGCCCATTTGGTTATATATATATATATATTGTGACCATCTGAATGGGCACAAGGGTTTAAGATACTTTGTATCTTAAATTAAATAGTTATATTATATTTAAAAAAATGAAATAGCCTTAGAATTTTAAAAATTTTTGCTGGAGATTGTTTAAAGCTTAGATATGGGTTGCTTATGCAGTTTATTGACCACTTGATAGGTATTCATTATTATTAGTGTGGTTAATGAGGTATTTAATGTAAGGAAAAGGGGTTGTTTATTAATGGAAGTAATGCATTTTGTCAGAAAGATGCAAAGTTATTTTATATTACTATAATATTAGTTGAATGGTTTCAAAATCCTTTATTCATTAATTCTTATTCTTTTGACAACAATTAATAGCCATTTCAATTATATTTAGTTAAGACAGTTTAATATTTAGGTTGCAGTACATGTGCATGCATATATGTCTGTATTATGTTTCATTTCATTTTCATCTTTTAATAACAGCAAACAATAGTATATTCACAATAAAAATCTTTAAATTACAATAATTATCTTAAATAATTTAACAAATATATATTTCTTTCCAATGATTAATAGATAGTTGAATCAATAGATTATTTTACAAATTAAATAAATTATTAATCATTTATATTTAATAGTTAATTAATGTTCATTTTTCTTTCAAGTTTGTAAAATCTATTTATTTTATTATTATTTTTATCTTGATTTTAATTCTGGAAATCAAAGTGATTTTTTTTTTGAAAAGATTTTTTTTGAATATGTAATTAGCCTGGCTAGAAGAGAAGCGTGGGAGTAACCTTGTGGAAGGAAATGACCTTTGCTAAAGAGAGTTATTTAACAAAGATCTCCAGTGGAAAATTTGCTTATTTTGTAATGTAATTGTAGCCAAAAACAGTGGCTCATTTTTGTGAAAGTAAAACCAGTTGCTGAAGTCAAATTGATTTTAAAAAGACTTTGGAGTAAAATTTTGAAAGAATCCCAAGAAATTTATTATGGGACAAGTTAATTTCAGAATGCAGTTCTAAATTTTAAAAAGGTACTCAGTTTACTTTACTCTCCTTGATTTAAACATATTGAATTAACCTCTTCCTAATTATTGCTCTTTTAAAAATGTATGTTAATAACATCCAGTCTATGTTACTTCACTTAATTGTCATTTTAAATAGGAATAAATTGCATGAATATTATTGTTGTATCATTAACCAATGTGTGTTCTTTAATATATCTGGAAAACACATGCAGAACTATTTTACAGAACATATTTTAATTCTTCACTATTGTCCGTGTTATGTTTTTGTGAGAATGAAACATAAATTTAAGGATATGCATAGTTTTATAAATTATGCCATGTTTAAATCCATCATAAAGAGATGACAGTATTTGTTTGTCTGGTATTTCTGGAAATAATACGTATTTTAAATGAAGGAAATAAAATGTGAGCTACTTCAAATTAAGTATTTGCTTAAATCAAATGGAAGGATAGAAATGTGGGTAATTTTTGTTCTCTTCGATAAAGATGGAAAATAAAACAAAATATTATTAATTGAAGAATTACTAAGGAAACACGGTATCTTAATGGACAATATTTAAGAATAAACCAGGCGTATAATAAATTATAAAGTGTTAAATGCTATTCAAGAAACTACTAAAATAATTACGTATTTAATTTAGAACTACAACAGAATAAGTGAGATAATTCCTGTCCAACAGTAGTTAAGAATTTATTATATTCTTGTCATAATAGAAGGCAAATTAATTGCTTATGTATGATACAGTAACTTAAATAACTTTGTTATGAACATTGAAGATGCTGAGTCCTATTTAAGCATGATTATATTTGTTTGGTTACCCTACAGCAGTTTATTTTAATTTAAATTCAGTTTGGAATATGTCCCATATTGTTTCATAAACCTGGAACCGAGCTTTGCAAGTGAACTTTTATTTTTAAGTTACAAAACTAATAACCTTTGTTTCTTTATTTTTTTTATTGCTTGTTGTAATTAATGTATATGATAGGTAGATAGGCTTATTTATTATTATGTTAATTTATAATTTGGGTTATTTTGATCTTCAAGACCGTCTCTGAAGCGTATCCGAATGAGGAATATGCTGGTAAAAATTGATTGTGTTCAAATAGGTCTTATTGTTCTTTTACGAAGGTAAAAGAAAGAAATATTTTTTTTAAATATATTATTAGAGAGGTTTATATTTATATTGCATACTTTATTATCTCAAAGTGAGAATTTTTTTTTTTGAATCAACGAATGTATAATAGAAATAATTTGCAAGATATGAAAGAAAGTTCGTTCGTAATAATTATAAATATTAAATATTAAAAGTAACCTAAAGTTTATTTTGAATTAAAAGTTATACCTTAATGCAATATTTAATTACTGTGTTGCCTGCATAGTATGTAATTTAGAGTTAATTTTATATATTTTTTGTTCGCAGGTGTGTGTTTGTTTTGCACAATTATGACATTTGTTTGATAAAGTTCAGTTTATGAATATTTTATGTATAAATTTCGGACATTGTCATATTCTGCTGAGTTGAATTGATTAGTATGTTATCTGTATGTATTAATTTCTGCCAGTGTGTATTTATAATGTTCAATATTTAGAAAAGCTATGAGAATAGAAAGAAATCTGATTGCGTTATAATGTCTGTAGGGATAAAAGATTTTGCTTATTTAGTCTATGTTAATAATTTTCCATGAGTAGAGCCTAGTTGATATTATATGCGTATGATTAAATAATATTTTGAAGTGATGTTTTCTTAGAGCCTGGTGATGAGGAAAAAGTCCCCACCAATAATGTATTTAGAAGTAGATGAGTTATTGTTGAAGTATGATTAAATGATGCTTAGGAAGTTATGTGACGTTTTTTTCTTAGATTCTGGTGATGAGGAAAAAGTCCCCACCAAAAGTATATTTAGAATCAGATGGATTATTGTAGAAGTGTTCAGTAAGAGTTCATCTGCTCCTCGTGTAGAATTCCCTTATAAGGTATAATATGTATAATCATGAAAATATAGCTGTGTGTTAATTAATAGGTGGCCAGATAAATTGTTAGATTAATTCTTGATGTAATATTAGTGTCTTATTTTAATGATGAATTACGACATTGTCTGAAATAAAATAATTGTATGATATTTTCTTAATGAATGGAGAGTTTATAGAAAAGATTGTGTTATATTATTGCTGCTTGAACGTGCACACACACACGTAATATAAATAATATCGTGTATATAAATTATAGAATTATTGAAATTAAAATGAGAAATAAATGCTTTTGAAATACATTACATTCATTTAAATAGAAGTGTAAAGTATTGAGATTAAAAACGGGAAATAAATATTTTAAATAGCATAACCTTTAATCTTGAACTTCTTCTTTCTTTTAAAAAATAGTCAGTATAAACAATATTCATCAAAATATAAAATCACAAACCAATTTTCTTTAAAAAACTTGTTTTTTTTATTATGACTATATGAAATTAATATCAAGAGCAACGTTTCGACTATTTACTTCCTTATAGTCTTTTTCAAGCCACTAAAATATAAAAAATAATAAAATAAAACATAATACAATCATTAAACTCTACATATATTTCAAATCTTCTCAATACAAAAACATAAATTTAATATAAAACATTAGAACATTACCTTCCTCTATTTAAAACAACCTACAATTTAAACTTCTATTTAAAACACTCTGTTTAAATTATATTTAGATAAAATATCTCAAAAACCAGTCCCATCACCCACAACAATCAATTAGTTTTTTTCTTTTATTCCTATATTGTTTAAATTCCCTACTATAAAAATTTTTTTCTTTTTTTAAAACTTACTTTATAATTAACTATTGTTTCTAAAAGTTCTATTTTTTTTTTTTTGTAAATAATGTGACTAGTTTTTATTTTTTATAAAATCAATTAGTTTTTTATTCATATATGGTCTAAATTCCTTAATATAAAAATTTTCCTTTAAAAATCTTTCTTTATAATTAATATATTTTAAAATATTTTAAAATATAGTGTATTTATTTAAATAAAGGTTATAAATCATCAAATCATCAGAATAAACATAATTTTGTTGCTATGCATGAAAGGTATACGTAATTGGAAGTAATTATTTAGTCAATTAGAGAAAGTTGCTTTGTTGAAAGCCAAATATAATTAATTTGATTTATTTTGTTAATGAAGAGTAATATCCTCTCAAAAGTATTTTTTGTGCTAATAATATAACATGTTATTTATTTATTGTCAAAGTAGATGAAACATGTAGGCAAAGCATGTGTTCGAAGTCATGATATTTAAGTTTTGTTATTAAATTGCTTTGATAGTAGGCATAATCCCAAACTGATGCTCAAAGTTTATTTGATAATTTAAAAACCTGTAAGATAAATAGTCCATTTGTAAATATCATGTTAAACCAAGTTTATTTTATTGTAATAAATGATTTGTTTTAGTTATTTAAAATCTTAAAAACTGTGTCTTGAGTTGTTCTTGTGTACATTCGTGTTTCCATTTCCACATCTCCACATTTCATAAATCGATTACAAAATAGATATATTATTTTTGAGTTATAATATTAAATTTGCTAGTGTCTGACAATATTGTTTTCCTTAATCCAAACATTATAAAGAACATTTGCCACTGGATAAACATATTAGAAAGGCTGCCAAGTTAGTATATTTGTTAGATGATGATATGAGATTAAAATACCCTATTTCTGTCATTATCTTATTATTGAAACACAGTAAAAATAATTTAGTCAATTTGTTTCATTACATTTTATCATACTTTAGAATTATAACTTATGGGCCAATGTGGTTTATTTAATTCAACTGTGTTTGTTAAAATTCCCTGAGATCTTAAAGTTTATTTCTTGATTGGCATTAGAGTAGATGTTTAGATTATGATATGCCAAGACATAGAATTGTTTAAGAATATAATTATAGCAAGCTGATATATGTTATACTTGGATGAAGGAAGAAATTAAGTTTAAAGTATATTTTAATAGACTGTATCAAACAAACATTATGATTCTTTATCATACAATTAATTAACAAAGGAATTTACATTATGTTAAATGTTTTGTAATATTTCTTCTTTTATTCATTTATTATCATATATCTTATGAACTGCCTATAGCCTCCCACTGAGCTGAGCTAAACATAAACTTAAATATAGAGTCTCAGTAATAATTTTGTATTATATATCTTATTATATTGTTCTATTTATTAATAGAACTGGTGCCTGGGCATTTCACTCATGCAATGTATATGAGCGGCGTTGGGAGTGTAGGTTATAATATATATATATATATATATCATCAACCATTATCAATCCACTGCAGGATGAAGGTCTCTCCAAGTTTAATCCATCTTCTCCGATCTTTAGCTTCTCTTCTCCACAACACCCCTGCACATTTTCTTATTTCATCCATCCATCTCACATGTGGTCTCTTTCTGGGTCTTTTACAATCTCTTGGAATCCAGTTTAAAATTTCAATTGTCCATCTATTATCATCTCTTCTACCAATATGTTCAGCCCAACTCCATTTCAATCTTTTATTTTTTTCAATAAGGTCAGTAACACCTGTTTGTTGTCTTACCCATACATTGCGTTTTTGATCTCTTCTTGCTACTCCCAACATACATCTCTCCATACTCCTTTGAGTGGTCTGAAGTCTCTGTATTGCTCTTCTATTAAGTGTCCAAGTCTCAGATCCATAAGTAAGAATTGGTAAAACACATTTGTTAAAAACCATCCTTTTCAAACACATAGGCATATTTCCTTTTAATATCAAGTTATTTCTACCAAAAGCACTCCAACCAAGTTTAATTCTATGATTAATTTCCTCCATTATGTTTCCATCTGTATTAATAATCTCACCAAGGTATTTGTAACTGTTAACTTCTTCTAATTCTTCATAATCAATCTTTATTTTCATATTTTGAGCAAATCGATTAAACATTACTTTAGTCTTTTTAACATTTATCTTTAGTCCTACTTTTCTACTTTCATCTGCTAACTCCTGCAACATTTCCTGCAGCTCTGAAGCATTATTTGCAAAAACAACTACATCATCTGCGAAATCTAAATGATTTAAATACTCTCCATTTACTTTCACTCCTTTAGTTTCCCATTTTAATCCACAAAATACTTCTTGCAGAACTGCTGTAAAGAGTTTTGGAGATATGGAGTCACCTTGTCTTACACCTTTCTCAATGTTGATTTTTCCAGTATCATTATGTAATCTAATTGTTGCTGTTGCATTTTTATAAATATACTTTAAAATATGACAATATCCTGGATCTATACCTTGATGATACAATGCTTTAATCACTGAAGAAATGTGTATAGAATCGAATGCCATTTCATATTCTACAAATCCAAAACATAATGACAACTCATATTCGTTTGTCCTTTCTATGACTTCTCTCAATACCTGAATATGATCTATTGTACTAAAACCACTTTTAAATCCAGCTTGTTCTCTTGGATGGTTGAAATCCAAAGTTCTCTGTAGACGAGTTGTAATTATCTTGGTAAAAATTTTATATAAAACTGATAAAAGGCTATATATATATATATAATAGTCTATATGTTTCTTAAATTGCAAATAATTTTATTTGAAGAATTTATCATTGATATATATTATATCTAACTTTATTATTTCACAGGCAGAAGGTAAAGAAATGCACAAAATAACTTATAAAATTACGGAAAGTTTTAACCCAGTTAAAAAAGAGGTAATTTTAAAAAATATATTATCTTTATAAATAATGAGTAATTTTGTTGTTGTTATTATTATTATTGTTATTATTATTAGTAGTAGTAGTAGTAGTATCACTATTATTATTATTAAATACATTTATTGAAGTTGAAAAATTGTTTTGTTTGTTTGTTTATTTAGTTTTGATCTTTTTCAAAATATAAATTTTAAAATTGAGGTTTAATTTATTTAAATTTAATAGAAATGTTTAAAATCTGGTGCATGAATAAGTAATACCAGCTAATTCATATAAGATACTCATCTTTTCAGTAGATCATCTAGTTTCTTAGATATGGAACAATGGATGGGAAAACATTAAAAATATTCAATAATTTCATGTATTACAGTTAGAAATTCTTCTTAGAACTTTCATTTGTTTTAAATAATGTTTGTGAGAGATCTGTATAAAGATTATTTTTCTTTCAAGTTAATATTATTTTTTTAAACATTTTAAAATTGATGTTTAACAGATTTAAGAATAATATAACTTGTTGAAATTTTGTACATTTGTTTAAAATGTCTATGAAAGTGACAAGATACCTTAAATTTTTTAATAAGTGAATTACTTTTTAGATAGAAAGAATGGGGGAGGGGGGATTTTTAAATAATGCTTGCTATCAATTTTATTTATGATTGCAAGCTTCATTTAAGTGGTTTATGATAAAATTTTGTTTAACTTTTTTTAAAAAACAGATTTTTTAAAAAAAAATAATAACTGTCAAACAATCTTAAATAGAAAAGTTAGTTACTGATTTTATTATATATATATATATATATAATTATGTACACATACTAAATAAGATATATACATAAAGTGTATATATATATATCAATTAAGTTATTTTAGAAATACATAATAATGGTGGAATGTTTTAAATAATGTGCACTACCAATTTATTATGATTGCAAGCTTTATTTAATGATAAGATCGTTGTTTATAATATAGTTTTGGTTAGCTTTTTATTAAATATAATAAAACTGCTAAAATATTAAACCATTTTCACTTAAGAGAATATTTCATATTTTGTCACTTATATACATATATACTATTATTCATGTAAAAATAATAAAACAGAATTTAAATATAAAATTTAATAAGATTTATTGTCCAAACTATACTTTCAATGCTTTTATGTTATGCTCATGGTTAGTCTGTGGAGGATATTATTTTTTTGCTGATTTGAATGTTACTTGATTGTTAGTTTATTATATATTCACTTTGTTTACTGAACCATGCCTCCTTTATTTTACATTTGCAAAAAAAAAGCAAGAATGTTTCATTACATAAATGAATATGTCATTATCATCATCAATCATTATCAATCCATTACAGGATAAAGGTCTCTTCAAATTCAATCCACCTTCTCTGATCTTTAAACTTCTCTTCTCTACATCACCCTTGCACACTTTCTTATTTCATCCATCCATCTCACATATGATCTTTTTTTGGATCTTTTACAATCTTTTGAAATCCAGTTTAAGATTTCAATTGTCCATCTATTATCATCTCTTCTAGCAATATGTCCATCACAACTCCACTTTGGTCTTTTAATTTTTTAATGAGGTCAGTAACACCCTGTTTGCTGTTTTACACATATATAGCATTTTGATCTCTTCTTGTTAATCCTAACATACATCTTTCCATACTTCTTTGAGTGGTCTGAAGTCTCTGTGCTGCTCTTTTATTGTGTCCAAGTATCAGATCCATAAGTAAGAACTGGTAAAACACATTTATTAAAAACCTTCCATTTCAAACACATGGGCATATTTTTTTTCAATATCAGGTTATTTCTACCAAAAGCACTCCAACCAAGTTTAATTCTATGATTAATTTCATCCATTAAGGTATCCATATGTATTAATAATCTGACCAAGGGATTTGTAACTGTTAACTTCTTCTAACTCATCATAATTGATCTTTATTTTCATATTTTAAGAAAATCCATTAAACATTACTTTAATCTTTTTAACATTTATCTTTAGTCCTATTTTTCTACTTTCATCTGATAACTTCTGCAATATTTCCTGCAGCTCTAAAGCATTATTTACAAAAACAACTACATCATCTGCAAAATCTAAATGATTTAAATAATCTCCATTTACTTTCACTTCTTTAACTTCCTATTTTAATCCACATAATATTTCTTGCAGCACTGCTGTAAAAAGTTTTGGAGATATGGAGTCACCCTGTCTTATACACTCTTCTCAATGTTGACTTTCCCAATATTATTATGTAATCTAATTCTTGCTGTTGCATTTTTATAAATATTCTTTAAAATATGACAATATCCTGGATTTATATCTTGATCATTCAATTTCTTTAATCACTGAAGAAATGTTTATAGAATCAAATGCCTTTTCATAGTCTGCAAATCCTATGCATAATGGCAACTCATATTCATTTGTCCTTTCTATAATTTCTCTCAGTACCTGGATATGATCTACTGAACTAAAACCACTTTTAAATCCAGCTTGTTCTCTTGGTTGGTGGAAATCCAATGTTATCTGTAGATGAGTTGTAATTATATTAGTAAAAAAAATTGTATAAAACTGATAAAAGGCTGATAGGTCTGTAATTTCTAATATCTTCTTTATCTCCTTTTTTAAATATTAATACTGCATTTTTCCAATCATCTGGTACATCTTTATCATTTAGATATTTGGTATATAACTTTGCTAAAATAACTATTTCTTCACCAGCTTTTTTTAATATATCAATTATAATTCAATCATTACCTGGAGCCTTTTCTTTCTTCATACATTTAATTGCATGTCTCACTTCTTCATTTAAAATTTTGGGCAATTGGGAAGATGTAATAGTTATAGAAGGTATGTGTTCTTTATTACTATATAATTATTGATTGAAGTCTTCTATCCATTTCATGATGTCATCTCTCTTTTTAGTAATAATTCCATCTTTTTTCTTATTGCAGATATAAATTTCCTACCAATACCAAAATGTTGTTTTACACTTTTGAGACTTTTATTCTCTTCTATGGCTTTCCTTGCTAATTCACCGTTATACTTTCTTATATCATTTTCAACTCTTTTCCACACCATTTTACAAAATTCGAGATATTCAATCCTTTTTAATGCATCATATTGTATAGCTTCATATTCCTTCTTTTTTTCATAAATTCTCTAACCTCAGTAGAAATTTTATTGGTTAATTGCTGCTTTTTTCTACCAACCATCTTTGTTGCAATTTTTAAAAGTGTATCAGTTAATTTCATATTAGTTTCATTCAAATCTGAATCATGTTTAAAATCTATTAATACTTGAAACCGATTTGTAAGTTTTAATTTAAATTTATTACAATGTTTCTGAAGATTAGGAATATCAACTGCAATTATTGTTTTTCTTAATAATTTTTGTCTCTCTAGTTTTGCATTAACACGTATTTTACATCTTACTAATCGATGATCACTTCATGTGTTAAAATTATTAAGAACGTTACAATCTTGAAATATGTATTTTCTGTTAGTCAAAATATAATCCAATTTCTGAAAAAAAGAATTCATAATATAAAGTTTTTCTTTTTCTGCAAACTCCACATTATTTCTATTACCATAACCAAAAGTACCTACAACACTTTCATCTTTCATTTATTTACCAATTCTAGCATTAAAGTTTCCTATAACAATTTTAAAATGTTGTTACTCTGATCAAAAGCCTTCTATATATCCATATAAAAGTCTTCTACTACTTCATCACTATGAGAACTTGTTGGGGCATAAACATCGCTATGAGAACTTGTTGGGGCATAAACCTTAATTATCTGCATTTGGTATCTGCTATTAAGTTGTATAACTAATCTTGCCACTCTGTCCAATAGACCATCAATCCCCATAATATTGCTCTTCCACTTTTTAATTATAATGAATCCTACTCCACTCGTATTTCCAATATTTGTGCTTTTATAATAGAGTACATGTCCACGTTTTAAATCTATTATCTCTTCACCTTTTCTTCTAACTTCACAAAGTCCAATAATGTCCCATTTAATGTAAGACAGTGCTTCTTCTAATTCTTGCAATCTTTCTTCACTTGAAAGTGATCTGCAGTTGTAACTACCTAAATAAAACGTCTTCATCAAATGGCAACCTGGGGACACAATCAGGGGATTCTTAGCACCCTCCACCTTCTGCCACCAACTGCTGTCTTGGTTGGTGACTTTACAGCCTCCTGAGAATAAGGGCCATAAATTTATTTTTGTTTTGTCATAATTGTATATATCTATTGGAAAAATATTTATCATTTACACAAACATTTATTCTGCCTTATCAGGCAACTGAGGAAAAAGACCATGGTGTTTCTTGATCTTGAACTCAGAAGTAAAAAGCTAATTAACTCACCACGCTGGCTAATTTGGTGAGCAGCCTATCCATGTTCGTATACTATATGAATAATCACATAGTAATAACAGCTGCAACGACAAGAACATATGGAATGGATTAGGAATTTGCCCTGCTCTGTTCCTTTAAGGCCTCTAAGAGGAATCAAAGGATCTCCCTTCAGTTAATAGCAACTCCTTTTTGCAGCCTTTTATAAATCAGTAATTATTTGGCTAGCATGCTGTCTATAGATCAATCATTTATTGCTTAAACATCTTCAGCTATTTAAAAAAAATGCCAAGTTATTATCTAAATTTAAACTTAAAATGCCATCACACTATCGTAAATTATCTATCATATATATATAAGAATGAGAAAGAGAGTAGAATCTAAAATTACTACATATTAATTTACATTTTGTTTTTCATTTATTTAAGGTAGAAGATAACTCTGAAAAAAAGAAACTTAAAGACGAAACTGATTATGTTGACAGCTTGTCGGATTCACGAAAAAGCCGTTCACGTGAAATTGAAACGCGCTATAAGTCTAAAAACGAACATGAAAAGAAAGAAAATAATTATAGAACTAAAGTTGAATTTCGTTGTGAAGGTATGTACATAATGAGAAATCAAGTTACTTTTCGCCTATAATTATATTGCATTTTTTTGCATAACTTTTTACTTAACTTTGTAAAGTATCTAACTATTATATATATATAAAACAGGTTTTATGGTCAGTAGTGAATGCATGCATATGGTTATGATTTGGGTTCGCATTCAGGCGAAGTGAAACTAAAATCTTTTTAGACAGCTAACCATCTAATATAGATCAATAAATAGTTACTTTTAGCTAGAAAATAAAACAAACAGAAAAGCATGCAAACTTCCACCATCTTTTCTGAATAATCATTTCCTCCTCATTGTTTTATTATCTGGATCTGTTCATTGAAATAAGCTATACGAAGACTGTTTTATTTTTTTCAGATAATTCTAAACATATGACTAAAAAAACTTTTTGAGACCCATCATGTATATATGGAAACTCTAATAATTTTAATAACATTATTTACAAAATGATCTTGAGATTGTAGAATTGAAAATGTATAGTAATATTCATGGAAAAGTAAATGCACTCACCATAATAATAATAATTCACAAGTCATATTTTCTAATGTCATTTTAACACATTTTCAAAGAACACTAGACTGATTGACTTGTGAATTATTATTAAGAGTATCTAGTGTAATGTCACTCACCATTGCTGATCAAGTTGAAAAATTAAGAACCATAGAGCATGCGAACGTGTAGCCAGTAGAAGTTTAGTTAAGTTAAACTTTCTCAAAGTATAACTAATAGTTATACATTTTATTTGTATTAAGTTGTTTATAAACTCAGTCTTGCTTACCAAATCTGTTGAGGAATTGATTTAAATTGATGCATACATCTCAAATTGGTGCAGTCAGTCAGGGTCTCCGAAGAACAGTTTGGCATGAAAAATGGCCACCATAATACAACTATGAATTGGAGAATTTGATGTTGAAAATGTAAAACTGATAGAAAAACACTTTTTGATCAACCATATTAAGGCCACACTTCTAGGTTTTTCAAAGATCAAGGTTTTAGAAATAGCTAATTGTTTATGTAAACCTGTTGAACCAGAAACTTTACAATATGATGACATGATTGAAAGATTGACTTCAGAGTTCTGCCCTCTACTGTCGAAACATATCGCTAGACTATCCTTTCATTTACAACATCAGTCAAAAAATGAAACCTTCATGTAACATTATTCAGCCCTGTGTGAATTAGCAAAATATGGGCAATATTTAGAAGAAGCACTCCTAGAACAGTTGTTACTTGGATTAAATGATATAAAATTTCATGAACAATTACTTGTGGACTCGAACATAACATATAAAGGGGGCCATTAAAAAAGGAGTAGCTCATGAACTTGTCATCAAGCAAGCTAAAAAATATATGACTAATGCATTACATCATATTCTTTACCGCTCAATTCAGAAAACTGCCAAACGAGATGAGGACTGTAGCTATAACCCTGTATGTTCCTGCTGCAAAAAAACCATACATGTTAAACACAATTGTATGAAAAATGGGGACACATAGTGAGAAATTTTGAAAAAAACTCAGAAAGTCAATTCCACAAGACTTACAAGATCAAAACATTGAAAAATTCAGAATCCGAATTTAAACAAATTGTGTGCATTGAAGGAAAACATAAAATGGAAATAGATAGTAGCAGCTCTGGGATTTCCCTCATGTCTGTAAAGGATTAGAAGTCTATTATTAAATATAACAAGCCTAAAAAAATTGGAAATACCAAAGTTTGTGAAAAACACATAAATGGAAACAAAGTCAAAATCATCGGAGGGGTTATGGCCAAAGTCAAGTTGAACTCAAACAAAGGAGTTCTACCATTATACATAGTACATAAAAAGATAAAACCATTAATGGTCAGAAACTGGTTCCATCCTTTGGAAATTATGACTAATTTAATAAAGAAAATAAATATCAGAAATGAAATACAGATTAAATTCCTATCTTTATTCACTACAAATTTAGAACAAATGAAAACAAATCTGGTACACTAGAGTTAAAAGAATATGTAATACCCATGATTTGCAAGACTAGGAAAGTACCATTTTCGCAACACACTAAAGTTGAAGAAGCCCTAAATGACCTATTACAAGAAAGCATAATAAGCCCAATTGAAAACTCAGACTGGGCTACACCAATTTTGGTAGTGAACAAACCAGACAGCACAGTACATATTTTCAAAGATTATTGAGGAACAATAAATAAAAATATCTGCAAGAGCACACATCCAGTTCCTAATTCATGAGAGGTTCTAGCTTTAGAGAAGGCGGTATCCTTTGCAAAACATGACCTTCATTCCACATCACCAAATACCAGTAAGCAAAGGAACTTAGAGGATATTAACCATAACCATGCATCTAGGATTTATTCAAATCTAATCAACTTCCTTTTGGAATAACTGTAGCTCCAAACATCTTTCAAGCAAAGATGGATATCTTAATTAAAGGTCTAACAGGAGTCATTCCATATTATGATTACATCCTCATCACTGCAAACTCAGAAGAAATCCTTAGGGATAGAGTCACTCAAGTGTGTTAAAGATTAAGAGAATTTGGAACAATTCTTAATACTAACAAATACACAGAAAGTATAAATTTTTAAGCCACATTATATCCAAACAAAGATAATTTCCAGCACCTGAGAAAACAAAAGCAATACATAATGCTCCTAGACCAACAAATGTCAAGGAACTACAAACATTTTGGGGCTTATTAATTATTTTGACTCTTGTTTTAAAGGAAAGGCACATTTGGCCTGACCATTATTTGACCTTTTGAAAAAGAACCAAGTCTGGAAGTGGGCATCAATATATGAAGATGCCTTCAAGAAAATAAAATCTCTCTTGACATCTGAGAAACTTTTTGTACATTATGACCATAAAGCAAATTTATGCCTGACAACAGATGCATCAGAATATGGAGTAGGCATGGTGCTAAGCCACTTCACTTCAAGTGATGAGTGACCTATAGCCTTTGCTTCAAGGACCTTATCTTGTACCAAGAAAAACTACAGCCAGATAGATAAAGATGCACTGGCAGTGGTTTATGGAATAAAGAAGTTCATACCAGTAAGTATATGGGTGAAAATTCACCATAACTACAGACCACAAACCTTTGTTGGGAATATTCATGAAAGTAAACCCTATCCCAGACCACCTGAGTCCATGAATGATATTCTGGATCTTAATACTCTCAGCTTATGACTATGATTTGAACTACAGGAGTGAAAAGTTGAATCCAATATCCCAAGGTGTTGTCTAGACTGCCTGATGCTTCAAAAAGAATGAGGCCTACCATAGAAGTAAACTACATCTGCCAGTAGAACAATAAGACAGTGAACAGTAGGAGTGTATTAGTTTGGACCAATAATGAGCCAGTTTACCAAGTTCTGAAAAACTTGATGAGGTAGGATTGGCCTAAAAAGACACCAGATAATCTACCAGTTTCATTCTGGAACACCCATATGTGATTGTTGATCTGCAAGGGATGTGTTGTCAATGGTGATAGAGTAGCAATATCTCCATAAGACTGAAAACAAGTCCTAGAACTATTTCATAGTGGCCATCCAGGAATAGTGTGTGCCAGAAGTTATGTTTGGTGGGCCAAGTTAAATGAAGACATAGAAATCTTTACAAAAGGGTGTACTGACTACCAAACAAACAGCAGACTGAACAGGAAGGAATATAGCTGGTGGCCACCAGATACAAGGGCCTGGGAGTGCATCCACATTGATCATGCTGATTCTTTTATGAAACATATCTTTCTAGTTGTAGTCAATGCCTACTCACATTAGATTGAGTACAGAATTGTTAAGAATACTGGGACAGATGAAATGATCGAACAATTGACCTCAATATTTGCAACACAAGAGTACTCAGAGATAATAGTTTTGTTTTTTTCTTTGTCTAAGTTCAAAAACTTCCTAATACATAGAGGCATCAGACACTTTCATATACCACCATACAACCCAGAAAGTAATGGCCTGGCTGAAAATGCAGTGAACCAACTTAAAAATGCATTAAGAAAGTAAAAACCCATGAGGATGCTAGAAGCCTTAAAACAGATATTTTTACAACAACATTCTATTCCAATAACTGCTAGTGGAAAGACTCCTGCTGAATTTTTTCTGATATGAAAACTATGAACCAACCTAATCTTACTGCTTACTGAACCAACAAGAGAAACTATTAATAGAAAGAGAAGTTTTTTGTAGATGAGAATATGTGGTTTAGAGACTTCCTACAATAGATTTGGATAAAGAGTGAAGTGATTGGCATAATTTCCAAAAATATAGCTTCTGTATGAACGAAGATAATGTGAAGTACAAGAGACATTTAACTATATCTGTCATTGCACCAATCCAAACTGGCAAGGTAGATATTCAGCTCCAATCAGTAAGAGTAAACCTACAGAAGTGAAACCAGATAAGTCGGAGCCAAGTCCAGCCCACCAGATACCAAATCCCAGGAGAAGATTCAGCAGAAGACCCAGATTTAATACAACCAAAATCATCAAATACGGCAGCAGTAGATAATACAGAGTACTGAGACAGGAAACCACCTGCATATCTAAGAGACTTTTTGAGATATCCATTTTTCTGCTATGGGTGGAGTGTAATCTCACCTGCCATTGCTAATTAAGAATGTGAATGATAGAACATGAAAACATAGTGCCAGCAGAAGTTTAGTTAAGTTAAACTTTCTCAGAGTATAACTAATAGTTATACATTATTTTGCTTGTATTAAGTTGTTAATAAACTCAGTTTTGCTTACCAAATCTTTTGGATAATTGGTTTAAATAGACACATACATGTCATCTATATTCAAAGATTATTTCTCCATAAATATTACATGTTTTAATGATTAATATTTAATAGCCATTGTTCATTTACAGGATTAACATTATTATAAATTGTTATTTTAAACTGTGAATTGATTTGACTAAGATTTTACAATAATCACAGCTAATGTAAAGTTTTACTTTCAAGTTTCAAAGATTGATTTATTTCTCATACAACAGCTTGGAACTTAAATAAAGAAGGATCATTTCTTATCTGATAGACAAATTAGCACTCTGTAAAGTCTGATATGTGAACCATTATTATTATTATTATGGTATGCACATTTGAAATGTATCTCTGTAAATATTCTTTATCAGTCAAGTTAATTCAGAATCTTTCTAATATCAGTTTCACTCTCTTATAAGTCACTTATCAGTGAAAACAATATCAGACTAATTTTTGTTACTATGCATGTATTTTTATAGAGGATCCCATTGACCTTCTGGTAAATTAGAGATTTAAACACTTAATCTCCCTATCAAAAATTATAAGCTGAGATTTATTTGCATATCTTATTTACAAACTTATTTGCATTCAAACTTATATATATTCCAATCAAATATAAATGAATATGATATTAAAACATATAATGCAATATTATGAATATTTTTCAGTGGTTAAAGAGGATTTAAGCATCTAATAAAATATTAAGTATCACCCATTGAGGAATAAATGTATAATAATTACATAATGTGATAAATAAATAAATGTCATCAATCAAATTAATTCATAGTGTTTCGGATATGAATTTTACATTATCATAAGCTATTGATAAGTGAGAAAAAGATTACATTGACCACGCTAGCACACGGTGCACGTTTTTAAACATCTAGCTTGCTGAATGATTAAACACTTATTCTGAGAACTTATGTAATGATAGAAGTCAGATTGATATCTCTTTTACTTATCAAAATTTTAAGAGAGTGTGCTGGGAATTAACTTGATTGTTTACATTTCTTTCTCAAGTGATATGTTGTATAATATTTTATTGGATGATATAATGTGAATAGAAATCATCATCCATGAACTGTAAAATAGTTATAATAATTTATTTAGAGGATTAATACTAGAAATATGATTTAATTGTGAATCTATTCAAGTATTAATATCAATAAATTTGCAATCACATTATTTAAACAGAAAGTCAGGCTATTATTTATTATGAGAAAATTTCAGGTGTTTAAGCCTCTACATCACCTGATGAATATATTATTGTTTTAAGAAAATCATATGTAAAGAGATTGATCTGATATCTTTTTTATTGCTTATGTCAAAAATGCAGTCAATTAATTTCTTGGGTTACATTTATTTATCCAGATTAGTGCTTAAAATATATAACAAACTTCTTTACAACTGGTATTTATCAATATTTGTGCTTACAAGTTACTCTCAGAAAAGCTTAAATATTTTAATAAATTCGTATTTATTGAGGTTTAGCGCTTTCGAGAGCGAAGTATGTCCTCATATTCATAGTATGAATGTATGCATAATATAATATCTATATATAGGCCTAAAGCATGATTTACATAAATTTAAATAAACTTAAGACCTCTATATAGATATGAACCTTGTTATATATATATATATTAATGCTGTGAATATGTGGGCATACTTTGCTCTCAAAAGTGCTAAGCCTCAATAAGTACGAATTAGTATAACATTAAGCTTTTACGAGTATAGTGTATAAGCACACATATTAAAAAATTAGTGCTTAGTAATTATCTATATTTATAAGCGTGAATATATATTTTGAAACTGTTCATATATAAAATTTGGTCATTATTAACATTAGCATTGAGTTAACATTTAAGTGAATCACACGAATCGCCTTCTAGGTAGTATAAGTCATTCAGGAAAATTGCAGAGATATCCGGTCTCTGTTGCATTCCTGAATGATTTCTATTATCCTTAAGAGAGTTCAAGAAATCGAGTTACAATATTAGTACTATCCTAATATTAACAAGCAAGTTTACATATGGATGAAATACAAATTATATATTACCTAAAAAGCTTCATTTATATATATATATTTAAAGATGTTTACAGATTTATTGATGTAAATATTAAAATATAATGAAAATATTTTCACTTAATAATTTAAATAAAATTGCAGCTTTAATGTAACAAGGAAACAATCATTAAAATTGGCAATGTATGCTTAAACCACATCGTATGTCTTAAAAGTCATATATAAATAAAAGTAACCCATTCCCCTCTTTATACTTAAAATCGTTGTTCCAAATGCACAAAGCCAACAATCCAAATTTTTGAAAATGTTTTGAAATAAAATTGAATATAAAAGAAAAATTAGTAAATATATTACAAATGATTAGAAAAAGTAAAACAAAATATTTAAAGGATATGAACTTAAGATATTTTATATTTTGACATACTAATATTAGTACTTTGTTTCCATTTCTTTTTTAGTCTCATAAGAACAAGGTGTGTGGGGGTCTTTAGTGTAATATCTTAACCACATGTTTATCTTTTTAATTTTTTCATCAATATTTTGGATATTTTATCAACAATACCACTTCTAACCGTAAACAAGAAATCTTTTAAATTTAAGAGTATCCGCTACAAAAATCCATTTACTTTCAAAGAACACACAGAAGTGTTCTACCTTTTGTTATACAGTGAGTATTGTCACCATTTTGACTGATGAAACCAGCTACATAACATCTGTCAATTATTAAGACTAAAATCACATTTGACTGTGCTACTATCTATTAATACTACAAAATCAAGTTACTTTTGTTTGTTATCAACGTTATAAAAATAATATATGTAAATAAACAATGTCTAGCACATTGATTGTTTACTGTTGCATTGTGTTAATGTAGAGAAAATGAAAGATACCAACCAAATATTTTTGTTTAGAATAGTTATTTTTAATATGGGTACAATCACCTTTCTACGATGTGTGAGACATTGAAAGTATAAGGTATCAAACGAGTGATAAGAAAGCTTATGCAGCATAAAATTATTTTGTACGTGAGGTTTAGATATCGCAAGCCAGCTATCTCATATTTGTCAGAAATTAGAAGAGTATAGTTTTAATCTTACTGCTATTGTCTGATAAAAAAAAATATATACAATTTACGTTGCATGTTTATTATTTTAAAATGTTGCATGCCGTGACAAGATTTCTCATCTAATTTTTTAGTAATCACATCATACATATTTGCACATTAAAATAAAATATAATTTAATTTTTGTATATATTTATTATTAAATAATTTAATAATCAAATAATATACTTTATTCAATGTTACTTATTTTATTTAGAAAATATAATAACAAACTCAGAGAACTCAAGGCAAAAGTGTTCGCATTATTGGGTACAATATTTGTAATATGGTTTTTAATCATTTACTAATGGATCTAATTTTGAAAAAAACATTTTAAAATGAAACTATTAAACCTTCTCGCATATTGGGAAATATAAAATGATTCATTTTTACAACTTAATAATGATGGTTTACAGTATTTCATTTTAACGGGCAAAACAGAATATAGCACACAACTGATCAAGATTTAATTTTTTGCTAAATGTGTGTGTACATTTATGTATACAAAAAAATACATTTTATTAGTCAAATAATAATTATAATTAAAAACTAAACGGATTTCTAATTGTGTGTGTATTATTTATATATACACAAAATAAATGTTATAAATTATATAACGGTAAACTAAATGTATGTGCGTGGATGTCAGTGGCATTCACAATATTTTATAAAAGCATTAGACTAATTAAATAGTTTAATTAATGAAAAACTATAAACTAACTTATCAAGAAAGTTAGATGAATGCAAGCAAAGGATTAAAATAATGTAAACAAAGCCATTGCTTAAAATAGACAATTCTAAGGTAATTGCTTTATCTGATCAGGAATCGAATAGTGTAAATTAAGAGATGACCACCACGTGGACAGTAGATGGCCAATCAAGGGAGTCTACTCGAAAAACAATGAGAGAGAAAAACAGATCTAGACGAGAACTGAGACCAGACACTTGCGAAGTAAAGCTTTTGAAAGGCAGATGTGCCATTTCCTCGGGTGCGCCAGTCAGCTCCCTTCTTCACTTAGCCTTGCGGAGAAGTTTACCTCCGAACGTTCAAAAGTAAAGTTAGAAACTGTAAATAGGTCGTATTGATTTTATTATTATTTTGTTACACCTTCGGGCCCTTATTGTTATTTATATAGCGTGTGTATATAATCGTTATATATGTATATATTAAACAATATTGATTATCTTCGTATAACTCTATAAATAAATTCTTGTTACTTAAATGTACTTGCCGAGCTGCCTCATTAATTAGCAATTATTTGTGTTATTTATATTCGCAATCCAGCAGGCAATAGGGTGCCGCTGGACACAGCATTTTTCTTGCAATCTTTGGAGTAATTAGTACAGTTTTTTCACAAATCCCTACACTCTATAACAAAATCAATTGCAGTTACTAATGATACAAAAGTGAATAGGTAAAATGTCCATAAACATGGAAAGTATTTGTACTACATTTCAAATATTTTACAACTATTGAATTTGCATTAGAGTTAAATGTGTCAATTAAAAAAAGCTAATGGTTTTATTGCTCTGTGGTTCCCAAAAAGTTTTACTGCGAGCGCCAGAATTAGTATTGATATCTCCCGATCCCAAGCGTTTATTGAAGAACTATTATTTGCAATATCTTTGATAAAGATACAAAAGACATTTTTATGTTTCTGATCATTTTTGAAAGTCTAAGAAATTCTATTTGCAAATGTAAATATCTGTGCTACTAAATAAATAATCAATCAAACAAGATTGAAATAAACAACTATTAATAATTATATTAAAATATTTATCAAACCGGCTTTCATCTCCATTGAGACCTTCTCAAGATATTATATTATAGAATTCACATAAACAAATAATAATATTCACTCCATCTACTGGACATTATTTACATTATATTTCATTTTCTCTTTAAACATGTCCATATATTATAAATAAATAAATTTAACATATTATACATCTAAAAATTTTAACAATATTTCTCCCAAAAAATAATAATAATAATAATAATAATAATTAAATAAATATTTTACATCTTTTAAAAAATAAAAAATTAAAATAAATAAATAAATTGGTATTTACATATGTACAACCATTTCCTACACTTTCCAATTGTTTAATAAAGCCCATTTCCCACCTAATTTAGCTGGACCTTTTACTATATTTATACATTTGTCTAAGTTTTTTTGAATATATAATGTTTCATAATATATTCTCTTATTGTAATTTTTCACATACTTCATAACACTTATATTTTCCTCACACTTCATTTTATGCCCTGTATCCAAATAATGCAAATATGGCCCTGATCTCATGTCTTTTCTATTAATTGCTCGATCATGTTCCTTACCTCTCTCAGCTGCCATTCTCCCTGTCTGTCCTATATATTTTATTGCATTTTCCACAGCTAATTTTATATACCAGCCCCATCATACTACTAACATCATTTAACTCTTTTGCATTATGTAACCATTTACCCAAGGACTTATTATTGTTCCAAGCTATTTTTACATTATTTGGCAATTTATCTTTCATTAATCTTTTATATACTTTTTCTTAATATGGAACAGACATCCATTTACTATCTCTATATCTATTCCTGTTATCCTCATTTACTTTATCTACCTTACCATCAAAAATTTTTCTGATTTCCTTTTCTTTGTAACCTATTTTTACATAATTATTTTTCATCTTTAATTTCTGTTTATATGCCTTTATTTTATCTAATGTTAATCTATCATTCTTTACTTTAAATCCCTTTAAAACTCCCATTTTTGGCACCATGGCTGATAAGAAGTTGGATCAATCAACCCTCTGATCTTTTCATCTTTAATATAATGTTCAACAACTATCTCATTCATTATCCCTCTTCTTAAAAAAATATCTAAATACTTTAATCCATTTTCATCTTTCTCCATTGTAAATTTAATATTATACTTATTCTCAAGAATAAGTATAATATTAGATTTACAATGGAGAAAGATGAAAATGGATTAAAGTATTTAGATATTTTTTAAAAAGAGGGATAATGAATGAGATAGTTATTGAACATTATATTAAAGATGAAAAGACCAGAGGGTTGATTGATCCAACTTCTTATCAGCCATGGTGCCAGAAAATGGGAGTTTTAAAGGGATTTAAAGTAAATAATGATAGATTAACATTAGATAAAACAAAGGCATATAAACAGAAATTAAAGATGAAAAATAATTATGTAAAAATAGGTTACAAAGAAAAGGAAATCAGAAAAATTTTTGATGGTAAGGTAGATAAAGTAAATGAGGATAACAGGAATAGATATAGAGATAGTAAATGGATGTCTATTCCATATTCAGAAAAAGTATATAAAAGATTAATGAAAGATAAATTGCCAAATAATGTAAAAATAGCTTGGAACAATAATAAGTCCTTGGGTAAATGGTTACATAATGCAAAAGAGTTAAATGATGTTAGTAGTATGATGGGGCTGGTATATAAAATTAGCTGTGGAAAATGCAATAAAATATATATAGGACAGACAGGGAGAATGGCAGCTGAGAGACGTAAGGAACATGATCGAGCAATTAATAGAAAAGACATGAGATCCGGGCCATATTTGCATTATTTGGATACAGGGCATAAAATGAAGTGTGAGGAAAATATAAGTGTTATGAAGTATGTGAAAAATTACAATAAGAGAATATATTATGAAACATTATATATTCAAGAAAACTTAGACAAATGTGTAAATATAGTAAAAGGTCCAGCTAAATTAGGTGGGAAATGGGCTTTATTAAACAATTGGAAAGTGTAGGAAATGGTTGTACATATGTAAATACCAATTTATTTATTTATTTTAATTTTTTATTTTTTAAAAGATGTAAAATATATATTTAATTTTTATTATTATTATTTTTTTTTTGGGGGGGGGGAGGAATATTGTTAAAATTTTTAGATGTATAATATGTTAAATTTATTTATTTATAATATATGGACATGTTTAAAAAGAAAATGAAATATAATGTAAATAATGTCCAATAGATGGAGTGAATATATTTGTTTATGTGAATTCTATAATATAATATCTTGAGAAGGTCTCAATGGAGATGAAAGCCGGTTTGATAAATATTTTAATATAATTATTAATAGTTGTTTATTTCAATCTTGTTTGATTGATTATTTATTTATTTCTGTTTATGACAACATTATGGACAAATAAATCATATTGGATATTTGACCATCATAGTGATCTGTGCTACTAATCCAAATCATCGTAAGAGCTTTACAATACTTGTTTAAAAAAGTTTTACCACATATCCCTTCATTGCATTGTTGCTGCCATATTTTAATTGGCAAAAAAAATTTGCTCAACTGCACAATGATAGTCTTTATTGAATCCTTATAAAGGTTTTGAGAGATTATTATTTCACCTAAAAGTTCATTGACTATCAGAGGAATAGTGTTTGGAATAATTGTGTTAAGATATACAGTACTGTTGCAGAATTTTCTGAAAATATGCAGTATGGTCTTAGTATTAATAATAAAGTTAATGCTTATTTAAATTTTCAGTCACATTTGAATTAGGACGGGGGGGGAGGAGGTATTGTTCAAATCCAAATAATTCACACATCCAAAAATTATCTGGAATTAGGGATTTCAGATTAATGATATTAATTTTTTATAATACTTATTTCTCAAGTATACTCATTAACATTTTTCAGGGGTTATTTATATATATAATATTTATTAAAATAGATTTGTAATTTTTTGTGTTTTATTTGTATTTTCATGTAATTTGCTATTTCTGTGGTATGTTCTTGTTTATCATTTTATATATTTTGATACTGTTAATCATTCAATATTGTATGACAACTTGCCCTACAATATTTCTTACTTTTGGATTAAATTAAGGAAGATACCAATCCTCCAGATTCTTTTAATATATTTTATTCTCTTACACAACCATAATGTTGTATGACAAAAGAAATTTCAATAAAATATAAATATTCAGGTAGAAAGGTAGATTATACAGTTTAATAAATTATTAATAGAAGAAAAAAATTTCAAACATAATTTATTAACAGTCTTACAAAATTGTTAAAAATATATTAATAGTTCTCAAAACGTTGATTGCTGTATTTAAATAATAATGCTAACAATCATATAATGTAGAAAAAACGCATTTTGCATGATCTGTATAGAACCGGAGTTTTGAATCCATATTAATGAAATGTGAAACATTTGTTCAAGTTTCAGTCAGGATCATGATTTTTAAGTTATTATTCAATCATCAATATTGTTAACGATTCATTATTGAATGGTAAATGGATATCTAACCATTTTTAACTAGAGAATAAAAGGATTGAAAATCAATTAGCAATTCGGGTAAGTCCTCTATCAAGTGCAGAAAGAGAGATTTTTATTCTTCAGTGGACATCTTAAAGATTACTTATTTTTACACCGATAAAAAAAAAATGACTTTATGATGTATTTAGCATGTTCATTTCCAGAAGTGTAATGCAATTTCAATGGAGTTGAACATATTTTAGAAACTAAGAATTTTCAAAGAAGATTGTAATTTTTTCAGATAATAACTATAACTACATATTATCAAACTATTACTGATCAATAAATGAAATATTTAGCTATTCTTAGATAGTTGATAAAACAAGACAAGCAAGTGATAAAACTCTTGATAAAGTGGAAGTTGATTACTCTATTAAATAATCTTCCATTCCTTGCTGTGCTTCTTTGGAACATTGCTGACAATGTTATTGCTTTGCATTTGGTTTACTTAGAATTGTTTAAACTTCTGTCTGTATGTATAATGAAATACATCAAGACTTAACTTTCAATACAATCAGCTAAAATGCAACAAGAATTAAATAAAACTATTATGGTTAAAGATATAGTGAAACCAATTACTTTTGTTGTTCTTGTTTGCACTCCTGTTTTTCATCTCAAAAGCTTTCTATTAATCAGAAATGTATTTTTGAAGTAGATAATGCAGTCTTTGCCTTGACTTTTGCCACACAAAAGAATTTTTAATAAATATATTTTTATGCCCATGATTTGGAATCTGATTCCAAACTGAAGATACCTTAAATTTATTTTCAAGTCATGTTCCGATTATTTTTTTAGATAGAGAGTGATCCAATAATAATAAATAAATTGTTATCTATCTGTTCATAGTTGAAGGATAAAGGTCACTGGTTAATCTAGATTAATCAGATCAATATTGGTGCATTCACTTAAAATAAGAATAGCTTTATAATATAATGGTGCCTTTATAATGTTGGAGAGATATAATACTTTTATCTCTTTTATTTGTAGTATGAAGTTTTTAATTAGAGCTCGTGTTTATATATACTTTTTATTAAAAATTTGTTTAATAAACTATTACTTTTAAACTTGTTGTGCTATGCTTGTATAAGCACTATATTTATATATAAACACTCTAATTTATCGTTACATTTGTGTATGTAATAGAATACGGCTAAGAATTTTGTTATAATTAACGATGACACTATAGAACAAAATAACAATGTAAAGGTCGAAGTTATTTGCCACCTTATTTCATTGTGATCTCACTTGAGATAAGGTATCTATCAGTGTTATGACACCTTGCAATGCAATGTCAAGCACTTAATAGAAGACTTTAGAATAAATCGTTTTTTCTAATTAATAAGCACATCATTTTTCTTTTAATCCGCTATGTTAGTAATTACAGTATCCTGTAACTGTATATAAGTTTAAGACAACTCTTGTTTCTTGTACATGAATTTTGTGAACATTAATTCGTCAAGTGATAAATTTGAAATATCTAGATTTCCACAATCGAGTTGGTAGTTCGGTGTGTGTATATATATATATATATACACACATTAATATAAAATAAATACTAAGACGGCATTTAAATATTAAAAATTTAGTAAAATTTATTGCACCAAGTATATTTCAATGCTTTTGCTCATATTGTGTTTAGTCTGCTGAGAATATTATTTTTTTTGCTGATTTGAATGCTGTTTGACTTTTGGTTCATTATATATTCCTTTTGTGTAATGATTTATTTGTGTTTGAAATCATTTCTTCCTTCATACATAATTTTAATAAAACTCGGATCACAACTATGGCCATATTCACTTTCATGATTATAAGAGGTCAATGAGTTAGCAGCGTCTGACTTTGTCTTAGATTTTCTATACATTAATGAATGCTGGGACATTCTAATTTGTAATAAAAACAAAAATCAAATAGTATTCAAATCAGCATAAATGTTCTCCGCAGACAAACCATGAATATAACAGAAAAGATTGAAAGTATTCTTGGTGCAATAAATTTTACTAACTTTTTAATATTTAAACTCTTGGTATTTCTTTTATATTAATAGTTATAATGACAGAGTATCAAAATATATATACAGTACATCATAAATGTGATTTGATTTTAAATATTGAAATTATTTACGATTAAACCTTCTTTATTGCATTTAATTCATCAATACAGAGCCTATCCAAATCTTATAGAAAATTAGGAGTTTCTGCCTATCTGATTTAATGGATTAAGAAAAAATGGCATGCTTATAAATTCGAAACATTTTCTTGACTTATTCTGTAGCGATCCATGAATTATTAAAATATATTTCACAGCATTGTAATAATTCCTATTCTATGAGGTATTAAGAGTATATAGAACGGTGTGAAAAGGGATGCACAAATAACTTGGACCTCTGCTCGATATTTCATTCTATAGTGCTAGAGTTAATTTATTTATATATATATATTAGATGTTTTCAACATCGGCGTTCTACAATGCCGGAAGTCAATGAGGAAAGCAGAAGACCGCTGTATGAATACCTTACCTATAATAGGATATCTTCTTTGTTGGCCAATGAAACTGACCTTCTTCTGCAATCTTGTTAAATGTAATTCAGTTATATTAATAATAATGTGATATTTAAGTAATACTTGAAGATATAAATATAGTCTAAATATTAAACACTCCATTTAAAGTTTCGATTTTATTTTACACCGTTTAACGATATACATATATTACATTTGACTATCATTATCACAACCTGGATTGAATTTAGTTTACTAAATCTTAAAAAAAAATTCTAAATTTAATCAGGATTATAATTTGTTCTCAAAAAATTGTCTTTTATCCATCAAATATTAAGATGAATGCTTGGTGAGTATTGCCTTCTCTACTAGTATTCTATAAGGCACTGGTGGAAAAGCCTTAATTCTGGTTTACAATTTACCTGTTTTATTTACAATATTACATATTATAATCATTTAAATATATGTAATAAGATTTCTAATGTTGTAGTTAGCCTTGAGCATTATTGCACTTATTATTTAAGTAATACTTTGTGTGCAATTTGAAAATTATATTTGCAATTTGTAATGTTATAATTGACTATTTATTAAACTGCATTCAGAACAGATTATATTTACCTGTTTAAGAAAGTTTATTTAAACTTCTTTGTTTTAATAATTTTAATCTCAGTGGTCAAGTTGCAATCTTTAGTGTCTATATAAATATATGGGACCATAAATAAAGGAGGTCTAAGTGTTAACTGATCTGTAATCATTATATGTTTATATGTATCTGTTTTGTTATTCATAGTTATATGATGGTATTTCCATCATCTAACTGAATGCATTAAGCTATTAATAATAACATAGGATTAATATAAAAAAATATTACATTGGATAATACTAATTTCTCTTCTTCAGTTATTATTGGCCCTGGCTAATAACAATCTATCATGAAAATTGAGTCTTTGACTTTATATTCATAAATACATCTAGGATTTACAGAGAATAACCTAATTTATGAAAATATAATCATAAATTCAGTATTTGTGAATTTGAAGATTTCTGATTCTCATAATAGTTTATCACTGGTCAGGCCAACAACAATTTTAAACAGGTGAGAAAATAATATCACTCAAAATGTTTTTATACTAACTATGTTGTTACCAATTCTTGAATGCATTTAGAAAAAAATAAATGAAATTTGAATTTTTCTAAAAACATCTCATAATTCAAGCAGATGATAATAATAGTCCAAATATTATTTACAAATAAAATACCATTATCATAAACCCTCAAACAGATTTATTATTATTATTATTTATTATTATTATTATTATTATTATTATTATTATTATTATTATTATTATTATTATTATTATTATTATTATTATTATTATTATTATTATTATTATTATTATTATTATTATTATTATTATTATTATTATTATTATTATTATTATTATTATTGTAATTATAAATTTATTAAATGCACATTGATTATGTAGTAATATTTACTGAGGCTATAACCTCGATAATATGCATATAAAATGCGATAGTAGGGACCTCTACAGGTGTTTTAACCACAAGCTATGCATAAGCTTGTGGTTAAAACACCTGTAGAGGTCCCTACTATCGCATTTTATATGCATATGCTTGTGGTTAAAACACCTGTAAAGGTCCCTACTATCGCATTTTATATGCATATTATCGAGGTTATAGCCTCAGTAAATATTATTATTATTATTATTATTATTATTATTATTATTATTATTATTATTATTATTATTATTATTATTATTATTATTATTATTATTATTATTATTATTATTATTATTATTATTATTATTATTATTATTATTATTATTATAAAACTTTGTAGATTAGGTTTTTCTAAATTATTAATTAATTGGTTTGACTCTCTTCTTAAACACAGGATGTTTTGTGTGAAGGTTAACAATAAATTATCATTACCTTATTATTGCTTAATTGGGTGCCTCAAGGCAGTGTTCTTGCACCATCATTATTTAATGTATACATTGATGATCTAAAAAATCACATTAAATTTTCACATCTTCTATGTTATACAGATGATTGCAAAATTTTTAGAATAAATATGTTTATCACTTTGAAATAAAAAACAATCATTAATAGAATAGTAAATATGTTTATGATTGTTTTCTACTTCAAAATGATATAGATCATTTCCTGAAATGGTATGAATATAATTATATAAACATAAATATGGATAAGTACTCCATTGTCTTTCACTCTAGGAAATCTAAAATCTTAAGTTATTCCTACTATATTGGTGACTGTAATTTCATAACAAATGATCATCAAAGAAATCTATGAATAGTATTTCCCAATAATGGATCTTTCCATCACCACATTAATTTTATGGTGAATAAATCTCTTAAAATTATAAAAGTTATTTATAAATATGGAAAAGCATTTAATAAATTTACAAAAATTAAGCTTTTTATATCCTTAATACTTCCCAACTTGGAGTATGGCTCAATTATTTGGAATCATCATGAGAAGACGAATATAAAAATTCAATCTGTTTTTGACAATTTTTTAAAATTAAATAACTTAATTATAATCATTATATTGACTTAATGCCTAGACGAAAAACAATAGATCTTAAATTTTTTCATAAATTTATTTTCCAAAATATTTCTGTATCTAATTTGCTTTCTAGATTAAGTATCAAAAAACAGAATTATAATAATCATACTCACAATAGTTTTGAACTTAAAATTTGTAAGTCTGATATATTAAATTTTTCCTTTTTACTTTGTTTACCCAGAACTTATAATAAAGATTTTGCTAATAAAGTCATTTTTAATTTAGATTTTTTTAACAATTTACTAAATAACAGCATCTTAAAAAAATATTATCCTTAATTTCATTTGGTGTATTACCTTTTTACTTATTTGTTCATTTTACAGTTTTTATATTTTATTGTTTATTTATATTTGTATATAATAATTAACTTACTGTGCAATCTGTAATTGGCTAAATGCTGTCGACATGTACATTAAATAAAGAATTGAATTATTATTATTATTATTATTATTATTATTATTATTATTATTATTATTATTATTATTATTATTATTATTATTATTATTATTATTATTATTATTATTATTATTATTATTATTATTATTATTATTATTATTATTATTATTATTATTATTATTATTTCAAAATATATTTTTTATTGGAGACTCAAAAAGGTTACATAAATTACAGAGTGAAATAAATACATAATGTTTGAGTATATGAACAAAAACTTACTAACCATTTCTAGCACCTTTAAAGTTCTTTTGAGATCACTGGATAAGATGATCTTGCGAGGTTCTTTGAATCTGCAAATTTGCTATTTGCTGTCTGGATAATTTGTATTTTATAGGTTAGCATGTTACTTGAGCAATGACCAAGTGGCAGCAAAAATATCAGAATAAGCAATTTTTGCATACTGTGCTTTGAACTGTTGTAATTTGTTTACAAAAACAAATGGGAGGGGTCTAGTGTTATTTCCAAGGCAAAGGGTGCACCATGTACACCATAAGGCAAATAATACAAATGTGGATGCATGAACTGAAAGAATGGATTGTTTTTGAAATGAGTTAATAAGATTTTGAAGGAAGATGCCAGATTGTCTGTAGGTGCTTATAATGTTGATATGGGTGTTGGCCAGAATTGAGCAGTTGTAGAAGAGGTGATGGTAAGTTTCTTCAGTTGCATGACATAAGCATTAGTACTTGTGTATAGATGTCAGTATTGAAGAAAATGAGAGGTGAGTAGAGCATGGAGATTAAACCTGAGTATGAAATCAAAATACAGTACTTAGGCTCTAGTGACCATTTCTTGAATTGACATAGAAGTTATTGATTGCTGATGTCTAGCATTGATATAAGAGTGTCAGTATATTGATTAGAGTATAGTAGGCTGTGGATTTTCCAGTATGCATATTTTTGGTTTTTCTTGAAAGATATCTGGTCATATATATCATGAAATTGATCAATGAGCAATGAAATGTATCCAACTGGAAGGGGTCATTATTATTATTAATAATAATACTTTTGTTTAAAATGTTTCTAAATTAATTTTAAAATATTGTATTATTGATACTATGTATTTGTTAAGTTTCTGATATTAGGCTGCAGGGCATAAAAAAGTCTAATCTCAAATTAAAATACATTCTCATAGTAAAATTAATCAGTAGGTTTTTTTCACTTGAATTAAATTAAAGATTCAGATTTGATTTTATACACTTGAATGATAATTTTTTTAAAAGTTTATTTTTCCATATATTATTATGTATAAAATAAAAACTAGCCAATTAGATCAGATGGTACACTGAATAAAAATTCCTCATTCCTAGTAAATATAAATTATTTCTGCATAGAAACTACAAACTATCCCAGAAATAAACTCCAATCAAAGTGATGAGGATGTTTTGGATATTGGATATAGCAGAAATATTATACATAAATCATAGTACGAATTTTAAAATATGGTTATGACATCAGTAGAACCTGCAGAAAATAATAATAAATGAACTATTTCCCCAAGATTAGAAATTATATTAGTTCCATAGATTTTAAGATAAGTTTTAAATCACCATTTAATTTGAACAGAATCTCATATACATACAGAACAAAATATATACTTATAATCACTTCTAGAGTGGTGTATAAAATTAAATGTTTTGAGTCCAATTGTTTATTTTTGAATAAATTAAAGAATCCAATACAGATTTAAATGCTAGCTAACCTAAGACAAACATTTATATGTTATAGCAAGACTGCCCCAATCTTAATTTAGTTTTCTTTGAATATGATTGAACATGTTCCATGCATTTTGCTTTAATAATGTCAGTGTAATTTATGAAGAAGAAAAGTAAATACCAAGAAAAAAATAAAAGAGTATCATTTATTATGAATTCAGAATTCAAATGAATGATCATTACAATTAGAAAATTTTGGAATATTTTTTAAACTGTGATATATATATATTTATTTGCTCTCATTACCAATTATAGTTTTGAAGAAGACATAAAAATGTCGAAAAATTTCTTAAATGAATATTTAGAATCTAAAAGCGAAACAGAAATTTTAACAATATATTAATAAAAAAAAAGTCTACACCATTTTGCAGTTATAATTGATTAATTATTTCCATTGTTCACTAACCATTTTGATCTAAATTATATATGTATATAAATGTAAAGCCACCTTAAATTACTCATTGAATTGTGAGCAAACATCTTTTCAGAATTAGACCAAAAACAAAAAAAAATTGATTTGCTAATCATTCAAGCATCGGAAGTAGCAGGTTGAACTTTAATCCAGAAACTTTTACCTTTGAAGTCCATTATTGTACCACTGGACTAAACTATTTAAAGATTCCTTTTTTTAATAGAGTAATGAAGAAGAAAATATTATTCCATAAACTAGTCGACTATTAGTTGAAGTTTTTGGTATAATTTTTCCGAGTTTACTTTGAAGATATAAACAGCTAGAACCCCTTTTACTTAGCAGTAATTGTATGGTTAGTTATATTTGCTATGGATTGCATATCTGAAAAAATTCTAAGCTTATTGGAAATTTCTTAGCTATTAAAACAAATCTGCATTCTAAGGAACTTTAACTTTATGCTATGGGTACCCAGGCATATTTTTTAACCATTCTGTTATAAAACTTTTTATATGTACATATATATAGTAATAATAGAAAGTCAGATGTCACATGATTTATATATATATAGCTTGCATTTACAAATATGTAAAATTAAGAGCATGCTAATAAGTTCTAAACAAGCTTTTTTAATTTTTTATGATAAATGCTACTACAAGAGAAAGCATTCAAATCATCTTTATCTTGGATTGTCCCCATTCCCAGACTAATTTCAAGCTATGGCTCTCTTCATGATGGAGTTGGACACCAGATTCAAAAAATCAACTCAAATTAAGCATTTATCTAATAGTTAACTTTCAATAAGATCTGAAACCTTTAAACATCTACATGTCTTTTAAAGTCAGCTCTTCAACTGAAAAAAAAATCATATGAGCCTGAACTTAATTCAGATACTTCATATATTAATAGGCTTAGCCATTTATTTAGCCAAATCCCCCAACAGCAAAATAATAATAGCAATAATAGAAAGTCAGATGTCACATGACTTATATATATTGTAGCGGACCGTAAAATGTACCGGCAGTCTACAGGGTGTGAGATTTAATTAATCGATGCCCCAAATGTTTGGGTTGCCAAAATATGTAATGGACTGTAAAACCCTTTAGGATAGTACACCCAGAGCCTTCTCTACTTACAGGTCCTATTACTACTCGGGGTTCTAACTCAGTGTAGACATTTGCCTTTAACTCTGCTCAAGGATGGAATTAAATAGGATGGCAATAATGTGACCTCTATATAGATCCTTAATGGCTAATGCTAATAATAAATTAAAAATCTGTATGCATGTATAATAGCTATTCTGGTGAGTGAAGTATGAATGATGCTTGACAATCTAGAGACCAGAGAAACAAAGATTTTAACTTCAAACAACAAATATTTATTAACAGATCATGCTTAAAGTTATGATATTTATAAATCAACAAAATATATACATGGTTATTATAAAATATTAATTTATCTCTACAACAATAAGACTAGCTGTAATTTAAATATTAAAATATGAGTTGAAATAAAAATTATAAAATTATAGTGCATAATTTACAATAATGTATCAATTATTTTAAATATGAAATTATATTACTAAATGTACGATTATCATTTTGTTTATGTCCTTTAAATGTATCTCAAGGTTATGTCCATGAATTGCTAATTTGTGTTTTGTATAGTTCATTCATAAACAGTTATTCATTTAAACAAGAAAATGTTATATATATTTACTTATTAATTAGTTTGATTTTAATATATTAATTGTCTAATAAATGTAAATATTTAAAATCTTACCTTTTGTTTTAGTCATTGTCCAGTTTAATTTAAGCATTCAATTACGCTAATATTTTATTTACAAACATATATAATATATTGATGTATACTTTGAGTTGTGTATTTCTCTCACCCTATAAAAATCTAAACAAATGGGTTCTTTTTTTAAAAAAATGTTTGCTACAAATGAATAAAAGGGTGAGAAAAATTCATAACCCAACTCTCAGTATACATTTAAAAAAAAATATTTAAAGCATAAAATATAATGAAATTTCGGAATTCCTTAAAACAATAGCAAGTTAAATTTTCAAGAGCAGCTTCTGTATTCTTAGCAGATAATGTCTTTCTTTTATTCACGTATATTAAGTCATGTTAAACATTCTAAGCATTAACAATTCCCACGACGAAATTGAATTCCTGGGCGTTTGATTTTAAAGCCATGCATTTCCATTCCATCTCCAGATCTTTCCATGTTGATTTAAACATTAAATATACCAATAAATATGATCCTCCATCACACGCCAACGACACCAAGAGGATAGAAAAATCCCCGACACTTAATTAGCAAAAGTGCATTGTTAGATATTATTTACACACATATAAATTGTTAAATATAAATCTTTTTCCAAGGCTTACATTATAATATAAGACAAACGCTATTTCTATGCAGTTTTATTTATATATGTATGAGACGCATGATAAAGATTTTACTTTAAAAGTAATAAAAATTAGTGTTAATAAAGTTCTATTTCATCATTAGTTGATTTTATTTTATTCAAGAAACATTTTATAGCAATTATATTTTTTAACAATGATAAATAACTATGAAGCTCTTAGCATTTATTTGAACGAACGAAAGTTTATCAATTAAACAATGTCTTTTTTTTCTTTTTTAAAATATTTTACACTTATCAATAATAAAATTCCAAATATTAAACAGTTTATTTTTAATAACGAAAGGAAATTATAATAACTAATATAATAACAATTAAAATATTCTTATTCTACAACTTTACTTTCATGTACTTCATTTGAACAAGAAAAACCAACAACAACTAAAAAAAAATCTGTTGCTTAGTTATTTTTCCACGTTCCCAAAATCAACAAAGGTTTACTCTTTTTTTTCTCTTTTAAACAAAAGAAACGTGGTTACTAAAATTTAATGTCAAATATTTTCTCTATTATTTTTGTCATGTCATGATTTAAAATCTACATTCATGTGTGTATATGTATATATTTTATTTTACATTTAATAAAAAAAATAAATTTGTTCATTCCTTCATGAATGTATGGTTATGTTTGTGTGTGTATATATATGTGTGTATATGTCTCCAAATATCTAAAAAAAAATTAGGTTTTAAAAGTTGGCTGCCTATTTAATCTTTATACATTTTATCCTAAAACATCAGTTACTTATTATCATTTTTTTTATAAGGATTGGGCATCACCTTACAATATATATATATACAGTTTACATTTACAAATATGTAAAATTAAGAGCATAGTAATAAGCTCTAAACAAGATTTTTTTAATTTTTTATGATAAATGCTATTGCAAGAGAATGCATTTAAATCAACTTTATCTAAGATTGTCCCATTCCCCTGACCCGTTTTGATATATACCAGATTCAAAAAACCAACTCAAGTTAAACATTTATCTAATAATTAACTTTCCATAAGATTTGAAACTTTAAGACATCTACATGTCTTTAAAGTCAGTTCTTCAACTGGAAAAAAATTATATGGTCCTAAACTTAATTCAGATACTCCATATATTAATAGGCTTAGCCATTTAATTTAGACAAAGCCCCCAACAGCAAAATAACCACAGTGATAATAGACAGTTGGATGTCACATGACATATATATATAGCTTGCATTTACAAATATGTAAAAAACGAAATGAAAAAAGTAAATAAAGTGATGCATTTGAAAACATGAAAACAAACCTGAAATTAATGTATTGCAAACAAATAATGATATGAAAAACAAACAATACATGTGAAAACATTCAATAATATATTTAAAAAATAAATCTTCAAAAAAGACAATTAAATTATCAATTAGGGATAAATACAATTCCACAACCAATTGAATTACAAAATGAAGAAGCACAAAAGCAGATAAAGTAGATTTTATAATTCATAAGAAAGTAAGGTATTGGCAATAAAACTATAAAAAATTGAAATCTAAAAATGTATTAATCTTCCGCTGGTTGCCATAAAAAACAGACAAGTACAAAATTATATTTAATCAAAAAATGTATAAAATTAAAACATGAAAATCAAAGAAAGTCCACAAAAAATTTAATTCCACAATGTGTGGGAAATTAATTACATTTGTCAAACAATGTTGACAAAGGTAAATACAATTATTTACAAAATTAAGATAGGCTAATTTCACACTGGACAATTGAATGATGTTATATTGTGGTAGTGCCTTAAAATTTTGAAATCAACACGTAATTCTTTTAAAAATATTATTTCTGTCAAAATGGAATTGACAGATTTATATTACCGAGTGATAAGCAGTGACAACTGAGCATTGACATTTTTGAAATCACATAAGATCTTGGATAAGTTTGCCATTATGGAGCCTTGTAGTGATGTGTTTCTGCTTTTCTACGAAAGAAAAAAAAAGCTCAAAAGTAATTCATTTATATTTTGCAGTGTTCACAGAATGATTGTCAGACAAGATTTTAGTGAGAAATGATAATGCATTTTATATTTTCAAACATAATACTTTATTTATTTTTTTATGGAAAAAAATAATATGTTGATTAGTTTTTTCGGATTTATTTTGATATAGGTATGACAGCTTCACCAATGGGTAGAACTTACAAGCTATTACCATCTTTAAGTTTTAGAATGTTTTTAATTCTTTTTTTTCATTATTTTTATCATCATTTTATATATCTGATTGATTCAAGTTTGATTTAAACATCAGCCTTGTCTACATTATACTATTTTCATGTTACCACTGAGATATTTTCAACTCTATCTATCTATCTATATATATATGTGTGGGGGGGGGGTGTTGTGTTTCTGTAGGAGAAAAATATTGGAATAATTATTTTAATAGATTGTAATCACAATAAATCAATGATCAAATTTGTCATTAACTAGAATGTGATAGTCTATTTCTTCTATTGTTTGTCAATCATTGGTATATATATATAATAACTGAAATTCATTATCTCTAACGTATGCTAACATTGATGACATTGGTACTATGAACCAGCTATCACTTAATATTTACATTCTTAATGTTGCCTCTTATATTCCATAAAGCTAATTTCATTTATACTTTTAGTTTTTAAAAAATATGTAAAATTATATACATTAACACAAATCATACCAAATACTTTCTCAGATTTTTCCTAATTGTAACAGAAGTCTGGCATTTTGATAACATTGCACTTTTTTTTTTTCAAAATAGCAATGACCCAATTTCAAAATAGAGATGGTTTTAATGTTACATTCAAAACAAAAAAAATAATTGATTTTAAATAATTATTGTGGACTGGTCTTAAGCTTATTTTAAATAATGGATTCATCCAACAAGCAGAACTTTCTTTAAAGCTGGATTCAAAAAATAATACCACTAACCAATTAAATAAGAGCAATGGACAATATCTCACACAAATAGCTTAATCAAGTAACATGCTCAATGAAATCAATAATTATTACACTATTGCTAGAGAGTTGTTTATAAATTCTGAAGATCATTTCAGAATAGTTAGTTGATGTACATTGTTTATTAAACAGTTAAATTTAAGCTCAGACAAGAAACACTGCCAGTGATAAATAACATTGGACCTTTCACAAAGTAAGACAAGGGAGGTTTGAAGTGATCTGTTTTTTAATTCATAGCATTTGTCTTTCCTAGTTTTTTCTTACTAAACAACAAACTAATATTTGTGATTTGGTTTGTTCTATTGGTAGCAAACTTAAATAACCATTGTGAGACATTATTAATATAAATAGCTTTAATCAATTTGAAACTTTTACTTTGGTTTATCTCAATTGTTTATATTATCCATAAAATTTTATTTCCTTATGTTACACAATATATGTACATTAATAATCAATAGAAATTAAAGAGAGAACAAAATAAAACAAAATCAGTCTACAAAGAAAAAAAAACGAAGTTATACCAAAAACATTTTTATATTGGCAGAAATCATTCTGCAATGTATTTTCTCAATATTTACTTATAAAATTGTAGAAAAAAATCCATCAATATATTACGCAAAATTTTCTGTGTTGTTTCCCCTTTTTTTATTGATTTTATTAATTTTGTTTTATCTTTGTTATTGAATGCTTTTATTGAAACAGGCAAAACTCTCCATACAGTAGTGCCACTCAGTGCCAACCAAAGTAATCAATGTATGCCAGAAGGCTTGTGCATAAAATCCCTATCTAGTGCCTACTCATCCAATATTCCAGACTAGTTTCTGGCTTGTGGCCTTCGTCAGTGAGGAGCTTTGATAAGAAATAGTGATCATGTGATGTTTGCTTTTATTGAAGTTGAAAAATCTGTTTGTTTGTGCATTTTTTAACTTGCTAGAACTCACTAGAAAGTGATATAAAGATGTTTTTTCTTTTAATTTTAACATTGATTTGATATGTAATATATGCAAGACTAATATAACTTGTTAAAATTTTGTACATTTGCTTAAAATGTCAATGAAAGTGATAGAACATATTTTTTTAAATAGATGAACTTTTATTAATGGGAGGATCCAGAAATTAATTGTCAATTCCTGTTCTTTATAACAATGGATTGACATATTAATTTCTAAACACTCCATTCTTTTATATCAAGTTAAATCTAAAAACCTCAATTGTGGTTGAATTAAGTAAAGTTGCTTTACAATAACATTTTGGTAAGCATTATGTTTTTTAATAAAATAAAAAATTTCTAGTCAAAGTAAAAATATTAAACATTTTTCATTTAAAAGAATATTTTATATTTTTAATGACTTATATATCCACATATTACTATGACTTCATATTATTATTATTTTTGTTTATTCCATGTAGCAAAATAGCTGATGAATCAGTACAATAACATGTATCTGCCTCAGAGTGTACTCTTTCTCAAATCATATGAATGCATGTGAGATTTAAAATCATTATTTTTATATTTTTTTACTCCTCATATTTAAATTCTATTGGTTGAGAAGTTTTAATAACTATTTTGTCTTCCAATAGTCTTTTCCAAATGTTGAAAGAAGCTATTGGTTAAAACTTCTCAACCAATAAAATTTAAATATGAGGAGAAAGAAAAAGATAAAAATAACGTTTTTAAATCTCACATGCTTTCCTATGATTTGAGAAAGAGGATGCTCTGAGAAAGGTATATGTTATTGTATTGAAACATCAGTTATTTAGCTATTTTACTACATGGAATATCCTGAAAATAAGAATAATATGAAGTCATCATTTATCCATGAAAATATTAGAAGTAACATATATTACTATGTATACATATTAAATGATATATATATATATATACAAGGGTATATATTTTAACTTATAGCAGATATATATATATATATATATATATGTATATATATATATATATATATATATATGTAAACACAATAGTTTTAGGTTTAAACCATGTGTTAGTTTTGATTAATTCCCAATGTTTCGACCAAATAGCATTGACCATTGTACAATATACTTTTACATTTTCATTTACTGTGCCAATACTTAAAAAATAATAAAGATTAAATTCTTTTATTGACTGTGCACTAATGAAAAAATAATAATTGGTTTTTCAAGCACAATTGGGATTTTTAGATTTAACTTGAAATAAAATCAAGGGAGATTCAGAAATCCCCATGGTTTTATTTCAAGTTAAATTTAAAAACCCCAATTGTACTTGAAGAAATAATTATTTTTAGTGTACAATCAATAAAAGCATTTAATATAAAAAAATTATCTCTACTATTTAATTATTTATTATTTTAAAAAGCAATATTCAAAGTCTCTTTAAAAATGTAATTAATACTGCTGGAAAAATATAACTTTTTTATTTTGTAGGGGGAGGTGCCTATTTTCATATATAAGAGAGACTTTCATAACAAACATTCTGATATGTATATTCATTTTCTTATATTTTTAGTAATTCCTGGAAAAATAGTGTGTAATTCTTTGCCAGTATTGAATCCGGGTTTTGGAGAAGCTTTTGATACTGCAGAAGATGCTGCTGAGCAGTTTGACACAAATTTTGATGTACATCTGCAATATAAGGTATCCTCATCTGTTTATTATTTGAATGTTGATAATATTGTCTTGGAGTTATGATTATACTTTAACATAGTTAGACAATTACTATAATTCATTAAAATAATTATAACAATATCAACATTTAGAAGTGAAATATTTAATTTAGGAGAGAAATATTTAAATAAAATGTAATCATCACAAACAATGCTTAAAATAAACCAATAGAATATCACTTATTAAGGCAACACTCAAATAATAATTGGAAATCTCATAATGCCTTGACAACAGGATGACAATCTGTTGGTTTATTTATTTTAAGCATTGACAATATCAGTATCTTACATATGATAAGCAAATAGCTATCTGCTCCTATAGAGAGGTAGGAATTAGATACATTTGTATAGGAATAGATAAATGTATAAACACATATTTACAAAAACTTTACAATAGGCTGATAAACTCAGCTTACATCTATCTAGTAACATTATAAGATCAGGAATCACTGGTCCTTCTTGTTTTCATATCACTCCTCCATAACTTTCTGTTTGGGGAATCTTTCATTTCCTTCTTATACTTTGATTGCCTGCCCATTGCATGTTTGTGTATTTGCTTTTCTTGTAAATTAATCTGATGTTTATATTGTGTCATTATATAATAAATATATGCATATACTTATTGTAGCTGACAGAATTATACAACCCACATAAAAATCACCCAAGATTAATCCACATGTGCATTCCACAATTTGACATCACAGACTAATATTTTTTTACAGCCTGCTAAAGTCAGGGAGAAAAAAACAAACTCTTAACAATTTTACTAATTTAGATTATTATTATCATTGGTTGTTTTTGAATGGATTCCAATCTACTACATAGACATCAATCCACTCACATCTCTCATTATTGCTGTTCTAAGATTAAATGAACCTGACAAATGAGTGTAATATAATATCATAAATGAAGAATGATCTATCTAATTGACTGATTGCTCAATTTCAGATTATGATATTAGCAATTAAACAATAAAATAATTATAAAATACAGGAAATCACATCTGTACTACAAAAGTTGACACATAAGTGCAAATACATGTGTAAATCATATGCCTATGGTAGGAATTAAACTTTTACCACATACTACTAATTAGAGCATTTGGTACTACATATTAGTGACCAGAAAGCACAAACATATCACTACATGACCTGTATGAAAATAAAATAAATAATATATGATAGCAATTGTTCATCTACTTCACATCACTGTTTAACTGTTTCAAAAATGTATGCTATGCTAGCACTATCCTATTTGATATTTTAGGTGACATGATGGCAATGAAATTGCTACTTTTCTGTCATTTTAAAGCATTGTATATGTTAAATTATAATGTGTGATAGACTGTAGTTATTCTTTCTAAGATATTAATTTTAAAAAAATTCCAAGAGATGCAGCAGTATACAGTGATTGACAGTACACTCTATCGCTCTGACAAAGCTATGAAGAAGGTGCCAATTTGTGATTAGCTGATGCTTTAGATTCATTTTCCCTATGGGTAAATGCCACACAATGTGATTTTCAGTAATGATTATGACACAATATTTCTGTAAAAGACTTATTATCAATCTAAAAACTATGTCACTAGAAGTATTTGTCTTTGAACACATTTTATTTTTTAAAAAACAGCTTCTAGAAATTATACAAATGTACATTATGAAAACCAGAAATTACCACAGAAACTCATTAAAGGCTAAAAAGAAAATCATTTTTGTAAAAACTGTAAGTGAAATATTTTAATAACAATTAATAATATTTTAACTTTTTAGAATTTTTTTGTTTCTTTGATGATAACTAATTCTAAATATATCATTTTGTAATAACATAAAATTATAATATTTAATATTGTATTCTTATAATTTTTTGAATAGATACCATGAAGCAAGATCTTTAGTAAGATATTTGGTAGCTTAAATGTTTTAAGACAATTGATATTTGATAAATGCTGATATAGGATATTATAATCATTGTTTGTTTTTGAATGGGTCCCAATCTACTGCATAAACATCTAACCTCTTGATCCTCTCATTATCATTGTTCTAAGACTAAACAAACCTGCCAAATGAGGATAATACAATATCATAAATGATAAATGATTTAATTATGATTAATTAATTGTGTGCTTAATTTCATTTTATAATATTAGCAAGTAATTAAACAATAAAATAATTGTAAAATATAGGAAATCATGTCTGAACTAGTTGATACAAAAGAGCAAAACCATGTGTAAATTATATGCATACAGTAAGAATTAAACTTCTCCCATGTACTACTTTTTATATTGCATATTAGTGATCAGCAGTCACAAACATATCACTACACAACATCTATGGAAGTAAAATAAATAATATATGATAGGAATTATTCTCTATTGCACATCACTGTTTAAACAAATAATTAAAATGGCCAGCAGTCACAAGTGGTTTTACAACCATTTTGCTAATCCATTACATAATAATCAGTTTTAGATGTAACTGGCATAACTTGAATTTATGTATTGACAGCCATTCATTTTTATCAATAATATTACCTCAAAACTAAAGTACAATTAACTCAATCTGAAACTTATTAGATGCAATCTTAATCTATTCTGTCTATGCAGCTTGATTGAACTCCATTTATAATTTAAAATTTTATCACTTTAACTTATTATTTATATTTAAAATAAAGTGGAAATAACTGATTTAATTAATATATAATTTTAATAGCATGACGAGAGATCACCAAACTATGCTTTAACAGAGTATTATAAAATTATTACTTTAAAATAATTGCTGATTAACTTACAACTTACTAAAAAAAATAACATAGTAATGTCTTCCCATACATGCTCATAAACAGATTTAAACTATTAATTATTCATTGATATTTTACTAGATTGGAGATAATTTATGGTTAATTAGAAATCTTTTAAAGTTAGTACCTCTTGTTACAGTATAAAAGTTCACATTCAGTCCTTTAAGTATTGGTTTATTTTTGCAGAATTTTTTATTAAACCATAGCTAAGTTGATGGTAGATTTAAGTCACAATTTCAAATGCATTTAGAATGTTTATATTTCAGTTTAGTCTTGGCTTGGTGGCTAGTTTTTCCTGTAGGATTGGACATCAGATTTATAGGGGACACACATTGGAATCTTCACATGTAGATGGCCTCTTCTTCAGGACTCAGTGGTAGGTTTTTCCAGCTTGACAGAGTGAAGCAGATAATGCCTTCTTTACTCTTGCATTGCAAATCTGAAAAAACAGCAGAATAATGATAATCCTCTTAGTAACAGCAGATGAATAATAATGGAAGCAGAATAACAACTGAAAAATAATGGCAAAAGAATCTACTGAATAAATTGTAAGCACTATTTATATTCACTGGAGTTAGTTATCAGTAAATACAAATCCATTGCTCAACTTTTGGATTCGGTGACCTATTGGTTGTAGATAACTCCAAAGAATTTGCTGTTATCTGCTGTTTATTTACTCATTATCATATTTGCAAGTTCTTATTTTTGAGCAGGAATAACAGCCTTTTTACTTAAATCATGTCATTTATTTTTCCTGATTTAATTTATCGATCTGTTTATAAGCATTTTAGTTACTTTTTCCTAAAATGTCATTTCTCCTCTCAATTATTGTTAAAAGAAAATACATTTTGCTTTTAACCTGTGTTTTAAACAAAATTTAAAATTAATTAGCTTTTATAACTTTTTAAAAGTTATTTTATTTTACTTGATTTAACAAAATAACTTTATAATTACTTCACTGTATACATTTATCTATGTGTATAAAATATCTATAAAATTTTTACTTATTAAAATTATTTAAAAACCTTTAAATGTAAAACTTTATGATTTTTAATTTACAGACATGAAATATATATATATATAGCTTTAATATCTATTCACTATTTGTGATGTAACAGAAATGATTTCATTTTCTGTATGATGTTAATGCCATTGTACTGTCTTGATCAGAATACCTGAAAATAAAAAATGATTACATCATTATTCAACTGTCTTTAGCAAGTGAATATAATATCACTTCAGTCTACTTTTTGTGTTCATATTAAGACAGCAAATATGGACAATGACATTTGCTAGTTTCAACATTGATTCATAGAATTATTTTAACAGCCAGAGTCATTTTAACCTTAAGTAATCTTTCTAAAGTCGAATCTTGAAATATTCATTCCAATTAAACAATGATATTTTTTATTAAAAATCTCTGATACACTTCTGCTGCATCCTTGATTTGTAGTTTGAATCCGTTGCTGGATAAATTTGGAAATTTTGTCAAGTTTCAAACAGACTAATAATTTTTGTCATGTAGTAATCCTATAACCAACCTAGCCATCTATTAAATATTTATTGATGAATGAATTATCTTATTATTCTTGGCTAGATATAAATGAGGAGGGGGGGATCATTAAAACACTTTGGTAAATGATGTCTTTTCCTTCTTTATTCCTGTATGACAAAAATCTGTGTTGAAAATATATAAGCCCTGCAGATTGTTATTTAAAGGTCATGCTGCTTTCTACCTATATTGATAATATAATAAAACCCAAGTTATAAATAACGCACTATCTGTAAAGAAAGTGTGACCTATCTAGATATAATTTTGAGCTCATTATGACTAATGACAAAATAGTGAACCTTAAAATGATGACTCTTAACTTTTCAATAACTGACTGAAATAAAAACTTCATCACTTTCATTTGTGAAGGTGTAGATGTATATTAAATTGAATTTATAATCATTAGTCTTTTTCAGCCAGAGCTTATTTTAAACAATAATCTTTTTATTAGTACACAAATCATATTAAATCTTTGTTTTATTAGTTATAAATTAGTATTTTTCCTTTAACCCAAATATATACCTTAAACCCTATTATAATACATCTATTAACCTTTATAAATCTGAATAATAGTTGTAATGATTTTATCCTATCACATCATACAATTCATACACATATTCTTATATTTTTATACATTATTTCTACTACTACATTTAGTTCAAACATACAAATGTATATATCAGGAAAATTATGCAAATGTTTTCTAGTATTCAATTAATTAAAACAGATCTGACCAATTAGATTACCCATACAAATCCTTTCCAATTACAATACATCAGTCTGTATATTTATATAAATGAGTTTTTATAATAAGGGTTGAATGATTAAATTTATCTAATAAGATTAGTCAAAATGTGTATTCCATAGAAGATGTTTATATATTTTTCCAATGATAACATGGTTAAAATAAATGCAGTGATATAAATAACTTATAGGATATAAGATTATCTGCATAAATGATATGAGATCGTTAGGTAAAACTAAATATAAAATATAAAATAATTAAAACTGTTATGCTGAGAGAATTATTTATAAAAGTTGATAAATTATGTATGGCTTTTAATATTTTAAGTGTATTTTCTTGACTCACTGGATTAAATTAGTCTTTTTTTACGATTTTCCTCTTATCCTTATTTTATTTTTTACAAATTTTGTTGACAACATAAATCCAAAAAAATGAAAATCATCTAAAACGAAACATCAACTTTGCAAATCAATAATAATGATGATGATGATGATGATAATAATAATAATAATAATAATAATAATGATAATGTTGATAATAATAATAATAATAATAATAATAATACTAGTGGTGGTAGGAGGAGGGGGGAATTGCAGAAGTAGTAGCAGCAGCAGTAGAGTAGCAACAGTGACAGTGATAGTAGTAGGAGTCACAGCAGTAGTAGAAAGAGTGGCATTAGCCAAAGTAGTAATAGAGGTAAAGTGGGAGTAGTGATAGTAGTAGTAGTGGTGGTAGTGCCAGCAGTGGAGACAATAGTGAAGGCAGCAGAGGTGGCAGCAATGGACACAGGAGTGGTGGAGGTGGAGGCAACAGCAGTGGCTGAGGCAATGGTGGCAAAGGTGGTGGTAGTAGTGGCAGTGGAGGTCATGGTGGTAAGAGTAACAACAATAAGAATAATAGATAATAATAATGTTCATGTTGATAATAAAAAAATGAAATAAATATTCAAAATCATTGACTTCATTTTAGCCTTCACATTAAAAAATAAATTTAACAAAAAAAAATTACTCTCTGAAGAATGCAAAACTTTTTAAAAGTATATTAAAATTCAAGTTTTAATTATAAAAAAAAAACACAATAAAAAATAAAATATATAAAAGTTTATAACTGTTGGTGAATTTGATTTTTAATAAAGTTTATTCCATATCTAGAATTAAAGAAAATGTATCAGTTTTAAACTAATGAAAAATAATTTAAGACATTCATTTTTTAATTGAAAGATCACTACTTGAAATAGACTTTCACTAATAAATAAAACATTCATCAATTAAACTTATAAAATTTGCATTCATAAATAAACAGCCCATGTTAAAGTATTAGGAAGAATTAGGATGATTAAACCAATTAATATTCTGGTCAAAATGCAGACTAGAAATCATTTATCTATTCTTTTCAATATATATATATATTTACTTCTCCCTCTTATATTTCAAACTATGTAGTTGATTAGGCATTAAAAAAATATTCTGAATATTACCAGATTTTATTTTAATCTGCTAGTTTTTCTCAGTTGACCCATTCTACACTCGTTTATTATGTTCATTATGCAAATTTACTTTACACATGATATAATTTTATCAAAGAATTTATTCATCATAATGACTGTTTAATAAATACATAAATTATCATGAATTATTGTTAAATTTACTGAACTTTAAATACAACTCTAATTTTTGATAAAGCTCTTATTTAGTTATTAAAATCTGTTACCAATGTATGAAAATCTTTATTTTAAAATTTTGCCACCTTCTCCTTCTATGCATGTGTCCCAATTTCATTGGCTCGACTGATGAGTCTTGATTGGTCAAAAAGTATCATTAGCATAATATTTTTTAATCACATGTATAGAACAGTCATCCCATAAAACATAAAAATATAGGCTTTGAAGGAAAAAAGATAAATAATTTTATAAAATAAAGATTTCTCATCCCTTGAATAATGAGTATTGTAAATAGATTTGAACTTCAATCAAAAATAAAATTTATATCAGATTAAATACAATGAAATAATTTCTAACCTAATAAATAATGATTATATATTATGAATGTATTTATTGGAGGTTGCTTCTTGTAAATTAACACTTGTAAAAAATTTATTTAAAATTTTTGTCAGATTTAACCCAGACAAAAATAGAAAGTATTTATCTATTTTTTACCTATTTATAATGTTTTGATAATAAATTGTTGAAATATGTATTGATTTAAATTTATACATGAGGACAGTGGCTTATATAATTTACATATAAGGGTCAGATAGCTATTGGTATTTTAAGTTTATATATATATATATGCACTATGGATATAATACATATAGAATAGTTTGTTTGAAACATTGTAAATATAATTATTTATTAATCCACCTAAAACAGTTTATTTTAGCCGATTTGTTTAATTTAATTCATAGTTTTAATTTCATTACTTTATCTATCATTGCTTGCACTTTTAGTCTATTTAAAAACTTAGACATGGGTAAAAAGTGGATATCATTTTCTACCTATTGTTACCATGACAATAAATTGCTGAAGTATTTTTAGTTCAACCATAAGATTAATGTTGTGGGGATTTCATTTAAGTACAATAAGATTTGTTTCATGTACACTGTGTAAAAATTGTAAAAATGATTATTTATAATCAACATGCAAACAGTTTATTTAAACTGCAGTTTTTATTTTAATCTGTTATCTTTTCTTGTTTGTTATGATTATTTAAAAATTTAGACAATACTTATTGGTTAATTGTAAGTATGAGTTTGTGGTGACCTAATTTATATATATATGATTTTGTACATAACTAGATAGGCCACAAATATAAATCACATAATAGTCCAAATTTATCTACACTATAAACTTTCAATCTATTACTGAGATTTTTAAATATCTAAAAATTTAAACAAATCCCACTAAACAGACAAATATAACCTATTTTTGGAAATAGATTAATAATAATCATTTTTAAAACTTTAAAACCCGACTGCTATTCATTATTATTTACATTTAAAAACCTAACTTTGCACAAAATCATTTGATTCAAAAATGTAAATCACCTGAAGTGAGTTTATTTAAACTTCTAGGAATTTAAAATTTTCAATAACAAATTGAGATTTGTGGATATTAACAACTATGTAACTGTTATAGAGATTATCAATATTTTTATCTCTAACAGAAAACAATAGTCATAAACTAGTTGAAGTTAAGTTGTTTTGTCAATAAATGAAGACTAAATTATTTATCAGAATATGAGGTGACTTCTATTTGATATCAATCTTTCAGCTGATTTGATAAAATTGTCAAAGGTCATCAGATTTGGTGTGATAAGAAATAATTTATTTACATACAAGAAATCAGATTAGTATATCTAATAACCTTATTTGTATTATGATCTAACAGTGGTAATACTGCCTAAAATAGAGTTATGATGACAATTAGAAATTTATTCTTCTATAAAGGTCTTATTGGCATCAAATTTTTTTATATTTTCTCAATTATAACATTTTTCAAAACTCACGTAGGATTTAATATTTCTGTAGTGTAATTTTCATTACACCACTCTCAAGTAAGGTAGGGACTTGTTTCTATCCACTTGTACCATCTCGTGAAGAGATGTAATCATAAATATATGACCAAAAACATATGAAAAAGATCTTTCTTTTGACCAATTTTTAAATTATGTGGATCAGATATAGAAACGTTTTTATATATTATTTGACTACTATCTATTTTTCAAAACTTTTTAATCAAATTTAATTCTTTCTATTAATTTGTTAAACAAAAATATGGCATTATCCTTTTAATTGTTGACTTAAAAAACCAATAAGTGTGTTTTATCACTTAAGATTTACATGGCTTTGAAGATATAGAGCAATTTGCAAAACAAACTCAGTTGCATAGTTTAACAGTTCCATAAGAATTGGTAGAATCAGCATCTATAAAGATATCTGCCAAAAAAAATTTATGATTTATAAATTGATCATTATAATCTAAATGAAATGCCACACACAATTATCAATTAAGACGCAATTCTTATATGATAGAATTATATAATTGCATTAAGCGATATCCAAAAAAATAATAATTCTCTGATAAAATACATCAATAATTTTAGTCTATCATATATATCTTATTATATTTTGGTCTGAATTTTGCAATGAAATAGCTTTCATTTGTTGATTTGAATAAATTCGTTTTGAAAATAAATATATTGTAACTTTTACCTAGACAAAACAAAGAATACAAATTCTTATTGAATCTTTGAAACATTGACTTGATTAATTATGTATTTGTAATTATTTGCCCTCTAAACAGAAATTTTTATGTATATTTATAAATATTTTTCTATTGACATTTAAATTGAAGAATGAGGTTTAACCATAAAATAGTTAATGAAATGAGACTTCTAAAACCCCTAGCTTCTGGTTATCCAGTTTTATTTCAACTTTTTAATTATGTAATGGATTTAAAAAATTATTTCTTTTGTTTGTGATATTTTAATAAAACTCCAAGAGGTAATGAGTTAGATATATTTTAAGATCTTGTAATAGATTTTAGCTTTATCTTGAAAAGGATACTTCCTGCATACCAAATTACATTTTTTTTTTGTTTTATTTATTTATTATTCTACTCTAAATTTTTGTAAATATTTTTATTTAGTTTATCAGTTATCTACTTTTATTTACTTTATGTCTTCAACTCTGCCTAATATGGTCACAATTAGATTTTTTAAACACATATTCAATTCTTCTTCCATTTCACAATTTTCTTTATAAGTACTCCTTTTTCAATTTTTTTTTTTTGTATATATTACAGCTATAATATATGCTGTATTAACATACACTACTTCAATTATATACTATCCAAAATATGTATAGAAATAAACAAAAATGTAAAGAAACAAAAAAACATTAAAATTCATTAATTTAATAGATTTTATAATCAGACAGTAGCTATTTTTTCTTAATTTTATGCATACAGAAAAGTATCTGTTATATATATTAAATAGAAGATTTTCATGAGCTACAGAAATAAACGAAATATTATCCGGGTACATCCATTTATAATTTATTGAAATATATATAAACTAATATTTTGACCAGGTTACACTGGTCATTGACTTGATAATAAATATTCTAAAATAATTGTAGAGGCGCTGTAAACACTAATGTATTACAATAATAAACGTTCTATTCATACAAAATAGAATAATGGTTTCAAGAATATATTTAGATTAATGAGTTTTTTTAAAATAAATCCAAATAGAATGTAATTTCCTGTATCATCATGTTTGTTTATACAATTTGGCCTTTTAAAGATCTCAATAGCTTCTCTGATCTGACATTGTTGAAAAGTGTCAAATATGGATAATATTCTCATATTAGAAAAATCAATACATGACTTATATCTGTAGATTGAAAGATAGTAATGATGATAATGAGAGTTATTAACTGCATTAATATGTTGATATCTTTTACCATTGATGCTAGAAAAGATAGCTCTTCATGTTACAGATACAAGTCATAGATTTGATTTTTCTAATATGAGAATGTTATCCAGATGTGACACTCTCCAACAATGTCATATCATAAAAGCCATTGAACTCATTAAAAGACTAAATTGTATCAACAAACATAATGATACATGTAAATTACCTACTATTTGGAATTTTTTCAAAAAAAACTCATTAATCTAAATAATTTTTTATTATTGTTATTTCTATTTTCTATTAATAGAACTTTCATCAATGTTATACATCAATATTGCCAGTGTCTCTGCAATTATTTTACAATATTTATTATTCAGTTGATGACCAGAATGATTGAGTCAAAACATTAGTTTATATATATTTTTCAATAAATTATACATTGATGTACCCAGATAATATTTCATTTATATATATATTATATTAATATCATAGAGGGTAAAACAAATTAAATAGACTGATTATAGTTTTGAAGCATAAGCATCAAAATCATGGTTATCACTAATTTTGAAATATATCATTAAAGATTTAAAAGACTCATTTTTGCTAATTTGAATATTATTGGCTTTTTGATTTATTATGTATCCATTTTGTGTAATAAACCACACCTCTTTGAACACTTAGTATTTGTCTGAAGGTTTGTAATAATGGTATATTATAAAGTGTGATATATTGGACTATTTCTATCATTTATGAGTGAATGTTGAATGTATAGAAAATTATAAACTTTAGTTAAACTTTCCAAATACAAACAATGTGTTAGTAATAACACACAAATAGATAATGCAGCTTAGTAATTACACAATGTTTCGATAGTATTATTCTCCACTCTTCTTCAGGTGTTGCTGGCCTTTATGCACAGTGACAATATTTGCTTACAAGTTGAACTCGCACCCTTAGATTTTTGAATATTGAATTTAAGGCAAATGCTCTACCAACTAAGCTATTCTGTCAAAGGCAACATATAGTAGAAATTTTATATATTTATATATGAGGGTTGGTTCAAATCCTCCTGAGTCCTCCAATTTTTTTTTTATTTTTTATAACAAGTCTATTTTTTTTTCCTAAGAGCAAGATTAATTAGAGGCTTCCATACATTGTGTATTGTCACACTGGGTTGAATTATAAAATCATTTATCATTGTCATATGAGCAGCTTTCTTGAATTTTCTTCTATGCATTTTTCCCTCTTTATCCAATATCTTTGTATTTCCCCACTTGAGCATATGGTCATTAGTACATACATGATCTGCTATGGTAGACACATCTGTTTTTTTTAAGCATTAGTTTGTGCTTCTTCAATCACTGTTCAACAGGGCGACAGGTCTCATCAATGTATTTTCTTCTACATTCACATGGTATTTTATAAATGCAGTTTTTTGTTCTTCAGCATTTTCAGTTTAGGCTTAGTAGAAGTAAGCATTCCTCAAAGTGTGGTATGGCTTTGGAAAGCAGTTCTCATGTTATATTGACTGCAGATTTTCATTAATTTGTCTGCCATTCCTGGTATGTATGGATACACTACCATATCAATAACTGTTTTATCTTTTGGTGTCTCTTTGTGTTGTCTATTGAAAGTTTTCCTAATGACTGCTGATAGATAACCATTCTTCATAAGCATTTGTTCTATGTGAATCTTTTCTTTTTCCAAATCACTGTTTTCTGAACAAACCTCCTTTGCTGTGTTCTCTAGTAATAAAACAATTTCTTGTTTAGTGCTTGTTGTATGACTGGATGTATATGCCAAGTATTTGCCAGTGTGTGTTGGTTTGCTATACACTGTTGTTTTTACTTTTCCCTGTGGGAGTCTTCTCACAAGAACATCCAAGAATGCCAATTTTTGTTCTTGTTCTGATTCCATCATGAATTCAATTGTATCAATAGGTAGAGTTATTCTAGTTTTTAGACTATCATCATCATATAACCTTTTCCTTACAATAGACAATGCCTCATCACATGGAACATTTGTAAACAGACTTTCCACATCAAAGCTTACCAATATGTCAGTTCTTTCCATTTTCATGTTCCAGACTAATTCTACAAAGTGCTTAGATTTCCAAGTGCAGAGGTAAAACTACAAGCATTACTCCAGAAGCATTGCAGGTATTTCAGTGATTCAGAAAAAAGAAAATTAACTTCATATTTCAGCAAGATTCCTCACCTGTATGGACTGCCTAAAATCCATAAAGACAATGTTCCATTAAAACCTATTGTTAGTTCTAGAAATTCACCATGTCAAAATTTGTCAAGATTTCTTCTCGAAGTTCTTAGTCTATTGGCGTATAGGACTCAGTCTTTCATCAGGGATTCTAAGCACTTTGTAGACAATAATAGTCTAAAAACCAGAACAGCTCTATCTATTGATAGTATAATGGAATTATTAACATTCTGTGTAACGACAACATACTTTCAATATAACTTAGAATTCTTCCAACAAAATCAAGGGATGCCATGGGATCATCACTGTCACCATTGCTCAGCAACATTTACATGGAAAAACTTGAAACTACAGCTATAAATACTACACCATGTTACGTAAAGGGTGGCTTTAATATGTTGATGATACATTTGTGGTATGACCACATGGTGAGGAAAATTACAGGATGCACATTAACAACATATCTCCTACAATTAAATTCATGATGGAATCAGAACAAGAACAAAAATTGGCATTCTTGGATGTTCTTGTGACAAGACTCCCTCAGGGCAAAGTAAAAACAACAGTGTATAGGAAACCAACACACACTGAAAAATATGTGGCATATACATCCAATCATACAAGAAGCACTAAACAAGGAATAGTACTATCACTATGAAACAGAGCAAAGGAGGTTTGTTCAGAAACCAGTGATTTGGAAAAAGAAAAGATTCACATAGAACAAATGCTTATGAAGAATGGTTATCCATCATCAGTCATCAGAAAAACCTTCAATAGACAACACAAAGAGACACCAAAAGAGAAAACTTATTTGTATGGTAGTGTATCCATACATACTAGGAATTGTGGACAAATTAAAGAAAATCTGCAGTCAATATAATATTAGAACTGCTTTCCAAAGTCATACCACACTTCAAGGAATGCTTACTTCTACTAAGTCTAAACTGGAAATGCTGAAGAACAAAAACTGCATCTATGAAATACCATGTGAATATGGAAGGAAATACATTGATGAGACCTGTCGCCCTGTTGAACAGTGATTGAAGGAGCAAACTAATGGTTAAAAGAGAAAAAAGATGTGTCTACCATGGCAGATCATATATGTACTAATGACCATATGCTTAAGTGGGAAAATACAAAGATATTGGATAAAGAGAAAAAAATGCATAGAAGAAAATTCAAGGAAGCTTCTCATATGTCAATGGTAAATAATCCTATAAGTCAACCCAGTGTGGCAATACACAATGTATGAAACCTCTAATTAATCTTGCTCTTAGGAAAAAATATGGTTGTGTTGAAACCGCCGGAGGGTGTGGTTTGTTTGTAAACAAAGATAAATATAATGTTGCCAGGGCCGGGTTTTTTGTTGTTTTTTTTTTGGGTTTGGTTTGTTTAGCACATTTATAAAAGTAATATCAAATAAAAATTTTAACACAAAAAAATGCATAAAAAAATCAAAAAATGAATTTATAAAAAGTACTTAATTTTTTTTTATTCTTTTCATTACTTATATTTTTGGTCCGGGGTTTTTTTCTATGCAGTAGTTGGTTGCAGACGGTTGTGGGTTTGCGTCCCGGCCGGTGCTATGACATATGAAAAAGTACTATCAAATCAATTTTGAACCAAAAAAAATACATCAATTAAAAATGAATTTTAAAAAGTAATTACTTTTTATTCTTCTCATTACTTATATTTTCCATTCGGTATTCTACGAAAAATCAGCTTCTTATTTTTTTACTTGTTTTATTTTTATAAATTGCAAATAAATATATTTCCATTTAACGGTAACATTTACAACCCAAAGTCAAACTTTGGGAAGGGATGTTTACAATTCATAACAGAATGGAATGCAACTCGAAGGTTGACAAAGTTTTGACGGTAATTACCAAAAACATAAATATATACGGCAATTAAAACCAACTTTTTGGGCTCTTCAGGAACAGCATGCATGCAGCTTCAAGCTCTTTTGTTTGATAACCCTTCCAGAAGTCAGAGAATTGTTTGACAATCGGAAAGTTTCCTATTTTAGCCATTTGATTAAGCTCGCAGTTGTTCTCGCAGAAATGTGACTTAGAGTGTGATTTGATCCCAATCGATCCCAATCGCGCTTGCACCTACACTTGCCCAATTTTTTGAGCAGAAAACATGGGCTAGGGAAGCATGAGACTATGCTTATAATTGTTAATAGACATTCCTAAAACATGGGAGATAGAGGGGAGGTGGTCTTAATGAATATTAAAATAGTTTTGACAATCAGAATTCCAGCTACCCTCACCCAGTACTGTAGCCAAAAGTGAAATGTGATCACACATCAAAAATGCTTAGCCCAAATCTGAGCTGTCAGCTGACTACTATGCTTCTGCGGCAGATTAAATGTCATGTTTCTGTGCATTAGCATAGCAGCCACCCAGTACAACAGACTATTTCTAGGCTTACGCATTAGAAATAGAATGTTCGATAGCGGAGGCCGCCTAAATGGCATATTTCTGTGTGCTATCATAGAAATAACACCCTCCAGCGGTTTCAACATGCTATTATAAAACAACCAAAAATAATAAAAAAAATCAGACTTGTTATAAAAAAATAAAAAATAAAAAAATTGGAGGACTCAGGAGGATTTGAACCAACCCTCATATATAAATATATCACATTTCTACTATATATTGCCTTTGACAGAATAGCTCAGTTGGTAGAGTGTTTGCCTTAAATTCAATATTCAAAAATCTAAAGATGCGAGTTCAACTTCTAAGTGAATATTGTCACTGTGCATATAGCCAGAAATACCTGAAGAAGAGTGGAGAATAATAGTACTCAAAACATTGTGTAATTACTAACCTGTATTGTCTATTTATGTGTTATTACCAACAAGTTATTTTTATTTGGAAAGTTTAAATAAAGTTTAAAATTTTCTATACATTCAACATTCACTCATAAATGATGGAAATAGTCCAATATATCACATCTTACACCTCTTTGATTATATATTTTCTGTCATTCCTTTCTTGACACATTATGTGTTAAGAAAGGAATGATAGAAAATTGAAAATCAAATAAGCACGATTTACTACACAAAATAAATATGTAATAAATTAAAGAGCTAATAGCATTCAAATTATCAAAAAATAGATTTTTTTTAAATCCTTAATAAATTTTAAAACTTATTGACAACCATGATTATGATGTTTTTGCATCGAAAGTATATTCAGTTTATATAATTTGGTTTGTTCTCTGTTAGTGTTTTTCGTATTATTAATAATGGCAGAGTATTTTTTATGTTTAATAGTTATCTATTAAATTCGTTAATATTCATAATCTTCAGAATTATGCCAATGAATTTAAACTAAACATGCAAATTTTAAAATATTGACAAATCTCAAAATTAGATCATATTTAAATCACTAATTTTGTACTAATATCAAGCACCAAAAAAAAAAATTTAGCAATTTTTAAGTAAATGTTCAACTGAGACAAGGTAATTTCTGAAACAAAGAAAAAATATGAAAATATTGTAAAATTATTTATTTAAAAGAATTGAATATTTAGAATTCTGTAAAAATGCAAAAAAAGAATCACTGAGGAAGCCAATAACAGAAACCATTTTGAGGTTGGGGATATTCTGAAAAGCTTATTAAGAGCTATTTGCAAGCTCAGTATATAACACTTGTATAACAAGCTTGTTAAATTGGGTCATGTGATATATGATTTGATTTCTTTATAATCTTATTTTTTGTTATTAAGGTTTTGGTGATTTTATATTGCTAAAGCCATTAATATATGATGTATCTGAACTTAGTTCAGTTCCATATGGCTATTTAAGTTAGATGGTTGGATTGGAAGATGTATGAATGTCTGAAAATTTCAGATTTTTTACTTAATAGCTATCCATTAGATAACATGCTGGGCTTCTTAGCATGGCATTTTAAATCTAATCCTTGAATATCCTAGCATCTCACTAAGGAAGCCAGTAGTAGAAACCAGTATGAGGTTGGCTATATTTTGAAAAGCTTGCTAAGAGCTATTTGCAAGCTCATTATATAACATTTGTAAAACAAGCTTGTTAAATTAGATCATGTGATATATGATTTGATTTCTTTGTAATATATATATGTGTGTGTGTGTGTGTGTTGAAAAATATTGTACACTTGCAGTTTAATAAACAATATATATTTTATTGTAATCAAAGTTTATGGCTAAAATGTGGGTTGTTATATGTGCTGAATGATGTCTGCAAGGATGAAACAAAGTTATAGTTGATATAGCAGCTCCATTCTATATTTATTTTCATAATCTTTTGCAGTTTAATAAACAATATATATTTTATTGTAATCAAAGTTTATGGCTAAAATGTGGGTTGTTATATGTGCTGAATGATGTCTGCAAGGATGAAACAAAGTTATAGTTGATATAGCAGCTCCATTCTATATTTATTTTCATAATCTTATCCGATATCTTTTTTACTCCCTCCAAAATCACTTTTTTTAAAACCTCTATTTATTTATATTAAACCTTATAACTTTTTTTACAAAAACATGTTGATGTTTTATTGTTAATGTTATTTTATATTTTTTATTCATTATTATAGTATGAACTTGCACCCCCATTGGTTGATATGCCTACGCCCGAAGATGTAAAGAAAGGTTTGTCTCATGAATTTCAACATCGTAAGAGTTACTTTGATTTTTTCGTGACGATGTTGCAACGATTTATGGCACTTTTGTTTCTAAGGCTTTTTTTAAGGTAAGTATTTTAATATATTATAAATAGAGATTATAAAAATGTTTAACATTAAAATTATTTTTTATATCAAAAAATTTGCAATATTTTATTATTTTCAACCATTATCGATTCTCTGAAGAATAAAAATTTCTCCAAATAGAATCCAATTTTTTTGGTCCATATTCTCCACATTACTTTAGCAAATTCCCTTATCTGTCCATATCATATTTCTAAATGTTTTATAATATCTTAGGTGCATCTTTTCTAGCAACATCCAAGTCTTTGATTCATACATAAAAAAAATGGTAAATCATTTATTAAAAACTTTTTTAAACAAAAAAAACATATTTAGTTTTAATATAAATCAAAAATATAAAAAATGTAATCCATTTTGCTGCTTTTTTATATATTTCAATAAATCACACAATGTAATATTTGAAATACAGGCACTCTTCACATACCTGGAGCCTAATTGTAAGTTTAGGAGATTTGAACTCAGACTTTCAAGCACCCTTCAATTATCCACACTATCTCATACCACTGATACACATGACATAATGTAGAAAAGATAAATAATCATCAATATATGTATTTCATGCTAAACCAGCACTCATCAGTTGGTCCAGATTATCATCTCACACATATATGTAATCAGTGCTTAGTTTATATTAAGATAGCAAATCCTTATACTTAATGAACAGGCTTCAATCCACTCCAACCTCCAACTCTTCAGCCATCCATACCATTGAAAATCTGATGATGGAAAGCCCAAATGTCGTGCTGATGCCAATATTATTGCCATGCCCATATTGATCTCAAGTCATTCTGACTCCTCATGTATAGGATTTATCTATTTAAATACATAGAAGAGGGATGATCAGGATACAGGCTTAATGTGTAAATATTTGAAATACAGTCACTCTTCACATACCTGGAGCTTAATTTTAAAAAATATAGGGAATTTAAACTCAGACTTTCAAGCACCCTTCAACTATTCATACTATCTCATACCACTGATACACATGACCACATACATTTAGAAAAGATAAATAATCACCAATATAGTATTTCATGCTAAACCATCAGATTTTCAATGCTATGAATGGCTGAAGAGTTGGCAGTTAGAGTGGATTGAAGCCTGTCCATTAAAGTATAAGGATTTGCTATCTTCATATAAACTGAGCACTGATTATATGTATGTGTGTGAGAGAGAGATGATAATCTGGGCCAACTGATGAGTGCTGGTTTAGCATGCAATATGTATATTGGTGATTATTTATCTATTCTACATGTATGTGGTCATGTGTATCCATGGTTTGAGATAGTATGGATAGTTGAAGGCTGCTTGAAAGTCTGAGATCAAATACCCTATATTCACACAATATAATATAAAATTATACAACTTTATAATACTAAGCTTGCGTTTTATACACAATTAATGAAGCATTTATTATTAACACTCATAAAAAGCGCATGCACAATAGCTTGGAAAGGCTAGTCTTTAATGTATTACAATTAATAAAGCTATACATAACAATTGATAAGCTGGGCGCTTTCGGGAATTCTATGTTCCCATTAGCTTATCAATTGTTATGTATAGCTTCATTAATTGTGTATAAAACGCAAGCTTAGATTATGAGATATTAATGAAGTTATTTTTTTAATTATTACAACTTTATAATATTTTAAATACAAGTATATTTCATATACTTTATGTAACAGCAATAGTTATATATATATAATCCAAAAAAACTTTTCAGCAAAGATATTTTTTTTTTTGCCTTTATCAATGTGATGGATCCATTGTAAAACTTTAATTACATAGCATACATTGTGACATCTATCTTTTACATGCAAAATTAACTAAAACCAATTGTAACGATAGTACAATATGTACAAAAAAGCACGTATATAAATGTATGTTATATAATTTTTGATTCATTTTTCATAAGGCAATTATGAATTAAATTAATTGGTGTTTTATATATAAAGATATTTTAGTTTAGTTTTAACAGTAGATTATTTCTATCAAAAGCCTTCATAATTTATGATGAACTTTAAAAACTACGTTTCTATCGGTATTAATAATCTGATTAAGATATCTGTAGTTATTCATTTCTTCTCCACTTTTATTTTCTTATACAAAAAACTATCAAATATTATTTTATCTTTTTTCAACTCTATTTTCTTGTTTTATTTGATAATTCTTGCCACATTTCCTGAAGCACTAAAGTTTTATTTGCAAAAACAATATCTGCAAAATCTCATTTATTTTTTTTATCTTTCTATTTTAATTCCTCCAAAAAAAACTTTTCATAAAAGCACTTTAAAAAGTTTTGGAACTATGGAATCATCCCAACATACATCCTTATCAATATTAATCTTCCTAGGGCTACTGTAGAATATGATCACTGCTCTTGTTTTTGATAAATATTTACCAATTATCATGTTAAAAAACAGTTAGTGTTAATATATTAAAATTTTCATTGTTGATTTTTAATAATGATTGAACTAGCAAATGTGGACGCGCATGAGCAAGTATCCAAAACTCAAAAATATATTTGTACATATTCTGGATTTTTCACTGATATATTTTCAAACTCTTAATTTGTTAAAGTCATAATTACCGCTAAAATAAACCTTTTTAATATTTAAAATTAGTGACGATAAATGTTTTAAGTAAATTTTTATAATATATGCGGGGTTCGAACTCAGGCTTTCACACAACCCACCACTCTCAGTGCCATATCATATTGCTGACCCACCTAGTCACACACATGTTGAAAAGTACATGTGTGTGATCAGGTGGGTCAGCAATATGAGAGGGCACTGAGAGTGGTGGGTCGTGTGAAAGTCTGAGTTCGAACCCCGCATATATTACATATATAAATGCAGGTTTAAGCCTGTACAATGTATAAATTTTTATGCAAAATTTTTTATTATCTTTAGTAGAAGCTAACTTGTATATAAAAATTTGCATAGTTTTTATATTAAGCACACCAAATATACTTAGGGACAAAATTATGTTAGTGGTCTATTATAAATGAAACTTTAAACAGTGTGTAGGTCATTATTCTTCCGTAGATGTTGGATAGTCTAACGGACATTGGATTTTAAAGTTATATGCATACCTAGGATATTACGTATCTCATCACTTTTAACAAATGTTCAACTCCACTTTAAAATTATATTAAGTGTTTATTAAAAAGGGGTACTTAATACAATGTATATATGTTTAGTGAAGAATAAATGTTGAAATGCATACACAATTAAAGAAAAATCGTAACAATTATTCAAAATTGCAATTAGCCAACAACTTAATGTTGCTTGAATGACTTATTTAGATTTTGTACTACCATAATTTCAAATCATAATAAATTTTAAAAATTTGTAAAAATTTATAGGCTTGATAAATGAATACAAATATAAATTTTCATCTGTTTATAAAATTAAGTCTATCGTTTAACTTCACAATACTGTTAATAAATTAGATATTTATTGCATATTGGGTTTATTCTCAATGTGTTGTTAATTTCATTTATTATTTAGAGTTAGCTGATGAAAATAAATTAAATCGTACTTATTTTAGTTAACTAAAGGATAACCATTAAAATTAAGTTCTATGGTATATAAATAAATAAGGTTCCCATTGATATTGTACCGGTCGAAAATGTATGTCCATCCATCAAGATTTAGAATCTAAGCAAAAGTACCCCGCATCCAATCATGCCCGAGATACAGGTCAGGAGCAATCATGAATTCTAACCTATTTGCCCATTCCCCAAATCTATAACATTATGAACAACACCTACGGTGATACCACATAAATTCATTATATTCCGTTCCGGTGCTACAACGTTTTACATGAGAACTCAACTGGTGATGATGATGATGAGAGATTGAGTGAACCCAAGATATCAAGTTAAAAGTATACATAAATATAAATATTTAAGGAGATTCGAACAACTGGATTAAGGTTTAAAATATAAATATTTATTTGGACAGAATTCAAGATGATTTTTATATATATATAATCAACTCTACGCTTGTAAAACTTTATTTTCATTATAAACATTTAAGAAACTTGTTACAATTATTTTTATTTTAACAAATATTAATTTAGTGCGGCGGTTACAATTCTGAATGTCTATTTAAAAATAGACTTTATCGAAGTGGTTTGGTGGACGTTTTATACATTTAAAGGAAAAAATATTTAAAAATACAATAGAGTTTAGCTGATTATACGATTTCAATACATAAGTTTATTTTCATTTACAGACTTTATTTATTACAATTAAAATAAGTAGATTTATTTATTACAATTAAAATAAGGAAACATTATTTATTTTACATTTTCAGCGTTTAACGATAGAATATAGCTGAAACTCTATAATTGCAGGAACGGCTTATTTCAATAAAGGTGAGGGCAGCTTCATGAAAAGTTGGATTTAAACTCCAACAAATAAAGAGAAAAAATGTTTTATTATCACATATCATTACAATTTATTTTGCTAAACAGGCTAGAAAACTAACTATAAGAAATGGCGGTGCTAGCGTAATATCAACGAGAGGAAATGGCACATTTGGCCAGGACAAGGTCATTCTCCAATTTTCTTTAACAATGGTACATACCAGCTTCATGCTAAAGTGGTACAGGAAGAAAAGATAGATAGGAATTGTCTATGGGCTGGACCATGGTGCATCCATACAGAGCTTCATCTACTCTAACTTGCATGTTCTAGAAGTAAACGTAGACTTCTATTATGAACGAGAATACTAGAGATGAGGCTTTGAATCCCTGGAGTGAGGTACAGGTGACTCAAAGCAGTATATAAATATATATACTTGGAGGAGAAGAATGAATAACAAAGAGGATCATGACTCCCTGGAATAAGGTACAGGTCATCAGATCAAAGCCCTATGTGGCTTATGAATAATTGGACATATGCTAGCAATGCTATCATAATACTATAAAATCACTGAATTTAAACATTAAAGTAAAGCCTTAAATGGTTTAACAAATAAGTAATGATATGCTAAAATAATGACCCATGTAAGCTAAAGTCATTTACCATAAGTTAAACTATCGTTAATAAATCATGCATTGCTCCCCCTTCTTGAATCAATATTTTAACATATTAAACAAACACTAAAATTCATGCACTTAAACGTGCAAATTACGAAATAGTTTAATCTGCCAACCTTTTGGCGATGATGATCAATAATAAAATTAATAAAATTAATATACACCAATATCCACCCCAGATTGCAAAAGTATTTATACATTTTGTATAAATTTATGATAAAACATTTATATAAAAATACAGGTATTCATTTAAAGTACAAACCCAATCTTATGAGATATTTAAAATAAATAACAAGAAGTCATTAATTCCCCCCCTTTTCTATTCCATAGCGGGGTATAGAAGTTTGTAAGACTAGATTTGATTGTCATTTACCAACAAAATTAAGTGAAAAACATAAAAATATTATTAAAATTAAATTATAACCGCACTAAATTATAAAAATAATAAGAAGCATGAGTTGGATTACAGATTAGTTTTGATAGTAGAGAATTGATACAAAAGATTAACAGACTCATCGATTAGTGAGTTTTAAAAAAAAAATTAAACATAAAGAAAACATTAGTTTACAAATTAAATTACAAAATTAGAATTGGCTAATGCGATTATATTGTCTTTGGGCTGGTTACCTCAGGATTCTATGAAGTATTGATGAATCTTCTGTGGCAGGCTGCATTCTCTGATGGTACGGTCACTCTTGAGTGGTAGAGGCTACATCTCAACATGAGTCAGGCTGAAGATGGAGAGGAAGGCGGCTTAGGCCCCTCAAAAATTCAATGGATGTGAAGTCATCTAGCAACGGTTGACCAAACTCTGACACAATAGATTTTTAGCCCTATTTATGTCAGTTTTTAGCCCCTCAGAGAATGTTTGTTTTAATTAGACTTCCTGACTCTAATGATTCTTAATTTACAAGAGTCTTCTCCTTATTATTAGTAGAGATGCAGTCGTGAGATAACTGTCCAAAATCAATTCAAACCAATTTCTAGTTTGGAAATGGATTTGATGAAAAAATGTTAATAGCTAACTAAAATCCATTAGCTTTGTTTTAGATTTTACTTTTCTTAACTTTAATTTACAAATTCACCTTTTTTAAAAAAATCATGAAACAAACTTCCCATGCCTTTAATTATTTTTAGACAGTCAACAACTGCATCTTCCATCTTGAATTTATATGTAGTTTTATGACAAAAAAAAAAGTAATTACAATATTAAAATAAAAATACAATTTAAAAAAAAAAAATTATTTAGTATTTTAAATTATATATATAAGCTCCTGTAATATATGTATATATCTGAGTCGCATCTATAAAAGTTAATATTTAAAATAATTAAAGAAAATTTTTATTTCAGATTTGTATTTATAAATCTCATAAATGCTTCTCAGAAATATACATATAGTCTATATACATTTTACAAAAAAAAGAGAAGGAGCAGGATGACACGTGGGCTGTGGTAGAAAAATGAAACTCGATCTTGAACTAAGGTCGACTGTTTCAATATATATTTCAAATATTACCACCCCATATACATTTTATCTGTTAATAGTTAAGCCACTATTATTAGATGATGGAAATAGTCAACATATCACATCTATTAAGCCATTATCTCATAAAACTTTATCACATCTATAAGCATTAGCATTTCTTTTATTCTAAATCTATTTTAAGATTGTGGTGGTTTAGATTTGGGACTCATGGGACTAGAAGGCTTAAAATCATTCATTTAACTCATTTAATCTTTTATAATTCTGGTTTTAATTTATATTTAGTAGAATCTTTGTCTCTTGGGCATCATACCTATATTGGTACCATTTATACCATTACAGTTTTTGGCATCCAACTGTGTGGCTTGATTTTTAAACCATTGGCACCTGAGACCAGTAAATTACATAGGTATTTTTGTGTATAAGACATCACTAGCCATTTTAATAATATATGATTAATGATCTATTAAGGTGAAAATGAAATATATTTGGAGTGCTTAGTTAATGCATTTTTTAAAAACTTTGATCACTGAAGTAATAATTATTTTCAGTAATATTTTGTATGTTGTTTCTGATAATGTATAAATAAGCTTGTTTTATATATATATATTGTTAAAATATCATCATGGAAAGTACTAGTTTAGAAATATTGTCTGAAACAAATATCTCATGTCTCATAATCATAGCCTTCATAAAAATATACATTTATTTATTAGTAATTTCATCTCTCTCTGCTTGCTATATTTGGTAGTGGCAAAATCCCTCTCACTGATCCAAATATATCTTTAAAAATAGTAATGTTTAAGCATTTGAATCCTGAGATAATTAATTTACTGATTAATAATTTCAGATTTATCTGTATTGTTAGTTTTCATCTCTTAAGTTATTCATTAGGTTTATGTTTATCTCCTCTGTTTTATTGATTCAGTATAACTTTAAGATGCTATTTTTTTCTTTAATTTAGAATTCAAAATCTATTTTAATTTGGAAGTTAAATATTTTATTTCATTTTAATCAAGCTTACATAATTAGATACATTCTTGATTATTAACTACTTAATAGAAATACGAATTAAATCAATCTTTTAGTATCTTATTTTAGATTCTAGTAATTAGTTTAATTAACTTAATTTTATTAATATTAGATAGATGTAAGGTGAAGATATTGTAAGATCTGTAATACACTTTGTGACTTGCCCCTAAATTTGCATATGCTAGCCAGCCAATGTTCATATAGGACACTATATGGCCTTTTATATTATGAATTATGTTTTATGCACACCAGTTATTATATAATATCCTGTGGTATTCGGAACTTCTTTATTATAGATGTTTAATTATTTGTTCTATGTTATCAGTGTGTGCTTCTTTTTATATTGATTATTACCTTGGGTTGGAGGTTACAATATATATATAATAATTAATAAAAACAAGTCACAAATTGTGTTACTTACTTTTAAGCTCGTACTAAAATGTTCACTAGATGGAGCTTATCACTATCTCCAAACAAGCTTTAGTTATAAGTGCCAAAAAAGAAAGAATTCAGATTTTCAAATTGATAGTAACGTATTAAATAAGTGCTGATGCTTGAGTTGGAATTTTAGATCTAGTGTCTGAAATCCTAACTCCTCACTGAGGTGAGCCCTAAGCTCGAAACCAATTGATCTGGAGATGAGGATTTTCGGATAGAGATTTTGAATTCTTTCTGTTTCGGCACTTAAAATTAAAGCTTGTTTGAAGCTAGTGGTAAGCTCCATCTAGTGAACATATATATATATGTGGAAATATTGTAATATTTCATATTTAAAAAATCACTGTCAGATATTAATAGACAGTAATCTATTATTTTCAACAATAGCATCAATTAAAAATTATTATATATATTGAAGTACATAGAAATATTTATTTCATATTTATAGAGATAAGTAAACAAGGAAAGAGGTTAGTTAAATGTCATAAACTAAAATTGTAGATAATACAACCAGCTAAATGTTTCAGAGTAAGATCTTATACAACAGAATTCATTTTTACAAATATATAGATATAGAAATACATTTACAATTTAGGTGCAAGATATTTACTTTAGTTTGTTTTTTGTTTGTTTTTTTTGTAAAATACTTTTCTTTAAAAAAAAAATATTTTATTTATTATTTACAATCAAAAAACTTTAAATCTGTGATAATGTCTGAACTTATAATAAGAATTAGATAGGATGAAATAAGTTTTATCATAATGTAGTTAAAATGTAGAAATCAGAAATAAGTTTGCAATATAATTTTCTTCTTCATTTTCTTATGTATTAATCTCTACTTTTACATATCATACCATTTACAACTTTCTTAAACACTTTAATAATACTATTTTTTATATCAAAACTTTATTATTAGAGTTTTGATTTTTCTTCAGTCATCATCAAAGAAACAGGGTTGTCTGCAGGACAATCGAAACTGATAGAATAAAGTTTTGATATAAAAAATTGTATTGTTAAAGTGTTTAAAAAAGTTGTAAATGGTATGATATGTAAATACGTTTGTGTTGTATTATCAAAAAGAACTAATGAACTTTAATATTATAATAGTAAACAAAGGAAGTAAATCACCCTTAACAATATTCTTGATCCTTGTTCAACATTTACAGTGCTTTTAAGTCATAGTCTGAGGGAGGGTGGTTTACTTCTTTTGTTTACATATCATTGAGTTATGTTTAATTTAAAGTTTATGATAATAGTAATATTACTTGTTTAATCTTTACTTATATTTTGCTATACTTATTGATTTTTTGTTATAAATCTTTCATTAGTCCACAAATAAAAATTTGTTATAGTGACTTTTCCTCTATAATTAAAGTATTAATTTTCCATTAATTAAAAAATAGTGATATAAATAGTCTAGTAAAATCAATTTGTCTCATTCTTATTCTTTGTGCTGGTTTCAACATAGCAATTATCATCTAGCTATTAAGTGACAAGACAAAACATCCTTAAGTGCACTTAGACTCTTTCAAATGAATTGCTATTTTGCCTTAGGGAATTTCTCTTCACTGATGAAAATCACAAGCTAGAAACTAATCTGAGGACATGAATGAGTAGGCAGGCACTAGATAGGAAATTTGATGCACAAACTTTTTAGCATCTATTGATTACTATAATTTGCACTGTGTGATGCTACTGTTTGGAGAGAATTGTTATTGTTTTAACATATTGTGTAAGCATAAGAAATAGGGATCATGTGATATTTTAATGATTTATTAACAATCATGGTCAAATGATGATGGCAACTACAGTTATTAAAAAACTAAAGGTATAGATACTGAACTGGGTCCAGATTATATGACTATACAAGTAAATTAGCTTGGATTGAAAACATTATTGTGTTTAATTTTGGTCTCATAGCTTTATACTTAACTATAAAAACAATGAACTTTGATGAACTTCATAACAAACCACTGACCTTTGTAAAAGTTCACTAGGTTATATCTGATTTTGTCGTAGTTTTTTGAAAAGATGTTGCTTCTCAACAACTTATATTTAAAATCAATTATTCTCGCCTAAAATCACATAAGGGTACCTCTACATTATAAATATTCCATAGTTTTAATTTTAGGATCTTATCTTTGTTATTTATATAATATTCTAATAACGTGTTTATTATATTTCAATTCCCACACCTACTATGATTAATTTACTATTTTAACACTTCTAAACATAATGTTTCGTGACTTAAACTATAAGTTGCTCCCTTTAGTAATTTGCACATATCTCAGAGCTTTAGTAATTTAATATTTTCTATGAGAGAATATAAGAGACTTTGCCTTGCAGTAAACTATTTAAAGACTGATTTATTTTTATATGTGTGAATGCGTATGAGAGAAAGTGCGAATGTTTAAGTAATCTATTGAAAATCAAGTTTATAAATAAAGAAATCTCAAATGAATAGACCTCAAATTTGAACCTGTAAAAAGTTTAATAAATATCAAATAAATTGTTTCTTTGCTACTGTAACTATACCAATATATGTGCACAAATAAATAAATAGATAGATTAAAACATAAATGATTATGAGTAAGTATGTATTCATATATATATAAAGTTTTAAATGTTACCAATACATTAAAATAAAAAATTTAATTGAACTCATGAAATTTTATGAGGGGTTGCTAAAGGTTAAAGAATACTTTCTCTATCATTCTCTTTAAAAATCAAGAATGTGACAATTTACAAAACAAAAGAAATGTATTTGCTATTGTTTTTATTTAAAATATAGATTCTGAATTTGCTTTTGTTTTTAACTTATTGTAATGTAATAAATATTGTTTTAAATAAAACATGGTTTCTATAAGTATTGGTTATATTTTGAAATAAAAAAAACCAAGATAACCATTTCAAAGAGATAACTATTTCAAGTTTAATTGGCTTATTATCGGATACTTAGCAAAGTATGTAAAAATAGTGCTAATGTAATCATATATATGTCAATTGATTACATCATACAGCAGCTAAAACTATCAGTTTAGATAGAATAATACATATGTTTCAAGAAAAAAATTCTTTCATGAAATACTTGTAAAATATTTCCAATGGCCTTAATGTAATCAAATATTAAAACATTAAGAACTCTTTCAAACTAATTAACTTATGCAAGATCTACTTGAGAATAATTGATTTTTATCAGCTTCTTTTTTACTTATGTTTAGATAAATATATATTGCTATTTTAAAGTTTGTGAACTCAATAGCCAAACAACTAACTCGCATGAATTAGGTCTACTTTAAAATTAATTTTCCTATCAGATAACTTGTCAAGGATCTACATATATATATATTGGTTTATTTGAAAGAGTAAAGGATTAATAACGAAAAGATTTTTAAGCATATCTTGAGTGACAAGATTTATTTGATCTCTCGTCAGATACGTGTAATATGTATATGCTATCCTGTAAAGATATTGAGTTCAATAGTGAAAACAAATGATTCTCAAGTATGACAAATTAACTTTCACATATTTTTTAACATATGCAAATGTGATTTTAGTTTCTGCAAATTTATCTTAAGATAATAATCTCAAGGCATGAACCATCTGTTTTAAGGTTAATTATAAATTCATCAAATACTTTTTATAGTATGTAACACAGATAGTATTATTGAAATATTCTACCATTGGTGTGTATTCATTTACTATATTTGAGTTTCAACTAACTAGCTTATACAGTCATTGATTTATACACATACATACATACATAGATAGATAGATAGATAGATAGATAGATAGATAGATAGATAGATAGATAGATAGATAGATAGATAGATAGATAGATAGATAGATAGATAGATAGATAGATAGATAGATAGATAGATAGATAGATAGATAGATAGATAGATAGATAGATAGATAGATAGATAGATAGATAGATAGATAGATAGATAGATAGATAGATAGATAGATAGATAGATAGATAGATAGATAGATAGATAGATAGATAGATAGATAGATAGATAGATAGATAGATAGATAGATAGATAGATAGATAGATAGATAGATAGATAGATAGATAGATAGATAGATAGATAGATAGATAGATAGATAGATAGATAGATAGATAGATAGATAGATAGATAGATAGATAGATAGATAGATAGATAGATAGATAGATAGATAGATAGATAGATAGATAGATAGATAGATAGATAGATAGGTAGGTAGGTAGGTAGGTAGGTAGGTAAGTAGGTAGATAGATAGATAGATGGATGGATGGATGGATGGATGGATAATATGGATATCATATGGTTTCATTGTTTTTTTAATTATAAATAAATAACAGGGTTTTTTGTTTGTTTCAGTGCCCGAAATTATAATAAAAATTATTTACAAAATATTAATTACGACAATATCTATATAACTAAATACTTTCGCAGAATAGATGCACGTAGACATGAACAGGTACATAAATATATTGTTAAAAATTTAACTAATTCTTTCTTTTATGACTAATTATTGTATAATTATGGGAAACAATTTACATTAATCACCAATAATTATATGTTTTAGGATAAGTTAACACTTCTCCCTCTGAAAAAATTAGAAAAAATTAAAGTTATTGAAGAAGCAAGCTTACTATTAAAGGGCGCTGAAAAGAAAAAATTTGTAAGTAATCATTATTCCAGCCATCAAACAATGATTTATATATTTGTGTCTTTATATGTCTACTATATAAAACATGCCTTAAACTATAATGGAACATATCTGCCTGTCATGTTCATATATCTGAATCAAATCTGGACTGGATAAAATTTCAATTTTTTTTCAGATTCTAATCAGAACTTGTATTTTTTCACCTAGCTCACTTAATCATCCAACTTTGGTTAGTAAATGGACAGTCAGTTATTTTTAAGTATGCTTGATTATTATTTTAAATGTCTTATTTTAAAGAAGATATAAAATTCAGTTATTACTGCTGGTTTCTGCAAGAATTTAATTTTATTTGTTGATGTGTACAAATGCTAGATTTATAAAATGATTATTATTGCATTCGCATAGGTTTTAAAAGAATAAAGTATAATTTTCAATATATTGGCTCCAAGTTGTCAAACATTCTTGCTCTTTAAAAGGTTGTTTTAATTCATTATCATGCTTCATTTATAAGTTGGAAATATTAATTTAAGCACCCATAATCTTATCATGCTTCATTTCTCTTTTCTTCATAGCGTAAGCATGTGTTTTAAAGACCTACAGAAGTCCCTAGTGACGATTTTTTCAGACGCTCATTGCTAAGGTTTACAGCCTTGTTAAAACTATTATTATAGTCATCTGTAAATGATAAACTGTTTTTAAAAAAAAAAAAATGCTAATATCATTTATCCAATATACTATTTGAAATGTATATTTTCTGTTGTCTTGTAATTTTTCATACTATTGTGAATTATGCTATGTTTCTACTGTTAGTTATTCTACTTATTTAATCTACAGTAGTCAGTCACAATGGCTATATTTTTGTTTGTATTAACAACTTCGTTTTTGTTGATGTCATATTTTTCAATTGCTGCTTATTAATTTAATTTTTAATCTTACCTGGATGTCCCAGAAAGTCTATAGAATATTCAAAAACTCTTTTGTTGACTTTATTCGATATGATGGTATGAATATTAAGATTAAGGACTCTTTTATTTTATTGGTAAATGATATAAATATTAACTTTAATATTTATTTTATTTTATATGACATACATTTGTCTCTATGTATTTCTGTATAAAGTTTATTCATGCTTTTAATAGGCATTTTCATGCTAAGTTTTCAGAATATTTCTAGAATAATATTTTAAAATGTATTATACTTGTCCCTTTTTGAAATTATTTTGAATGGGTGTAAATGCTGGAAGAGTTTAGAAGCTAGTGTATATTTTTATTGTTTAATTTTTATGCCACAAATATATAATTAACTATATTTTGCTACATTTATTGTTTTATCATTTTTTACACATCACTTGTTTCTCTCTTCTAGTTTATTGTATTATACCAGTGAGTTTTGCTATATTTCTGTAATATTAGCCCTTTCTTCTGATGGTTCATTTTCATATTTCCAGATAAGAGACACAGTCTTAGCTCATTATTGCCCACATGTATAGGTGCTTCTTTGAGTTTGTGCCATCATCCTATTTTGCCTTTCCTTTCTCAATTCCTTTGTTTAAAGCTATGTGTAATGCACTAACAATGTCTTTATCCTGGAATATTATATAATATTTTGAAGGTATTGCAGAATGTCACCCATACCTTCAGTTGCACTCTTTGTAAATCTGAGTGATTTTGATATGTAAGTCTTGCAGATGTGTCTAGATAGCATATCCAGATATTTTATATCCAATAAAATATTTGATATATTTATAATTGTATATGTGGCTACATAAAATTGTATACATCTTGTTCAGCATTCATCATCAACTATGGATTGATAAGATGATATTTTACTTAATGTATTGAATATTTTCACCTAGGGACTCTATAATAGTAAGACAACTTTATTGAATTTATCAAAGTGATTGTAAGATTTATTGGATATCATTACTATTATTTCTAAATTGTAACATAATTTTCATTTATATATTTTTTTTATTTGGGGGAATTTTTAATAATTTTGTAAGTTATAAAGTAGCTTAATATTTGCCATTTAAATGTTAAAGTATCAATAAATATTATTTTAATTATTAATTTATGTTTATTTATTTTTTATCATTATCTTCATCTTTCAGAAATCTAATATCGCACTTATTTATTTTATGTGTTGAGAGTACAAAAATATAAAGAAATATGATATGTCATTTTATTTAAAATTATATTACTGATGTTAAGATAATGTCAAAAATTATTTTATTTAATTAAAAATGAAAAAACCATTTAATCAACTGCTATAAGATCACTATAATCAATTTAATTTATTTTTGATCAAGCTATAACAGCACTTTACTTTGTTCATTATGAATTAAGATAATAAAATTGCTTGATTTTATCTTAGTAAAAGATTAAGAGAAACCCCAATGATGTGATATTTTGGATAGCAACAAAATCTCTTTCCTACTCATTATATTCAGAATATCATCCTAGGGTGTTATAGTCATTTTTAATTTAAGAGTTTTCATGCTTGATTCTAATTCTAAATTTAATAATTATTGATTCAATAAGATATCATCTTAAAAGTAAGATCTATCTTGTTGCCATTATTTGTTACTTGGATCACATTCTTGGTTGGTTTTTAAGAATTAGTAGTAGAACAAAATGATTGATTATGAGATAATTCATCATAAAAGAACCCTGAGATTTATTTATCAAATTATTTAAGACAGAATTGCTATATTTAAGATCAAATAATTTTAAGAAAGAGAACCATAATAATAAAGAAGAACTATATCTTAAATCTGGTGGTTTTGAAAGATAACATGATAATTATAAGATTTGATTATATTTTAAAGAATGTGCTGAAGAAAGAAGATTTGAAAATAACCTAACCTTTTCTGTGTCACATACTTAAGATTTTAAGAGTTATTATATTTTAAGAGAGAGTATGAGAATATTCCTCCTGGTCAGATGGTTTTGCATTTGCTTTATTAATGCTTATGTTGGGCTCTTATTATTACAGCAGCATATGCATAACCCTGAGCTTAGCCTATATTAATATTATTGAGCTTATCATTATTATTATTAATTTTATGTTTATAATGAAGTCATAAATCCTCTATTTAATTATCACCTATCTTTTTAGGTTACAATTTTGGTCGGTATCTATTGTCTTGCATCATATGTATACATATGTATATATATATATATATATATATATATATATATATATATATATATATATATATATATATATATATATAGAGAGAGAGAGAGAGAGAGAGAGAGAGAGATGTATATAATAGAATATCTCCAATTCTTTAATACATATAATAATCAAGATTAAGACTCATATTGCTATGCAATAAATATTCTGAAGTACTCCTTAATCCAGTATAAAGCAAGAATCAACAAGAACTATCAATGTACAATAAATATTTTGAAATACTTTTTAATTCAGCATAAGGCAGCAATTAACAAAAAAAAGAGTAGCCATATTTTCTTGTTAATTCTTGACCATAATGGGTTAGAGAATATTTCAAAAAGGGCTCTTTATAAAAAACAAAAAAAAATTTTCTAAAACCCCCCCCAAAAATTAATTTACATTTGTTTTTCCTATTCTTATAGCAGTAATAAATCTAACAAGTGATATTATTCAAAGTGAACTTTCAACTACATTACAATGTTAACAAAATCTCATTCAATATGAAAATAATTTACTTCACTAGGTAGAAGTAAATGCTATTCAGGTAATGTGGTTAAGAGTAAATAACTAATATATGTAAAAATTAATATGGCATTACAAATAATATTATAATTATAAAATAATTTTCATTGCAATGTTTACATCAGTATTTTCCATCCTCTATTTGAAGATCTATCTTGAAAATATAAACTGAATCCAATTGTTTTTTCATTATATAAAAATATCAAATTAATGTAGCAAATAATTAACTTCACAAAATGAAATTAATTATTACTAATTTAATTACCTTTATGAATATTTAAATGCAAGTGGAAGTTTTCTTTAATTAAATTCACTTATTAAATTTGCAAATTTTATAAGAATTGAAATTTATTCATATTTGATTTCCATGATCTTATATAATTAATTGACCAAAGATGCTTTAATAGAATAAAAGTCCATTCATCAAACATGTTAATCTACCCTCATTTGAGTTGGCTTATAATTAAATTCATAAAGTCGGTGATTTTATTTTTTCCCGTTTTACAATTACATTTTGACGCTACAAGATTTATGCATTTAAGAATTTGGAAATCAAATGGAAGTGAATTCATTTGTTATCTATAAATAAATTTCTTTGATATAGATGGCATTGCATTCTTATAAATACTTTGAAATTATGCAAAGTCTTGCAACATCAAAGTCTAACTAGAAAGAAGATGAAAAATAAATTGATTTGTTTGTATGAGGAGTAGATTAAGACAATCATAGTTAAGAAAACCATTTTTTTTTTGTTCTTTGGAGACATTAACAAATCCTAACTGAAATTGCTTTAAATTGAGATTTATCTCTCACATTATTGTTAAAAGGGATTTCACTTTTATTGCCTTGACAACAGTTTGAAATTGTTGGTTGTTATTGGTATTGGGATTGTCTAAATGTTGATTGGTTTTTAATGATATATATGTATGAATTAAATATAGTAACGTTAAATTGTTAATAATATAAATTAATTATTATATTCAAATTTAAATAAACTAGCTAATCGATTTACTTGTAGCTTATACTTACTGTGATATCAGACTAAAAGAACCAGTCATTCATTTCTCACAGTACAACTGATTCATAAAATATGCATTGCTCATTAGATAATTAATCAGCCATTAGTAATCTCTCAAAATAATGTATAAAGCTCTTTTTAATACCAAATTAAAGACCTGTTAAATTTAAAAGTTAAAATAATCAGGATGCTGTTTTTAATGGAAATTTAATATAGGACAGAATTGAAATCAAATTACATAATGTCTTAAATAAAAATTGTGTACATTACAAGTCAAATACCTAAAATGAAAATAGTATAAATTGTCTTCTCCTTATCAAATATAAATAAATAAGCCACTCCATTCACTAACCAACTTTGACAACTCACTAAAAAAATCAATCAGCTTTAATGGTTTCGGAATAAACACAACTCATTAGCTGTCTGTTAACTTCCTACAATAATTTACATAGAGCTTTCTTTATAAATACTGAACTAAAAATCCATAATCACAGTTTATATGGCTGGCTTATTCAAATTTAATAAGGAGCAGCTAATTTATATATATATATAAAAATTGAAGTCTTCTCACAGTCTCGCTAAAAAATCTCAATATAAGTGTTAATGAAAATAGGCAGTGAGGTAGATAGAAAGTTTGAGTGATAAAAGCAATAGTTGGATAGACAATATATTATATAATGTTTGTATTTTTTTAGATGTCTACAATAGTAAGGCTTTCGGTTCAGCTGATTTTTGGCATAATTATCATCTTCTTAGACTCAACTTTTTATGATATTCTAAAGATTGTACAACGTCATAGTCACATAGAATACCATCAAACAGGTTTTTAAATCACATAAATGTATATATGTTTTATTTATTTTTGCTTATCACTTAAATAATAATTTTTTTTTTTACCAAGCAAGTAAAATATTTGAAATCTTTGAAAGATATGAACAAAATGGCTAGAGTTGATGGATGTAACCTAATAAACATAAATTTTTATGAGCAGTTTAATTATGTACTAAGAGAAATTGATTTAGAACTGAGAAAAGTAAAAAAAGTAGTTCCGAACAAATAAATAATATAGAAATAGTAGCAACTTTCTCCATAGACCAGAGCCACCTAGTGAAAACTGTAGTAGCCAAGAGATGTCAGAAATTTTATCATTTAAATCCCTATATAATTCCTATTCATTCATTGTTAACAGATTAGTTTCTAGCTTGTGATTTCTGTCAATGAGGTGCATTGAATCATAGAACAATGCATCTAGATCTTTGGATCTATTGCACCTCTTAAACAGCTATTTTTTTACTTTTTCACTTAACTATAAAGCAACAAACCCAAACTGAACACACAAATATTGTTTTCAATCCAAGCTAATATATATGCCTGTATAGTCACACAGATCTGAACCCAGTTCAGTATCTATATATTTTGGTGGCTTTGTTTTTTTATAAATATAGTCACTACCATCAGACTAGGGCTGATATTAAACCACTAAAATGTCATATGACCACTATCACATCTTATACTTAACAGTTAGTGTAAGCATACGATGTGGTGATCATGTGATGTTTCAATAGTTTAATACCAATCCTATCCTAAGGATGTATGACTTCAAGTTATAAAAAATGAAGACACTTAAATATATAGGTATAGAACTGTTTTCAGATATGTATCATTATACAAACAAATTAACTTGAATTGAAAACATTATTGTATTTCTAGGTTGAAATCATTGCTTTACAGCTAACTAAAATGTTAATAACTCATGGAGATGTGTATTGAATCCAAAAATCTAAGTGCACTGCTCTCAGATCCAAGATTCCTCCCTCATAAAAGCATAAGCTAAAAACTAGTCTGTTAATATTGGATCAGTAGATCCTAAATAAAGATTTAAATGTAATAACCTTCTGGCATTTGTTGTTTACTATAGCTTGCATTGGGGTTGCACTATTGTATGGAGAAAGTTGCTATTATTTTAATTGCTTGTACAAGGATAATAAATGATGGTCATGTGATGTTTCAATGGTTTAGGATTGGTGAGGATGACATTTTATTTGCAGTTATATATTAAACTATGTTTATCATCTGGTTAAATGTTTTAAGAAGTATAATATTTTTTCTAAACATTTACTCAACTGTATGAGGAAATTAGTTCATCTCTATAATTACAAGTAAAATGCTATTGACATGAATCTTCAAATAATCATAAACCTTTCAATCTGTCAAATCCTGGAAAATGTGTATCTAAATATAACAGCGCTATTTCTGATGACGTATAAAGATTAACATTGATAATTCGAATGGTTTGTTACTCAAGAGATCATAAAAATGTGTGCACTGGAAATGACAATGCTAAATCATAATCCCTGAATGCCTTAAGTTCCAGTGTCTTTCATTTTACTTTTACACTAAACCATATAGGATAAATAAAAAAAATTGCTTATTATTGCTCAGGATGTCATGTGAAATTCAAGTACCAGAAGTGATTAAGCAGTGCTAATCCGAAGAGATTGAAATCCAGTATAAATTGCTCTATTCCTGCACTAGGTAATGTTGGCAAGATTAACACTACAAAAAGCTCCATATGTTGATGTTATATCTTTAAAACTTTTTAATTAAGACAGAAGTTAATGAAAAGCATCAACTAGTTATTTGTAATGATATGTATGTGTATGCTTAAATGCATATACATATATAGGTATAAATTAGCAATGAAAATAAATAATAAGTTTAAATAAATTAAAGAATTTTTAAAGACTGATTCTTTTAAAATAGGAAATAAAAGTTATTTATAATTCTTAAGATTAGAAAAAAAGATTATTTTCTAAAAGTAAAAACAGTTTAATTAATGAGAGTGGAATTCAGAATGATAATGAGATATAAAACAATTAAAGGAATTCAAGTATAGATTTCCTTCAGGAGATAAACTATAAGCTTAAAAATAACTTATTAATTAAAGATAGAGAGATAATGATATAAATTCTTGTTTCCAGCATGGAGCAGTGAGAGGAAGAATCACCTGAGAGGATGGACAGGAGTATGAGCTAGTCAACTTCAGAGATTGAAATAATGAATGAACTCAGTGCAAATCTGATCAAGAAAAGGACACTTGATTCTTGGAGCTTCATCTATGGACATGGACTTATAAGAGAGTGCAGAATGTCACCTATATGCACACTGACTTCAAGTGCAGAGATATGGCCTACAAATGTGTTAACAGTCGGCTAGGACTCTTAAAGGTTATATTGATCTGTATTATGATTTATGTATGCCTATGGGCTTAGGAATATATGTGTAATGTATATAGATGTATTTATAATTTTTAATGTAGTTAGATCTTGCTAAGAATATTTATTATTAAATTGCATTTAATCTAAATCTAATAGAGTTGTGTAATTACTGTGGAATTATTATCATTAAATAAGTCTGGAATTGTTACATTTGCAGACAAAGCATCCAACAGTAAAGAAGGCTGGATCTACCAATTGGTGCAGTCACACAGTCTTGATAAAAAAACCTCAGCAGTCAGCCCTAGCAAGTGGTGCAGTTTGCAGTTCAAATAGGGAAAGTCAAAAGTACCTCAGAGACACAGTACAGAGGCAGTTCAAAGTTTGGAACTGTAAGTGAAATTCACAGTAATTGAGACCCTTCAGAGTTGCACTCAGATCAAGTCTTAATTCAACTGCTAAAGAAGAAAAAACAGAAGTTTTAACTAAGCTATTGCATATAGTACAACATAAGTTTTGAACAAGCTTTTAGAATTCTATGAATTTAGTCATAAAAATGGTTTGTATAATGAAAACCATGTGCTAAATTTAGTTAAAATCTAGATATCATCTTTTTATAACTTGCCTTCACTGAAATAAAAATGTAAAGAAGAAATTATCCTCTGCAAACTTGTCTTCAATCAAGAGCATGAGTCTCTGTCTGTTAGTTTTACATGGGAAATTTATTCAAAGAAAATGGATAAAATTTTGTTGATGTTAACTTGGAAATAAAATACTGTGCACCAGAAAAAGAACAAATTAATCATGTCCATGTGTAAAAGTCTTCAAAAAGAAAACTTAACTGGAAAAACTGGAAATTATAATTGGAAGAAGGAATCCATAGAAAAAAAATGAAACAATGGTTTAAAGTATTTTTGTGTGCACACTGTATTTTTATTAATTGTAAAAATGATATTTTTTATATAAAAGTAATATTTTTTGTAAGCATTGATAATTTTAAATATTTTCACTAAGTTAATATTTTCAAATTGTGAAACATACTTTTTTTAATCTATTTAATTTTCACTAGATTTTTTTTAGAAAATTTAATTTTTTTAAACTTATTTTTTTGTGTGTGAAATATTATTTTCCCCTTTTAAAACATTAACAAAAGATTAATAAAGCTAAATCAAAGATTTTTATCTTTGATTTTGAAAATGTTTTTCTGACTCTTAAGAGTTATTTTAAAGAAATAATTTAATTAAAAGTTAATTTATAAATAGAAATCAACTGAATTATTGTATTTTTTATAAAAAATATATATATTTTGGATAAAATGAATGTCTAATATTTCATACTATCATGTCATTTTTTGTTCATTGTTAATCAATTAATTATTAAATAATTGTTTTAAAAAAATATTTGTCTTAATTTCTTTATTCTATCCAATTTCTGTTTTATAAATTGCAGTGTGTGTAACTTTATTTCATGATAGTTTAATGTTCAAAGATTTAAATGATCCCAATAAAACTATTTACTTATTGTAGGGTAAACCGAGGAATTATTTAAAGTGATTTATAATAAGCTGCTTTATTTATTTATTTATTCTTCAGAGCAATAGTTTATAGTTCTTGCTTTCTGAGCTAAATTTGTGCATAACACTTAGTTATCAAGTAGGTGTTAAGTTTAGTGTTATGGACATCCAATTGATGATGATTCTGATTGGTGCAAAGGGGGGCCCTTTAATATCCATGCACTAAATTTCATTTTATTATTTCTTTAGAAATTTAGTTTATAGTTGGATAGTACATTAATAGTACTAAGAGGCTAGAGTATTGATAATGGTCAGGATGTTTTAGTATCTCAGCATTCATTGACTTATTGTTGTCATTTGATGGAGTAGTACCTAAGTATGTACATCCAGATAATTATTGTTTGTATTCCTGCCCTAGATTTAGTAGTGGCTAAATAATTAGATTTGTCTATAGTGGACCACTTTCAAATACAGTCAAGATTGACTGTTGATTTATTTTTATTGTTAATCATTCATGATGATGAATGATTAGTACTTATGTGTAATTGATCAACTTATAGTTAGTTCTATGTTAATCTCTCAAGCTCAGTCCTTTTATATTTTATATTTTGTTTATTTGGGGATGATGATGGTTTTCCAGTTTCACATAATTCAGTCCTAATGTGGTGTACTGTTACAAATGGCTGTCCAATTGTGGAACACTGTAACCTTATATTCTCTTTTATTAACCCTCTATTTTATTGTATATTGAGCTTAATTCATTGTGACTTTCTGCACAGAATCGAAGTGCTCTCTAAATACATCATATAATAATATATTTTAATGACAAAAAAGGATATCATCTCTCTACCTATTTTCTTCATTTATCTTTTTTAATATAAAGAGACATTTTGTTTAAATATCCTTGACCAAAAAAATTAAGATTCACAAGGAGTTGAAAACAGGTTGATAAAAAATATGGATTTCTGAATGGTTGTGGTTGATAATTAGTTATTTTAGTAATAGAGCATAGTAGAATCAATATGCATATAATGAAAATTACAATTCTCTTAAAAATAAATAAAAAACATAAAAGGAAAAATACTTTGATATTAATAAGAAATTTGAGATTGTAGTGTGACAGAAAGTTGATTAATTTTGGAAAACAAAGTGAAATTTTCAGTTTTAAACAACTTTCTATTTTCATGAAATTTATATTGAAGATATGCTCACAAAAATAAGTAACCTCAAAATTGTCAAGATTCCAAAAGCAGCCATTTTGAGTTGATTTAACAATATAGAAAACTATTTTAGGTTTTGAAAATAATTTGAGCTTTTTTGCAATACACCTGGGTCTGGTTTTATGTGGATTATTTTAATGTGATTTTGAAGTTATGTGATTCATGTTTCTTTTTAATATCTTTCATATTTCACTATATTTATTAGATATCAAGAAATTTAAATTATTAATAACTTATTTTGACTTGAAATACTTTTTTTTAATATAATGTTATATTAGCAGCTAATGTGAATATGGCCTGAAGCCATATTTAGAATCTTAGCTTCTATGTAAATAACTTACTTAAACTAATGATTAAATAATAATAATAATAGATTTATACTTATATGTAAAACTATCACAATAAATATTCAAAAATTTTAAACTTTTAAAACGTATTTTGTTAGATATAACAGAAATAAATAATTTTTTATATTTTTAAAATAAATAACAAGATTTTATTGATTTTGCAAACTGAAAATAATCTTTCTGATGATAATGTATAATCTTTTTGTTTTGATTGCGATCTCATTTTTTTAATATAGAAACACAAAACCATTAACACAGCACATGACTGAAAGTGGCGCTAGTTGTACATCACATCACAAATCTGATTTCTTACCAGTTCACAAACAAAATAGTGGTAATTATTAAAATATGTATAAAAAATTAAATACTGTAGTTAATAAAAAAGGAAAAAAGTTTGTCTTGTATTAATTTATTTCAAATATTTGAAATTTTTTATTAGTCATACTTTATTTTCTTATTTTTTTAATGTAAATTTTAAAGTAATTTTTCCTTGTTGCTTTGCTTTTACGCGATTTCTGAAAATTACAGACCCTATCCCCCATTTATCAAGATAAGTTAAGTCTATTTTTGGTGATTTCTTTAGTATGCAAGATCCAGATGTAATTAGATATTTCCAACCATTTATGATTTATAGTCAAATTTTTCTTTTCTCCTTCTGGGTTTTCTGAATCAAATTTTAATGCCAAAAATTTAGAAACCCACAAATTATTCATTTTCAGATTTGTTAGCTTTAATTCAAATTGAATCACATCAAATTGTTTTGGAATTGATAAAAATTTTATATTATGGATATTTGCCTTCATATTCTTATTAAAAACATAAAATTAGTCTTACCAACTTTAAATTCATTAAAATAACATTTAAAAGATTCTTCCATATTTTCAATACTTTTTATAAAAAAAATTTGCATTATTGTCACCAAATGTATTTTTAGATACTTTTTTTAAGTTTTAAAATGAATTAGATTTTCATTTTTAATATCCTTAGCTGCGTTTTGAAAAAAAATACTTTTTCGAAAAGAAATTTGCTATATGATTTTTTTTCTATAGTTTTAAATGTAAATTATTCAACTAAGATAAAATATTTGCAGCCATTCATAGTAATTATTTATGAATATTCAGCTCTTTTTGAAATAATTGTCTTGATATCTTCAACTATTTCAAAACTAACTGTCTGAACAACCAATAGACCTTATTACGCAAAAGTAGATTGGAATATTAGCTATTTACTTCTTTAAAAAAGGAACAAATTTGTCAGTGATAAAGATATTTTGATGTTATTTGGTTTACTTTGATCTTTGCAATGTTGTATAATACAACTAAAAGTAAAAATATTATGCTTTATATATTGTTTATACCAGGAAATAAAGCTGTTATCTGTCAAAATTGAATTATTCTATTCATGTTGAGGAATTCCAAAACAGCAGTACATGTATCTTCACATCTAGTTTGTCCTTTGAGAGATAATAAGCATAATAACTCTTCATACTGGCTCAGGAGACTAACTTGGATGACATTTCTTTATATCATATGATTCATAACAAGCAAAAAGAAATCCATGTGCTGTTTTTAAATTATCAAATTGTTTATATGCTGGATTTATAGCTATTTTAAGAGTTCTGACACAAATAGTTTTGACAGAAAATGAAGTATCCATACATTTCTTAATTATGACATTTTTATTTTTAAAACTACAGAAAAGTTGTGCCACCAAATTTGAGAAAGTATTTTATTAATATACTCATCATCCATAAATGTTTTTCCATGTTTGGAAATCTTTTGAAAAATAGCAAACCCAGATAATGTTACATTAGCTACATTACTAGAAGACTACAGTGAACTGCTAAATACAGATGTTGACATTTATTTTGTTGAATCATCCTTCAGATTTTGTGTTTAAGAATAAGCAAGAAGTTATATGAAGGACAATAGGTAATAATAATTCTTTATCTTACATAAGTGCAAGTAAAAGGAAACACTTCCAAAACTGGAATTTTCAGATAAAGAAAGAAAATCCACTATAGATAAGACAAGTAAATATTAAAGATCATTGTCAAAGAGCACTACTAATCATTTTCATGATACTTTATCAATTATTACATATCAGTGATGTGCAAAAAGAAAAGATTAATATATAGTAATAAAGATAAAAAGAAAATTATTGATGTTGACATTATAACTCAGTCTAAAATTAATGAAAAAGTTATGAATGAAAACAACATAAATATAAAAGCCATGAGTGAAAGTAATATGCAGATGTTGCAGATAAAAAAATATTATTGTAGAAACTATGTGCAAAAAAGGTTAATGCAAGAATTAGTAAATAGAATGTAGAAATGTCAAAAGTTGAAAAAACATTCAAGAAAATCTTCATGTTAAATCAGTAATGAAAGATTTTATATTGGTATCAAAGATTAAAGAAAACATTAAGATAAATTTGAAAATCATGAGGCATTCAAAATGCATTCAATAATGGGAATAAATATGAAGTGAATAAAATAACTATGAATGAAATAGCAAATACTGAATAAGCTGCTGAAAAGTTAAGAATAGTCAAATAAGTCTAATAGATATAAAATCATATACAGTATAACAAATTTTACGAGGAATTTTATCACACTTATAATTTAATTCTTTAAAATGAATAATATTTAACTTCATATAATTATATAAAAAATTTTATTGTTGTAAATACGTATGTATTTAATATTTGTAAAATTAAATGATGCACACGTATAGACTAACATATTTTTAAAAAGTCTTTTTTTTAATGGTTTGTTAACGAAAAAAATTATACTTTCAATCTATATATGTGAAAATAAGACTGTTTCATGAGAGTTGTGCTTTCAAAAGAATCTTTTTAAAATAAGTTTTAAAATAATTTTGCTTTTTATTTTGAAACAAAGAAATATAAACCTTTTAATCTCCTCTTCCAAATTCATCATTTTATTTAGTTAATATGGATTAATGCTCAGTAGAACCATTATTTAAATATTCTAATCAAATTTTTTTAACTGTTAATTATATCTCTAACAACTGTTAATTATATCTGTAATAATTAAATGTACGATGTAGATTGTTAATTTAAAATATTTTAACGAATTTTTTGTTTATAATCTATTTTTAACTGTTAATTATATCTCTAACAACTGTTAATTATATCTGTAATAATTAAATGTACGATGTAGATTGTTAATTTAAAATATTTTAACGAATTTTTTGTTTATAATCTATTTTAATGTCTAAATCTGTGTATTTTATTTGAATTAGGTTTTTTTTGTTTGTAATTTATTTTAATATTTAATTCTGCGTATTTTATTTGAGTTAGGTACATCTGCATATGAAAGGGTATAAACCATATTAAGAATGTGAGGTGAACAGATTTCTTCTTTAGGTTAATCAAAAAAATGAATGATATTATCTTATATCTCTGATTGCAGACATGGCCTCCATAAAAAATTATGTATGTAAAAATGTCGTAGGCATAGAGCGCTGAGAAAGTACGTATATTAAAATCATTTGACATTCAATTGTGGTAATCTACTTATACAAATTTCCGATTATCTTCTTTGATTTTATTTACATTATTGAAGTCAATATCTTTATTAGCATTTTGGATGATCATTATAGAAACTGGCATCACTATTTTTACATAATATGACCTGTATATCTTTTTACCATTATTAGTGCATGATTTTTAGATTTTGATCCTGAATTTTAATTGCTTTAACGTTGTTATTTCTTTTTCTTCAACCACCCCATCTTATATATATATGTGTGTGTGTGCGTGTGAAGTTATACTTAGATATAATAAACATAAACATATTCTCACTTACTGTTAAATAGTCCAGTAGCACTAACTGCCAAAATTTCAAACCACTGATAACATTTTTTAATAGATAGTAATTCATACATAGAAACTACTGAAACATTTACTAGAAAATAGTGTTCTATTTCTTTTTATTCCGTATGCTTATTTTTATTTTTTTATATAAACAATTAAAAAAGTTTTCAAGCTTATTAAAATGATTAATTAATTTCACATTTTAAATATAAAATGGAAAGTTAATTGTTAAGAAATACTGTGGCATCTCATCTTGTTATTTCACTTTTGTTTTTGCATTAAGATTTAAAATCTTAGCAGTTAGAAGAATGCCATTTTGGCTGCATAATTTGGACCTTTGTAGCAGAGCATGTACGTATAAATAAAGATTTTATAACCGAAAATTTAAATTAATTTTTAAATCTAGTTTATGAGGTGTGCGAAAAATAATGATATCATTCATAATTATCAAAAACATCAATATTTGACTGTTGAAAATTAATATATACGTGTATATATATATATATTATTTATTTGAATACTATTGGCTCTCTGATTTATCACATGTTCATTTTGCATAATAAATCAAGTTTTCTTGATTTTTTTTGTCATTTTTTTCTTCAAAAATCATCTTAATAATACCTGGATTAAATTTGCGTCCACATTCTTCTTTATAATTATAAAATACTAACAAACATAACTGAATGCTTCATTATTCTCATTCTCAAATTTGCCAGTTTCCTCTTATTATATATATGGACAATGTGATTAGCTCAATCTCACAGTATATATATATATATTTTTTTTTTATTGTAATCCTCTTCCAACACCTATTCTACCTTTCCTATCAACAAATACCTGGGGTGCCAATTCTATTGATAATAGAATAAACGACTAGTCTGATCTTGCTTTGAATTATTAATGAGACTCTTATAATAATAATATCTTACTATGGCTTAGCTCAGTGGGGGCTACAGAGATCTATAAGGTGTAAAATGCATACTAAACATAGAAGGAAACGTGAATTAATAGGAGTAAAACATGTATTAAGTTTTAAAATAAATAAATAATTGAAATTAGTAAAGTTCCAATTAATTTACAAATTATAATTTAACCTCCTCTCCTCCCATCATCTAAATGCATCAAACAACTTTTACTCTATGATAGAATTAAATTAATAAAATAAAGATGTAATATTAATTAACTCTACTGCATGGTAAGTTAAAATTAAACACAAATATAGCACTACTTAACCCTTATTGTACAGTAATTTAAAATAAGTAACTAAATTAATGTCTAATCTAAAATAATAAAGAAATATCTCAGGGAATTAATTTATTGTATGGCTTAATTTTAAATATATACTTTACAACAACTACTAATTACCATCATAAAAGTAATGACATAAATTAAGCATTATTCTAATAAAATAGTAGTAGTTAGATAATGAAAGAAATAGGGTGCATTTTGACTTCAATTCATCACATCTAAATAATAACTGAATAATAAAATTTCCAGAGAATCATCAAATAGTCAAGTATTTAATATAGTGTTTGGATCAAGAAAACAACCTCATTAGATCTGAACATGTTCATCATTAAATTATGGAATAGTGCAATCATATCATATTATATGTAAATGTGTGTGCATGTGTGGAAACATAGAGCATGAATGCATGCCAAAGAAGAACTCTGAACAAGGTTATTAAATAAATAAAACATTTATTTACAAGATATAAAGTAATAATTTACTAAGGCTGTAACCTTAGAAATAAGCGTCTGAAAAATACGAAGGTAGGGACCTCTATAGGTCTTAAAACACAAGCTTACGCTATGAAGAAAAGAGAGAATAACTAAATAAACATTTTGCATTTCTAATTTACACATATACATGTTTTGGATAATTCCAATATCAATGATTGAATAGTCTATATGAAAATAAATAACGTTAAAATAAACTTTCTTGCATTTTATTCCAACCATATATCAGCTATCAGTCAATTCTGATGAGCCAGTGAGAAGAAACATTTATTAACACTACACTAAAATGATTAAATATGAAATTAAACTTTTTGGTATTTTTATTTCAAATATATGCAAGCTATCAGTCAGTTCTGATATGCTTATGAGAAAGAAACACTTATAAACACTAGCACTAAAATAATAAAATATGAAATTAAACTTCTTGGTATTTTACTTAAAATACACATATGCTATTAGTTAACTCCAACATTCTGCTAACTAAATCAACATTGGGGTAGTCAAATGTCAAAATAATACAAGAGGGGTTTAAATATATGAGTAAGAGGTCAAGCTATACTTCATAAATCAATTAAATAATTCTATTAATTAGCTACACTTTCTTTTTGCTTGCTCATTCAAAATGAGGATGGAACATTCTGAGAATTGATGCTATAAAACTTAAAATAATTAGTATGATATGATTTAAAATATTGATTGAAGAATTACAAATCAGTGATAGATTTTCTCCATACCTTCAAAATTGATAGTATTTTATACATGCATCTGAATTGTGCTATCTGTTATAAAATAATTGATACAGCTATATCCAATCAGTTTATTTATGAAATTGAGATACAATCCCATAATACAAATGATGCCATGGCCAACCAAGCTTTAACACTAATTCTACTTTAGATATTCTATGAAAGAAATCAACTTTACCTTTATTTTCTTTTTTATTATCAAACTACATTTACACTTGACTATGAATAAATGATGGAAAACATTCTGCATGGATACATGAGGGACAAGAAGACTTCCTTAACTCTAATTATTTAAATAACAAAACACAGTGACTCCATAGCTTAATTCAGAGGCTTAAATACTGGTGTGGACTTTGTCTCATCACAGAAAAACAAGGAAATACACTACTCTTTAGTTCACATAATATAATCATCATAACACACAATTACTTAATCTGAAAAATATAATCAACTCATGATGAATATTTCAATAAACTGAGGGAGAGTTCTCTCAATCTCTATAACACAATATCTCATAAATGCTTTCTTCCTCTATAGCCACAAAATACATTTCAATCTAAGCATAAAAAAATAATAAATTCACTCTTAACTAAATCACTAATCCTTCCACTTCTTTTGGCACATCACACCATCCACAACCAATTGAAGCAAGTCATTATACTTTTAATTCAACATTTACATAAATGGATTAACACCAGACAGGTATGTATGCATGCATAATAACACATAAAATAATTGCAAATCACTTTCAATAAAGAAATATTGTAATGACATTAATTAATAAGTTATAAAAAAATGAATCTCTCATTCCTGATGAATTGTAAATATTTTAAATTTGAAATATAATAGTTACTGCTAAATAAACCTCATCCTTCTAGCAAAGCAAAGATAAAACAACACTTTTATGTATTTAATATTATCTGATAAATTGAAATAAAAGTTTTGTTTGTGACAAACTACAAATCTTTAAATTTGAAGCAAAATAATTATTAAAAAATGGACCTCATAATTTCTGGAAATGCAAAGATAAAATAATAATTTTTATGCATTTATCCCTTCTTAAAATTAGCTGATAGTTTCCTAATAGCAAACAGATATTTCTATTTCCAACATATGCATATAGAAATACAAGTATACAATAAAATAATAATAATAAAATAATAATTAATTACCCAGTACAATATTTCTCCATATTATACTTTTCCAAGATATTCTTGAAGAAAGAAATAATAATTAAATAATAAAAAATATAAGACAAATAATTGGTCCACCTATTTATCAAATGCTAACAAAAATAATAATAATCATTAAATCTTTTTTAGTTCATTTACACAGTGCATAAATAACACATCTTGGTCATGTATGAAAATGATGATGATAATTGGATAACAATAGATATTAGTAAATACATAATTTCCTGCAGGGCAAATAATATATATTGGATCCAATTAAAGAGCATTTCAAAAGTTCTTAGCAGTAGCTAATAAAACTGCTGGCAATATCACACATGAAACATTTAATAATAGCAAATAAATATTTATTACTGCATACATTTAGTAATAATTTACAGTTTAATTTATTACATTCATCAAGGTACTTGTGCTAAATTCTCAAAGGTCATTATCAGGAAAATAACTTATTCATAATATCTACTTAAGTCTACATAAGTTTATTGATAGTATATTTTAAATCAAATGCAAACAAGGTGAACAATAAAATACAAATATCCCCATCTAGTTTTCATGCTCTTCCTCTCATTCAATTATAGGCACATTTAGAGATAAGTTAATGATTCATTAATTATATGGGTCACACATTCCATTCCTTAATTCTAGAGACACAAATGGTTAGGTATATTTCTTGTCAATAATAATGATAATGCATGTTATAATAAGTTATATGCACACAACCTTTTGTTTAAATTTTACTCCTTTATAGCTAGTAGAAATTGTTAATAGAGAGTCTTTGAAATGTTTTATAAAAAAGTTCAGCATAAACTTTCCAATATAATAAAATTCACACATTCCAATTATTTCTTTAACATGAGAGATTAAGATTAGGTGAATCAACTTTGGAATATAGACACACATATCAATGGTTTCTTTAATATTGTACCAGTCGAATGTGTATGCTGGTTTAACCCAGTTTGAAGACTAGGCAAAATTAACTTGAGGCCACTTATACATGAGATATAAAAATCAAGAATACTATGGCCTCTGCCCTATTCATCTATTTGAGTCTAGCCACGAAACAACAACATATCCAAGACATGCATAAATTATTTTCTAATATGGCCTAAGCTTAGCATCAGGGGAGAGACAATCGACTAGAACTACTTAAGCAACTAAAATAAGTGTAATGTGCCAATATATATAAATATGAGTAAAATGCTTGTGCTATGCTTGGATCATTGGACAATTAACCTAACAGATTAATAAAATGAAAGGTTGAAAGAAAAATTATAAGACTAATGCTTTTACTTTGAAAGATATACTTTAATAAATGATATAATAAATATTATTAAGGTTTTAAATATCTCCACTATTCCCCAAGTAACACCTAATGAATAATTTTAAAAATGAAGCAGTTTAAATTGCATATGATACTGCAGCACGGGTATTGCTTTTCCAATTTAATTCAGTTTAACAACTCATATTCCCTCGATAAAGCAAAGTTGAAATAAACATTTCACAAAGCATTATCATTGCTTTGTGCTATGTGAATAATTTAAAATATTGAAGATATCTTTTAATAACTAACATTTAACTTTAAAATACATAAGAACAAAATACGCATTATCGAGGAAATCGAATTGGTAAAAACAAAAGGAAACTTAAACTAGTATTAAATTATAAATAGTCATTTCAAATTGAAAATATTTTTAAATAAAAAATAAATTACACCACATAAGGAAACTAAAATATATATGTCATACTGATTTGACTTTATAGAATGAGGAATAGCGAAGGAGGGAATTTAATTATAAAGAAATGATCAATTTAAAATAAATATAAATATAATATTAAAATTGGGATAAATACATGAGAAAAGATAGTAATTTAAATGAGAACAGTTAAAAAAAGGTATGGGGTTAAAACAAAAAGTAAAAGTTCATGAGGAGATGATGAAAAGTTACCAGTACAGGTTTTTAGTTTTGTCCATTTCCCTCGACGTCCTGGCTTGATTGACATTCGTGGATTATTTGTCCAGACAAGAACATTATGATTGAAAGCATTTGACACATAGGGTGCACATACAGCTCACATTTCAGTTACATTATATACTCGACACTCTTATGGCATTTTGATGGATCAGGACCCTGACGGTAGGCAAAGCTGATGGGCTTAGCCACCATACAGGGTCACGTCCACCAGGTTAATATAATTTATGAAGTGTCACATTTTTAAATTAAAAAAAAGGAATTCTCTGCAAGAACTAGCAATAATTTTCAGCAAAACCTCGGAGAGTGATAAGACATGGTCGCCATAGCAGAAGTAAGTAATAGAACTCTATCAAATGAGCTGATGAGCAGCAGCTAATAACAATCTCAGAATAACTTCAGAATATATTTCAGAAGGATTTCAACATATTTTCAGAAATAATTTCAGAATGAACAGAAATAATTTGCACAGAATCACCTCAGACTGTTTTCAGAAGTCATTTCAGAATCAATCTCCAAATAATCATCTAAGAATAATCATCTAAGAATAATTCTCTAGTCCTTTGTTCTCCCCACCTTTTATACCTTTCCAGCGATACTTTTCTATTGTTTTTCATATGATTCTAGATCTTGATAAGCCTCCACACTCTTTTGTTTCAAAGTAACTTTTTGACTAAAAATAAACTTTAAGGTTTTATTATCAAATTTTGCTTTAATTCCATAATTTGATTTATTAAAAAGGCCATCTTTAATTTGCCCTGAATGAAACACTAATTGATAATGCAATTAATTTAGGAATGTTGGCAGGCTTATCTTAAAATAAAATCATACAACATATTTTTAAACAAATTAAAACAAAAATATATTATTTCTTTTTAACAAAATGGAGTTTTATTTTCAACAGAATTTTTCATTTAATCATATATATACGCTTGCCATACATATATGTTTCTTTAATAAATTTTTGAAAAACAAATTTTTATGAACGATTTAATTTTTGATTAGATTTACTTTAAATGGATATCTTAAACTAAATAGTTAATTTCATGAATGATGAATATACAAGATGAAACACTTTAATTTTCTATTTAATGCAAAACTCTGTTGATACTTGAATATAAACGACCGGTGAGTTTATAGCAGGCTGTGAAGCATGGATCTGACTTCTGGATCCATTGCTTCATTATTAAAGATTAAAATTAGGCAAATCAAATTTGAAATATGACACACATGTGCATCCCAATGCTGATTTTAAATCTAAATTAGTCAATTGGAAATATAGGAAAGATATACCTTGTTTTTAAGGTCGTTTATGTCTGCATCCTAGTACTTCACTTTCCAAGAAGAATTTCTTAACTATTTCCATCCAGAAAATTAATAGAAGTTTTTACTTTCAAGTTTGAACTATGGAATATTCAATTTGTAGAGAGAAAATTGTAGTAATAAAAACTCTTTGTGTAGAGAGAATTGTTGTAATAAAAGAAAGCCAATCTTTTTATAAAAGTATCGCCCTTTTATATCTAATTATCCCTTAACCATCTATACCTTCCACCAATCCAAGGTCACTTAAAAGTTAAACTTTAAAAACAAAGATTACTCTTCCTACTGCACTGAGACAATTAGTTGTCTATATGCAATAAACTTTTCTGTCTTGAAAAAGAAAAAAAAGAAAAAATCATTTTGTCTTTAAAAAAAAAATTATCAAATTGAAACAATAATAAAATATTCTGCATTTCTAAAGTAACAAAAAAAATTATTATTTTAGCAAATAAAATAATTGATGGTGTATTTGTCTATTGGACAATTCACTGATCCATTGATCTATTAATTCATTTAAAATGTGTTTAAACTGGTTATCCAAGCTATTGATTATGAAATTAAATATTTTACTGTAAAACATGATATCTGGTAGTTTAAGGAAGTACATGAATGAAAAATGAAGTTGAAAGATGGCAGAAACATACATGCACACACATATGCTGCATCACAGGTACTAAACCAATCTGGCCAAAATATAAGTTTCTATGACTATGAACCAAATATACTGCACTAATTACACTATGGATTGAAGTATTAAAGAGCAAATAAACCAGAAAATCATCAAATAAATACCAGTCACTGTCTTGTAGACAAGTAAGACAAACTTGGGTCAATGTAAACTATACACTAACAATTTCTGTGACAAGCCACCACCCCCCCTTTCTATTATTAAATATTCACTAAAAGAAAAATACTAAATATCTCAAAACATTCTAATAATATCTGCAAGTGGTGTCTAAACAGAGTTTTAGATTATTAATGAGGAAAAAAAAATTTTAATTTCAGATTTATTTTTTTTTAATTAGAGGTAACCAGCTGTTACTGATACAGGGCTATGTAATTAGAATTGTTTTCTTGTGCCTATAACCTCCATCTTCTTCACTTATTTACTTTATTATATTTATAATTGCCCAGGTGCCAATTCTATGCAAAATAGAATAAAATTTATAATTATAAATTATATTTAAACTTATTTAAAAGGTTTTATATTGTAATTATTCTATGGCTTAGCTCAGTTGAGATTATAGAATATGGTCTTTATATATGAGGCCAACAAGGATGATAAAAACGTCTATAAACAATAATACTATAAGGTTAATTTAAATATGTTCAGAGCATCTATTCAATACTAAAACTGTTGCAAAATTGACAATTATTACATTTATTATGGTATAGACAATGATGAGGATTGGGTATCTTTTTATCCAAATCACCACCTATTCTAAGCAAAGTAAAATATATTATTAGCATTGTAATACTGAGATTTATTACCACCAGACAAATTAAATAAAACTTGACTTATATTGACAAACTTATATCTTCTATAACTATGTTATGTTAACCAGATGTGTGTGTGTGGAAATGGAGAATCGAATGTATATATAATCAAGCAATTCATATGGGCTATTTATTCAATATAACATTTATTAAAATAAAATCAAAATTAAACAATAACTAAAAAATATATTATTTATACACCTTGATAACCAATTACATCTCTTCTAAGGTAAAATCAAAATTGACTACTATTTAATATGTTAATCATATATTTTCGAATATGTGCATTTGATTATATTGTAAATATAATGTATTTCTGAAACATATTTTATTAGATTATTTATAGAACTTGGATGATGCCATAAATCAATCATCTTTTATACATATGATAAAAATTTATACAACACATATCTGTTATAATCAATGTATACAATCTAACACTAACTATACAAAACTAAAGACAAGCATGGAAAAACACTAACCAAACACTTATTTTTATACTTATATACGTCACGGTTAATTAATATCTCCAAACCCAATCTAAATAATCTACTCATCTCTGTACCATTTCTACCATCAACTTATAACAGACACGGTTTTAATTCTTTATTTTTTTAAATAAAGTTCATTAGCGAAATTAAACATAATAAATACAATTAAAAAAAAAAAATAAAAATAATAATAATAATAATTTATAGCATCACGCACACACTCGAATATATATAATCACCTATAGTATAATTTCTAGATCATACAAAATATGTTATCATATTATAATATATAAGAAGTTACATTGTTTTGTTCTTTTTTTTTTAAAAGAACACAAAAAAAAAAAAAAGGTTGTACATCTATTGTAATCAATAAAAAAAAAATATTTGTCACTATCCCATTATTACATGTTAAGTTTTTTTTTTAAAAAAATTTGAAAGTTGAAAGAAACATACATATTAATTTCAAAGATAATAGTAAATTATAACATAAAAAAAAATGTCTATCCGATTGTTAAGCATAACTTGTTAAGAATGATAAGAGTTTTTTTTTTATCCTAGAATTCCGTGATGGGCGTTAAAAATGACATTTGCATGCATTGAAATTATTTCACTATATATACGCGAATAGCAAAGTTATACAGTAGAAAATTATCTTCTTGATATAAAATTAAGTAGATAAACTTTTTCATTTTAAATTTTAATTTGCAGAAGATTGATAGAAAATGATTAGAATTGAATATTAAGCGTTTGGTTCTAGCGTTTAACAAGAAAAATTTATCCAGCTTTACTTTAAATAATTTTGTCATTTTAATATTATTTACTTTTGGCAATATTTTAAAATAAATTATAATTACTTATCTTATGTGACATCCAGGTATTTTTAAAGGTAGTGAACTTGAACCATCATTTGACAGAAATTTGGAGCTGATTTCCCTCTGGGTCTATCTCTTCATGGTTTTATTACTCCAGTAGTATAATAGAAATTTTCCATAAATATATCATTAGAATCCTTGCGATGTTTTTTTATATTTGTTGTAATACTTTTAGAGAGTTTTTTTTTTATTCTTTTACGTTTTTTTTTTTTACATTTTTTCTCTTGGAAATTTTTTTACTTGAAGAAGTTTTTAACCTTTTTTGTCTCTCTTCACGCATGCCCTCTGTGTTTCTATGACAATCAACTTTGGAAGCTTGCCAGAAATATTATTTATAAAAATTTTAACAATACAATGTTTGAATATAATAAACATAGTAATAAAAAAAATATTAAATACTAATTATTAATTTTAGAAATGTTATTTACTATTACAAATAATCTTTATCATTTTTAAAACATAAGATTCTAAGACAATATATAATCAGTAACTTATAAATAAAATATAGAAAAGAAAATTCTAATTAATAATATATTTATGCATCTGCCTATTATGACATGTAAATCCTCTACTATACACAAACATCTACCACTAAACATATAGTCCAAAACTCCACCAATCAATATACCCATTTAAAATTTTAATTTTGTTAAAATCCTAATTTTAACTAGCAAATTACATCACAATTTAAGTTTAGTTTTCCTAAAAACTCAATTTTAAATATTAAATTATATCACAATTCATTTTTCTCAACTAATTACCTTTAGCCATTGTTAGCACAAATGTGACCTTCCCACATTTCTTTCTGGTGCCAACCTGGAAGGTTACAATCCTTCCCCCTTATGAAAGAAAAATGAATTGGATAAACAACAATCAATATTAATAGCACATCAAATTTTACATTAAGATCATTCCTCAATTAGAAAATTATGTTTGTCGAATAAACATAAAACAATAAAAACATTTAATGCTTTTACAAACACTTGTTCCTATTATATTTTAGCAACATTAAATAAGCAAGAAAAAAAGAACTAAATTCTATATTGAACAATATGTATGACTTTTATTAATCATGTCTTGCAGGACATGGAACCAAACTGCGAGCATTATAAGTAAATTTAAACCTTGCTCGATTATTCTTTATTTCCTTTTTTCTGACAAGTTTATCTCTACAAGATTTCATTTTTACTTTGTTGGATTTAATTCTAGCCTTTTTAATATATTTTACTTTATTTCTAACTTTCTTAAGATGATTTATATTAAATACTTCTTCCTTTATTCCTTTGAGTTTGATCTTAGCCTTTCCAACTTCTTTTTCTTCATCAACAATCTTTCTGCCAAGATTTAAATTAACTATCTTTTCATTTATTAATTCAAATTTGACTTTTGCTTTTCCAATATCTCTTATGTAATCTACACCTTTATTAAGATAACTTATCTTAACCTTCTCTTTACTCATCTCTTTGAACTTAACTTTAATTTTCTTCATATGTTCATTGTGATTAATTATCTCTCTCATAAAATCTACTTTGGTTTTCTTCTTACTTTTATGTTTAAGCTTTACTTTGGCTTTGCCTAAATCTTTTTCTGGATTAATAACTCTTCTAAGAAAATTTAAATCAAACATCTTTGTCTTCTTCATTTTACATTTTATTTTCACTTTACTGACTTCTCTAGCATGACTAACACTTTCTATGAAACATTTCATACTACATATTACATGTTTAGTATCTCCATAAAATATTTTTTTTGAAAACATTTGCCTTCACCTTATGTTCTAAATAATCAATAACACATTGGAATTATGTCTTCATTTTTATTTTTAAATTTATTACCTGTAATATCAGTAACCTTAAGTAATTCATTCTCCAAAATTTCTAGGTATTTCATGTTTAAGGAAATTATTTCTGTCTTCATTGATTTACTATTTTTTTTCTTTTTATCAAGATTCTTCTTGAAATCTTTGAGGATGTCTATATCTCCATTTTTATCTAATATCGTTTCATCTATCCTTTCTATTCGTCATTGTGCCTCTACCTCCTTTGCCATTACTTCTTTTATCATAGTCTGAAAATCTAACTTTACCTCCACACAACTATGATCTTTATTTTGTATCTCCACATTCACATCTATGTCTTTCTTAATCATTTCAATAGATTCTTTACGTTTTTTCATCTTTTCATCATTCGATTCAAGAATCTTTCTAATTAATTCTTCATTTTTAAAATTTTTCCCATTTACTAAATCTATCAATGGTTTATCTTTTTTCCTATCATCTATCAACTCAACAGACGGTATATTTGGTTCTAATCCTTTAGTAACCAATTCAACAGATTCCTTTCGAATCTCTATTTCTTCATGAATTAACTCACTATCTGTACTAATTTTTCCAACAGATAACTTGGTTTCTTCACTAGCTAATTCAATAAAAGATTTGTCTTTTCTTAAATCATCTTCTGCTATCTTATCAAATGATACATTATCATTTACATCCTTGTTAACTAATTTAACAGAATCTTTGTTTTCTTCTGCCAAACTACTACATAAGTTAATATCTTCATTAACTATTTTAATTACTTGTGGATTTGCTTTTCTTATTATTTTAACAAGTTGTCTATTTTCTGCCATACTTTTACTAATTAAACTAATAGGTTCTTTACGCTTTTTCAAATCTGTACTAGTTACTTTAACACATTTATCAATTACTTTGAAAGATACTTTCTGATTTGCTATATCCTTATCAATTATCTCAACTGATGGCTTAGATTCAGTTTCTATACTTTTAGATTCAATATTTTGTGATTTATTATTCTCCTCTAATTTATTTTTCAAATTAGCATCTACTATTTTAACATCTTGACTAACTATCTCAACAGATTTAGGTTCTCCCTTTTTTATTTGGTTTAATTTAAGTTCTTTGTATGCCTTTAACTCTTCCTCAGCTAAACTAATATTCTTATTAATCTTCATAACTTGGTCATTAATATTCTCTTGCATTTCTAGCTTCATTTTGGGTATTTCTAACCTTGCTTCTAGCTTTGTTTCTAGTTTCACTTCTACTTTTGTCTCTGACATTTCTGACTTTATTTCAACTATCCTCTCCTCTGGCTTCTCTTGACTCAATTTCATTTCTGCCTTTCGCTCTGCATAACCTGATCTCATCATTGAAATTAGTCTTGCTTGATCAGACTTTAATTCTTTTAGTTCTTCCCTTAATATATTTCTAAACAACATCAACATATCATTATCTAGAGTTTGAGGGATAGTATCTCTCATCCTATCAGATTCTCCATAGGACATATCTATAACTTCATTTCCTGATTCAAGATCAGGAGACAATGCAACCATGTCTGGAGATGGTGTCTCTTGAGACCCACCCAAACTATCGTATAAACTAAACTCTTCCATTTAATAATCTCTTAAAATTTTTTATTAATACTACTTAAGAAAATAAGGTTTACCAGCTCCAACCTCCACCAAATCAACAATTCAAATTCACCATCACTACCTAAAATGACATAAAATTTCCACAATTTTATTTTCCCATATAATGTTCGATTTTCCCACACACACATAGGCAAGAAGACATTAAGTTTTAACTAGATAACATTAATCTAAACATAGCTGGAATTATAAATTAAATTTTATATGATCCACTATAGTTATATTGCAAACTACACCAATTCAAACAACTGATAAAAGACCAAAATAATTTAAACATATTCATTTATCTTTATGCTGTATTGGGTGCATTCAAATATTATAACCAGCATTTATAACAAAAAAAAAATCATAACCAAAATAAAATTAATGATGACATGCATTCACTATGACAACTGATATACAATTTTTACTTAAATATGGTAAATGCCAATCTTTGCATAAGAATATAGAAAATAGCCTTTTAAGAATGAGCTATATATTCAAGTTATATATTCATCCATTCTTCTAAAGATCCAACAGATACTGACAGCCAAAATAATTATCAGCAGTTCACAATTTTGAGATGGATAGAAGAACTCCATCACTGCTCTTAAAACATACAATGCTCCATGAACACTCTGATGATCATCTCACTTTAACCACTCTAAGCTACCACAACCCATAATATTCTACTACAAACACTATCACAATGCCCTGCTTACATCCAAGTCTTAGGGGCTATTTATAAAATATTGTCTTGCTCATCTTTAGGAGTCTTAGAGACAAATATTACATATATATTAGAAAGAACTATGCCTTGCTCTCTCTGGAGTCTTAGAGGCAAAATCATGGCAGGACTACTGTTAACTGCTTCATGATAACTAACAACTGATATCATAATTTGGGTTGGAGCAGTGAATGAGAACAATCAGTCACCAGTGACATGAATACACCATATACTTAAGACAATAACAAAAATTCTCCATCCATCACCAAAACTTGCAACACAACCAACAAAACTCCAACAATCAAGTATTCTATTTAACCTTCAAAATTATAGACTTTCTATAACAGAAGTGTTCCAGATATGAACAATATTAACACTTTATAATTTAATACTATCAATAATTCTATGTTTATCTAGCATCAGTACTATATTTAATTGACAAGCAAAAGATATATATATATATATATATATATATATATATATATATATATATATTTGCTTATATATATATAAAAAAATGTTATCAACTTTAACATTTACTATAAGTTGTGATATTTATATAGCTTTATACTTGAAATTAAGCTGTCTCATGGATGTATTTATTTATTTCACATAAAAAAAATGTTTTTTTTTTAAACTATACATCTGACATTCATATATCTATTACACATCTTTCAGGTATTGGCTTATTTCAAACCTTAGTTAATGCTCCATTTACCCCTAGTTCCATTTTATCAAACATTTCTATTAATCTTCCAGATTGATATATAAAAAATCCTTGAATAAGAAAACTGCCAACTTGATTCTATTTTGGAACCAATTTTGCAATAACTGTATACTTAAAACAGGAATAAAGTAATTCTAATGGCAATGGATTACTTCTCATCTCAGATATATGCCAATATATATCAACAAAAATATAAACACTCTACAAGATATGAGACTTAAGTAATCAAGATCCCACGATTGGACATCCATTTAACCCAATCGTATATCTAGCATTTAACCCATAAATGTCGAGGTCCCAGTTGGGCATCCACTTAACCCCTATCTACAATAATCATCATCAAATCCAACATACTGGCTGTTATTTCACTCCACTATCATTAACTAATCATGCTTCCACATTGTGTGTCATTCATAATAAAATGTATAATATATAATCTCCAATAAAGAACAAAATACACATATGAACAAAGATGAATCGATCACCAATCATTGTGCAACCATTTAACCCATAAATATATCGAGTGCTTAACCCAATGTATATCAGGCCATCCACATTGCATGCCACCACTTAACCATAAATATATCAGGCTATGAGACTTAATTAAACAGGGTCATGATTGGGCAGCCACTTTACCCAATCGTATATCATGCCTCAGTATATATATCAAGCCATCCACATTGGGTGCCACTTTAACCCTCCCTATAACCTCCATCTTTTTCACTTATTTACTTTATTATATTTATAATTGCCCAGGTGCCAATTCTATGCAAAATAGAAAAAAATTTATAATTATAAATTATATTTAAACTTATTTAAAAGGTTTTATATTGTAATTATTCTATGGCTTAGCTCAGTTGAGATTATAGGATATGGTCTTTATATATGAGGCCAACAAGGATGATAAAAACGTCTATAAACAATAATACTATAAGGTTAATTTAAATATGTTCAGAGCATCTATTCAATACTAAAACTGTTGCAAAATTGACAATTATTACATTTATTACGGTATAGACAATGATGAGGATTGGGTATCTTTTTATCCAAATCACCACCTATTCTAAGCAAAGTAAAAATATATTATTAGCATTGTAATACTGAGATTTATTACCACCAGACAAATTAAATAAAACTTGACTTATATTGACAAACTTATATCTTCTATAACTATGTTATGTTAACCAGATGTGTGTGTGTGGAAATGGAGAATCGAACGTATATATAATCAAGCAATTCATATGGGCTATTTATTCAATATAACATTTATTAAAATAAAATCAAAAATAAACAATAACTAAAAAATATATTATTTATACACCTTGATAACCAATTACATCTCTTCTAAGGTAAAATCAAAATTGACTACTATTTAATATGTTAATCATATATTTTCGAATATGTGCATTTGATTATATTGTAAATATAATGTATTTCTGAAACATATTTTATTAGATTATTTATAGAACTTGGATGATGCCATAAATCAATCATCTTTTATACATATGATAAAAATTTATACAACACATATCTGTTATAATCAATGTATACAATCTAACACTAACTATACAAAACTAAAGACAAGCATGGAAAAACACTAACCAAACACTTATCCTTATACTTATATACGTGAGGGTTAATTAATATCTCCAAACCCAATCTAAATAATCTACTCATCTCTGACCATTTCTACCTTCAACTTATAACAGACATGGTTTTAATTCTTTATTTTTTTAAATAAAGTTCATTAGCGAAATTAAGCATAATAAATACAATTAAAAAAAAAATAAAAATAATAATAATAATAATTTATAGCATCACGCACACACTCGAATATATATAATCACCTATAGTATAATTTCTAGATCATACAAAATATGTTATCATATTATAATATATAAGAAGTTACATTGTTTTGTTCTTTTTTTTTAAAAGAACACAAAACAAAAAAAAATTGTTTATACATCTATTGTAATCAGAAAAAAAAATTATTTGTCAATATCCCATTATTACATGTTAAGTTTTTTTAAAAATTTGAAAGTTGAAAGAAACATACATATTAATTTCAAAGATAATAGTAAATTATAACATAAAAAAAAATGTCTATCCGATTGTTAAGCATAACTTGTTAAGAATGATAAGAGTTTTTTTTTTTATCCTAGAATTCCGTGACGGGCGTTAAAAATGACATTTGCATGCATTGAAATTATTTCACTATATATACATGAATAGCAAAGTTATACAGTAGAAAATTATCTTCTTGATATAAAATTAAGTAGATAAACTTTTTCATTTTAAATTTTAATTTGCAGAAGATTGATAGAAAATGATTAGAATTGAATATTAAGCGTTTGGTTCTAGCGTTTAACAAGAAAAATTTATCCAGCTTTACTTTAAATAATTTTGTCATTTTAATATTATTTACTTTTGGCAATATTTTAAAATAAATTATAATTACTTATCTTATGTGACATCCAGGTATTTTTAAAGGTAGTGAACTTGAACCATCGTTTGACAGAAATTTGGAGCTGATTTCCCTCTGGGTCTATCTCTTCATGGTTTTATTACTCCAGTAGTATAATAGAAATTTTCCATAAATATATCATTAGAATCCTTGCGATGTTTTTTTATATTTGTTGTAATACTTTTAGAGAGTTTTTTTTTATTCTTTTAAGTTTTATTTTTTACATTTTCTCCCTTGGAATTTTTTTTACTTTCTTCAAGTTTTTAAACTTTTTTATCTCTCTTCACTCATGCCCTCTGTGCTTCTATGACAATCAACTTTGGAAGCTTTCCAGAAATATTATTTATAAAAATTTTAACAATACAATGTTTGAATATAATAAACATAGTAATAAAAAAAATATTAAATACTAATTATTAATTTTAGAAATGTTATTTACTATTACAAATAATCTTTATCATTTTTAAAACATAAGATTCTAAGACAATATATAATCAGTAACTTATAAATAAAATATAGAAAAGAAAATTCTAATTAATAATATATTTATGCATCTGCCTATTATGACATGTAAATCCTCTACTATACACAAACATCTACCACTAAACATATAGTCCAAAACTCCACCAATCAATATACCTATTTAAAATTTTAATTTTGTTAAAATCCTAATTTTAACTAGCAAATTACATCACAATTTAAGTTTAGTTTTCCTAAAAACTCAATTTTAAATATTAAATTATATCACAATTCATTTTTCTCAACTAATTACCTTTAGTCATTGTTAGCACAAATGTGACCTTCCCACATTTCTTTCTGGTGCCAACCTGGAAGGTTACAATATATGTATTGTGGAAGGAAATTACTTTTTGCATGTGCTATAAAACAGACAAGCATTTGTCTTTATTTATCTGGTCAATAAATGTTTTAAAATCAGTGATGTCCTATCTACACTTGGAGTTCATTCTTTAAATAAATCAACATTTATTGACCATGCCTGAATTTGGAGCATAATCTTATTGTGAGCCTGATTTTTAAAACAGCCTATTACCAGCATAAGTTCACATTATATATCTCTGAAAAGAAAACATTCTCATTTTTGACTACCTGTGATACTGAATTGTTATTAGTTGATATGTATATAATAATTGATAATATAGATTTATACACATATGAGTTATTGTGGAATGAAATAACTCTTCACACTGTCATTATAAAACAGACAGCACTGTTCTGCTGAGAACTGTTTTCAAAGCATAGGTGGTAGACTTATTCTTAGAGACTATTTTTTAAATAATCCATTATTAACTGTGCTTGAATTTACATCTTGATCCTATTGTGAATCTCATTTTATAGTGCATATATGAAAATTAGTTTTCTTTCACAATATGCCATATGTGTATAAATTGCTATTTATTATCAATATCTGCATCAAACTTAAAAGAATTGCATTATCTTTATAAACCTAAGCTAAGTGGTTTTGGAACAGTGGATACTTATTCAAAGGCTGAAGAAGATTATAGAAAGAATCAATGAGTATAGATTGCCATTATGCTTTGGAATTATAAATTATGAAAAGGTGTTTGAACCTATAGATATTTCTGTAATGATTAAAATTTCTGAACACCAAATCATCGACATTTTATTTTGTCATATTCTGAAATATTATTATCAAAATGAAAAATCATTGATTAGATTATATGATGACACAAACTAAAACTTGATAAAAATAAAAATAATTTGATGCTATATTGCCAAAACTTTTTATAACAGTCTTATGGGAATAATTTTTTTAATCAAAATAAAAAAACTAAGAGAATAAAAATAATGGAAAATTATTTAAGTCAATTAAATTTCAGATAATGTTTTTGTTATTATTTTATGTTTTGCAATTAACAAAAAAAAATATTACAAATGCAATCACATAAAAGCAAGAAGTAGGACTAAAGATAAATGTTAAAAAAAGATGAATGCTCAATTACTTTTTAAAAAAGAAGAAACTAAAAATTGATAGTAATAAATTACAAAAATTATAAATATGTTGGTCAGATTATTAACAATGTAAAAATTAATTTTAAAATTAAAATTAATTAAAGTGATTTTAGTAAAAATGACAACATTAAAATAATATAAGCATATATATTTAGAATGAAAGTTTTTCTAATAAATATGTTACACTAACGCGCAATTATGTCAAGCATTGGTGGTTGAGTGGTCAGCACAGCTGCCTTACAAGCAGTTGTCCCTGGTTAGCGGGTTTGCTTCCTGTCCGATGCTATGACACATGAAAAAGAGACATTTTCTGATAGTTAACATGGCCCAATAAAGCTTAAAGGGAAATATGTAGGGAGTAAAACAGCGATTGAAAGCAAAATAGATGGATGAGAGAAAATGACTATTATCAACATCACTAAAAAAATTAAACATAGAATGAACTTGAAATTCTTTGCAAAAAAAGCTAATTGATTAACAAGTGAAATTTTAAACTTAATCTCAAGAATTTGCAAGACCTAGGTACCACTGGTTAGATGGATAGATTAGAATATGTTGGTACTTATAAATCCAAAAATTAAATTAATCTTTGAAAGATTTTCCGCAATAAATCAATAATGTTATTAAAACAGGCAAAACTCTCCATACAGTAGTGCCACCAGAGTAATCAATGAATGCAAAAAGGCTTGTGCACAAAATCCCCATCTAGTGCCTACTTATCCAATATCCCCAAACTAGTTTCTGGCTTGTAGCCTTCATCAGTGAGGAACTTTGAATCTGAGAGCACTGCACCTAGATTTTGGTGCAGTGCTCTCTGATCTAAAGCTTCTCACTGATGAAGGTAACAAGCCAGAAATTAGTCTGGGGATATTGTATGAGTAGGCACTAGATGGGGATTTTATGCACAAGCCTTCTGGCATATATTGATTACTCTTGTTGGGACTGATTGGCACTACTGTATGGAGAGTTTTCCTATTTTAATAACAGTTACGTGCTGGCATAAGAAATAGAGATCATATAAATCTATAGTGGGTGAAAGTGATGAGAATTAAAAATTAGTGAACCATTTGAGTGTAAAAACTTAGTCAATATTACCATATCAACAGCAATCTTATGTAACTATTATTGTATGTATACTATTTATTAAAACTTATAAAATAAAAAGACAAGCAAAGGGAAAAAATGTTTACGTTAAGTTTAATTTACACACACAATATATATACATCTAAAGTTGGCGCCTAGTTTCATTATAATTTTTCGATGTATTTAAATTCCAATAGATGCTACTAGTATTAATGAATAGACTTTTTAAAAATATATATATTTCCAGAATAAGAAATGTAACTTACAAATCAGTTTGATAAACATTATTTATACAAACTTGTCAACTTAATGGAAAATATAAAATAAGTACAGATATTGTTTACCAGTAAGTTTTCCAAAAAAAATACATTTTATTTAGTTCACACACTCTCGAAAATATATATATATAATGTCCACCAAAAGGATTATTTTCCGTTAATTATTAATTTCGTTCTGTTTATTCCTCTCCATTGGCATAAAAAATGGAATACTTTGCTGTAAGAAAAGCTGAAGAGTTAGAAAAAAAATTTTGGGAAATACCACTCGTAAAAATATAACAAAATTTACACTATTTAATTAGTTGAAGTTTTTTTTCTTTTTTTAGAATGTTATTTTGACGTCATCAACTATAAATCAAAAATCAAGCTTTTTCCTTTTACACCTGTTTATTCATTTTCAGTCTGGGTCTGCATTTTCTGCATAAGACATTTGTTTGAATTCGGCGTTTAAAAAAAATTTGGCTTTATATTTTATCAAATATAGTAACAATCACTATCTGTCAGATTTAATAATTTGACAATTTTTGGCATCCATTGGCTTGGATACTTGTTAATTTCTTTAGTTACAATTTCTCTCAGTGAATTTAAGAAGACATTATATTCATGTCTTTCTTGATATGTATTTAATCTGTTAAACATCGGATCGGATAATCTTCCTTTTACACGTAGGGCAACTTTAATACTGAGTATTGCCAGAGAAGAACATGAATAATTATTACTGGATGGAGAGATTGCAGAAATTGCTATGGCCATTTTATAAGCATAAAATGTTATTTCGCTTACATCTTCAACTGTCTTGAATGCTTCAGTATAGTTTCTAATATAAGTATAGCTTTGTCGTATGTTAGACAGTTTTAAAAGTTCGTTTTCAATAATTGTATATAAAGACGAAGAACGCGTTTCTGTTAGCATATCTTTCGAAATCTGGCTCCAATCTTGAGGTATTTCAAAATCATCAGGAAGTTCATTTCCCCCAAAGTACTTTTGAGTTAGTCTTAAGCAGATTATTGCTACACAAAATCTATTATACATTATATAACAGTTATCAGTAAATAAACTTTGCAAATAAAAAATTCCTGTATGAATGACGACGGTCGATAAATTTAATGAACAACCTATATCTAATAAAAATGTTGCAGCTTCTTGACGGAGATACACTTCGCGGTCTGAAAGCAATTTAATATGTCTTAACGTTGAATATTTAGGGGAAGCAGCCATGACTGAGAAATTAATATCAAAACCTTTAATTTATTATATATATATTACAGTAAGATGTTTAACTTATTTTTAATTTGCATAATAAAAGCTTTGCAAATGTATTTTTTTGAATAAATTATAATGTAATACTTAAACAATCATTTTTTTATTTTTTTATCTGTTGTTTTTTATATGGTATTGTATATAAGTAATATCTTTATTTTTCACTCTTATATATAAATAATAAGTTTATTTATTTATTTACTTTCGAATATTAACATCAGTGCAGAGGTAGTATCCGGGTCTTTTTTCATTAATAAACAAAAAATGCATTTCATTCATATAATTCCCGGTCAACGCATTTGACATATGAGAAAAAAAAAAAACAAATCATTCGAGTATTATTCTGTATATTTATTAATACATATGATAATTATAAACTTTTCTATTTATACACATGTAATTACACATAATTATCATGAATGGATAAATTATAATTTCCATAAAATTAAAACATTATAACTTATTGTTAATTACATACGTAATGTTTTTTCACGAGTTTTTTTTAATATAATTTATCTTAAATGGGGTCTGTTATTTGGTTTTAAGAATACCTAAAAAGATTACTACAAAATACAATTTCATATAGTATAGAATTAGTTGATTTTATTTTTCTTTGTATTTATATTAGTAACTATTATAAATTAATGTATTTACTTACTTATTTGCATTTGACGTATGTCTTATTTAAATATATATAATATCAAATATAATTTATAAGTATTTAAAAGAATTGGTTTTAATCTTGCAAATCTAAATATAACAGTATAAAAATATACAAATAAATATTGGATTTTAATTGGTGTATGGCATGTCCATCAACTTCACTGGCTATATGTTATGTATAAACTCCTGAAGATGAACGTTATGTTATGATAATTAATGGTGCAGAAGATTCTGTAATAAATAACTTAAACTTTTTCCCCAAAGATCAAAGGGATGAATCTAAAATACATCAGGAATTAGATAATTTTACTAGACTAGTCAAATGAAAATAATTTTTTTAAAATAACAGGACATATTAAGAAAATGTGATATGATTGGTTACCTCCATATCACAGAAACATTTTTCTTGATACATAAATTGGCAATATCTATCGGATATTATTAAAGTAATTAGGCCAACATAGCATAAGAAACATAAAAGCAATTTAACCTTAAATATAAAAAAAATATGCATTATAAAACTTAGACAAAAAAAAGAAATTATTATAAAACCAGCTGATAAGGAGGAACGATAATAATTATGACTACATAACGTTTCGCTTCCTTTAAATGACAAAAATTTCAATGAAACCATAACCCAAGCTGCTATAAATAAATTATTTAAAAACATATTTTCAGCCTGAAAGATATGAAAATGAGAAACTTTCATGTTAGGAATAATTATATGTTTTAATATCAATCAAATCGTCCAGTCAATTTTACACTTTACGTTAAGTCCATAAAGCAGGCTGCTTTGGCAAGCTTAAAGCTAGCATTGGTTCTGTTATAGAAAATATTTTAGCATTTATTGGTTTTATACACGATATTCTACCATCATCCAATTTTTCTGTTAAAGATAATACATACATTCTATTTTAGAAAACATCAAATCTCAATTACCAAATGGATATTTTAGTATCGTTAGATATTGCATGACTGTACATTAGTATAACAATGAGACTAAAGCTATTAAATCTGCTGTATAAAATAGGAAATATGATGAGCACCATATTACAACTATTACTGAATTAATATATTTAATTTTTAAAAAAATATTTTGTTTTTAATTCTGTATATTATTTGTAAAAAGTAAGATACTGCAATGGGTAACTAAATAGCCTTAATTATACCAATATTAAATTCTCCATAATTAAAAATGCTAGACTTAAACTTCATACCTTGCTTAGACATATAAATATATTTATGATATGGCCATACAATGAAAAGGGAACTTCATAATTTCTTTGAACATATAAATAATTTTAATAAAAATATACAATTTACTATGAATTTTTTTAAAAACAGTAGCTTATTTTCTTGATTTTGAAATTATTTGTAGTATTAAAATTTTTAGAACTACTATAATAAATCAAGTTAGACATAGCTATCTACATTTTCATAAAACTATTAAAAGCTAGTAATCCCTAGAGTCAATTTTTAAGAATTAGAAGAATTTGTAAAATAAATTACTTCTTCAACAAAATAAAGTTTTCTATAATAAATTTATAAACATAAAATATCCTTAAATATTGTTGGGTAAGGCAGTATTAAAATGTTCAGATATTGATAGGAAGGAAATTTCTATCTAAGAAAAAAGCAATCAAAAGTTTCTATCATTAGTTCTTATTTTTAATAGTGATTTACTCATTCTAACCACATACTACAAAAACATAATAAATTTCACAGATTATCTCAAATCTATTTTTTTACCTATAAGAAACAAATACTTAAAAATAGACTTGTAAAAGCAAATGTTATTACTAATTTTTTATCAGAAAAAAGATATGTTTTTATATAGAAATAAAACTGTCTTGCATGCAACCATATTACTGATACAAAAGTAGTCTATGGTAATACTATTAATGATTTTAAATGGAATATCACCAACTATGATAATTATAAAAATGTAAACTTGATATATTTAATAAAATATAGCATATGCTTGAATCATTATGTAGATAAATTGTAAAACAGTCCACATATTAAAATAAGTAGCTATATATTTGGCATTTTACATAAAAATGAAGACAAGCCAATTTCTAAATATTTCAGTATACCAAACCATTTATTTGATGATTTAAGAATTGTCATTTTACAGGTGGGAAATTCAACATAAGAAAGATGAAATAAAAGAAGAATATTTATTTACAAATTTAACAGTTTATTTTTAGATAGTATGAACATAAACATAGATATGATTATATCCCTGAATTATCTGTTTTAATGCTTTTATTGATTTCAGAAAATGTGATCTTTTTCAAGTTAGAATGAAATTTTAAAATCAATGTTTAAAATATTTCAATTCAATAGAATTGCTTGTAGATTGATATATAACTAAATTACATCACCCTAATTCATTGAAACATTTATCTTTTCAGTATGTCAACTTGTTTGATAGATATGGAACAGATGATGAGAAAATATAAAAAATATTTAATAATTTCAAATATTGCAGCTAACAATTATTCTATAACTTTCAGCTGTTTTAAATAAAAATCATGTGAGGTAGTAAAAAAACAAATTTTATTTCAATTTAATAATATTTTTAATCATTTTAAACTCTTATGGTATATATCAGTGGTCTTCAACCACCGGTCCACAGCCCAGTGCCGGGCCGTAGAAGTTCTTTGCTGGTCCGCGATAGACTGGCAAGAAAGTTTTAATGCCAAAATAATAAGATTTTAAACTTTTAATTAATATAAACAATTTTTATTTATTTTTTTCATCGCACTTTTACCTGATTAAAAAAAAAGAAATAGAACAAAATCTAATCAGTCATACATAAATTAATTTGTTTTTCTAATTATCACAGATATTTATGGGGGGGGATAGAATTAAATTTTTTATTACTTTTTTAAAAAAATTCAAAATTAAAAAAAAAAAGTTTTTTTATTATACAAACTCCATATATATATATATAATTTTATCTAAGGCTAAGCTGTTTACATCTTTAAGAAAATTTATCTACAGACTTCTGCTGGTCCATGAAACCTTATCCTTATTTTTGCCGGTCCACGAAACCTTATCCTTATTTTTACCGGTCCACAGGTGTGAAAAGGTTGAAGACCACTGGTATATATCATATTTAGTATGTGTACATAATTATATATGTAAAATAAATCAGTAACTAAGGTTTTCTATTTAAAAGTGTTTATAGTTTCCATTTTTATTTTAAAACAATTGTTTTTAAAATAAGTTCAATTAAACAACTCCCATTATTTAAAGCATCTTAAAAAGCTAAAGAAAAAGAAAACTTGCTGTCATTATTTAAAACAATGACAAATTTTCTTCTTTAGCTTTCTTTTTTAAAACAATTGGTTTAAAATAAAAATATAAACTGTGAAACACTTTTAAATAGAAAACTTAGTTACTGATTTAATTATACATATATAATTATATACACATACTAAATATAATATGTACATTAAGAGTCTACCAATCTAATCAGCTATTTACATTTGAATTTTCTCTTTAATTGAGTCTTTAAACACTGTTTTAAGCACTGAAATGACTAATCAAGAAGTGGGAGATTTCTTTCCAAAAATGTCAATTTATCTTAATAATAATACTACTACTGATTAAATTTATAAATTCCTTATTTAATCTCATAGCTTTTAGTATTAGTTTTCATTGACAACAGATCTTTTGTTTTGGGCAATAATTGCTTTTTTCAAATTCTTATTCAGTTTAAAAATGAGAGGGAGGATGAATGGGGAAAAGAAAAATTATGTGGGAGGAGGGAGAAAGCAAAATAAATAAGCAATTTACAAATGGTAAATAACTTCCACAGAATCATTTTCATATTTGAATTTTAACTATTTCACAACTATAACCTGTGATAGTGCTATCATATTTGACATTTTAGGTGGGCCAATGGCCATGTGATCACTACATTTTTATGTTGCTTTAAAGTATAGTATATGTTAAATTATGGTATGTGACAAAGCTGCAACAATTCTTTCTAAAAAGCTTCTATTTTAATGTATTAAGAAATGTCAGCAGTATTCAGACCTTTATGGACCTTGATCTGTGATTGACAAAACATTTTATTGTTCTGACAAAGCTATGAAGGGAGATGGTAACTTGTGATTGGCTGATGCTCTAGATTAATTTTTCCTGTAGCTAAATGCCACACATAATGTGATTTTCAGTAATTGTTAATGACTATGATGCAATATTTTTGTAAAAAACATTATTAAACTAAAAACTAGGGGATCATCTTTAAAAGAATTTTATTTTTAAAAAAGACAGCTCTTAGAAAATATACAACTTACATTACAAAAACTGGAAATGACCAAAGAAAAGTCATTAGAGTCTAGAAAGAAAATTGTTTTTTGTAAAAACTGTGAAATATTTTAATAACAATTAATAATATTTTAACATTTAGAATTTTTTTTATTTAATTTGATAATTTAAATCTATCATTTTTAATAACATAAAATTGTAATATTTAATATTTCATTCTTTTAACTTTTTTGAATAGATATCATGAAACCAATAACAATGTTTACCTTTGTTATTGGTAAGACTTTTAATTAGATACTTATTTTCACAATTTTTCAAGCCTATAAATAAATTTTTTAATATATATAAAAAAGATTTAATTGCACACAAAAAAATCAAACATGGTATCATAGTAAAATTTCATCACTAGAATCAATTATAAAATTTGGGGGTTGAATTGACACTGAAAGAATTTTTTAGATAATCTGTTTGGAAATTTTGATTGTTCTTTTATTTTATTTCTTGTTTTACAAACTAAGGAGGAAAAGAACAGAACTAGCCATTGTATTACAACTAAATTTATAAACACTGTAATCTATTTTTTATTGAGTTTTTTGGCCAACTATCATTTTCTTAACTTTTTTTAATGAACTTTGATTTCTCTTTGCAATTTCTAATTGTATTGAAAGAAATGGAGAGAAAGGTGGGAAGTGGAGAAATTAATCAATTCTATGTGTAATCTAAAACTTCATAAGCACGATTTTCATTGACAAGCTTTTTGTTTTATTTTTATATTTTTTGCTAGTTTTTATTGAGTTTTAAAAAAAAGCAGAGGGTCTGGAATTTGTATTTTTTTTTGTTTGTAAAAAATTTTAATTTTATTTTTTAAAATTAGTTTGTAAGAAGTTTTCTTTTTTTAACAAAAAGAAAAGTTACTGCCATCTATGCATTTCAATAAATATTTTTTTTTTTAGAAATTAATTTATAAAGAATTTTTTTTTGTTTGAAGTGGTATTCATTTAAATAGTTGTTAGTTTTTTAAAAAATGTATAAATTAAACCATTTTTAAAAAACATTATTGTTGTTTAAAAACCATATAGTTTATTTTTATTTGTAGTGTTGGAATGGAGTTGAGAATTAATCAAAAAAGCAATTCCCCACCCTCTCCCCCACTTTTTAAAAAGCTAATAAGAAAATAGAAAATTTTAAAGACAATATATATCATAAGTTGTTTGAATTATATAATAGATGCAATTCATCCATCTTCTTTCACTTTTTAAAGATCAGATAATAATATTTAAACAGCATTAAACTGTTGCACATGCGCTTTGGATTTTAAATATAAAATGAATGAATACTAATATTCCAAAGACTTTATCATGTGATTGAAGTGTTAGTATTCATTCATTTTATATTTAAAATCTAAAGCGCATGTGCAACAGTTTAATGCTGTTTAAGTATTAATGTTTATAAAAAACATTGCGCTATATAAAATAATTGACTTACTTGCAAAGATCAAATAAGAAAAAAAAATTACAAATTTTTAAATTCATTTCAATTTTCAAAACAGAAGTTGTTTGAAATAGGTAAGATATGGAATTCACAACTATCCCCTCCCTTTTTAAAAAGCCAATAAGAATGAAAAACTTAAAAAAATTTAAAGTTAAAATCATATTCCAAATCAAATCTTTCCATTATGAATCAAAGCAGGTGAATTGATTTTAGGGAGATTACAATTGCCATTCAATCCTTCTCCCTCTCTTCTTACTTTTTAATTACATAAAAAGCCAATAAGAAAGAATAAATTTGCACAAAGTTTTAAAGGCAAAATAGTGTCCAAACAGAAATCTGTGATTTACAAATCAAAATAAGGGCTTTGAAATTCTAAAGCAATCAATTTTGTAAGCCAATATTAGGTATACAATGATAATGATGAGAAATCCGAAGAAAACTTACAATTGACCTTTTTTAGAAATTGAAAAAAACAAAAACAAATACTATTGAAATTTCATCAAAAAAAAAAAAAAGAAATCTGTCAATGAAAACTAATAGTGCCAGGTTTTAGATTATATATTGAATGTGTAAAGTAAGTTATATTTCTACAATAAATCACTATTTTTCTAAAGAAATCTTCAAATGATCAACTAATCATCTCTGCAACATTTTATGATGCCAAAACAGTGTTTAATGATTTAAAAAAAGATAAAAATGGAAATGTAGATAGCCAATTAGATTGGTACCTATTAAAAGTATATAAATTAAGACAGTTATGTATCTCGTAGCATGAAAAACATAGTAGTGTGTGCATGTATATATATATATAAAGTTAAAAGGAAAAATAGAAATATTATCAAAATCACACTATTCTTTACTTTGCTGTAATATCCTATAAACACAATTTATCCAAACCACTGTGTTTGAAGTTGTTTGGATAAATTGTATTTAAAAGTAGAAATAAACATAAACAAAAATATTTTCTAGATATATATTACACTAGAATAACAGTTATGAATTAAATAATTCTGAATTTAAAATAATTTATTATAAATTAAACATTTTAAAAAGATCTAATTAAAATTTTATTATTTCTGATTTTGAAATTAAAACAAGCATCTTTTTATATAGCAATAGATATACTGGTAATTATAAAATTCTAATGTCTATTTTGATTGAAGTAAATTCTTTTTTAATTAAAGCATGGATAACATATTTTGATAAAGATCATACCAAGTTGTTGTTGAAAGGATTAAAGTAAATTGAAATGAGTCATTAACTTTTTTTAATCAAGATAAAGAAAATGTGCTTTTAATTACTGTGTTTTACACCCTGACTATATAAAGGTTGAAATAAAGATTAGAAGAGTTTTTAAAGTTTAGAGTTTTACATAGTTTTTTTTTATGGTTTTACAGATTACTGCTACCATAAAGGTACAACTAATGGAAAAGACTGTATATTTAGACACTGATAATTCACACCAGTAGAGTTTTGATTCACAGGGAGGACAGGGCTAGCTTTTCATTAGCCTGTATATATTGTGCACTACACAGTATGCTTGAAATCTATCAAATCCTAGACTAAATAGAAGTGTCTGCATGTATGCAAACAGTTACCAAATTATATCTTTTCTTAAGATGACAATAAGGCAGTCTACTGTTTTAAAAGTGATGCGGTTACCCAAAGAGTCCATTAGTTTGCTGAAGAATTAGTTTATACATATACTGTTTTATCTATAGGCAGAGAAGCACTGATAAAGGTACTGTATTATATATATTTATATATATATTGAAACAGTCGACCTTAGTTCAGGATTGAGTTTCATGGTTCTACCACAGCCCACGTGTCATCATGCTTCTTTTTTGTTGTGGTTGTATACATATATTTTTGAGAAGCATCTATGAGATTTATAAATACAAATGTGAAATAAAAATCTTTAATTATTTTAAATATTAGCTTTTATAAGATGTGACTCAGATATAGCCAGATATATTACAGGAGCTTAGATATATAATTAAAAATACTAAATAATTTTTTGTGTCTATTAAAATTGTATTTTTTTTTACTTTTATTTTAATATTGTAATTACTTTTTTTGTTCTAAAACTATATATAAATTCAAGATGAAAGATGCAGTTGTCGACTGTCTAAAAATAATTAAAGGGGTGGGAAGTTTGTTTCATGATTTTACAAAGAATTTGTAAATTAAAGTTAAGAAAAGTAAAATCTAAAACAAAGCTAATGGATTTTAGTTAACTATTAACATTTTTTATCAAATCTATTTCCAAACAGGAAATTAGTTTGAATTGATTTTGGACAGTTATCTCATGATTGCATCTTTACTAACAATAGAGTAAAGACTCTTGTAAATTAAGGATCCATTAGAGTCAGGAAATCTAATTAAAACAAACATTCTTTGAGGGGCTAAAAACTGACATAAATAAGGCTAAAAATCTATTGGGTCAGAGTTTGGTCAGTCATTGCTAGCTGGCTTCATGTCCATTCAATTTTTGAGGGGCCTAAGCTGCCTTCCCCTTCGTCTTCAGACCAACTCATGATGAGATGTAGCTCCTACTGTGCAAGAGTGACCGTACTATCAAAGAATGCTACCTGCCATCGAAGATTTGTCAATACTTCATGAAATCCTGAGGTAACCAGCCCAAAGACAGTATAACTGCCTTAGCCAATTCTTATTTGTAATTTAATTTGTAAACTAATGTTTTCTTTATGTTTAATTTTTTTCAAAACTCGCTAATCAGTGAGTCTGTTAACCTTTTGTATCAATTCTCTACTATCAAAACTAATCTGTCATCCAACTCACACTTCTTATTATTGTTATATTTTAGTGTGATTATAATTTAATTTTAATAATATTTTTATGATTTCCACTTAATTTTGTTTATAAATGCCAATCAAATCTAGTCTTATGAACTTCTATATCCCACTATGGAATAGAAAGAGGGCGGGGTTAATGGGTTCTTGTTACTTAGTTTAAATATCTCGTAAGATTATGTTTGTACTTTAAATGAATACCTGTTTTTTTTCAATAAATGTTTTATCATAAATTTATACAAAATATATAAATATTTTTGCAACCAGGGGTGAATATTGGTGTCTGTTAGTTTTATAAATTTTTTATTGACCATCATCACCACAAAGGCTGGTGACTTAAATTTGTTTTATAATTTGCACTATTAAATGCATGAATTTTAGTTTTTGTTTCATATGTTAAAATATTGATTCAAGAGGGAGGAGCTATACATGCTTTATTAATGATAGTTTAATTTATGATCAATGACTTTAGCTTACATGGGTCATTATTTTAGCATATCATTATGTATTTGTTAAACCGTTTAAGGTTTTACTTTAATATTTAAATTCAGTGATTTTATATTTTTATGAGAGCATTGCTAGCATATGTCCAATTATTCATAAGCCACATAGGGCTTTGATCTGATTCACCTGTACATCATCCAGGGAATCATGATTCTCTTCGTTCATCATTCTTCTCCAAGTATATATTTATATATTGCTTTGAGTCACCTGTACCTCATTCCAGGGATTCAAAGCCTCGTCTTTCATGTTCTCATTCACAATAGAAGTCTATGTCTACTTCTAAAAAATGCAGGTTAGAGTAGATGAAGCTCTGTATGGATGTGCCATGGTCTGGCCCATAGAAACTTTCTACCTACCTGTTCTTCTTGTACCACTGTAGCATGAAGCTGGCATGTACCATCTTTAAAGAAAATTGGAGAATGACCTTGTCCTGGCCAAATGTGCCATTTTCTCTTGCTGATATTATGCTAGCACTGCCATTTCTTATAGTTAGTTTTCCAGCCTGTTTAGCAAAATAAATTGTAATGATAGGTGATAATAAAACGTTTTCCCCTTTTGTAATATTTTCCATTGTTATAAAGCACTGAAAACTTTGCAATTATTCAAACAGAAGTCAGTCTCCAATAATGCACTATTTCTTAAATATTATAAATCTCCCCACACTCTCTCACTGGTAAGAATTTTAAAAATTTAAGTGAATCACTTAAGTTTAGAGTGTACATCCTATATACAATCACTTAAGTTTAGAGTGTACATCCTATATACACCAACTCTTAACAGACCATGCTTAAATCAGGGCTTGAGTCTATTGTGTGCCTGGTGTTATAATCAAATATTCAATTGTACAAATATATTTAACTCATCATTGGAGAAAGACAATGTTTCATTTTTAAATAGATTTGTACAATTTAATATTTGATTATAACATCAAACACACAATAGACTCCCTCCAGCCCTGATTTAAGCATCATCTGTAAGAGTTGCTATATATAGAATGTACACTCTAAACTTAAGTGATTCACTTAAGTTTTTTAAATTCTTACCAGCAGGAGAGTGTGCTGAGATTTATAATATTTGAGAAATAGTGCATTATCAGAGATTGACTTCCATTTAAATAATTTCAAAGTTTTCAGCACTTTATAATAATAGTTTTACATTTATAAGTCATGTTTGTCTAATCATAGTTGGTTAAAAATGAGACACTGTCTTTCTCCTGTGATGGATTAAATAGATTTGTACAATTAAATATTCAATTGTAATATCAGGCACCACAATAGACTCAAGCCCTGATTTAAGTATGGTCTGTAAGAGTTGGTGTATATAGAATGTACTCTCTAAACTTAAGTGATTCAAAGTGTGTGGAGATTTATAATACTTAAGAAATAATGCATTATCAGAGATTGACTTCTATTTGAATAAATGTGAATTTTATGTATATTTTCAACATGGAATTAATTGTGAAAAAATATATTTTTAATAAGTATATTATTTTGACAAATTAAAATATCAGTATGCACACCCACTTCCATTAGTACCCCAATGTATATATATATGTGTGTGTGTGTGTGAAAACAATTATTATTTATGTAACATTGAAATGTGATAGATTTTTTTAATATTATATGACAATGTCCATATGTTGCAATACTTCTGTGCGATTATAATGATGAGTGTCACGTAGACACATGTTAAAATCAATCATATTTTATGAATTATTGAATTTTTTATTAATTTATCACAATTCAAATACGTTCATTTTTATACAAGTACATCTGTGTGCTGATATATGTGTTTTATGTAAACCTATATGATAGTTTATGGGGTACTGGTTGATTAGACATGTGCCCATTTGATGGCATTGTTTGGGTGCTAAAACATATAAAAATGTCATTTACATGGCCCAACTTTTCATTGCAAAACAATATTATTTTCTAAAATGGAATAATTATATTTTTAAATTACATTATACATTTCTTGGCATGTTGACATTTTTTAAACTACTTTTAAACAATTTACAAACTAACATTATTTTTTAAAATGGAATACCTACAGTTTAAAATTATATTATAAATGTCAGCACATAGCACTGGAATGTGTGGGGGGACTGGTATCTTTGACAATCTGAAGGATCATTCAAAAGATGAACTACTAACTAACATTGTGATTTTCTAAAACAACATGCAATTTTAGTTGTCTCATAGATGCTCTTTATCTGCAAAAAAAACACTATTATAAACATTATGGGCTGACATTCTGCAAAGTATCTGTAAACAATTTACAAACCAACATTATTTTATAAAACATAAGAATTAAATTTTTCTGAAATTGAATAATTACATTTTTAAATTACATTATAAATATCAGTGCGCAGCACTGGAATATGCAGGAGACTGGTGTTTTTGATGATCCTTTAGATCATCCAAAAAATTCAGTAGCATGATCAAACCAAGCTTCTGATTTCCAAAACAACATGCAACCTCAGCCATTTAATTTGTCTCATATCTGTTCTCATGCAAATATGTCTTTTCGCATGAATTCTATGAAATTGCGCTTGTCACTACACTTTTGCAATTTTTTCATATTTCAAGCTATGTGGGGAAGCATTGTGATGGGTTTACAATTATTAGTATGTAATACTATGTCAGGTATGGTGTAAGATCATTACTTCAAATGCAGATTACAAGAGTTACGGTCAGTTGAATTTCATACACCCTCACATGATACGGTAGCAATATGCGAAATGTGTGCATTTGTATAGTGTCATGAAGCACATCAGTGGGCCATAATATTTGTGTGCAACCAATATAAGCCTGCAATGGCTAATATGAACATCACTGTTCTATGGGCCATAAACTTCAGGCTGTGTAAATGGCATTTTTATATGTTTTAGCACGTAATGCCATCAAGCAGTATGCATGTCTAATCAACCAGTACCATTTATAGTATTAACCAAAATCAGAATGTTGAATTTATATGTATTGCATACTCAACAGACCTTAATTTTATTTTAATTTAATTGTTATTAATAAATTTATATTTCTTTGTTCAAATTATTCCAGTGAATTTATTTAATCTAAAAATAGTTTTAGAATATTATATGTTTTTATTATATCTCTTGATCACAGTAACAGTTATAGAGCTTTTGCTCTCTGAGCTGGACCTTACATAACAGTCTGTTATTTAAAAGGGCATTATATTTAGTATTTATGGACATCCAGTTGATGATGAACCTGGTTGTTGCTAAGGGGGTGTCCTTTAAAGTCCGTGCACTACATTTCATTTTAATTGTTTATTTAAAATTAAGATTATAGTTGGCCAGTACATTAATTGTATTAAGTGGTCTGAATATTGGTGATGATTAGCATGTTTAGTATCAGCATTACTTTTGGTTGTTATATTCTTATAGATTAACACTTAAGTTTGTGCATCTAAATTATTGTTTAAATAATCTGCCCCAAGCTGTAAAGAGCTAAATAATTAGCTTGATCTATAGTAGATCATTTCAAATCCATTCACAGCATTGACTGTTGATTGACTTTTATTGTTGATCATTCATGATGATGAATGATTATTACTTTTGGATAATGCTGGTAAACTTATATTTAATTACTTATTGTTATTTTTGCTGATCTCTTATGTTCATTCCTTTTATATTTAATTGTAAATTTTGCATTGACTTAGTGTTGATGATGAATGCCATAACCCCAAATTAACCTCTGAATTTTCTGTATTGTTATTATAAATATATATTACTATCAAAATATCTGATATTGATTTAAAGTAAAATTATATGTATTAAGTGAAATTCATTTATAATATATACATATGTATTATTATGTACACATATTAAATATGTGTACATACGATGTATACATTTTAACACACACACACATATACATTGTGACCTTCCAGGTTGGCACCAGGAAAAAATGTGGGAAGTTCACATTTGTGTTAACAATGGCTAAAGATTGTTATCTTAGAAAAATGATTGTGATATAATTTAATATTTAAAATTGAGTTTTAGGAAAATTAAACTTAAATTGTGGTGAGATTTGCTCTTTTAAATTAGATTTAAAAAAAAAAACTTTAATTGGATGTACCAATTGATAGAATTTAAAGTTATATATTTAATAGTGAAGAGGAAGACAGAAAAACATCAGAGAATGTTGGTATAAGAGTAGAATTAATAGGAAGGTTATAGCAGGTGTTGTTCATTGGTGTTCTAGATTATTGTCTACTCCAATCTAAGATTTAGCTTGTGTATGTGGATGTATGTTCATTTACATCATTTCATACTTTGTCCATTTTTTTTTTCATACAATTACTTATAATATCTAAATTGTAATAGTAAAATTTATATGCTAAACAAAACAGATATACAGTACTCATATATAATTGATTAAAATGATTTTCTTATTTATATATTTAATTTACTGGTTATGTATAGTTTCTAATAATACATTTGGAATTGTAAAAATTATCTCTGTATTTGTAAATTAATATTTAATATTTGATATTTTTACTTTATTTTAATATTCTATTGTTGTCAGTTTATAAAGCAAGCTAGTTTTGGAGTGTTGCCAAGTGATCAATAATAATAAAAAAAGAGGGCGTGAGTGTGTGTTGAAAAAAAAAAGTTTGTAGAGACTACTTGAGAGGAAAGACAAGATGAACATGAAAAAATAAAACCCTGTAAGGTTTCAGCTCTGACTTTCCCAGCTAGCGATTGGAGTTCACTATTAAAATGCCTAAATATCACGTAAGAATATCCATTATAAAACATTTAACATTTTGTTGTAAATTGATAATAATTAAATTATGGAAAACATTAGAGATGAAAGTAATTGTGAGAAAACATATTCAATACTATTGCAAAATGCTTGATATATTTTCAATTTTTAAAAGCCTATTCTTAATATTACATAAAGTGAAATTTAAAAAAAAAAGAAGTTATTTAATATAATTTGTTTTCTTAGAAAAAGAATTATAAACTAAAGAATTTATTATTCACATATATATGACTGAAATAAATAATGAAATATATTATTGATTGCCAGAGTGATCGTCTATAGTAACTGCATACTGTCATGGAGAAATTGTTAACAATGGGAATAAAAAAATTATATCAAATTTAAAATTAAAAGGATAAAACCTTAAAACTTTAATATAATTGTTTCACTTAATTGGAGATTTTATTTTGGGTGATTAATAAGATAATTCCAGTGCATGCTAATATATTTATTACAAGATTTTCAATATTGGAAACTTTCGCAGTTATATCAAGTTATTTTTTTTAATCGTCAGGATTTACTTTTTGTTTGTGATTCATTTATTATTAATAGAAGCAGCGTATACATCGTATATATATCGTTGACATTTCAAATAATGACCTTCAAGTTAATAACAATTCCTCATCTAATGATTACATGTCGATAAGTATTTTTTTTTGTATACTAGAAATGTAATTTTTATATATATATATTTTTTTTAAAAACTAATGTAACTGGTTAAATATATTGTCTTACAGGATTTAAAAATCATTCTATACATAAATTTTATATTCGAATGTATGTGTACTGTTATAAATATTATTATTATTGTTTCCAAAATTATACTTTTGTTTTATTTCAATTATTGCGTAAATAAACTATAAATATTATGATTGATAAATGTGTTATATTTATAACATTTATAAGCACACATATTCGAAAATATAGGTAATAAGGAATAGTAAAAAAAGAAAAAAAACTATTATTAAAGTTAGTGTTTGCAAATAAATATCAAAATCTTTATAACATATCATATTGATATCATATTCATTTCATTTTTTTTTAACAATTCATTTCTTTCAGTATAAATGACATGTTAGAGAGAAGTGTATTTTATCTAAGTAAGAAGGGAGGTGGTAGAGTTAATAGCAAGATGTTTAGGATAATAATATATTTTGTTTTGTTATTTTGTTTTTATTTTCAATAAATATTTTTTTGAATTAATATAATTGTTTTATTATATGTTCGATTCTCCATTTCCACACACACACATATGGTTAATATAACATAGTTATAGAATATCTAGAATTGCCCGTATAAGTCAGGTTTTATTTAATTTGTCTGGTGTTAATAAATCTCAGTATTACAATGCCAATAATATACCCAATCCTCATCATTGTCTATACTGTAATAAATGTAATAATTGTCAATTTTGCAACAGTTTTAGTATTGAATAGATGCTTAGAACATATTTAAATTAACATTATAGAATTATTGTTTATAGACGTTTTAACAACTTATTTGCCTCCTGTATGAAGACTATATCCTATAACTTCAACTGAGCTAAGCCATAGAGTAATTACAATATAAGAATGTTTTAAATAAGTTTAAAAGAAATTTACAATTATAAATTTTATTCTATCTTGTATAGAATTGGTGCCTGGGCATTTGTAAATCTAGTAAAGTGAATAAGTGAAGAAGACAGAGGTTACAATATATTATAACCTACACTCCCAACACCACTCATATACATTACATGAACAAAATGCCCAGGCACCAGTTCTATTAATGAATAGAACAATATGACAAGATAATGATACAAAATTATTACTGAGACTCTTAACCAAAGTCTATGTTCAGCTCAGCTCAGTGGGAGGCTATAGGAAGTTCATAAGATATATGATTATAAGTAAATTAAAGAAGAAATATTACAAAACATTAAATATAATATAAATCCTTTTTATTAATTAATGGTGTGATAAAGAATCACAATGATTATTTGTACAATCTATTAAAATATTCTTTCAACTTAATTTCTTCCTTCATCCAAGTACAACATATATCAGCATGCTATAATTGTATTACTAAACAATTCTATGACTTGGCATATCATAATCTAAACATCTACTTTAATGCCAATCAAGAAATAAACAATAAGATCTCAGAAAATTTAACAAACACAGTTGAATTAAATAAAATACATTGGCCCATAATTTATAATTCTAAAGTATGATAAAATTGTAATGAAATAAATTGACTAAAATATTTTACTGTGTTTCAATAATAAGATAATGACAGAAATAGGGTATTTTAATCTCATATCATCATCTAACACATATACTAACTTGGCAACCTTTCTAATACGTTTATCCAGTGACAAATGTTCCTTATAATGTTTGTATTAAGAAAAAAATATTGTCAGACACCAGAAAATTTGATATTATAACTATAAAATAATATATCTATTTTATAATAGATTTATGAAATGTGGAGATGTAGAAATTGAAACATGAATGTACACAAGAATAACTTAAGACACAGTTTTTTAAGATTTTAAATAACTAAAACAAATAATTTATTACAATAAAAAAATTTAGTTTAACATGATATTTTTACAATACGACTACTTATCTTACAGATTTCTAATTATCCAATAAACTTTGAGCATCAGTTTGAGATTATCCCCATCATATAACATTATTTATACCCTTTTGAAATCAGAAATTAACAACAAAACTTGAAACTTCTAACTTTGCATACTTGCTTTGCTTAAGTGTTTCACCTAAACATAATTAAACATAACACTGACTAAATAATATATTATATTATTGGCACAAGAAATATTTATGAGAGGATTTTCAATTGATTAATAAAATAAATCAAACTAAAATATTTGGCCATCAACAAAGCAACCTTTTCTAACTAATGAAACAATCATTTTTAAATACATATACCTTTTCATGCATAACAATGAAATCATATTTATTCTGATGGTTTGGTGTTTTATAATTCTGTACTAAATAAATATACTGTGTTTTAAAATATTTATTTCCCGTTTTAATTTCAATAACTCTATACTTCTGTTTAAATGAATATAATGTGCTTCAAAGCATTTATTTCCCATTTTTAGTTTCAATAACTTATACCTTTATATTCGTGATATTATTCATATTACGCGTGTGTGTGTGTGTCAAGCAACAATAATAGAAAACAATCTTTTCTACAAACTCTCCATTCATCAAGAGAATATTAAATAATTACTTCATTTTGGACAATGTCGTAAACCATCAATAAAATAAGATACTATTATTACAACAAGAATTTGACTTAGCTATTTATCTGGCCACATTTTAAATTACACGAAGCTATATTTTCATGATTATACAGACTACACATTCCTAGGGAAATTCACATGAGGAGTAAATAAACTCTTTACTTAATACTTCTACAATAATTCATCTAACTTTAAATACGCTGTTGGTGGGGAACCTTTTCTTCATCACCAAGACTCTAAGAAAAACATCACATAACTTCAAAACTATCATTTCATAATATGCATGCAATATAAAATAGACTCTACTCATGGAAAATTATTAAAAATATACTATTTAGGCAAAATCTCTCATCCCTACAAATATAGAATGCAATCAGATTATTTTCCATTCACAAAGCTCTTCTACATGTCTAACATTATATTTACATGCTGGCAGATAAATACACACAGATAACATACTAATCTGGTCAATTCTATAGAATATGACAACATCTGAAATTTATACATAAAATATTAACAAACTGAACTTTATTAAACAAATGTCATAATTGTGCAAAATAGACACACGTGCACAAGAATATAAAAAAAAAATTAACTCCAGGTTATACACTATGCAGATAATATGGTAATTAAATAATACATTAAGATATAACTTTTAATTCAGAATAAACTTTAAGTTACTTTTAAAATTTAATAGCTATAATTATTACGAATGAACTTTCTTTATCATATCGAGCAAACTATTTCAATTATACGTTCGTCAATTTTAAAGCCAAAATTCTCACTTTGAGATAATAAAATATATAAAATAAATGTAAGCCTCTCTCCAATGATATAATAAATATATATATATATTTCTTATCTCTACCTTTGCAAAAAAAAAACAAGACATATTTGTATAAATCAATTTTTACCAACATATCCACTGCTCGCGAATACGCATTCCGAGACAATCTAGGAGATCATAATAACCCAAATTATAAACAAAACACAATAATAAGTATGCATATCTATCTATAATATACATTGATAATGACAAGCAATAAAAAAAATAAAGAAACAAAAGTTATTTGTCCTGTGACTTAATATAAAAGTTCACTTGCAAAGTTTTACTCTGGGTTTATGAAATGATATGGAGACGGATTCCAAACTGAATTTGAACATAAAATGAATTTCTGTAGGATAACTAAAAAAATATAATCATAACTTAAATATGACTTAGCACCTCCAATGTTCATAGCCGAGCTATTTGAATTTACTATATCACACATAAGTAATCAATTTCTCTTTTATTATGGCGAAAATATAAGACATTTTAGCTACAGTTGAACAGGAATTAATTCATTCATTCCATAGTAGTTTTAAATTAAGTATGCAATTATTCTTAGTAGTTTTCTTAAATAGCATTTGACACTTTATAATCTTGTATACGCATAGTTTATTTTTTAAATATTGCCAATTAATATATCATGATTCATTAGTAATTTCACAATTAATAATATTTTATTATTATATCGCATCTTTATCGAAGATGATAGAAACACAAATCACACTCCCATCCTTCCATCTGATTTAAGCAAACATTTAAGAGTAGCAGCCTTTGATTATTTGAGTAATTCACATTTTTATTTCATTCAAACATGTATTATTTTTAGAAATACCAGATAAACAAATACTGTCACTTTTTTGTAATTAATTTAAGCATGACATGATATATCAAAATACACATGTCCTTAATTTTACATTTAACTTTTATAAAAACAGAATGCAGAAGATGGTGAAAAATCAAAATAAATTCTGAAAAACAGTCCTGCATACGTTTCCAAGATATATTAGAATACACACATGGTTTAATTATATAACAATAATGTTCATGCACTCTATCTTCTTTCTTAATTATAGATAAATAAAGTAATGCCATCTTAACACCAACGATATACATTTTTAAATATTAATAATTATGAGGTGATTAATTCAAATGTTTAAATTAAGGAGAGTAATGAAAAACTATTGTACCTTCTTAAAATTTATTCCTGCATTCCAATTAAAGACATTCTTCAGTAATTAATTTCCTAAGATTTTTTAGAAGTTTACCCCAAAGCTTTTTAAATCAATTTAACTTCAGCAACTGGCTGCAATTACAATTATAACAAGAATGAGCAATTTTTACTGGAAGCTATCTGTTAAATAGATTTTTCTTTTCCCTTAGCAAAAGGTCATTTCCCTTTACAAGGTTAACTTCCACATTTTTGCACCCAAGCTAATTACATATTCAAAAAAAATCTTTTCTTAAAAAAAAAATCATTCTGATTTTTAGAATTAAATCAAGACACAAAAAAAATAATAATAAAATAAATAGCTTTTACAAACTTGAAAGACATGAATATTAATTAACTGTTAAACAAAAATGATTAATAATTTATTTAATTTATAAAATAATTCACCTATCCAAATATCCATTAATCATTGAAAAGAAATATATATCTGTTAAATTATTAAAGATAATTACTGTAATTTAAATGTTTTATTGTGAATGTACTATTTTTTGCTGTTATTAACAGATGAAAATGAAATGAAAATGATGCAGAGTCATACATGCATGCACATGTACTGCAACCTAAACATTAAACTATCTTAACTAAATATAATTGAAATGGCTATTAATTGTTGACAAAAGAATAACTATTAATGAATAAAGGATTAGGAAAACATTCAAATCAATACTAAACACTAACATAAAATAACTTTACATTTTTCTGCCAAAAAAAATATACTGATTCCCATAATAAATAACCCCTCTTCCTTACATTAAATACCTCATTAACCACAATAATAATAATGAAAACTTATAAAGTGGTCAATCAACTGCATAAACAATCCATATCTAAGCTTTAAACAATTTCCAGCAAAAAAATTTAAAATTCTAAGACTATTTTTTAATACAATATAACTATTCAATGCAGATACAAAGTATCTCAATTCCTTGTGCCCATTCAGATGGTCACAATATATATATACATATATATATATATATATATATATATCTGTCTGTTTGAAATGAGTCATATACATACAATATATATATATCAATTATAAATTTAAAGTACAATATAGTTTTACATTTTCATTTACTGTGTAATACTAAAAACTTAAAAATAAGAGAGAATTTTTTTTTATATATATTAAATGCTTTTATTGACTGTGCACTAAAAAGAAATAAAATAATTGTTTCTTCAATCACAATTGAAGTTTTTAGATTTAACTTGAAATAAAAATATGGGGGATCCAAAAATTAATTAACTCCATCCTTATTATTTATAACAAAGGATTGATTTAATTAATTTCTGAAGTTCCCATGCTTTTATTTCAAATTAAATCTAAAAACTCCAATTACGGCTGAAAAAACAACTATTTTATTTATTTTTACTGTACAGTCAATAAAAGCCTTTAATATAAAAATGTATCTGGTTTATTAATGCTCTATTTTTATTCATTAATTATTGTTTATTATTTAATACATTAACCAATAATATATTTTTCTTATATATAAGATTTAATATGATTACACACTAATTTCTTGTACACATGATTTTTTATATATTTTTTGCACACATTTTTTTGCATAGTCATATATATATATTGTACATGTGGTTTTTTTATTTATATATATATTTTATATATTTTTAATTAATGAATTAATTATTATTTTTTTAACGAATTAACTAAATATTTATTATTAAAAGTTTTATTTGAAATTGTGATTAAGAAAATAATTTCAATTTTTTGGGATCAAAATAAGGTAATTTCGTTTTCAATATAAATTAAAAATGAATTAACTAATTATTGGACAATTTTGTGTAAAAGTTTTTACAAAGTTTGATAATAACGAATAATAATAGTAAAGTGTGATTTTTTTTGTTATTTAAAAAAATCTAAAGTATCTATTATAATAGATCAATGATCAATTAAATTCATTACAAAAAAAGATAATTAACCTATAGAAATTTTTTATGTTATAGATATGCAAATGATTTTTAATGTTTAACTTTTGAAGGAAGTCATTTGATTGTATTTTCTGATGAAATTTTAATCCTCTTTGAAATACTAAAAGCAATTGTACAGACAAATAATTTTATTTTGTTATATATATATATATCAATTCATAGAGCTCAATAGGCATCTTTATTAAAAAAATAACAAACTCAGTAAAACAAAAACATAGTAGAAGAAAAAGCCCAAAGTTTAAAAAAATGAATTTTAGCTTGATTAAAAAATTCAATCTGTAAACAACAAATATATATTTACGACGTCAGAGCAAAGTGTTTTTAAAAATAATAAGTGTTAATTTAAGTAACTTACATCACATATTGATAATGAAACAGCTGGGGGTGGGGGGAATCAGAAATTCCTATGTAGCTATCTTATGAGGTTGAAAATGCAGGATAGTTTTTTTTTTATGTCCTTATATTTTATTTTCAGATTTACATATAAAGATCATTAATATTAGAATAGGAATAGTTCATTACACTCTAATAAAAATATCTGCATTGATTTTAAGGCATTAATTTTAATTGGTGTTCTATTTCCGACATAGGATTTTGCTATTAAATTTTGTGCTAGAATTATTTATTGATTCCTTACATGGATTTTTATTTGCAAATATCTGCTCCTTTGAAGAATAAATTGTTCAAGTTGCAAATAATGAGCATTTAGGTAGATTTCAAATAGTTGGCAAAGTCTCCAAGCTTCTCCATGCTAAAAATCATATTAATGTCTATAGCACCTAGCCTCAGTTTTTCATCTAAACAAATGCACTACTTAAATATTATGCTCTGTTATCTTTATTTTTTTACCAACCTTAGATTTATAACTACATTTAAAAATGTTTTTCTTTATATAATTATGTCATCTAAATTATTTTCTTGGAGTAAAAACTACAGATGATAGTCTTATATATATTCACTAAACATTATTTTCAACCACAATAATTCAAAAATGCATTAAAAGTCAGTCAACACTTAAACAATCCCATATCAATAGCAATTAATAATTTCAAAACCTCCTTTTAACAATAAAGGTAGAATGCCACCTTTAATAATGGGCTTATATATATATATAAAATACATATTTTGTGGGTTCATCCATGTTAAAAACTTTTAATATTAATATACTGACGTTTCGACTTGGTCACACAAGCCATCCACAGTGTTATAAAAGGTAGAAAGACGGTTGTAGAGGCGCTACAATCACTGATTTGAATAAAATGTTAAAATTCCACCAATAGCAAAAAATGTTAAATTTAGGAATGTTTTTTTAAAAAAAACCTTTTCAAATAGGAAGAAGTTTACATGTATCATCTCACTTATTGATACAATCTGGCCTTTTAAGTATCTCAATGGCTTCTCTAATTTTGCATTGGTAGAGATTATCACATCTGGATATGATCCTGGTACTAGAAAAATCAATTTTATGACCTGAATCTATAGTATGGAGTGAGAGTGCTGATGATGATGAGTGTTATTTAACTGCATTAGCATGCTCATCTCTCCTAACACTGATGCGACGATTACTCATACCTATGTAAGAAGTTTTACATTTTTTACATGAGATTTGATAGACACCATGAGATTCAAGAGGGATTGAATCCTTAGGCTTGGTTATTATATTGCTGATCTTTTGATGAGCAGAAAATGTTGTATCTATATTATAGCGTTTTAATATACGTCCGATACTGTCTGTAGTTCCTTTTACATATGGAACACAAATCCTAATAGCTGATTTATCATCTTTTTGTTTCCTATTTTGTCTATTTTGGGCTTGAAATAAGGCTTTTTTTATAAATTTGTAATTATAACTATTTGCTAATAAAACACTATTAATATGATTTATTTCTTCTTTCAGATGTGTCTCATCTTAAAAGAGTTTTGGCTACAGAAACTATCTGAGTTGGGTGATGATGAGAATGGAAATGCAAATATCTGTCTATGTGTGTATCCTTTCTGTAAATAGAAAAAGATAAACTATTTGGTGTTCTGGTGACTAGAACATCAAGAAAAGGGAGTTTTCCATCAGACTCTGTCTCCATTGTAAATTTAATATGAGCATGCATATTATTTAAATGTAAGAAAAAATCATCTAATTTATTTTTTCCATGTTGCCATATGAGAAAAGTGTCATCTATGTATCTGAGCCAAATGAGAGGTTTTGGCTCAGATACATAGATGACACTTTTGTCATATGGCAACATGGAAAAAATAAATTAGATGATTTTTTCTTACATTTAAATAATATGCATGCTCATATTAAATTTACAATGGAGACAGAGTCTGATGCAAAACTCCCTTTTCTTGATGTACTAGTCACCAGAACACCAAATAGTTTATCTTTTTCTATTTACAGAAAGGATACACACACAAACAGATATTTGCATTTCCATTCTCATCATCACCCAACTCAGATAGTTTCTGTAGCCAAAACTCTTTTAAATAGAGCAATTAACCTTTCAGATGAGACACATCTGAAAGAAGAAATAAATCATATTAATAGTGTTTTATTAGCAAATAGTTATAATTACAAATTTATAAAAAAAGCCTTATTTCAAGCCCAAAATAGACAAAATAGGAAACAAAAAGATGATAAATCAGCTATTAGGATTTGTGTTCCATATGTAAAAGGAACTACAGACAGTATCGGACGTATATTAAAATGCTATAATATAGATACAACATTTTCTGCTCATCAAAAGATCAGCAATATAATAACCAAGCCTAAGGATTCAATCCCTCTTGAATCTCATGGTGTCTATCAAATCTCATGTAAAAATTGTAAAGCTTCTTACATAGGTATGAGTAATTGTCGCATCAGTGTTAGGAGAGATGAGCATGCTAATGCAGTTAAACAACACTCATCATCATCAGCACTCTCACTCCATACTATAGATTCAGGTCATAAAATTGATTTTTCTAGTACCAGGATCATATCCAGATGTGATAATCTCTACCAATGCAAAATTAGAGAAGCCATTGAGATACTTAAAAGGCCAGATTGTATCAATAAGCGAGATGATACATGTAAACTTCCTCCTATTTGGAAAGATTTTTTTTAAAAAACATTCCTAAATTTAACATTTTTGCTATTGGTGGAATTTTAACATTTTATTCAAATCAGTGATTGTAGCGCCTCTACAACCGTCTTTCTACCTTTTATAACTCTGTGGATGGCTTGTGTGACCAAGTCGAAATGTCAGTATATTAATATTAAAAGTTTTTAACACGGATGAACCCGCAAAATATGTATTTTATATATTTAACCCGTGCAAATCTTCGTTTTAACATATATATATATATATGACAAAGCATCCATATATTGAATGAAATGAATGTTTCCATAGAAAAATTTACTAAAACTTTCAAAAGGTTTAATTAAAATTCAGTGTAAAAAATTCTCTAAAATATGTACATATTCAACCACACAAAATCGATCCAACAAGTTACACATGCAATAATGTAGAAAGAACAATAAGTACATTAGTGTCTGTAAGCTATTTTGCAAAATGTAAAAAAAAAATCTCAACTATTTTACTAAACAAAAAAAATGAACTATTCAAACTTTCTTTTATATTGTATGGAATTTTAGTTGATTTTCAACCTTTTTAGCAACAGTTAAATTGTTTTTATATATGGCAAGGAATGAGTTTGACAAATGCATTATATGTTGATTATAAGAAGTTCACACAATACTAAAATCTAATTTACAATTAAAACTTTAAAATGTTAAAATCATTTGTAAGATAAAAATATATTAATAATGTATTATCTATATTTAAACTAATAATGGTATGATTAGCATAAAAAAGAAAGAATAATTCAAATTCATTATTTTTTGAATGGAATTTCTTGACTTTCAATTTTTTTACCAAAAGTTGAATTACTAACCAGCTAAAAACTTGTTAGAATTCTAAGAAATGACTTAGAATTATTTATTAGTATTTGTTTACTAGAAACAGTCAAAACATTAATACCACAGACAATAATAATCTAGTTCTGCAGTCATTCCTTGAATGACATCATGATTGTAAATCATCACAGATCATAAGACATCACACTCCTTCCCCCTTAGTATGTAACATCATAATTCTTGAAATGCACTGGTGGATGGCATTGACATAGGTGGTGTTCTCTGTAAGCCTTTGGAGTTTGAATTGGAGATTTAGGATGCAAAGGTGTTGAACTCTGGTTATTTGTGTTTTCCAGTGTCACCCTGGGTGGAGAATTTTGGGTAAGTTGTGTTTCCTCAGCAGGAGATGAGATAGTTGGAAGAGTGTCTACTGTTCTCGAGAACAACTGATCAATGTGCTTATGTTGCAATCCCAGATCAGTTCAGACTTCATATGACAGAGGGCCTGTATGCTGTTCTACCATGGCAGGAATCCATGGAGAACTCCTTCTGGCTGCTCATGTAAATACTGTGTCATCTGGTTGGAATTCATGTAACCAATGATGTTTGGATGGTGCTGACTTTGGGGCTCTATCTGGATGAAGGAAGTGGAGGCATGTACAAAGGCGTTGATGAAAGAGCATCTCAGCTGGACTTAGACCTGTAGTTGTAGATGAAGTAATGTGCTGAGCCAAAAGGTATCGGGTAATATGTTGCTCGTAATTCCCATGAGAAATACACTTTAGGCTCTCCTTCACAGACTGGACAGCCCTCTCTGCAAGACCATTACTTGACAGATGGTAGGGTGCAATCCATGCATGGTGAATTCTGTTATTGGCAAGAAAAGTAGAAAACTAAAAGGAATGGTGGTTTGACCAATGCATCATATGTTATTCATAAAAAGTTCACACATTGCTAAAATCTAATTTATCATTAAAACTTAAGAATGTTAAAAGCATTTGGTAAATAAAAATATACTGATAATGTATTATCTATATTGTTATGGTCAAATTTGTACATTCACATAAAATTCAGAGTCCAAAACACTAAAGCCGATCATAATGGGACCATAAGATCCAGAGTCCAATCCAAGGTCCAACTCATTCACTGGCACTCCATCATTTAACACCTTATGAGTGGCATTTCTGAGGTTACACACAGGCCTTAATTTTAATCATGAGCTGACTCCAAATATGGAGGAACAGGAGATCCTATGGCTAACCACACACACATCACATAAAATTGGACTAAACATCTATTAATGACTAAGATACAATGGAATATAATCAGTCCAAAGGAATACAGTGTTTATACTCATTTAAATGTATTAGCTGACTTTCATGGTCAGTGAATAATCTATGCATATAAGAATTTAATATGCTAACATAATATTCATTTAATATCATGGTTTGCCAGGTGACCATTAACAATGCTAGCCAGAAATATAATTTAATTACTACAGTGATAATATTATGACTGTTTACTAAGTTTCTCTAATATTCGAGCCTAATAATGTAGCTCGATAATGATGTGAATCATCAGATAAATTGTGAATAACATATATTATAGAGAGAACTGGTTGAACTTGCCCTACATATATTCACTATAGGCACTTAAAATATGCTGTAAAGAGATAGGGATTACTTGAATATATTAATATCCTCATTTACCAAACAATTAATTTGCATCTCTAATCAGATGTAATAAAAAGGGAGGGAAAGCATATTTAAGGGAATTGGAATTAATGAAAATAAATATGCCTTATTAATATCTCCATGGTCAGGATTCTATTATTAATTAAGTAAAACTATGCTTAAAATCATAATTTATCAGTCTCATAAAGCAAACAATTATATATGAAATTAAATTCAGAGTTGATTTAAATTACTGCAATGTAGCAAAGTGATCAGTTATTAATTAATGAATTTTAATTTCAAAACAGTGATTCAGATGTAATATAACTAAGCATTATATCATAATTCCTAAATTGAAGATAGAAATATTATCTTTGGGATAAAATTATTAAAATATATCTGCTTGCTGGTTCAAAATATATTTGGCATATCATCACATATCTAAATGAAATATTAAGAACTTAAATATATAAAAGAGCATAGATTTCACCACAAATATAAGAGTAAAACAGAATTTAATTAACAAAATAGTTATGTTTATCTCTTTAACAGGTTTGAAATAATAGATTTTACAGAGATATTTTACAGTAAAGCAAGTGATTATTTATTATTGGTTTTACACATTGAAGTGAAAGAAAGATTTGAACTATTAGACTTTAAATGGAGCATTTATTTAAATGTGCTATAGTTTTGAAAATTAATAATTAAAGTTCATCTGACAGCTCTTGTGATAGTTGTGAAGGTTATTACCTAACTCCTGGACAGAAGCTTGTCTCTTCGCTTTGTTCTCTGGTTAGGCAGCAGCTCTCTATTTGAAGTACTGTTGCAATAGGTTTCTATCAGGAATGTTATCCATTGCTATGTTGGCTTGTACCATTTAGACACATAGGATAGAGATGAAGATCACCGTTCCTCAGGCATGAAGAACAGCACAATCCACCTAACTATTTGGCCATCCTAAAATTCAAACAGGCATGGATTCAACTTGCAAACCTTTTTAAAATTTCACTGAGTATATATGTAGCAAAAAACAGAACCTATTTACACTTGTTCATGATGAAATTACAATTTTTAATAAACAAAATTGTGAAGTTAGCAATTAGTACCTTTAAAATTTGATATTTTTAGAGACTAAAATAACTTTTACTTTTGTTTTAATCCATAAACAGGATGTTTTCTTATATTCTGCCATTTACTTTCCCCACAAGATTTTAGCAATCGACAGGTTGGCTAAATCTTGTTTACAACTTAAAATATATTTTGACAATCATTTATTATCTTTAATAAAATTTTGATTTCATCATCCTGCCATACTAAATGCAGGTGTGGCATGATATAATTTTTACAGATTACACCTGGGTCTCTTTTTACACGGACTTATTTAACACGATTTTGAAATTACACGATTCGTGTTTCACCGGAAGTTGATTTCCGATAATACGCTATTACTTTAAATAATAAATTTCGCGCACTTACATTATATTGAAAGTAATAGCACATTATTGGGATTCGACTTTCATCTTAGTAATTTCAATATTTTCAGTGCTTTATAATAGTAAGATTTTATGCAATAATGAAATTAAAATCATTATTTCCACATTTTATGTATACACACATTAAATTTTACAAGATTATAATGTAAATTTGTTCAAGCATTGTGCTTGTTAATTTTGCATTTTAAATCACATTCTGTTTTTGCTTTTTAAAAAAGAACGTAATCAATTATTATTTTTTTATTAATGACCCTAATCATTAACATGCTCTTAAATTCCAATGAGAGCTAAATGGTTGTATGTCTGGATATCGTGAGCTTCGTAAACAATTAATAAAATCATCGCCTCAAAGATTAATTACTAATTACATTGTCACCAAAAAATCATAATAATTAAAACGTGTATAAAAAATGTAAATTACTGTACTGTAAAGTATGCATAAAAATATATTATTTTGAATAAAATTAAATATTATAGTTAAAAAAAGTTGGTCTTGTATCAATTTTTTTCAAATTTGAAATTTTTTATTAGTCATATTTTATTTCCTTATTTTTTTTTCCGCGAATATTAAAGTAATTTTACGTTGGTGCTTTGCTTTTATGCGAATTTTGAAAAATCACAGACCACATCCCCCCTTTTTCAATGTAAGTTATGTCTATTTTTGCGCGATTTCATTTGCGCGTGTTTTCTGAGGAACCTATCTATCGTGTAAAACGAGACCCAGGTGTATTTTTAAATAATTTTAAAAATAGCAAACGACTAAATAACAAGATGCTTTGTATATATATGACAGTGGTATGTGGAATATATGTATATATGTGTGACACAAGAAAAATAAAGTATAAAATTAATTTATAATTTAAATTAAATCACATTTTAAATTATACATAATCTTTTTAATATATGAAAATTGTTGTGGCAAGTAAAATAAAAACATTATTTAGAAAAAGATGTAGTGTGCTTCCATTCCTAAAAAAGTCACACTTGGTCACTGATATATATATTATAACTCATTCACATATCATCTCTCATGAACATTTAATGATCAAATGCCCCAGGCGCCAGTTCTATTAATGAATAGAACGATTTATCACTTTATCTGATTCATAATTAATGCTGAGACTCTTTTACTTATGTTTATCTTACAGCTTCACTCAGTGGGAGGTTACAGAAAGTTCATAACATATAGAGAATATAAATAAATGAAGGAAGAAATACTATAAGCTATCAAATAAAATATAAACCTTATTTATTAATTAACCAAATGATACAGGCTAGCAGAGTTTCATTTATTCCATCTAACAAAATATAATTTCAATTTGATCTCTTCCATCATCCAGTTACACTCTATAATAGCTCAATATAACTCTGACAGAATAGAAAAGCACAACACTAAATAACTCTATTGTTCAGCACATCTTAATCTAAAAAGCTGAATCAATGTTGATCTAGGAATATAAAAATCAGATCTCAGGGAATCTATAACATAGTTAGACTAAAGAACTATATTAGCCAGTAATTTATGACTCTAAATTATAATAAGATACAATGAAATAAATTGAATAATGTTTACTGGGCTAGCAATCAGATAACGAAGGAGATAGGGTATCTTTTAATCTCACATCATCATCCAAATAATACTTTAACTAGGCAACACTTTTATAAGTTTATCACGTGGTAAAATATTTCATGTAATGTTTGGATCTAGGAAACAATATTATCAGATCTTAGCATATTTAATATCAAAGCCATAAAATAATATACTTAATTTTGTAATAGATGTATGAAATATGGAGATGTGGAAACCAGAATTTGAATGCATATAAGAACAACTCGAGACACAGTTTTTAAATAATAAACAAAGCTTTTATTTACACTTAAGGTTTAGTTAAATGTAACTAATATCAGAATAAGACTTTTATCTTAATTTTAAAATTTACAAATAAATCTATTAATTGAAATTTAGGATTATCCCCATTACATATTACATAATTTATTATTGACACATTTATAAACATAAATTAGCAAACAAATTATACCTTAATATTCTGACTTTGAATATCCAGGCTATCTAAATAATTTTTATCAATATACAACACTGAATAAATAATACATTATATTATTGGGCACAATATACACTTTGCCATCAAGAGAGCAGCTTTAAATAATCTTAATTAAACAATCGCTTTAAATAAGTACACTTTTCAGACATAGCAATAAAATCATATTCATTCTGATGATTTTGATGATCTCTAACGTGTGGCAAATTAATATGAGATGTTTCAAAACATTTATTTCCTATTTTAAGTTTAACAATATTATATTTTATATACGCGATATTATTTAAATTATGCGTGTGTGTTACATCCCATGCAATAATACAAGAGAACAATCTTTTCTACACATTATCAATTTATTCAAAAATTATTAAATAATTATTTAATTTCGGACAATGTCATAGACCAACCAAAAAATAGAACACTATATCCATTCTAATATTCAATAAAGAATTTAAATTAACTATTTATCCGACCACTGACTGAATTACACAGAGCTATATTTTTATGATAATACAAACTAGACGTTCAAGAGGAATCCCAGCACATGAGGAGCGAATAAACTCTTTAAGACTAATACATCAACAATAACTTATTTAAATCTGAAATACACTATTGGTGGAATTTTTCTCATCACCAAACAAACAATGGGAAAATGTCACTTGACTTCATAAATATCATTTCATAATACATATGCATACAATCTAAATAAACTCTACTCATGGCAAAATACTTAATAATATACTAAGGGGAAAAATCTTTCATCCCTACAAACATAGAACGTATCAAGAATAATTTCCTTTTCCACAGCTCTTCTACATATCTAGCATTATACGCTGGCAGATAAATACACACAGATAAAACACTCATTCCTTCAATTCTTTAGAATATGACAACATCCGAAATTTATATTGAGAAATAGTTATAAAACTAAATGTTTATTAAGTAAATATAATAATTGCACAAAATAGACACACAAACGCATAAATAAGAGTATGAAAAACAATTCTAAGTTATATAATATGCGAAAGTTACGATAGATAAATAACATATTAAAATATAAACTTTTAGCTTAAATGAGACATTCGGTTGTTTCAAATTTAAATAATATTAATTATTATGAACGAGTTTTTTTATACTTTAAATAGCAATAATCTAATAAATTAAGTTTTATTACCTCTAACACAATATTCTTTCTTTTTTTATTCTCTAGCTACTCTTGAAATTAATTCTCACTTCGAGATAAAGAAAGATATATAAGATTGAACCATCTTTAATAATATACCCAAAATATATATGTTTCACTTTCAAATAAAAGAAAACAAATCACACTTAAGCAATAAGATTTTACCAGCATATTCATCATTTTGTGGATATGCTATCCTGAGAAGTTCTCGAAGTTCGCAAATTAAATAAATAAACATATAATATTAAATACATACAACACTAAATCTGTCTAACTATCTATGATGTATATACTATTAACAATAAATAATAAAAAAAAATAGAGTCATTCTTCTTTTAAACTTGAGAAAAAAATATATTCACTTGCAAAGTTCCTTTTCAAGCTTACTAAATGATCCGGAGATGAATCCCAAAATGAGTGCGTGTTTAAATACGAATATGAAACAGAAAATAAGTTCTTGTAGGACAAAACAGTTATAATTCACAATTAATTTAGTAAACCTCCAATGTCCTTTAGCCATAAGCTAATAGAGTTTACTTATATATCACATATAACGATAAATATTTGTAATAATAAATACGTGGAAAGACAGTTTCAGCTATTAATTGGTATATTCTGTTATTTATTTTTAAGCACATCTAAGGTATTTAATTCAATGATAACTTAACATATTTTTCTGCAGAAAATATTCACTTTCATAATTTATAGATTGGTATTTGCATTATTAACTTTAATAAGTTGCTGATAATTGTCCACAGGCAATTTGTATTTCCTTAAACATTAACACATATATCCGTATATCGAAGAGAACAAAAATATGTAATATTAAAGTCCTTCTATTCGATTTAGACATCTATATTTGGTAAGTAGTAGTAATTAATTATTCTGGGTAAGTCATATCTATATTTCTTTAATAAAACACATATTATTTTATAAGCATAAAATAAGATATAAAGTTAGCATTCCACAATAATTATTAAATATCAAACACATAATCAAGTACACGTATCCTTTTAAATTTTAACTTCACTTTTGTATACGTAAAATATAAGTTAAACAGAGAGCTTATCAAGGTAAATTTTGTTAAAAAAGTCTGCATATACTTCCATGATGACAAAACATTATAGACATCACACATGGGATCTTAAAAAATTATAAAGTTCTTGCATTTTGGTATTCTTTTTAACGGAGATAAATAAAAGTAAATGAAATAACATAAGTTTAATATTATAAAAGCACATCTTTAAACAAAATGAAAGTGTTAATTTAAATGTTTTAATTAGACAAAAGAGGCAAGACTGATACCTTTATATTTCTATTCAGCCATTCTCTTATAAAGCTTAAACGTCTGAAGTTCCAATAATGAGCTTCATGAAAAGGCTGTTTGAGAGTTTCACTTTAAACTGTTTTGGAAGAGAGATATAATCGATAGCAGCAGAAAATGAAAAGTACACTTGTTGAAATTACAAAAGATAATGTTTTTTTATTATTATTATTAACTATCAGTTTAAAAAAAAAATCTCCCCCACCAATCAAAAAAAAGGTCACATGATCATCCAAAGCTTAACTCCCATGTTTTTTTTACATTTAATCAATTAATTAATATTCAAAAAATCTTTTCTAAAAAAAAAAAATCATCTTGACCTTCACAATTAAGTCAAATCAAATAACAAAAAAAAATGAACTTTTTTTATAACTTTGAAACAAATGAATATCAATCAACTATTAAATAAAATGGTTTATAATATTATTTAAATTGGTCAAATAATTTACTAATTCAAATATCCATTAATCATTAAAGAAGATATATTTTTGCAAAATTATTAAAGATAATTACTGTAATTTAAATGTTTTATTATAAGTGTAATATGGTTTATTGCAATTAGAATATGAAATGAAAATGAGATAATGACAACATTCATACACATATATGCTGCTATGTGAATATTAAATTATTCTAACTAAAACATACCTAATATGTCTATGGGTTAAACCTGGCTATAATATTAGTAAAAGGGATGGGTGTCAATGAATAATAAATCAGAAAACCATTCAACAAACACCAACACTATCTTATAAATAAATAAAACAACTTTGCCTCAATCTAACTACTATCATAACACTTTCCGTAATAATCCACCCCCTTCCTTGTATTAAACACTATCAAACATAAGAATAACAATAAATGCTTGAAAAATTTTCCAACTGAAATGCACAGTTAGCCCACATATAAGTTTTTGAACCATTAATAGAAAAATTTTTTACATTTTAAGCCTATTTCATTTTTTTAATACAATGCAGTTATTCACTACTGATCCAACACAGTTTAATTACTTGTGCCCATTCAGAAGGTCACAATATATATATATTGTGCCAAGGCCAAATTGGCACATGTATATAAAATAATTTTGTCGTAAAAAAATTATTAAAACAAAAAAATCTTTCGCAAAAGAGTTTGAAATAAAAGTTGAAAAATCATTGATTTAAAGTGGGAAGGGGGTTTTCTTAAAGTTAAACTGAAGGTTTTATAAAAAGGAAGTAAAGAGTTTATTATTATTAGTGAAATACAATTTAAAAGCTTTAAAAAATATATATAAATCTCTTCATTTAAATTAAAGAAGAAAAATAATCTTAAAACTAGTTTTGATGTGTAGAGTAAAATTATATATGTGCGTGCGAATGTAAAAAAAATGTATCAGTATTAAATATTATAAATAAATGAAAAATGTATTTAAAAAAAAACACAGCGGTGTGCTACTAATTAAAGATATGAAAACAACACGTTTTGAAATAGCTACTACTAATTAAACAATCAATCAAAAAACACGTTGTCTTAGGATTAATTGCTAAAGAATTTTGACAACAGATATTTGCCGGAGGATATCAAAAGGAAAACACTTCATCGGTATAAATACGGAATATTTTATCGGACAATCAGTTAAGAGTTTTATTCAGTCTAGTTTGCAGTGACAGTCTTGTTCCAGTTTGAGATAACAGTGCATTTCTATTATGAATCCAGAAACAAACATGCATTGTTGAGCAGCTTTTGGAAATATATGCTTGTGCTCCAGCCTTTTTAGTCCAACAAGATCATCAAAACCTGCCTGAGAAATAATGTCTGCATAACAACTCAGAAATCCTCCATCAAACGTTCAACTGTCTTCAAGAATAAAGCAAATGGTTTCGCATAAAATCTCTTCAAGAAACGTCCAAATCTAACCGGTTAGATATAATCCATCAGAAGCAGCAGAAGCAGCCAACAACAAGCAATATCTCCGTTCCCAAAAATCCTAGGTAAACATTTATTTATTATCATTTATACGTAGTAGCCACCACTGTAATTCGTAAATATTCAAGATTCAAATTATATGAACTCTTATCATACATAAAATGAACTATTGATATGTGTGTTTAAGTTTCAAATGCTATTAATGCTTTATTATTATGAGTTAATATGTGCGTGATCATTATATCAGTGTTATTAGTTAAATCAGATAAATACCAGTGTTCTATTATTAAAATCTACAAGAATATTTAAACTAGTCTAGAAATGTTAATTTAAAATGTGTGTGTATTATATTAAATTTATAGAATGTTTAAAATGATTTAATGTTAGTTAATAAATTGTCTTTAAAACTTAAACTTTATTTGTCGGTCAATTCTTTTTACCAACCTTTTATTAATTCTTTCCACCACCAATTTTGTATAATTTATTACTGATTAAAATTAGACTGGGCTAGTTTATGGGATGGTTTCGAGCGCTGGATTATGAGCCTACTGACCAAAGACATTGTTTATTCTTTTGAATAGATAGCTGGCGCCTGGAGTTTACTCCGAAACAAATAAAGTGTTTGGATAGTAGGGGTTTGAATCTAGCAGCCGAGATGGGCCATTGTTGATAGTTAAAGCTATCAATAAGATCTCCCATTTTGCTCGAACGTGCCGGTTCATTCACGTAACCTTTATAAGATTATAAATGTATTATGAAGGAGTTTGAAACCGGCCAAAACTTATATATATATATATGTATAAGTAGGTGGTTTCAGCAGTTCGACCCAGTACAATATATATATATATATTGTAACCATATGTTTTGGCTCAAAGATAGTAGGTTTTGTCCAGTGGATAAATGTGTAAAATTTTAAATTTTAATTGGTAATAATTGGTTAAGATATTGAACACTAATGTGTAGAGACTAGTTATAGAGTGAAATGCTTGTGGATTATAATTTTCCCACTAAGCAATAGCTCACTAACAAACATCTTAAAAAGTGATGATGATCTTGACTGTTTGTGAGACACTGGAAAGTCTTATGGAGTGGATATAAATCCCATAAACATTTTATCACATTGTTCCAGTGGCAGCTAATTCAAATGTTGTTTTAATAGTATTAAAATATTATTGGGAAGCATAAAAATATTTAACACTTTATTTTATTGGTATTGTTAAACAATAATTAAAAACAAACAATAAAATCAATTTATGTCTTTTAAATTTTTTATAAACAATCTTTAAATATACTATATTTTAATGTAAATTGAAATGCATCAGTCTAGATGATTCTCACTAGAGGGATCAAACTTAATTTATTCACATTTTACAGTGATTTGCTCATTCAGAACCAATCCTGCCATGTAATATAAAATATATAATATAAAAACTTTGTAGGGGGAGTGGGACTACTCTAAGAAATGTAAATGGAACAAGACTACAACTCCACTTCTGAAGTAAAATAGAAGAAATAAGCTAGAAAATAATTTTTTTTTTAATTAATTGGGACAAAATTTCATAGATAGATGGATTTGAATAGCATGGAGTAAACTCACTAGCCCTGTGAAATCTCTACACCACTTTTCATCGATCTTAGATTCTTAACTTTGCCTACTGAAGGAAACATTGGAAGGACCACTATTTGAATAAGTATTTGCCTTAAACATGTACTATTTGGAACAAAAAATAATACCAGAAAACGTAAGCATTTATTTTTGTTTTCTTTGTTTTAACCAATTATCAGAACTAATCACAATACAAAAGTTATTTAGACTGAAGAAGGAAAAAAGATTGAAGTATTTTAATTTTTGCGCTACCATTAATTCAGTATTAAGCAGAAAAATCCGTTTGTGTATAAATTAATATTTCAAGAAAATGTTCTAAATCATTTGAAGAAAAGTTTCAAGAAATAATGAAGAAATTAAAATTTCACTTTAAATCATATAAAGTAATTAGTTTGAAAAGAAAAGTGCATAAAGTATTTCTTATTTCATTGGGGAAAGAGATCGTCTGCTCTGATATTCCCCGGGAAGAAGTCACGTATATAGATTATTAATAATTGCTTACGATTAAATCAATTCTGCTTAAATCCTTAAATATGAAATAAATTGCCAATAATAGTGAATAAAGAAATGTTGATTTTTTTTCTTGCTTATACAACATATACAGTAATAATATTTTAAGTGTTTAAGATTACCTAGATTATTTAAGATTATGACAATTACTGTAGATGGAAAAAACAAAGTGGACAAAATTCATAAATGATTTAAAAGTTTATTTTCAAAGATCGTAATAAACTAATTATAATTGTGCTACATTTGGAAAAATATATGTTACATATTAATTAAAGTTGCTTAGAAGACCGTATTTATAATTAAATAGATTCTTCTCAGTAAAACTTAAGACATCATAATTTGCTGATAAAAAGGAAGTGAAAAAAAATATTTATTGATTTTATCGTTAGTGAATAACTTGCAACATGATAATATTTTAAATGGTCTTAAAATCACCCAGATTATTTAAGAGTATGACAGATCTTCGTGCGCAGATGAAAAAAAAATAGACAAATGAATAGATATTAATTAAACCTATTTTAAGTGACTTATTCTCGAAAATGTTTTAATATTGCTTCAGTATGCTTACATTAATACACAAACTGATAAAGGATTTCTATTGCCATTGGAGAAATGTTTGAATTTTGTCTGAAGATGTTAATATTGAACCGGATAACCAAAATATATATATATTACTCGGGAATGTTTGCTTATCATATCCGTTTTCATGTTGTTTTACTTATAAGAATGAATCAAACTTTGATAAAGTCCAATGATAGAAAATGTAATGTTTGTTTAGTTTGTTAATTGCTATATATAATATTGTAATGCGTTTTTTTTTCATGTGTTATTCAGGTATTAGGTTTATATATATATCAGGGTATAGAATGTACTAAGTAATGATGTAGCTGTGTATAAAGTTATATACAGTTATTATCCATATTTATATTATTTTCCCAATGAAGGGAAAGCATGTTAAATATTATTTATCTGGTAAGAAAGAAAAATGTTTATCTCTTTCACTACTAAAACAATGTTAATATTATATTGAGGAGGGGAACAAATAGACCCAAACTGGTCAAAATATATACACATAATGATATCATTGTTCTATTATATAAAATAATTTAATAAGCCTTTTTTTATTATTGCTTAATTTTGCTTATAAACGAAATGTCCACTTTAAATACAAAATGTAGTTTAATCCTCCTTGTTTACGTGTACATGGCTTGCTATAATAAAAGGTATAATTATTATTTTGAAATAATTAATGGTTATTTTACTGATATTGGTGGTCTGTTTATAAAACATTAACAGTTTCTGCAATGTGCAATGGAATATTTGTTTCCACTTAGATTATTAGTGTTGTTTTACCTTGCTATTGTATTGATCAGAACTTGTGATAGATTTTAGGATGAGTTTGGTCTACATATAAGAGCCTTAGATATAATAATAATTAATATTGTACAGGGGAGGATGGAGAATTCCCCATTGTGATTAATATGAGAGGATGATATTGTTGGGGCTGATTAAGAGTTAGTGCTTAGAGCATAGTTAAGCCTAACAGAGGATGATCCCATGGTCTGAATTCTGTTTTCCAGTGAAGAGGCACTGCCCACACTTTTATACCTATGAAAAGGTATCAGAATTGGCCATATTCTTATACAACTATTATGTTGTTTCTTGATATACAACTATCATGTTGTTTTGTAGAGCCTCCTTTATTTACATCCCTCAAGAAGTTATATAGTTAATATTCCACCATGTATGATAAAGTGTAGTGTGTTTTAGATCGAATAGCAAGGTTAAGATAGTCCAATTGTGGAATACTGATATAGCTATAGTATTGTATAATTGAAATAGTGTTTTTCTGATGTTGTGTAATCTTCATCAGTTTATAAACAGACCAACCCAAACTTACTAGTGTGTGTAGAACTTCTACATAAAAGATCAAGGTGTGTACATGGACAATGTGGATTGGTTTTCAACAAGTAGGTATTTACTGATGACTTAGTAAGATCAGTTAATTAATAAATGGTTAAGTTGTGGACATATTTTGGTGTCATGTGCACATTTAACTGATGATGTTTGCCCCACATCAATGCAATGAATTTTTTTATAGTAAATTATAATAAATTATTACTTGTATTGGAATGTGATAATTGCCCTTATCATATTCTAATAACTTAAACAGCTACAGTTTGATATAATAAATTGTAATTTATATTTTTTTTATTATATTTAAAAGTTGCGTATATCCAAAGGATATTAATACATTTTGTTTGCAATTTCAATGCTAAGATATCTCAAATAAGTTTAACTATCTTAGTCTACCTGATAGAATAATAAAGAAACATATTCAAATGTTTGTCATATTAGTTGGTCATTACTTACCACATCATTAATTTCCATCCCTAATTTTGGAATGGATTTATCTTGTTTCACGTAATGTGTCTGAAAGAAACTTGTACATAATGTAAATAAATATTGTTGCATTAAAATTTTATTTAGTCTTCAGTATTCTTATTGCTAATCAACACACCCACACATTATTATTGTTATTGCTATCGACAGATCCTGTGATTATAGGGAAATTGTCATCAATCAATATTGTAAAAGTCACTATATGTAGGTATATCAGAATAATGGTGTTAAGCCCTATAATTTATGAGTATATCTAGGGCATCATAACTTAATAATTAAACATAATAACCTAAAGAATATTAGTTTAAGTGTTATACTAAAAGATTAAAAACCTAATATTGGTTTGATCAGTTCATTTGAATCCACAGATCTATCATTCACTGGTCTTGGTCGCTTTGTTTCTAATTAATGAAGAAAAAAAATTGAAAAGCTATTATGTTTAGCTATTGAAAAATTACTCTTACTTATTTGAAGCTTAAAATTTAGCATAGTTAGGGAATTTATAGAGTTTATTTAAAATTATTGAATATTATTTAGTAATTCAATTCAGTATTAAGAGCTATTTGGTATATGTTATGCTTGGGTAGTGGCAAAATCCCTCTCACTGACCCAAGTATATCTTGTATATCACCCTTTAAGCTATGTGAACCCTGAGAAGGATAAATTATATCAATTTGTGATAGGATTGGAATTTGTGGGAAATTTGTATCCAGTTAATTATTGTAACTAGAATGGAATTGTGTTACATTCACCATGAAATATAAGGTCAACCAAACTTTAAAGTATCTATTACTTCTTTTGTCTGAAATGTATAGTTGTTTTTGACTTTATGGTGAATATTCTGGTCTTAGAAAGCTTAGAATCTGTATTTTATTTAATTGTCTTATTATTATTTAATTCAATATCAAATTTAGAGTTCTGTGCATAATCTTTCATCATCATCATTCCTCTCATCTGTCATTTCAATCTTTATTTTTTTTTCATCCTAATTCACTCATCATTCATTAGCTCTTATTCCATTCTCATCTTAATCATCCATTAACTCTTACACATCTTCATTCTCAGACTCATTTTTATTTTTTTATTTAACATTACTTATTTTCATCATTAATTTAATCATTTACATCCTCATTTACTTATTGCCTAATTTATACTTCTAACTTCATATTCATTCCATCGATCTAATTATTATTTATCAGTTTGACAAATATGAAGTTTATTTTATAATTTCTTTTGTTTATCTGCTTGTTTGTGGATTTTGAGGCTAGCTTGACCAGAAATTATTAATCCACCTTGTGATCTTCTCTAAGATTATAGTTTCATGCGAGCTTAGCTAATAAAGAAATCATCTTTAGTTTATCATTTATTTTAGGCATATATTCTAGATTAGTTGTAGTTATGAAGGTTATAGAGAAAGATATGGTTTCCAAACGTATAAATTGGACTAGTTAGATTAGCGGAAAGGCTACAGGGAAAATTATAGCGCCTAAAATGTGCGGTATGATTCAGTTACAATTACAGCAATCTAGAAGATGGTTACAATTGGGAGTATGCCATGTAATGTGGTGGCTTGATTGATTGATTAGGGATGATGTAGGTTATATGGGATTATGGCACCCAGAAATGTGTAGGACTGATTGTCCAATGATCAGAGGAGAAGGTTACAATATATATATAAACATAATCTGAATCTTCTTAAATTTTTTTTTTATTATTAAACTAAAAATATAGAAGCTTTAATATATTATATTGTAAGCGGGACGCTTGTGCATCCGATCACGTAGGGATTGTGAACTCCGAAACAAACATGACATAGCGTAAAGCTTTATTTATTTTCTTCTATCGATAACTGTTCACTATCAATACAAGGGGGCGCCAGATACGATGATTTAATTATAATTTAACTTCTCGCATCACCTTACGTCATATCAAAACGATTTCGAAGTCTAATCCCGCCCACAAGCTCAAACTCCCAGCATGGACCAATAGGGTCGCTCAGGGTCGCGATGTAATTGTTTTCAAAATTACTATTCTGGTAAAAGACGTTATGAAAACCAATGGAGAAGACGCTTGATTAACTAACTGATCGATCCAAGCATTGGACCGGGTCATTGGTTATTTGGGACCAATACGATTATTCGTTCATATCTCTAAACAATTAGAAGCTTATAAGATCATCCCCCCCTATATCATACCGTCCGGTAGAATTATTTACTCCAGCTATATTTACAACTCATTGACATTTATTTATATTTATAATAGGCCCTCCCAACTCTTATATCTATCTTAACTACGGAATAAATAAATAAATAAACATCGTGACTTACGGCACGATGTTTGTAAATGACATTTTAAAAAGCAACAAGGTTTAAGAAAGATAAATGTAAAGTAATATAATTAACTATATGAATAAATGCTAACTTTGTTACTAATCAAGACGAAATAGAATAAAGATTTAATTATAGGAAATGATTTGAGAAATGCTCGACTTGTTTAAATAATGAACAAATTTATTGAATATATAAAAAGCACATTGGTTAAAAGTTTTATTTACACGCACACACACGCATTTACGCACTCGCACAGAAAAGAACATATTATATATCATAAAATATGGATGATAGAATATAAATTTTCTTTTTTTTACATTTTTTTTGAAGGTAAGTGTTATAAATTATAAGATAATAATTAGGGTCAAAGTTCATATTTGAAAAGTCCTGAGAGTTAAATTTTAGGAATTTCATAGTGTTTGATTTTACGAAGGTTGAGATTACAATAATAAGTTACAATAATAAGTTTTTTTAAATATAATGAATTACGGAATATTTTATAGTTTACTTTACGAAATCAAAGTTAGTTAATTATGAGATTGCCTTTTTTTAAAAGTTTACGTATGGAATGAATGAAAGCATAAAAAAATAAATTGTTTACCTAGGATTTTGGCTTATTCTTCCGCTGCTTCCAATTAAGTGGAGGTTTGAACATGGGAGATGATGTTTCCATAAGGAGGTTGTTCATTTCTTTTAAAGTTGAGCATAATAAATCAGGATGATTCATGTATTTCACGGAACATTATTGAACTGGTTGGAGCACTAATTTTAGATGGTAATATTATTAAGTATTCATAGCGACGGAGATGTTCTGGTGGCGGAGCGTCGATCAATCACTGAAGGGTTTCCTAGCCCCTCATGACAGTCGACGCTCTAAATATTAATTTCATATCGATCATCTTGAAAACGGATAGCACAAACGAAGTATTTTGAATTAAATTGAATTTTGAGAAAATTGAACAAAAGATTGACAATTTGAATTAGCTTCTCTTAACATTATCTTTATTTAGATTTTGCTTGATATTTATATGGGTTGGATTTTATCTGAGGATCGAATCTCCCCCTAGAGTTCCATGTTCTTAGAGTTGTCGTTGGGGTCCGTGTCCTACTCAATCCATGTGCTTAAGGCAATCTTATGTTTAGACAATCTCATATTGCAATCTCAGTTAACAAACTTATATTCATTCACACCTTGAATGCATACGTGTGTGCGTGTCTTACGAGAACAATGTAATTTACATTAGCTAAAAGTCGAGCATTTAATCTTTCTCAAAATCATTTCTATAAGCTTTTACTTTTACTACAATTATAATTTTAAAATATCCCTTTTTAGTTTAAAACGAAATAACAAAACGCAAACTTGACAAATAATGATCATAATAAATTAATTCCTCAAAAAATAAAACTCCTTTAATTTTATTTCAATCAATCTGACAGGTACTCCTGAATATCTGCGATCTGCTTTAGACACGGCTGTTTCTCGTTCATTCTTAAACAAGATCGCTTTCACTTTTAAAAAGTTTTGTACCTGTCATTTATTTCGTTATTAATATATATTTAACTTTCCTAGGTTCAAACCCTATGTAACGCTATTCCGTTACAATATATTTTTAGATCTATTTTTTAATTAATCTACTAGGGTTGATTTTATTAAATAATGTTTTATTCATTCAACCATTCACTTTTAAAATTATGTATTTAAATACATTCTTTTTTTTATTTTTAATATTTCAGTAATAATAACAAAATTATCTTAATTCAGTAATTTTTCTCTTATGAAATATTATTTTTTCTAGTCCCATTTTACAGTATTTTAAAGTAGTTTCTCATTTTTTTACACTGCTTCACAACAATTTGAAAACAACCCTCTCATGTGTAACACCACATGGCTCACTATCAAATACATATATATAAAAAATATCCATTGTTAAATAATAGTTGTAATAAAATTGTCATAAAAATAATAAAATATAATGATGATAATATATACTTTCAGTTAAATTTTTAAACTTTTCAACTGAAAACCTCTTAAATTTAGCAGAAGGAAATGTTCTTAGGTTATATCCTCAGAATTCTGAATTTTAATGTTAGTAGGCTATCTGATAATTTTAAAAAAATTGTTTTTATTTAGCCAAACTACCTTCTTAATTTTTCTTTCATTGTGATTTCTTTTCTCATGAAGAATCTTAGTATTTTCCACATCAAAATTGAAAGTAAACTGACATTTCCTTGTGATCAAAAAAACATCAGTTTACTTTCAGGTTTGATATGAAAAATATTAAGATTCTTTATAAGGTGAGAAATCGTAATAAAAGTAAAATTAAAATGATAATTTTGATAAATAAATATAAGCTATCTTTAATGAAAAGACAATGTGCTAATGTTAAAATTCAAAACTCTTGAGATATAACATAATAATGTTTAATTTTGGTAAATTTAAATTTAAATGTTTTTCAATTGAAAAAAAATAAACGGAAAACTACTTCTGTGTTTTACTATAATTATTTTTAAATATATAATCATTATTATATTTTATTTTATATATTAAATTAAATATTTCCATGGATTAAATATAATATGAATGATGGAAACAAAAAAATATATATCCATTTAAACAACCAGAGTAACAACTTTGTTTTTAGTGTTGCCATGAAAATACACTCCAATAAATCATTTCATAAACTATTTAAAAAAACTAGTATACTATAAATACTTTTAAACTGTAGTACAGGTAATTAACTAAATGCTATATGTGCAAATGTAAAAGGCAACATTTGTGTTACATTATTTATGGAAAAGTAAATATGTGAGTTAGGAATATGCTATACAATAGGAATTTTCATCTATCAGGTACTATTGTAAAGATACTAAGCATAGGAGGAACCAGCAGTCACAAATGGTATTATCCAAGACATGCACAAAAACAAAGCAGATGATATATAATTGGAATGTCAGTCTACCACATACCACTGCTTTATGTAAGATAATGACTGCAAGTGACTGGCAATTGCAATGGTATATCAATCATTTATGAATAAATAAAACACAGACAAATGAATCTTATATCTAAACAAAACAGCTTGAATGACAGCAATTCACGTATATCAATACAACCAAACTATTTTTCCCCAAAAGTGGAAAGTAGTTTGCTTAATTTATTCTGTCTGTGCAGGCTATTTTGTATTTGCAGATAGTGGAAATGACAAGTTTGAAATACTAAGTCTTTATAAGCATGTCAAAAAAACTTAATTGCTTTACATAAAAAATTATTCTTCTCTCACAATTTACACTGACTGAATTGTGATGTCATTAAATAAAATAGCAGAGCAATCCTTTAACATACTAATTTATAAATAGATTTACAAAATCAATAATAATGATAATTTATAAAATACTTTCAGGATAATGGAGCTAAATACTTAATGTTAATATCATAAGAATATATTTTAAAATTCATACCCATTCCCTTTCATCACTAAAAGTTTGGGCTCAGACTTCAGGTATTGGTATACTTTTAGCAGACTTCATTTGTTTAACCATAGCTATGGCAGCAATAGATTTTAATCAATGTTTTTAATTTCACAAGCAGCATTAGACAATAGTTTAATTGTTGATCAGTGGCTGGTTTCTCTCCAAAGCAGTAGACACTTGAAGTTTATACATATAATGAACATAAAAACTTTTTACAATGGCTGATGGCTCCTTTTTATACTTCTCTATGCGTCTTCAACCTGTACTCTATCAGGTGGCCAATGTGTTGTAGATGTAACTCCTCTACTCTTCAATGGTATTTTGCAACACTAGGCACAATAAGTATACTGAAATCATGATCAAGAAAGATCAACACAATAAAATCAGTCAAAATATATCAGCAATAATATTTCATCAGTAATCATTTAGCAATAAGCAATAATTTATAACCACTATTTATACTTCCTGGAGTTGACTTATTAGCAAAATCAAAACTATCATCTGTCATTTCAATCCACTGTTAAACTTTGTTTTGATTTGCAGCTTATTTTTCTAATCATGACATTTACAAAATTGCATCTTTAAAAGAGATTACCAGACTAAATTACATCAGATACTTTTTCAGTAATCGATCTGTTTATGAGAATTTTAATTATATTTGTTAAGATAATGTCATTTCTACTTTATAATTATAAAATACCTTTGTGTTTAAAATAAACTTATAATTAATCATACTGTATACATTTATCTGTATATATAAATTGTATATATAATTTTTATTTATTACAATTGTTGAAAATGTTTACTTTTTAAATAAACTTCTAATTTTTAAATTACAAACATGAAGTATGTATAAAGATCACTTCATATAAGTGCAATCTGTCAAAAAAAAAATTAAAAAATGATTTTATCCTTTTAGTAAAACTACACACAAAAAAATTAATATATAAATTAAAAATATATAATCTATAATATGCTAAATTCCTGTTCATTTAATTTTGTCAGTTTTTGGCTGAGTACTATTTGAGTCTTGGTTATTAGTACTTCAATAACTAACTGTTTTTATCTGGTGGTTCTTTTTTTCTTTTAAGTATTCTTATTTGATGGCTTACTATTAATAAGCTCAAATTATCTAGTCGAGTTTGATCTTCATCATTTTCATAATTTTCTAGTTCAGCCAAAGTTTAATTCTCTGTTGGGCTATATGGTTTAGTCAACAAATCCTTGACACCTCCAGAATAAATTATGCCATCTATTTGGGTAAAACTATATTTTAATATCCACATTTGTGGCATTCTTAGGCCATCTTCCAACAACAATTTTCTATTCAACAGTTTTACAATTTTCATTACTGACATTGTAAGTAATGCTGTGGGAAAGTATTTGTAATATTCTTTAGTTTTCTCCTTCCACTATCTTTGAACTTTCCTTAGAACGTTGCTCAGAGTTTCACTAAAGCTATAAAATTTTACATCCTCTTTTTCTTTTATTATGAAGATGTCAGTATTATAACTAAATAAATTATAAAAATAGCTGACAAAATTTACACCTTGTTGTTCTTTGTATGTCATAAATTTTCTAGATCAGCCTGAAAATCTTTTTCATAATCTAGGTACAGATAGTACCTAATCCTGTTTTATTTCTATACTCTGTGTTTTACATAATACATCTTTCTGATAGTCTATATATTCATTTTCTATTTTACTTGCTCTATACTATCTTTTATAACTAGATCACTTTTTGTGATTTCTATCCTATCACTCTGGTAATCTCCAATTTCACTAACATTTTCTCTTACTACCTTTATCCCCTGCTCAACTTTATTCTGTCCAAATTTTTTCATCATAGCTTCTACTACATTTTGCATTTGGTTTGACCTATCCGTTAATTTCTCCAGTATCTCTTTCATTTCTTGTTGACTTTGTATTATCATTTCTTTCAATCTACTCCATTTTCTCCATCAAATCCTGTTGATTTTCTTTAATTGTTTTCATCTCTTGTCTAATCTCACTAATATTTTCTTTCATGACTTGTATAATATTTGGCAACATTGCCTACTGACTTTGTATGAGAATATTGACAAGCATTTATTTGCATTTCTGTGAGCTTGTCTATTCTTTCAATGACTTGGGAATTTTAAAAAATAATGGGGCTATTCCCCTCCCAGGTTGCCTTTTCATGTATTAGCTTATGATTTTGCTCCTCATATTTCATTTTATACAATTCAAGACAATACACAACAAAAAAAAACTATCTATTTTATACAACTAAATTCAAAATTCTGCTTTTGACATTAATTCTTGATTATTACTTACTTACCTTTGATTATCTACTTCACTTTGTCACACTGTATATGAGTACACATGGGTTCCACACAGAAACCCTTCGTTAGCCATCGACATTATGTCCTTTGATGGTATTGCCTACTTTTAAACTTTTTATAGTGTCCAATTAAAAACAACCCCAGTCTTGTGTGTGTATATATATATATTACATATCCATGTTTATTTTCATATATTTACATATTGTCAACATTAAATTTAACCATTAAACAAAATAATTCTTATCATGCATTGTGTTATATGTATATATTTTTTCTTCTCACTATTAGCAATAATTTATTGACCAAAACTTTTTTATCAATAAATATATTGTTACAATCAGTAATACTTTTTTAAATGTCATTTTAAATGATAAAGACAAATACATACAACCACTGTAACCGTTATGTTATACTTTTGTAGTTGGTTTTTTTAATAATTATCAGTATGGTCACATTGTAATATTGAATGAAACCATATTGAACTTAGTTCAAACCTCATAAGGTATATAAGATTTATACTGAAATTGAATACAAAAAATATATAATCTTTATTTAAATACTTCTGCAACACTATCTGTGCTTCAAAATTCCAAATTAAAAAGCTAAAAAATGGTCAATATATTTTTCTGCCATACAAAATTTTAAATAGCACTGCTGGAAAATTCCATATTGGTCTGTATTAAATTTTATTATTTAATTCCATGTGCATATTTTAATTTCTTGTATAAGAAAGTTTTTAAAGCTATTAAAATGATTGTTAACCTAACACTGTAACAGTTTTTATTCTTTCATTTGCTGTAAGTTTTCAACTTTAATTTTAGTATTAAATCATTATTGTATATTAAATCTAATAAATTTGACTTTATTTTATTGATATTTTTGTTTAGGAATGAAATAAATTCCAACAAAATCACAACTGAATTTTGAAAACATTAAAAAAAATTAAATCATAATTGAAATAAAAAATTGTTTCACCATTCACTATGAGGAGCAGATTGATTTCAGAAAATGAACAAAATCTTTTTTATTTGGCACTTGTAATATGAATGAATAAATATCTAATAAATGTATCAAATTATGCTTTAAAAGTTTAAAATTTCATAGTCTGTCAGTCGTGATATATTATCAAACAGTTTGAAACTTAATTCCCTATAATTTGCTTTGTTAATGCTTTGTAGAAAAATACAACTTTTTATTTTTAAAAATTTTTATGTTCAAAATAAATATGTAATTATATATATTTTTGATTTTTAATATTTGTTACACAATGTGCAAAAATAATTATAAATCTTAATAAAGTTTGCAAAAAATTCAAGTTTTTAGTCACTCAAAATATTTCCTCAAAGTAATATTGCAAATTTTGAGACTTCCAATCAACAATGGAGGCATCAATTTAGAGTTTAAAAGTCTTTCAAGATGTGTTGCAATGTGATGTGATGCACTGCGACTTCTCCTTAAATGGCGTCAGGAATCTCTCAGCACCTATGCCCAGAGAAACCTGTTAGCCACTTTACCTTACCTTTCCGTTGTCCACCTAAGTTTTCCCATAATCTGCTCCATCCCATTTCCACAACATAATCTTTGTCAACTCCATGACCTTCATATCTAAATCCCCCTTATATTTTCCCAAACCTAGCATAAAAACCAATAACTCACTTTCTGTATAATCACTTTGTTCATATTTAATCTTCCATAACTTCATTATTTGTACCCTTTCTGCTTCCAAGTATTTACATTGAAGTAACAGATGCCTAATATTTTCTATGCCTTCCTTACACAACTTGCAGACTAAATCACCCATAGTTTTCCATTTACATGTATATTCCCTTGTTGCTAAAGATCCTGTTCGAGCCTTAAACAAGATACTGCATTTTCAATTATCCTGACATCTTTAGAATTTCTTTGGAATTAAAATATTAGAATAAAATATGTGTGAATTTTAATGATCAAAAAAAATGTTGATGAAATCTCTCAATAATGCTCATAGATGCAAACTGAGTTTCTCAATTACTTGTATAAAGTAACTTCAGTTGAAAGAGAAATGGGATTACTAATTTTGCATTGTAAATGTAAAAATGAAAATTGATACCATTTTAGCTTATTTATTTCATTTCTGTTTTTCATTGTTCTGAGTTACTATTTAAAATGTTAGGAGCTATAGGAAAACTATTTTTGACATTTAAGTTAGTGTCTTCTAGACTATTATATGTATAAAGACATTATAATAGAAAATATAAAATGAAGAAACCAAATATAGTTTCAATGCATTAGCATCATAGTCATAGTTATTAAAAATAATAATAGTATCACTGTTAAAACTAAAAAAAAAAATTTTGTTACTTATTTGAATGCTATTGGTTCTCTGATTTATGCATTCATTTTGCAAATAAACCAAGTTTCTTTAATTTTTTTTGTCATTCTTTTGCACTAATCATCTTAGTAATATTCATATTCTTTTTCATAATTATAAAATAATGATGCATTTCTAAATTATTTTTAGTTTTTTGTATGTGAGCTATGCTAAAACTCACATATGAATTTGAAAAGGTTAATCAACAATGTAAAACCCCAAAGAAGATATCTTGAATTGATTTAATGTCTTATATGCTTGTGGAATGTAAGTAATCAGATTGTCCATATGCATACTATAGAGAAACAAAGATGAATTTGAGGAGAAATGACACATTATTCTCTTGCATATCATTTTATAAATATGGCAATATTTTGTGATCATAAAAAATAATATGAAAATAGATTTGATCTAGATATTGTTGAAATGATTTGTAAAGTAAATAATGATAGAAAAAAAAATCAAAAAAGCTTGGTTTATTGGTACAAAATGAACATGTGATGGATTAAAGACAATACCAATCAAATAAGTCAAAAAATATTTTTAAAAAATGTAAAAACTGAAATATTATTTTTGATAATAATGAATATCACATTAATGCATTAAGAAGAATATTTTTTTATTTTCTAATTTCTTTTGAGTTATGGTGTATTTATATTACTTCAATGTAGAAGTTCAACCTATTATAGGTAGTTAGATAAATAGATAGCTTGGTAAATAGGTAGATAAGTAAATAGGTGGCAGGTGGGTTGGTAGGTAAATAGTAGATAGGTAGATACATAGTAGGTAAATGGGTAGGTGGATGGTTGTTAGATATGTAAGTAGGTAAATAGGTGGGTAGAAAGATAAATAGATAAGTAGCCATGTAGCTTGGTAGATATGTACGTAGATGAATAGTAGGTAGATAAGCAGGAAGATGGGTGGGTATGTAAAAAAATAGATGTTGGTTGGTTGGCAGACAGGCAGATAGATCAAAGTGTCAAGTTTCATATTATCTTATAAGTATAAAATAAGTGCTTTAGAAACAGCAGAGCAAATTCAAATATTAAAAAAGATCCATTATGCTTTCAATTTTTGGATTATGAAAAGGCATTTATACATTTGAATCTATATAAGTATTTCCATGGCGATTAAAACTTATCAACATCAAATTATGTACCATTGATTCGACTTTTAAATGATCTCAAGATTAAAGTTAATAAAGACGTAGATAATTGATACTATATTTTCAAATCTTTTTATAACAGTTTTTAGGGAAGGATTTTGTGGGTCAAAATGAAAATTTAAGGGTATAAAAATTAAAAATAATTGAAAATTACTTAAGGGAACTAACTACATTTCAGGTGCTTTTGCTATTGTTATTTTGCTCTGCAAATAATGAAGACAATATTAATAGAGTTAGCAGATAAAATCAAGAAACTTGGATTAAAAATAAATGCTGAAAAAAAATTAAAATAATATTCAATCACTTAAAGAAAAAAAATTAAAATTGATAGTAATAAGTTACAAAAAATCAATGATTATAAGTACTTTAGTATATTTTTAATAGATGAAAAATTTAATCATAGAATTTAAATTGATTAAGATGCTTTAGGTATAAATAATAGTATTAAAATATATAAGCTTATATATTTAAGAAGTTTGTTTCATTAAGTGCATTTTTCTCTAGCTTATTTTTGAAGTGAGTAATAAAAGAGAAATACAATCATTTCAGACGGCCCAATATAGTATAAAGAGAGAAAAACAGAGATTGAAAACAAAACACATTGATAAAAGAATAAATACTATTATTAATTCAGTAAAAAAAATGTTGCTTAATAAAAGATGGCAAATAATTTACTTTTGAAGTCTTAAACTTAATCCCAGCAAAAGGCCTAAGAAAAGACTATTCATAAGATGGATGGATAAAAAAGAATAAATTTGCAACAGCTATGGGAAACTATGAATCAAAAAATTGAATTAAACTTTGAAAGCTTTTATCTCTCAGTATATCGATAATTGTTAAAAATAATTAGGACGAAGAAATAAGCTGAATCACTTGAGAACTTATAGCCAATATATCTCACTTTGGACAAACAACTTCTCTACCAAGAAATATATAGTATTCTAACTACATATTAGTTTAATGATATAAACTTTTCAATTTTTTAAAAGTCTACTCAAACAACTACATACTCATAAAATCTTTACTGTATATATGTAGTATTTATTAAACGTATTAACTAAAAAAAAGACGGAAAAAATGTTATTTTTATCTTATGCTCACAAATACTCAAAACTTTGTTTAAATATAAATTTTTCTATATAATTAAACTTGAATAATCGTTATTAGATTAATAAGTTTTTTAAAAAAAAATAAAAGTTATACCTTCAGAATAAAAAATACTATACAAAACATTTTGATAAATTTTATTTCTGATATACAAGCGTTACATTTTATTAAAAAAAAAAAACACTCAAAAGATGACAGTATAGCCGGTTGTAGTTAGTTTTCAGAAAAAATATTTATTTAATTTCTGATATATCTAATATTCATTAAAATTATTTTGCGTTGAATCGGTTATGTTACAAAAAACGCATCCCACGTTTGATATCGACATATAGATTTATTTTGGAAATACTATTTATAAAAATATATCAAAACTTATAAGCTTGCTTAATCATGAAGCGGTTGTTTATTTACTTTAGCGTCATCCACTAGAGAACTCAAAAGTTAAGTATTCTTCTTACCTTTTTATCTAATTTGAACTCTAAAAGTTTTGCATTCGTTTCAACATTGTCCTCACAATGTAATTCCGTGACAAACGGGAAGTTTGCAATAGTCACTGCTTCGTCAAATGCTGTATATTCCAATTTTTGATCTTGGAAAAAATGTTCAATTTTTTGTATATACTGTTCTGGGCAAGCTACACTTTCTTTATTTACAATTGTGTTAAGTCGCTCTAAGCAGATATTTACTTGATTGCGATGTATACTAAACTTTCTAAATACCTCATCAGACATTCTATTTTGTAAAAAAAGGCAAGTCTGAATAGCTAACAGGGCCAAAGAAGACGACAGATCATTATTAACAGAAGGAGATACAGCAGAAAGTATAGTAGCTATCTTAAAAGTATACGATGTTATTTCTTCTATATCAAGAACTGTCGTAAAATTTTTCAAATATCTTCGGATATAAATATGCGGAAGGCCAATTCTAAATTTAATCACTTCTAAAATTTTTCTAACAATAATTTTATATAAAGGTGAGAAACAAGTTTCTATTACCATCTCTTTTGAAACCTGTGTCCAATCAGGAGGTATGTCAATATCTTCAGGAAGTTCTCCATTTTTGCCACACCATTTCTGAATTATTCTTAGGCAGGTTATTGCAGCAGAAAATCTATTATAAATTGTTAAAGTATTATCTTTAAATAGTTTTTGAAAATAAAAAAGTCCCGAATGAATGACGAAGCTAGATAAATTTAAGAAATAGCCCAAATCTAATAAAAATATTGCGGCTTCCTGGCGAAGATTCAATTCTTTATCTGACAACCAATTAATTGGAATATGGGATGTAGTTTCTCGTAAAAATTGGGGTGACGTTGACGGAGCAGCCATTGCCGTGAAATCAGTATTCTTACTTTTACTTTATGTATGTACCTACATATATTATAGAAGGATATTTAAATATTTTTAATTTGCATAATAAAATCGTACTTTTTTTTTTACTTTATGTATGTACACACATATATTATAGCAGGATATTCAAATATTTTTAATTTGCATAATAAAATCGTACTTTTTTTTTAAAATAGTTATCGAATTTTTTTATTTATTACATTTTTTTAAATATGAATTCGTACATAAATAATATCTTTACTTTTCGTGTGGTTGGTTTACAAGCAATATCTTGATTTATTCATTCATTCTGGAAAAAATCACTGCATTCTTAATTTAAATATTAACATTAAAGTACAAATGTCAGTATGTATCTTTCTTTTTGTTAATATACTTAGCTCACTTGTGTTACTTCCAGTGACAAAGCATATAACCTCCCAAGCAATAAACCTTTCTGTTATCGTTTTATATATTTATTAATAAATTTGTGTTGGAATTATTTAACACTCGTAAAATAGCGCATAATAGCTTGAATGGCTGATTAAATTTATTACAATTAGAAACAGCGCTAAAAATAAAATGTTTATTTACATATTTATTAATATGTGTGTCAACTATAAATTTACCTATTTAATACTCATGTTAGGTTTGATTAACAAATATTTTTACAAATTTCTAAGTATGTCTCAATTTACTTATAACTATCAAGTACATTTAATCATTTACTTCTTAAGATTCGGTTAGATCTTGGTTTTTCTACTTGTTTTTGTTGTTTGTTTGTTTTTTACTGTATTTAATTCAATAAAATTAAATATATCAATATTAAAATATATAAATAAATATTAGCCATATCTAGTTTATAACATGTCCATTATTTCCAGTAACATATACATTTCTGCATTGGCTAAAAAAAAAGGACGATATACATTATGCTAGTGGAAATATAGATTTGTCTTAATCTAGGTATAACTAATATTTATTAAAGAGGTTGCCTTATGAACAGGCAGATTATTGATTGTTAATAATATTTGTATTGTTTAAGGGTTGACTACATTCGTGTATTTACACTGAATACCTATCTAGCATTGGGTATTAATAGCTTTATTATCTAAGTTAGACATAAATAGAGTGCAATTTGAAAGCTATAATTGACTATTTGTTAGTCTGCTTTCAGAACAGATTATATTTACCTATTTAATGAGATTTATTTAAACTTCTTTGAATTAATTTCATTCTTTATAGTCAAGATGTAATCTTTAAGTGTGTATATAAACATATTGGACCAGAGATAACGGTGGATTGCAACATTTATTAATGAAAAGAGGTTGCCTTGGCAACAGACTGAGATTATTGGTTAATGATATTGGTATTGTTTGGGTGTTGACTGCTTTCATGTATTTACTTTAATATTATTATAATAAATTTTAGAATTTTAAATCCAGTTTTAGATGTAAATATTTAAACAGCATAATTTATTAATATATAAGCATTTTAACCAATTTAACTATCATATTGACATTCATCTACCTAAGTAGAAAAAAATATATAACTTGACTTCTAACTGATTACTAACTAAAGATGGAGTATAGGCAGTGTTATTTATGAGCTTCATTAATTTCCATTTTTGATGTTATTTAAAAAATATTATTTATACTCTTTTATCTGTCTACAATTTTATTAACTTTGGCGTTTTAAATTGCATTTTGAGTAATTAGTAAAAGTAAATATGGGAATTTTTCTCTTTAATTAATGGAACCAAAATCACAAAAAAATTATTTCTAGTTAATTTAGAATAATTATAGGATTTAAATTTAATTAAAATATTTTTTCTTTAATATTAAAACAGTCTATCTCTCAAAAATGTTGCACTAAGTAATATGTTTTTAGTTTATTCTCTCTTAATAATAGTACTATATGAGAATTGTTTTATCTAAAATGTTTTCTGCATAAAAAAAGATCTTCATTTGCATTAATTAGTATTTTAATAAATCTTAATCTCTAAAAAATAAAACAAAAATTAAAAAAAATGCTTTTAATTTTTCTTCATTTAAATATTTAATAATAAAAATGAAATATATTTTGTTTCTTTTTTTTAATATCGAATGTATATAATATTGAATGTTTTATATTTTTATTATTCTTAAAAACAATTATTTACATGCACACACACACATATAAATATATATTAAACCTAAATCTTAATGCTTTTAAGCTACTAATTCTTTAACCAGTTTAAGTATGCTCTGATTCTATATTGAAAATAGTAACTATTCTAATCCTTAATTGCTCTTTCTGCCCATTACTCATTCAATATTTATGATAAATTAGAATTTCATATGAGTATTAAAATAAATACTTTGAGATTCTTTTTTATAAATATTGTTGTAGGCCAAATTAGTATTAAGATATAAATATATATTTGCAAATGTATATTGAAGCTCATAAATATTGTTGCGCATATTAGGCATTCTTATATAATAACCAGTTAATAGTCCGAAGAGATTCTCTATTTTTTGCCTGCATAGATACTTGGATAATGATATTAAGAGATTCTCATCCCTCCTAATGTGGGTTTGTGTGTGTGTGTGTATATATATATTGTACTTGCCCATCTTATTCTTATGTTTAAATATTCATATATTCTCTGTATAATATTACATTAGATGAATTAGAAAGTTCAGCATGGCATGGAGGTGACTGTTTGTGGAATGAAAAATATGCATTGTAATAAAGATGAACCCTTGACTTTCAAATATGAGAATGAATACATTAGTATGATAATATATTAGGTTTTTTTTAGTTAAGTGCCACTTATTTTATACAGAATTTAGAAAATGATGTATTCCGTGCGTTATATTTGTCTTGGGTGATTTCATAATACTCACAACAAAATAATTTAGTATTTCACTAACTATAATATCATTGAAAAACTTTTTACTCTCTTATTTTTAAATTGTCCAATATTAACTAGGACATTACATCACTGCTTCATCATCAAATGTCTTCTCTTATTGGTTGTCAGGCTCCTTAAAATAATCCATTTATCTTATTGATGGGTAGTCTTTTTTCAACTTCAGCCTTAGTGGGCATTGTGTATATTTTTTAAACAAATTGGAGCACAATGTAATAAGTCTATTTTAATCTGGTCATTTACACATAACAAAAATTCAGTGCTAATTTGATTGAACTTATATTTGTTCATTTTCCATTCTTTTCAAAATATCAAAAATCTTCCATACAATACTATAAACAATTTTGACCATTATAAAATATTCGACAACATCAAAATATCTTTTTCAGGTTTTTTTATTACTATTCTGATCCGTTGTTAGACTATTGACTATTGAATGCTTTATTAATTATGAACAATTCCAAAGGCGAATTCTGTCAATAAATCTAACTATCAATTTTAAATAGAATTTTAAATCTCTATAGTCATAAAAAAAATTGCCTTCCTTGTTTTTAACTGCAGTTTTGTTCTTAATTTTTTAACCGTTCCTAATAACTTTTATCATAATCTCTCAGTTTTTAGCTATAATTCTTATGTCGTCATTGTATTTAAGGTTGTTGATGTTATTTTTCCAAGAATCCTGAATTCCCATTTGTTGTGTCGAATTTGGTTATTCATGTTTTATATATAGTACATAAATTGAATAATATGGTAAATAGGCAGTCTTATCTAACACTTGTCAATGTGAACTCAATCTGTTGTTCACCATAACTTGTTTTAACTGAAATTTTTACTTTCACATATAATTTATAAAATAGTGACATATCTCAATTATTTTCTTAAGAACATTCCTAAATATAGCATGGACAACTGAATCAAAATCTCGTTCCAGTTAATATACTATTACTGACTTCTCTTTTTTATGCTATATATAAATAATATTATAATTATTTAATACTTAAAATGTCGGGCAAAGTCTAAGCACTGGAAATGTAAGTTTAAGCTTCAATATAGGAATATTTCCGAGCCTATCATTGAATCAAACTATATATAAAGAGAGAGAGAGAGAGAAAGAAGAGATATAGACACACATAAATCAAGATTAATGAATTGATTAAAAAACTAAAAAAAAAGTAAATAAAATTAAAAGTAAAGTCAAGTGTATATATTTTTTTAAAAGGCGAATGAAACTCATACTTTAATTCTCATTAAATTTTACACTTGGCTATTTATTATTCAGTCGCTCACAAAAATATTAATTACACGAAAATTGTATAGAACAATTAGCTATAGCTCGTTAAACAATAAATTCGTATAGGTTTAGAGAAAAGAATTTTAACTGAGAGATTTACCTAATTATATTAATAAAGCAATTAATCAATTTTTCCCCGTTTATTTTTTGACACATAAAATTTTATACATGTGATATATACTCACTTTTGCAAAGCTGTACTTAATTAAATTACTTCTAATAACGCAAAGACATTGCTTTAATTTAACAAAGAAAATCAAAAAATATTGTCAATTAATTTTTAATAAATTTGTTATCATTTCTAATATTTTCTCTATCGTGTGTGTGTATATATATATAGTAATGATCCTGAGAATTTGGAAATGAGAACACTCATGTTAAGCGTCAATTATAACGATTCTATGAATTACAACGGTTAATGTTTATTAATCAAAAGATAACTTTTATGGTTTCATATTTAAATCCAAATAACTCAGAGATGATACAAGATTGGAGGAAAATTTAATTTAATCGTAAATTATATTAATGATCAGACCTAGCTATATTCATAAAAATATTATAAATCAGCTACTTTTTTAGACCATTAAACCACTTTTAATTAACTGAAGAGAAATTAGATTTTCTATGGATTAAGAATTTATGTTAGGTTTAAATCAGAATGCCAAAATCTATGGGAGGAGATTCTACGCCATCAGTGTTATTAAATTATTACGACTAATTTGGTAGAGTATGAACTCTTATCTCACATGCTATTATAAAATTAATTTATTATTATTTTCATCAAATAATATTAATGCCTGCAATTCATTCACATTACATTTTATGATTTATTAACATTCGAATGGTAAGAATTTACAGAAGAGAGGCAGGATGCTAGATTAAGAAATAACACAAAAAATATATACATTTATTATGCAATAATATTCATTGATTAAACTGACCCATATTCTTCTAATAAACTTAATCCTATACATTAAGAGATACAAAATATTAAGACACTATTACTTTAAATTATAAAAAATAAGTAAATAATAAAGTACATAAATAAAATTATTATACATGTTTGTTTTTACCATCCTTCAGGTACTCACACTTTCAATATTAAAAGTTGTGTTAAAGTCTCTAGTTACAAATCCTTTTTTTTTTTGTTAAGCTTAACATTTGTCAATTCGTTTTCATTTTCCTTCATTTGTTTTGTTTTTATATTATGGAGTCTATTCCAGTATTTTAGATGCTATAGAATCCATTCTTGAAAATTTAGAAATATTGAGTTTTTCAACTTCTTTAGCTGCTTTACATTTTAAAAGGATTTAGGTTATGGTCCTTCACCTCTCTAAAGATGCAGGCATTCCATCAGAGAGGGCTTTCATTTAACATGTATATGTGCAGGCACAATTTTAACATAGGTTAAACACAACTCAGGAAATAGCAGTTCAAGATTAATTACATATCAGTTTTGAATAGATAATTAATTAGGATTGTCATGTCCAAGATAAATGGTCACACATACCATGAATTCAGCAACATGCCATCAGGATCATTTTACAATACTGAATTTTATTCACAACTTGGCTCCAAAAAAAAATAAAACTTGGAGTTTTTACAACCACCTAATGACAACACTAAACAAAGACACACTGAAGACACTGGAGAGGGAGTGAACTTTTAATAAAAAATTTAATTAACTTTTTTCTTGAACTGTTTATTGTTCAAAGTATATTTTATTACTTTTTCATTATTTTCTAGTTAGTTTTATTAATTACAATAACAAAAAAATATTTATTAGAGTACAAAATCTTTTTATAATCTTGATATTTTTATTGAAATGCTTGAGTCTTTTTTTAATCATATTTTAATTTCAAACTTTGAATAATTTAATTTTAAACTTTGAACTTTGAATTTTAAATGTAGAGAAAATACAAACAGATTTTAAATCTGTGAACTAAAGAAATCTTTTCTTTTTTACTATTATTATTATTATTATTATTAAAACTTTTATCCCAAAAGTAACCAGTGTTTGCCACTCTTGTGGTCCATTGTGCATCTTGATTTACAACTGATACAATACAAATCTGTATTTGTTTGAACATTAGATTGTAACATTATCATTTCTGTGCATTTTTAATTTAAGAAAAAAATACTTAAATAAAAATTAGTTTCAATAAAGTAAAAAATAAATAGATAATCAAATGTGCTTGAATTTTATGTGAAGTTATGCATCAGATGTAATAGAGCTGGCTATAATTCATGGATCTTGAAATTCAGAGATCACACTCTATTTTATTGCACCAACCATCCAGAGCTGTTTTTTTGATGAATGCAAATGATCAATCCTGGCCTGCATGTGTTAATGATATAATAGTGGCAAATTCTGGAATTTAGAATTTACAAATCATATCCAGTTAGGTCACTTTTGGAGGTTTGAACTTCATATACTTAATCCAGAATCTTCACTCTACCATTACACCAAAACATGAAGGATAGTGCTGGTCATCTGCAATTATTGCAAAAACAGCCCTTCATGATTTGGTGCAATAGTATAGTGGCATTCCCTGGTTCTCAAATTCCATAGATTACAGTTCAGCTCTGACATTACTTGAACTTCTTATGAACCCCTGTTAATAAAGTCAGTCCATTATTTATTTTACTAACAGCACTATTTATTTAGAAAAATATATATTGTGATGTAATAGTGACCATTTTTTCTGATGTATGTAAATTTTTTGATATTTTTTAAATTGACAACTGAAATAGTTATCCAAATCATTATCATTTATAATTTTCAAACATTATCAATTCACTGCAAGATGATGAACTGACTTTTTTACATATCATTCCAGAAATTTTCTTATCTTTATATTTGACGTATAGTTTCTTGCTCTTACCTTATTTAAGATTTCAATTATTTATTTCCTTACATCTGTTTTAGTAACATATTTAGTTCAAATGCATTTCAGTTTTTTAATTCTTATAATAATATCAGTGATATCTGCTTCATTTGTCACCTTAGTATTTCACTTTTGATATATTCTTGTTAGTTCAAATATGCAATATTCTCTTATATCACTAAGTGATTTGAAATCTTTGTTTTGTCTTTCTATTAAGATACCAGATTTCATATTTATAAGTAAACACTGGCAAAACACATTAATTAAAAATTTTCAAATAAATAAGCATATTTTGATTTGTGTTAAATTATTTCTATTAAAAACACTCCATCCAAGTTTAGTTTTATGATTAACTGCATATATTTTGCTTTCATTTATATTAAAATTCTGTATTTATAGTTTTTAACTTTCTCTAATTCATGTATTATCAATGTTTAGTTTCTTAGTCTGTGAAAAGTCACTGGTTATTGCTTTAGTCTTTTCAGCATTTAATTTTAGACTTATTTCCCATCTGATAACTCCTGCAACATTTCTTAAGTTCTGAAGCATTATTTATAAAAATAAGCACATCATCTGAAAAATCTAGATGGCTGATTTAATCTATATTTATTTGTATTATCATTATTGTATTGACCAACCAATACATATGATTGGTCATCTTAATGGCAGAGTATATCAAGCTATGCAGGGAAAGCATCTATAAACTAATATAAAACATTGAAAAGTTATTAATTGGCAAAAAATAACCACTTTTTTTACAAATATAGATACACATTACCAAAACATACATTTCTTTTAAGAAATGTGTTTCTGAATTCATTTAAAATATACTGAATCTTTAATAGTGAGTGTGGTATTTTGAATCGTAATTTGAATATGAAACTTTATACATAATATTAAGCTTAATTAAAGACAAAAAATGTATAACTGAATTACAAAAGTGATATAGTGACTTTTAGTCACTTTAAATATTTTTAATGTAAGAAAAGTAATGTATTACTCTGATAAAAATGATATCATAATTAAAGCATTGGGTTGGATTCTTTATAAGACAATGGTTGGTTACATTTTGAGAAATGAAAGCAAGGCCAGATTTCAATCTTAGCACTCACACCCAAATAAAATTAAAAGAAAACAATAACCAAAATGAAACAATTTTTTTCTTATTTAAGTTTTAATCTTTATGACACCCTTAATGTATGTATAATATGTCTAATTAAAATAATTGAATCAACATTTATCTTTAACTAATGCTGGCCGTAATGTGCCTAATTTTTTGCATGCCAGATGACTACCTATTGTGTCTATAGTTTGTACTAGCCCTGAATGGAGAGAATATTTGATCAAATTTTAAATACTAATATAAATCAGGTAATTGTACAATACATTCATCTTGACAATGTGATTCTAAGATGCAGATACTATTAAGGTTTAAAAAACATCAGACAGTATACACAAACCTTGCTCTATGATATATGTGAAAACCTTATCCTATGATATATGTGATTTTAAAATAGAGCACAATTTTAGATTGATTAAGGATATAATGAAACACACAAAAGAAAAATATCTGCAATATTCAAAATGCAATTTTAAAACAACACATATGAATAGTTTAAAAGATTATCAGTAATATATCATGACAATTTCCAATATTTGATATCCTGTTTATTTTAATAAACTGCATTAATAGGAGATTAATTGACACAACTTCATGGGTTTATATTTTCTTTAAAATTTCTATAATTTTGAAATAATATAACATTACCATGCATATAACATCATAATACTTTTTGAGCCTCTATACAAAACTTCGGCTTTTTTTAATACTTATAATAAATACCTTAATCCTTTTTAATATATATATACACCTGGGTCTCGTTTTACGTGATAGATAGGTTCCTCAGAAAAAGCGCAAACGAAATCGCGCAAAAATAGACATAACTTACATTGAAAAGGGGGGGTGCGGTCTGTGATTTGTCAAAATTCGCGTAAAAGCAAAGCACTAACGTAAAATTACTTTAAAATTCGCGCAAAAAAAAAAATAAGGAAATAAAATATGACTAATAAAAAATTTCAAATTTGAAAAAAATTGATACACTATAATATTTAATTTTATTCAAAATAATATATTTTTATGCACAATTTACAGTACAGTAATTTACATTTTTTTATACACGTTTTAATTATTATCTCTATTTGCCGAAAAACACATTCGTTTGCAAACTGGTCAATGGTTTTCTGGTGACAACGTAATTAGTAATTAATTTTTGAGACGATGATTTTATTAATTGTTATGAAACTAACAACTAAAAATTAAATTCTTATTTTTGTCTTTAATTTTTTAATTTTCAATTCAGTTTAAAAATCAAATTTCACATCACATTAATTTCAAGTCACCGTAAGTAATTTTTAAATTGTTAATTACAATTAAAAATCAGATTTTAATTTTTAATTGTCAAATTTAATTGTGCCCACTGCTATTACTCACCTTTTAAAAATAAACTTGTGGACACTAAATGATTAATAATTGATTATGTTCTTTTTTAAAAAGCAAAAACAGAATGTGATTTAAAATGCAAAATTGACACTCACAATGTTTGAACAAATTTACATTATAATCTTGTAAAATTTAATGTGTGTATACATAAAATGTGGAAATCATGATTTTAATTTCATTATTGCATAAGATCTTACTATTATAAAGCACTGAAAATATTGAAATTACTAAGATGAAAGTCGAATTCCAATAATGTGCTATTACTTTCAATATAACGTAAGTGCGCAAAATTTATTATTTAAAGTAATAGTGCATTATCGGAGTTCTACTTCCGGTGAAACATGAATCGCATAACTTCAAAATCGTGTTAAATAAGTTCACATAAAAAGAGACCCAGGTGTATATATATATAGACTTAGGTTGGTGGCCGAAGGCAGATGGTGCTAAGAATCCCCTGATTGCAGACCCAGGCTGCCATTTGATGATGACTTTTTTAGGTACTTACAACTGCAGATCATTTTCAAATGAAGTAAGATCGCAACAATTATATGGGACATTATTAGACTTTATGAAGTTAGAAGAAAAGATGAAGAGACAAATGATTTAAAAAGTGGACATGTATTCTATTATAAAGGCACAAATATTGGAAATACAAGTGGAGTAGGATTCATTGTAAATAAAAAGTGAAAGAACAACATTGTGGAGGTTGATAGTGTATCAGACAGAGTGGCAAGGTTAGTTATACAACTTAATAGCAGATACCAAATGCAGATAATTCAGGTTTATGCTCCAACAAGTACTCATAGTGATAAAGTAGTAGAAGATTTTTATATGGATGTAGAAAATGCTTTTGATCAGAGTAAACAACATTTTAAAATTTTTATGGGAGACTTTAATTCTAGAATTGGTAAACAAATGAAAGATGAAAGTGCTGTAGGTAATTTTGGTTATGGTAATAAAAATGAGAGAGGACATAGACTTGTGGAGTTTGCAGAAAAAGAAAAACTTTATATTATGATTTTTTTTTTTTTTTTTGAGAAAAATGTTGAAAGGAAATGGACATGAAAGCATCCAAATGAATGTACAGAAGAATTGGATTATATTTTGATTAACAGAAAATACATATTTCAAGATTGTAATGTTATTAATAAATTTAACACAGGAAATGATAATGTATTAATAAGATGTAAGATATGTGTTAATGCAAAACTAGAGAGCCAAAAATTATTAAGAAAAACAATATTTACAGTTGATATTCCTAATCTTCAGAAACACTATAATGAATTTAAATTAGAACTTACAAATCGGTTTCAATTATTAGTAGATTTTGAACATGTTTCAGATTTGAATAAAATTAATATGAAAATAACTGATACACTTTTAAAAACTGCAACAAAGATAGCTGATAGAAAAAATCAGCAATTGACCAATAAAATTTCTACTGAGATTATAGAATTTATGAAGAAAAAAAGGAATATGAATATATTTAAAAATGATGCATTAAAAATGATTAAATATCTTGAATTTTATAAAATGGTGTGGAAAAGAGTTGAAAATGATATAAGAAAGTATAACTGTGAACTAGCAAGGAAAACTGTAGTAGAGAATAAATGTCTGAAGAGTATAAAACAACATTTTGATATTGATAGAAAATTTATATCTGGAATAAGAAAAAAAGATGGAATTATTACTAAAAAGAGAGATGACATCATGAAATGGGTAGAAGACTTTTATCAAGAATTATATAAGTGGTTTTAGTATAGTAGATCATATCCAGGTATTGAGAGAAGTTATAAAAAGAACAAATGAATATGAGTTGTCATTATGCTTTGGATTTGTAGATTATAAAAACGAATTTGATTCTATAAACATTTTTTCAGTGATTAAAGTATTGGATCATCAAGGTATAAATCCAGGATATTGTCATATTTTAAAGGGTAATAGTATGAAAACTGAACCCATCACTTGATGGTGTCATTTCTCACAAAACACACATCAATATACCATTTTAGTGATCTTAATTTATGGCAGACACTATAATAGGTGTTTTTTAGCCGTAACAGGCCACCCTCACCTGAGGGCGATGAATTCTACAATTATGTAACAAAATACTATGTCCATTACATTGCGGCAGTATTCATCAAGTGAGCACTCTTGAACTCTCGCTATGGTCTGATTTAATGGTGGCCATATTTGAAAGAGCCGAACCTCTGCAAAAATTCATTGTCAGAAGTTTTTTAGAAAACATAGTGAAATTTGTATTCCATATTAAGAATTGCATGTAATCACAAACACTTCCTTATGTTTTTGAACTGCACACAACTTGAAAAGGTTCTTCTTTTCAGCAGAGTTGTTTCCGATTTCACATGCAAATGCCCATTTACCTGTAAATCCAAGTGAGAACTGTGAGGGAAGTTGGTTCAATGGCTCCAAAATCCCGTTACTTACAGCTTTGAGGCTTCCCTGTTATTTTATTTCCGTGTTACTTTTCTTACAGCTTTGAGGCTTCCCTGTTATTTTATTTGCGTGTCATTCTTGGCTTTTTTTTTATGCCCATGAAAATGGTGTTGTTGTTTTTTTTTTGTTACTTGTTTTCCAAAGTTTTGTTTATTTTTGATTCAATAAATTATTCTATGGGAAGCTGTTGTTTTTTGTTGTTCTCATGATTAGAAAGTAGGTAGGTAATATTTGATAAGTTTCATTAACAGTTAATTAGAGTAGATAATATTTTATTATACCAAAATAAAAAAAGAAGTGTTTAAGAATTTATTGAAAAGGCCCACCCAAAAAATATTTATATAAAATAATAATAAAGAACTGTGCAGTAACATAATAAAATGTTCGAAAAGAAAATCCAAAAAGAAGTCGATAATTAAAAATAAAAACAAACCTTCCCGACCCACCCACCCCACCTCACCTCCGCCGGTTTAAAGAAAAGTGTTCTTTAAAAACGAACTGTTTGTCTTTTTTAAAATTAAAGGCCCAAAAAATTAAGGAAGAACTTTTTGCTATCATATAATATAGCTTTCTGTAGTGTAAAGATTTGAAACAAAAAATAGAATAGCCTCGTAATAAATTAACAAAAAAAAAAAAAAGACAACAATTCAAAATCAAAACAGCCCCTCTCCCCTCCACCCTCTAAATAACCAAGTGTTTGTTTATTCAAAAGTACCGACTTGTTGAAGTCTTTCAGCAAATCAAAACATTAACCAAAAAAAAAAAAAGATAAGTTTAAAGTAAACAATCAACCCCCCCCCCTCCACCATCTAAAAACAACAAAGTCTTTGTTACTGTATTATTGTGTAAACAAATCGATGAAGCGTTAATCGATAATTTCAAAGCAAACCAACACTTCTCTAACATCATCTAAAAACAAAGTGTTTGCTTCTTTAAAAAACGAACCAAAAAAATAAATAAATAAAACAGGGTGAAAAAAACTTTGGTGTACCGTAAGTAATATTACGTAAAGAAACTGATGGACAATAAGTTGATCATTTAAAAACAAACCATGTAAAAACAAAGTATTTATTTATTAAAAAATGAAAAAAAACCGGGTGGAATAAAAAAAAACTTTGGTGGTTTACCGTAATATTATGTAAACCAAACACACAGGCCCATGACGAAAAAAAATTAAAAACCGGTTGAAAAAAAAACAAAAGAAAACTTTTACCGTAATATTATGTAAACAAACAGGCGGCCCATGAATAGGTATATTGATGTGCATTGGGCGAAAAAGAACGTCATCAAATGGTAGGGTACAGTATTCATACTATTACCATTTAAAGAATATTTATAAAAATGCAACAGCAACAATTAGATTACATAATATTAGGAAAGTCAACATTGAGAAGGGTGTAAGACAGGGTGACTCCATATCTTCAAAACTTTTTATAGCTGTGCTGCAAAAAGTATTTTGTGGATTAAAATGGGAAGCTAAATGAGTGAAAGTTAATTAATGGAGATTATTTAAGTCATTTAGATTTTGCACATGATGTAGTTGTTTTTTCAAATAATGCTTCAGAGCTGCAGGAAATGTTGCAGGATGTATCACATGAAAGTAGGACTAAAGATAAATGTTAAAAAGACTAAAGTAATGTTTAATGGATTTTCAAAATATGAAAATAAAGATTGATTATGATGAGTTAGAAAAAGTTAGCAGTTACAAATACCTTGGTCAGATTATTAATACAGATGGAAACATAATGGATGAAATTAGTCATAGAATTAAACTTGGTTGGAATGCTTTTGGTAGAAATAACATGATACTAAAAAGAATTATGCATATGTGTTTGAAAAGAAAGGTTTTTTAATAATTGTGTTTTACCAGTTCTTACTTATGGATCTGAAACTTGGACACTTAATAGAAGAGCAGTACAGAGACTTCAGACCCCTTGAGAAGTATGGAGGGATGCATATTGGGAATAAGAAGAAGAGATCGAAAATGCAATATATGGGTAAGAGAACAAACAAGTATTACTGACCTCATTGAAAAAAATTAAAAAACTGAAGTGGAGTTGGGCTGAACATATTGCTAGAAGATATGATAATAGATGGACAATTGAAATCTTAAACTGGATTTCAAGAAATTGTAAAAGACTCAGAAAGCGACCACATGTGAGATGGATAAATGAAATAAGAAAGTGTACAGGCATGATGTGGAGAAGAGAAGCTAAAGATCGGAGAAGATGGATTGAACTTGGAAAGACCTTCATCCTGCAGTGGATTTATAATGGTTGATGGTGATGATGATAATGATAGACTTAGTGAATTTCACCTGGCTTTACATTTATTCAATATTAAAATATTATTTATCATACATATATAATACATATAATGTATTTTGTATAGAGGTTTAGAAATTATTGTAATATCTCTACTCTATAAAATTAATATCATTTCTCTAAAAATGAATTTACATTAAAATATGTTGGTTCATTTAAGTTTTCTCTCTGGTTGTTATTGTTCTCGATAACTCTAAATAAAAAGATTTAAAATACAATTTTAAAACGGTTCATTTTCTTGCTGTAAAAAGTTATTGAACATGGCAGCTAGAGGACAGTTTGATAATTATTTAAATAGCTAGAACAATAGCCAAAATAATATTTAATTGGGTTATGAATAAAGGGCAGGCAACAAGATGGGTGAGAAAGAAAATGTGATTTGGAGAAGATTTGGATAAAGAATTTATGTCAGTATATTTATACAAAAGATGGGATGATTGTGTTAGGAGATTGTTGAGTGTTATAGTGTTAAGGAATGGGATAGAAGAATAAATTCATTAATAAAGAATAGGGAGTTGAAGAACTATTATGGAGAGTAAAAAAAGTTTAAATATTTATAGAAGTAAACAGAATATTGGGTGCAAGTTAATTTATGATAATAGCAAGGAAAATAGTTTACTGTTTAAGGCTTGAATGGAATCTTTAGCAACAAGGGAATATATATATAAGTGGGAAAATGTGGGTGATTTAGTCTGCAAGTTATGTAAGGAAAGCATAGAAAATATTAGGCATCTGTTAGTTGAATGTAAATGCCTGAAATCAGAAAGTGAACAAATAATGAAGTTGTGGAAAAATAAATAAAACCAGAGTGATTATACAGAAAGTGGGTTATTGTTTTTTATGCTGTTTTTGGTGAAAAATAAGGGGGATTTAGATATAAAGACCATAGAGTTGACAAAGATTATGTTGTGGAAATGAGATGGAGCAGGATAGAAAAGAATATGGAAAAACTTAGGTTGGGGAATGGAAACGGAAGTTAAAGTTGCTAACAGTTTTCTCTGGACATAGTTGCTGAGAAATTCCTGACTCTGTAGAATGAGAAGTCACAGTGCATCACATTTAGCTTTAGTCTGCAAGTTATGTAAGGAAGGCATAGAAAATATTAGGCATCTATTAATTGAATGTAAATGCCTACAAGCAGGAAGAGTGCAAATAATGAAGTTGTGGGAGAATAAATATAAACAAACTGATTACACAGAAATTGGATTCTTGGTTTTTGTGCTAGGTTTGGGAAAAGATAAGGGGGATTTAGATATAAAGGCCATAGAGTTAACAAAGATTATATTGTGGAAATGGAATGGAGCAGGTTTAGAGAAGAATATGGAAAAAAATTAGGGTGGTGAACGGAAAGGGAATTGAAAATGACTAAATATTCTCTAGGCGTAGTGGTTGAGACCTTCCTGATTCCAAGAAAGAAGAAGCCATAATGCATTACATCACAGTCTTGGTTAATTTCACATGACTTTATATTTATTCAATATTAAAATATTATTTATCATTATATTGTAATGTCCACTGCTCTATTATGGTTTTTTACGAGTTCACTACATGTACTCGGTGACCAAATTACGTCCTATCTATTAAATTTGTTTCGTCAGACAATTCAGTAAGATTTAATGGATGCAATTATTTTTTCTGGTCACACAACTCCCTTTTAACTAATGTAACTACTAAAATAATGGGATCATATAAGCCAGCTTTTAATTTATTTGAAAGGCGCCAGGATTCTGTATCGGAATCCACTGGCTAAACCCCTTTTATTTAGTTAGTTATGATGAAATTATCTGGAAACTCCGAAGGATTGAGTTTTGGTACAGCATTGGCAAAGGTAAATTATATTTTCAAATCTTAATAATTAACATTAATAAAATGTATTAATAATCGTTAATAACGTACAATTCTAACAAATTATAATATAAAAATAAAAAAAACACATTATGAATTAATTAATTGGAAAGATGAACACACGCTAATCCAGATACGAATCACTTAATAAAAAAAAACAGTTCAACAATTATAGTTTTTAGGTAAACAAGAGTCTCTTGAAGAATAAAAATTTAAAGTCTTTATCGGGATTATTTTGATCTTATTTTTTAAAGAATTGTTTGCAAACTTTGTCACAATCGGGAAAAGTTACTCTTAACTTACCGGTAAGTTGGTATAGGTTTATGGGATCCAAGCTCATAAGAATTTCCATTGGTCTCTCCTGCTGGCATCCTCCATTATTGTTCCATTCTATAGCTGGAGAAAAGGCATGGTTGTAGTGACACTTTCATTGCAAAAAGTGATCTTCACAAGGCCCGTTTCCATGCTTGCATGATAGCTTGGTACAGCAAATGGTGTCTGTGCAGAAGTATATTACTGCTACAGGTTATGCTCGTGGAAACCTCCAACTTTCAGACATGTAACTAGAAGGTAAAGAGAAGACCCAGATCAAAGTTGTTCTTTTTTTATACCTCGATCCCTTTTTGAAACTTCTGCACATTCTTTTGTCCTTTTATCAGCATATAAGATAATAATCTTGTACACTTTCTCTTAAATTAAAGTTACAAAGTCCTCCTTTCACAAAGTCCCTCTGCCATCTTTAATTAGCTAAAATATTTTTCTTTTAGCTTATCTGGATTAGTAATTTGTGTGTCTTTCGTTCTTTCCAATTTTTATCTTAATTTTTTAACTAGATACAAAAAAAAAATATGGACGAAAATTTCACTTTCACTGTACATTTTAAAAAAAAAAATTATACAAATGAAAAATTTAATTACGTCTTTTTAATAAGAATGCTAAATTTACTTTTTCTTTTTTTCTTAGCTTTTAAATATCTTACCGGATGCCAATATATTTGTACCGTATAAATAAACGGTACAATATAGAGAGAGACTATCATCTCAAGATGCCTAATATTTTTAAAAAATCAGTAATAAGTGGTGATTTTTTTTTTAAATAATCAATTCACAAAATCCTGTTATGGGTGTGTGTGTGTGTAAATTATTTTTAGACATATTAAACTAGACTCTTCATGCTAATTATTTAAAAAACATTATTATGAGAGAGGTAAAAATGTATTGTGAGTGTATGAATGTAAAAAGATATATATTTAACAAATAAATTTGTTTGTTTAATAGTCGTGAAATAAATAATAATGATAATAAAAGGAAATAATAATGAACTAATTGCATAATTAAAGAATTAATAAATATTTCTGAATCATAATTTTATATTTTAAAATTAATGTATAAAATTTATTTTTAACTTTATGATAATCTGTTCTTCAAATGGCAAAGCTGAATGCGAAATACTGATTTTAAAAATAGTCTTTGCAATTACTATTAAAGAAGATTTTTAAAAAATTCTAAATAAAGAAGATAAAATTTGTCTAGTTAATCTATGTGGAATTACAAATCCATGTCGCATCATTACATCAAGCAACCGATCATTATATATCATTTTAACATGTTCATTGTATAAAATGACATTTCACCACATGGATATATTATCAAGTACATTTTTAGTCACTAAATCATCACATAAAATTTTATCACAGTTCAAAATTACTATGCAATATTTTAGTATAGAATGCATTTATTTCATAAGTAATTTTTTAGAAGTAACTATTTTTTCACATTTGATAATTTTTTTCATATTAATAAATTATTTTTGCATGTAAGTAATATAAATAAAATTCTGTGAAAAGAACTTTTGCTTACGAAAAAAAAAAAAATTAAATATAAATAAAAGTTTTGAAATATTAAATCGTATGAACAGAAAAGTTATTTATTTGCTAGATCACCATGCCTTAATTCCTTATATTTTTTCTTTGTGTATTTTCCCAATTATTACATGTCCTTTTTATCGCAGTAAATGAATAAAAAAAATTTTTTTAATGACTGTCAATACTTGTAGCTGGAAATTTTAGATAATTATAAATAAAATCAAACATGATTTAATGCATTTCAAAATGAAACATTTTGTATTTACTTACTTAAAAATCATTCATTAATTATAATAAAAATTATTTATTAAATAAATCTTTTTTCTATGAAGATATATAATATTTTGTACAATGATGGTAAAACTGTATGATGAATTGGACTGTGATGAAATGGTAATAAGTCTTAATCTTATAATTAAAGAAAGAATTGTCTTAACTACTGAAAGAACATCAGTTAAAGCATTACTTTTTGATTCCTAAAGATCTGGAAAAAAAACTTTGGACTTTATGAAAATTAAACAAAAGGAAAATAATGCACTTTATAAAATAAATAAATAGTGAAAATGGTAATTTGCCTTTATTATATTTTTATTTTATAACAAAACATTTTTTAAAATGTAAAGAAATAAATTTTTATTATGATTCTCTTGCTAATTTTACAAACTGGCATATTGATTGTTTCTGGGTTTTTTATTATTCTTAACGAAACTTCAATTCTCATAACATTTTCAAAGCTAAATTTAAAAGATATTCTAATTAACAAAACATATACATACATATAATGATACATGTAGTGTTTAAATAAATGATAACTTTTAAGTATATGTATATTTTCATGTGCAATAATTATTTTTTTATGTTTCTATGGAAACATCAAAAACATAAATAATAGATGTGACTGTAAATATTAAACACTTTTTGTATATTTTAATACATATCAAACAGGCATGTAGGTATATTTTTAAATAAAATATAATACCATCAATGTTACACCAAAAATAAAATAAATACTTCTATCATGAATTAATAAAACACATGTTTAGCTGTTATTGGTTTGTTTTATTATTTTTATAAGAATCCATAGATAGATGTTTAATGCTGATATTAAAATTTTTTATATAGGAAGTAAAACTCTAGGTTTAATTATAAGTTAAATAAATATATTGTTACAAATACCATACAAGCCTGAAGAGAACTAGATATATACTTATATGATAATAGTAGCTCTTACTAGACACATTTTTTCAATAAATGGAGTCAGTTATTTTACATTTCATATGGAAAACTGATATAAATAAAGGCTATTTATAAGGCTCTCATGAACTAAAGTTTATTTATTCGTAATGTTAAAAAGATATGTTTTCTCTTAAGCCATTAGTATTTAACTAGTTTCACACAAGTAAATATATAGAATAATGAAATCATTTTCTAAATTTTTCTCCACAAGTGAAAATTTAAATAAAATTAATATTACCATTAGTAATCATTTAAAATAGTCATTTAAAAGTTTTACCTGAGGTCATAGGTAACATATATATATTAAGAAACCTATCCATGATAGTGATAGCGTTGGAGATTTAATGTAACATGTTATTGTCACACAGACATAGGTTATTATCTTACACATGTGTAAATGAATATGAGTGATGGTGAATAGGTTTTAACCATAATTCATTTAAGTTTTTTATTTCTTTGCAAAAAGTACAACTTAAACATGCTCTTATCAGTAAAAATACTTTAATTATACATTTTCTTTTTATATCTCAAAAAAAAATCATGGAACTTCAGTAATATTTATTAATTTATCTTATTTTCTTATTATTTATATTCTTGTTTTACTTTATTTTGAAATGTGTTTCCATATCCATCATTCATTTTTTATTTTGGATTTTAAGCCAATCAAATTTCCATCTCAGGTTCTTTATCTAGGGAATATTCACCTTTATAGTACAACATATTGGTATTTTAACATTGTTTGTGTACAGTTGGAGAGATCTTCAACAAATTTATATATACATATATGTATTCAGACATTTATTTTTTATAAGTGTATGCTTCATCTAAACTCTAATATATTGCAATCATCCATCCATGTAGAAAATTATATCACTGTCTTTCACTATGCATATATTGTGGAATCACTGCACTTTTCATATGATTTAACACAAACAAATAGAAAGCATCCACTAGATTCATGCTGGATCAGTACCCATCACTTGTCCCAAGTCACATTTCTTTATATAGATCTTCATTACTTTTTCAATATTTGAACTAGTAAATTACTACAGTTTGATTTATAAGCATCAAACATTCTGCACTCACAACTTTGACAGCAACCACTTCACATAATTTCATAAATGATTATTATTAATTATTTAGTAAACTGGACATTGTTGCTAACCCAGTTAAAAACTTTACATATCAGTTAAAGAATAATATTACTGTATTTTAATAGAGGTATCAATATCTAAATCTCCATGTCCATGTTAATAATTCAATAACTACACACACACATATATATATATAATGAAGTTGCCTTGACAACAGATTGAGATATTGGGATTGTTTAAGTATTGACTGGTTTTTAATGATTATATATATAATCTTTTTGAATGCATCAGTCTGTGAGTTTACTTTGAATCTTGGCTTGTGGCAGTTGTTCTAGGTTAAGTGCTTTCTAATTAAGTTGATTTAAAAGGATAACTCCACAAATTCAAGATTTCCATCATTTAGATTAATTTAAAATATTGTATTACAATATATAACCTACCAGTGGAAAGTTATATTTATATATTGGACTATTTCTATCATCTAACATGAGTATTGAATGTCTTTAGAAAAAATTATCTTCATTTAAATATTACAAATACATTCAACTGTTTTGCTATACTAACAGTTGAATGTATTTTGAATGTATTTAGAATATTTAAATGAAGTTAATATTTTCTAAAGATATTTAATACTCATATTAGATGATGGAAATAGGCCAATATATAAATACAACTAAAACACCATCATCACACACCTTCAATATCAGTGAAATGAAAAGTTTGTTATACTTTGATTTCTTATACCTATAAATGTAAACTGCGTTACTTTGATCTCTATATTAGATCTAAAGTGATATTTGCAAGAGGGTCCTCTTATTGGATCATGCTTTTGGATGCATCAGTTTGTCACTTTACTTTGAGTCTGGGGCAGTTTTAGGTTAAGTACTTTATAATTAAGTTGATTTAAATGGATAACTCCACACATTCAAGATTTCCATATATATATATACAAATAAAATTAAAAAATGTTCGTTAATTAAAACAAAATTGTAATTATAATAAAAATAATAAATTTAACGGTAATAAACTATTAAAAACGGTCTTTAAATCTGCAGAAGTACTTTCTGTTAATTTTATTATTTTTATTATTATTATTGTATTTCCGTTAAATTTATTATTTTTATTATATATATTCCTAAAGGTTTGGGATGATGGTATATTAAATGTGATAATACGTTGGACTATTTCAATCATCTATCAGTAAATGTTGAATGTATAGAAAATTTTAACTTTATTTAAACTTTTCAAATACAAACAACTTGTTAGTAATAACTTATAAATAGACAACACGAGTTATTATGGCACAATGTTTCAAGTAGTATTAGTCTCCACTCTTCTTTCGTTGTTGCTGGCTTGATCAGTGACAGTATTAATATAGGAGTTGAAGTCATATCTTTGAATTCTTGAATATTGAATTTAAACCAAATGCTATTCTGTCAAAGATAACAGATTGTAGAAATTTTCATATATTTATATATGAGAGTTGGTTCAAATTCTCCTGAGTTCTTCAATTTTTTTCTAAGAGAAAGATTAATTAGAGGCTTTCATATACTATGTATTACTACATAGGGCTGACTTATAGGATTATTTGCCATTATTATATGAGCAGCTTTCTTGAATTTTCTTCTTTTCACATTTTCCTCACTAATCAATATTTTTGTATTTTTCCAATTAAACATATGGTCATGGTCTGCTACTGTGGATGCATCTGTTTTTCTCTTTTAACCATTAGTTTGTGTTCTTTCAATCATTACTGAACAGGGCAACAAGTCTTTCCAATATACTTCCTTTCACATTACATGGTATTTCATAGATGCAGTTTTTATTCTTGAGCATTTCCAAGTTAGGCTTGGTAGAAGTAAGAATTCCTCAAAATGTGATATAGCTTTGAAAATCTGTTCTAATATTATATTGACTGCAGACATTCTTTGATTTGTCTGCCTGCCATTCCTGGTATATATGTATACCATGCATACTTGAAACCACAAACATAAATACTACTCCATGTCTACCTAAAGTGTAGCTTTGCTATGTTGATAATACATTTGTGATTTGATGATGTGGAATTACAGTCATTCTGGGTGCATATCAACAACATCTTTCCTTCAATTAAATTCACAGTGGAATCAGAAAAAAAATAAAAATTGGCATTCTTAGATGTTCCTGTGACAAGATTCCCTCAGAGTAAAGTAAAAACAATAGTATATAGAAAACGAATACACACTGGCTAATATACATCCAATTATACCAAAAGCACTAAACATGGAATTATATTATCCCTATAAAACAGAGCAAAGGAAGTTTATTTGAAAACCATTGATTTAGAAAATGATAAGATTTGCATAGAACAAACTCTCATGAAAAATGGATATCCATCAGCAGTCAACATAAAAGCTTTAATATACAACAAAAAGAGATTCTAAAAAAGCCATTATTGGTACTGTAGTGAATATATACATATCAGGATTGGCAGACAAATTAAAGAAAATCTGCATTCAGTATAACATTAGAACAGCTTTCCAAAGCCATACCAGACTTTGAGGAATTCTTTCTTCTACCAAGCCTAAACTGGAAATGCTGAAGACCAAAAACTGCATCTTTGAAATACCATGTGATATGGAAGGAAGTATATTGGCAAGACCTGTCAAATTGTTGAACAATAAATAAAAGAACACAAACTAATGGTTAAAAGAGAAAAACAGATGTGTCTACAATAGCAGACCATGTATATGCTAATGCTTATATGTTCAATTGGGAAAATACAAAAATATTGGATAAAAAGGAAAAGGTGCAAAGAAGAAAATTCAAAAAAGTGCTCATATGTCAATGGCAAATAATCCTTTAAATCAATCCAGTGTTGCGATACAGAATGTATGGAAGCTTCTAATTAACCTTGCACTTAGAAAAAATTAATAATAATAAAAAATGAGGGTCTCATGAGGATTTGAACCAACTTTCATATGTAAATATATGAAATTTCTACTATCTGTTATCTTTGACAGAATAGCTCAGTTGGTTAGAGTGTTTGGTTTGCATTTAATATTCCAGATTCTAAATGTGTGAGTTTGACTGTTATGCTCATACTGACACTGGTCAGGCAAGCAACATCTGAAAAAGAGTGGAGAATAATACTACTTGAAACATTGTGTCATTACTAACCTGTGTTGCTTATTTATGTGTTATTATTAACAAGTTTTTTTTTATATTTGGAAAGTTTAAATAAATTTTAAAATTTTCTCAACATTTACTAATAGATAATGGAAATAATTCAACATATTATCATATCTAATATACCATCATCATAAACTTTCAGGCAAATACTAAGTACTCAATATAAACTCTATGCTATGTTGAAGTTTAGACTTTATATAAAATTATGTCTAAAACTGGCTAAAGTATAATTTAATTTTCTTATGTAAATCGGAAGAGATTAATCCTAAGGGTTTGCAATTAAAACCTCCTATTTCTTCCAAAAGAACTGAAAAGATTATTCAGAGAGCAAATTAGGATTTATTGAAGGAAAGAATAAATGTTCAATTATTTTCCAAGTATTAAACCTTGTGTTCCATTAGAAATTGTCAAGCAGTGAAAAGATATTATAAATTACATGGAAGGATAAAAGAACATCAGAATAAGAAACTTATAAATCTACATGGGAGAGTAAAAAGTCATACTGCAACTTGCAATATATCAATTTCATCAGTGAAAAATCATAGTTCTAAACATCTTATTGATGCTGAATTATCTGTTCTTAGCAAAGGTTTGACTTCACTATTACCCTATATATTGTCCCGGTATTGGATATAATGGCAGTCACTAAGAAAGTTATCCAAAAATTACCTCTGAAAGAAATAGTTAAAATATTCTTGAGAGTTAAAAGAACATTTCAAAGACATCAAAAGCAGAAATCCAACATTTCATCTGATGAAAGGAAAGCTATTAAATGTCTCAAACAGGATACATTTATAATCATTCATCCTCCTGATAAAGGTAACACTACAGTTGTAAAGGATAAAACTTATTATGATAACAAAATACAAGGATTCCTCACAGCAGGCCAATACAAAAATGTAGCAAAAAATTCCAATTCCAAATTATGCGCATTATTCCAGAAGCAGCACTGTTATTTCAGTAAGTTAGAAAAAGGAAAATAACTTTGTATTTCAGCAAGGTTTCTCACGTGAACTACCTAAAATCCATAAAGACAATGTTCCAGTAAGGTCTATTGTTAGTTCTATAAATTCATATGTCAAAATTTGTTGAGATTTCTTCTCAAAGTTTTTAATCCATTAACCTACAGGACACAATCCTTCATCAGAAATTCAATGCACTTTGTAAAATTAGTTAGGGTCATAAAAATGAAAAAACTATCATATTAGTAAGCTTTGACATGGAAAGTTTATTTACAAATTTACCATGTGATGAGGCATTGTCTATTGCAAGGAAAAGATTATATAGTAATAATATTCAAATAAATAACTCTACCTATTGAAATATTAATGTTCTGCATAACAACAATGTATTTTCAATATAACTCAGAATTTTTCCAACAAAATCAAGTAATGGCCTTGAGATCACCACTATCATTGTTGCTAAGCAACATTTACATGGAAGAATTTGAAACCACAGTCATAAATACTAATTCCACCTAAAATGTGGCTTCACTATGATGACAATATCTTTATGGAATGGTTTCATGGTGAGGCATAATTATAGTCAGTCTTGTGCATATCAACAACATATCTCCTGCAATTAAATTCACAATGAAATTAGAATGTTAACAAAAATTTTCATTCTTAGATGTTCTTGTGACAAGCTTCTCACAGGACAAAGTAAAAACAACAGTGTATAGGAAATGAACACACACTGGTAAGTACTTTGAATATACATTCAATTATATCAGAAGTACTTAACATGGAATTATATTATCACTATGGAACAGAGCAAAGGAAGTTTGTTCTGAAACCAGTGATTTGGAAATGGAAAAGATTCACATAGAACAAACTCTCATGAAGAGTGATTATCCATTAGTGGTCATACAACAAAAAGAGACTCTAAAAGAAAAACAATTATTGATTCTGTAGTGTATCGATGCATATCAGGAATGGCAGACAAATTAAAGAAAATCTGTGGTCTATATAACATTAGAACAGCTTTCCAAAACCATATCACACTTCAAGGAATTATTACTTCTACCAAGCCTAAACTGTAAATACTGAAAAACAAAAACTGCATTCATGAAATACCATGTCAATGTGAAATGAAGTATATTGGTAAGACGTGTTGTCCTGTTGAACAGCAATTAAAAGAACACAAAATAATGGATAAAAGAGAAAAACAGATGTGTCTACAATAGCAGACCATGTATATGCTAATGCCCATATGTTCAATTGGGAAAATGCAAAAAATATTGGATAGAGAGGAAAAGGTGCAAAGAAGAAAATTCAAGGAAGCTGCACATATGACAATGGAAAAGAGTGCTATAAGTCAACCCAGTGTTGCAAGACATGATCTATGGAAGCCTCTAATTAATCTTGCTCTTGGAAAAAATTAATAATAATAATAAAAAATGAAGAAATCAGGAGGATTTGAACCAACTCTCATATATAAATATATTAAATTTCTACTATCTTTTGCCTTTGACAAAATAGCTCAGTTAGTTAGAGCATTTGCTTTAAATTTAATATTCAATCATCTAAAAGTGTGAGTTTGACTCCTATTCTAATATTGTCACTGATCAGACCAGCAACAACTGAAGAAGAGTGAAGAATAATACTACTTGAAAAGTGTTATTACTAACCTGTGTTGTCTATTTGTGCATTAATATTAACAGGTTGTTTGTATTTGAAAAGTTTAAATAAAGTTCAAAATTTTCTCAACATTCAACATTTATTGATAGATGATGGAAATAGTCCAACATGTTATCACAGATAACAAAAATAATTTTTAACAGTTAATAAATGTTATCTTTATTGCCATTAGTAGTTAATGAGTTGAAGTATAGATTACATATTTTTTTAATTTAGTGATCAAAGATCAAGAGTTCTACACATGTAATGTTTTGCTTGATGATAACTAGACTACTGTATTCTATTTATTCATTTACATTTTTATAAACGTATCAAATTTGATGACATTAAAGAGCTTCTTGATCTTGTTAAAATATTTGAAATTTCAACATGTAGTGGTGATATGTTTGCTCAAAATTATTTAAAAAATTTAATGATATTATTGTCAATTGATTTTTTATTATTCTAGTTTATTAAAATAAAGGGGATACACAAAATAAGTAATTTTTTTTTTCATATATCAAAGCACTGACTGGGAAATGAATCCAGGCCAGCTGCTTGGAAGGAAGCTATGCTAACCACTAGGCCACCAACACTTGACAAAGATAAGTAATTATCAAGAAGTATTATGAGTATTCATTAAAAATAATAATGATTTTTAAAAATGTATTGAATAGGCTAGTTTTATTCTGGAAACATGATAATTTTAAAAAATCAAAAGTAATTATAGATCTAGCTTTTACTTTGCTAGACAAATTTGAGAAAAATGTAAGCAATGATGTGGTTTATACACTGTTTTTATTGATTTCATTAAGGCATTTGACATAGATAACTAAAAGATTGTGTTAAGCTGTTTGAAAACAGTTGATTGTTCACAAGAGATTATTCATATGAAGCAGCTATTCCATGATTTTGTAAAAAGAAGTATTACTACAAGTGATAAAAATGTGAAGTTCTTGAAATGAAAATTGTCATTAATTAGGTATGTAGACTGGTTCCAATTTTTTTCCCATTTCTTTGCCACTAACTGTTTAAAACAAATTATACATGAGGCCACTGATTGTTTTTCTCAAATAAAAAGTATTTCAGGATAAAATGAATGAATTTAAATCCTAGTCAATAATTATCAATATAATCAATGTTATCACAGAATAATAATGATAGCAAAATCAACAATGACAACGCCCTCTAAAATTTAAAGAGATCAAAACATAGTAAATGCTTAAATGTGTTATATTCGCAAAGTCAGATTTAAAAAAACACATACAGGATGTGATGCTACAAAAAAAAATGATTTTAATTTCCTGAATTACTCATCTATCTAATAAGTTTATTTAAAATAAATGAAATCAGCAGAAGAATGAACACTAATTAGAAGATAAAACCAATTATACATTTTGAGTACATAGTGAAAAGAAATGTGGATTTTTAAAAACCGAGATAAAAAAAAATGCTGCATTTGAAAGATGGTATTGATAAACATGAGAAACTCTCTTTATTGCATGATTAATTCGTGATTATTATATGGTAGTGCATATAAACTCCTATTTCCAGAATAATTTTTTTGATTTTGATTTTATTAATAAGACTTGGCATAATGCCGTTATGTAGTCAGAAATAACCTTTCACTCTATTATGTTTCTCAAAGCACAGAATTCAAGTCATAAGGTTTTGAACCCAAGTTTACTTGCTTAAACAGTTATACAGATCTGATTCTGGTCCGTAATTCTATATTTAGTATCTCCACTTTTTACTAAGTAGAGTCATTTTTACCCTATCTACAAATGTTAATATTAACCAAATCATTTAATTATTTACTTTACACAATACTTAATAAAACAAGAGTCACTCTTTATTCCCATTTATAGTAAACTAGGGTAATAAGTTAACATCTGACTAATTTCTACTTTTGCCTTTATCAATGTGGCTTTGGGATTCAAAGCTGGTAGTAACCTATTAACCAGTCATTAACTTCATTTTCATAGCAAGTGAAAAAAGAACTGCTTATATTTTATTAAATACTGTGGAAGCTGAAGAAACAAGTGAATTATTATTATTAAACGTAATACTATTAAAAAATATTTCAATTCTGTTAATTGTTTCACAAAACTAATGTGTATATTGTAAAAGAAATAAAAAAATTAATATCAATACTAATTAGAAGAGAGATACTGTTATGAATGATACATAAAAACTACTGTATATCACTATTACTATTTTTAAAAAATTATATTAAAATTGTTAAAAAATGATTATTTTACATGCTTAACATAAATTCTTACATATGTGTGTATATCGATTTATGAAACTGTTTTATATATTTTGCAGGAATGCATCATATATCCCTTCGTGTGTTTGGAACAGGACCAATGAGTAAAGTAATTCGTGCAATTGTAAAAACTTTTAACACAACTCACAGCTTAGTAAATATTAGATCTAATAAAGGTAGCAAATTCATTATTTTGTTATTGACTGCTATTATTAAACTATTGACGTAAATTATTTAGCTTATAAATTATCGAAATTATTTATTAAATTACACATGTAATTTTTATATATTAAGTGTTTGTATGTCGATCTATCCATACATATTATCATGAAAGATTTGCGATTTTACATTTTGTAGACACATAGAACTTGACATAAAAATTATTTCACTCAAAAAAAATAGTAATAATAACGGAATGGTTAGTTTCTTGGTAATTCATAAGAATTTCGAACACCAGAAAAAGCGGAATTGGAATTGGAATCCATAAACCTTAAGTTCCATATTCCATCACTCTATCACTGCCCTAATCTACACAGGACCTAAAGTGAAAGTGATAAAACATTATGCTAATCAAATAATATATATTTTGTATATGTAATTCAGTATATATAAAAATATGTTTAGCTTAAAGTAAGAAATATTGCTAGTTTTAAAAAATGGGGGGGGGGGGGTAAAAACTGTCATATAAACTTATTGGATCAATTAAAAAGACAAGTTGTTACTTTCATTTAGTTTAATGGTACTTGCAATAAATAAAAAAAGAGTTTGAGATCAATGAAATGCATTTTTTTAATTATATATGTATATGAATTAAAAGAGTGTGTAGACAAACATTTAATTAACTAAACAAATATTTAAACTAGGATTTAGACAAAACAAATAATTTATCTTGAATGCAAATGTGAGAAGAAAATTAATTTTATGTATCAGAATTTAGAGAATTGTGATTTACATTTCTATAGATATAAAAGTTCAAATTTGTCTTGCATTGGTGGTCGAGAGGTCAGCGCGACTGCCTTACAAGCAGTTGCCCGGGTTGCGGGTTCGTGTCCCGGCCGATGCTATGACACTTGAAAAAAAAAAAGTTTAAATTTAAAAAAATATATTCCAATGCATTTTTAAAAATTAAAATAATGACATTTAGACAAGGAAATGCTTTCACTGAAAATTATTTTTAGATAATGGTAAAGTTCCATATGTTATAAAACTGTAACTCAGACATTAAACGGAAGATTATAAATTAACTTTCTTAAGAAATATCATTTTTGTGTACTTTTTCAATTTCATGTATTGGCAGAAGCAAAAACAGGATGTCTGGCTGAATAAAAGTTTGAATAGATACATGGGTTCAAATCTTTTTAATCGTAAAATAGCATCTATAAGACCATTAATACCTAAGTATTATCATGCTTTAAAGAGATAAATGATACCTGCCCTCAATCAACCAGTAATATTTGAAAGTTAAAGAAACTACTATGAAATTGATTACAACTTGCCAATCTGAAAAATGTTTCTTATAATATTAGTAATTGTTGACTCTAAATTACCTATTAAATCTGCATAAATTAACTCTCTCATGTTTGCTTTTTCATAAATCAATTTAGAATAATTTCATAAATATATTAAATTTATTAAGAAGCTTGTGTTCTTGAATTGAGAATTCCATGTGCAGTCATTATTATATCTGATTGGCTATCACATAAGCATTTTAAGGCACTTCTGTCAAAGGTTTTAGCCTTTCATATTATTATTAGAATAATTTCCTAAAACATTTTATACTACATCTCTGTCTATGTTAGTACCTATAAGCTCTACAAATAGGAATGTGGAAAGGAAATCAACCTTACCAGTTAACAACTTTAAAGAAATCTAAAGGACTGTTTAATTTATATAATCAAGTGTATTTAGCATTTTATAACAAACATTTCATACATATAATGATTTTAATTGATTTAATTATATCATTTTTACTACATAAGTGTTGCATCATGTGTGTTGTACAGTAGATATGGTATGCATACATTCAATGGTTATTGGTACATATAGAATAATTTAAACATTTATATAAAATTTAAATAATAATGTGTATCTATGTTTAAGTTATTTATTTACATAAAAAATATATATTAAGAAATTTTTATTATTTTCTATAAATATATTTTGGCCTTCATGTATTTCTTTATTATGCTAGCTTATATTTAAAAATTATTTATAATTTATTTAGAATAGCATGTTTTATTTTAGTTCATAAGGTATTATTCTATAAAATGTTCTAAATGAATTATATTCAATAAACTATCTTATTTTTTATAAATATATGGCATTCCTTAAGCAGACCTTATAAAAAAAGAATCCCACCACAGATATGGGTATAATGCACACCTGCATATGTGTCATTGTTAGAAGAAATTAAATATTAATTATTAAATAAACAATTGTATTTGTAGTCTTAAATCACAAAGGAAATGGGTCTGGATTATATACTGCCATTGCTCAAATATTTCAAAGATTATATGATTAAAATGTTATATAATTAAAATTAGATATATAAATACTGATAATTTGTTAGACCTTGACTAAAGTTCTCAATTATGTATATCTTTCTGATATGAAAGTTTATTTTTATCTCTTCAATATGTTTAGCCAAATCCAAGTAATTTTAATTGCTTGCTTGAAACTTTCCAATCTTTTATGCATAATTGAAATACATTTCCATAATTTAAATAGGTTAGTTTATTAAGCACACCTATATTTCTTTTTACATTTAATTAATCTCTATGTTACAGAATATAAATATTTATCAAAATAGTGTCGGAACTACTAAATTGTAAGATTTCATTTGCAGTTGTAAGTGTATTTTTACAATATCTGAATCAAGTCCTAAAATATAGGATTTGCAATATGGGCAATATTAATGAGTAATTGCTTTTCTTTTTATTAATTTTTTTAAATAAAATTATTTATTAGTTTATGAATCTTGACAGTGTTTTTTCTTTCCCAGTCAGGGAAGCAATAAGACATTAACTGTTTTAGCCTCATATATTATAATCCTAATACATTTCTCTATTGTGAAAATAACCAGAAGGGGTGATAAGTATTTGTTACAGAATACAGTTTAGCCCTTACACTTTAATATACATGCATATGAAAGATGCATATGTACATTTGTTTCATATGAGTTTAATATTATCTAGGCTAATCTTGAATTCAAACATTGTTGGGGGAGAGGATTAATAATTGAATATATTAAATGTGGTCTTATGTAATAAAATTTTGTTTGCAATCTTATCACTGTTTCTTTTTTCCTTTGTAAATTCCATCATCAACATCACCACTAAATTAGTCAACTACCAAATGATATGGTCCTTATCTGTGTGTATAGACCCATAATTTACCATTATATTTGGCTTCGGGTCTAGATAAACTCATAATTTGCCAGTGCATTTGCCATTCTAAATGTAGATTCGGTCATTTAGGTAATACTTATATAGTTGAAACCATTACATTACTTCCCAGTCATGGGGCGTTTAAAAAGGCTGATGAATTAACTAAATAAGGTAACTATATATGATAACACTTAACTATCACCAGTAGTATTTGTTTCTCATCCTGTATATATATAATAATAATATTATTATTCAATATCTGTATTTTTTTTCAAAGCAATATACATAATTATACGATTAAATATTTATAATACAGTATTTAGATAATTAAAAATTTTATCCACTTATGAGCAGTTTCAATTATCTTAGTAATCTTTGTCAACTAACACTTTGAAAGGCTAACATTCCCATAATTCTGTGATTTTAAGGTTTTCTGCCTGGCTGTTAATTAAGTCATGTTTGTATTTGTATATTAGCATAGCTTCCTTTATTTTTCTTTTATTGTTATTTTTTTCAATTTGCAATATTTTTACATTATTAAAATTGAAGTCAAAACTATTAATACATGACTTATTATGGTCTTTAAAAAAACAGATGCTAAAATATTATTATCTACTTTACAATTTTGTTTTGATTTCTGAACCTGTTTTAATAACAGCAAGTGCTCTTTCGTTTTTTTTTCCAATGTACATCTATCTCAATTCACCTATATATTCACTATAACACAAGTTTTATTTATAAATGAGGTTTTATCTTTAAAGTTATTTATTAATTTGTTTAATGTAGGAGGTGTGTAAAATGCAATATCACATATACCTTTATAAATTTATTTATATATATATAATTAAAGGGGATTTGAACCCAGATTTACAAGCTCTCTATAGTTATCAACTCTATCCAATATGACTGATACACAGGACCACATACTTGTGAAAAAGATAAAATGATCTTCAATACACATACCTCATGCTGAACTGGCACTCATCAGTTGGACTGGATCATCATCTCTCCACACATATATCTAATCAGTGTTCAATATATATTAAGATAGCAAATGCACATACACCTGGGTCTCGTTTTATGCGGTAGATAGGTTCCTCTGAAAATGCACACAAAAGAAATTGCACAAAAATAAACTTAACTTACCTTGAAAAATGGGGGATACGTACTGTAATTTTCCAAAAATCGCATAAAAGCAAAGCAACAACGTAAAATTACTTTAAAATTCGCATAAAAAAAAATACGAAAATAAAATATGACTAAGAAAAAATTTCAAATTTGAAAAACATTATTACAAGACAAACTTTTTTTACTTTTTTTATTAACTACAGTATTTAATTTTATTCAAAATAATATATTTTTATGCATAATTTACATTTTTTTATACATGTACGGTATTTTAATTATTATCGCTATTTGAGACATCAGATCCCTCATGATGTGATGTGATGTGAGGTACTGTAGCTTCTCCTTAAACGAAGTCAAGAGGAAATACAACTAAAACATTTTTCAATCACTATTGATCCTTCCCATTTCGCTAAAAGATCTAAAATTGAAATTTTTGTTTCCAAAGAAATTCATTTCCTTGAGGGTTTTTTTTCTCTCCGTTAGAGTAAACTAAAAGTTTGAAATAAAAATAAGAACTTAGACTTACGATAATAAAAAGACACCGACTCACCACTGTTGGGCAAAATTTAATTAAAACTAACATTTAAAAATTAAATTCTTATTTTTGTCTTTAATTTTTTAATTTTCAATTCCGTTTAAAAATCAAATTTCATCATTTCACATTACCTAATTTTTAAATTGTTAATTACAATTAAAAATCAAATTTTGTCAAATTTAATTGTGCCCACCGCTGATACTCATCTTTTAAAAATAAATTTGTGGACACTAAATGATTAATTGATTATGTACTTGTTTTATAAAAAGAAAAATTGAACCCGATTTAAAATGCAAAAACAACAAACATAGTATTTTTCATCTATAACGTTTGAACAGATTTACATTATAGGTCTTGTAAAATTTAATGTGTGTATATAAAATGGGGAAATTCTGATTTTAAGTGAATTATGAACTTCTTTATTATATAAAATCTATTACAGTACTATTATAAAGTGCTGAAAATATTGAAATTATTAGATGGAAGTCGAACTCCGATAATGGCTATTACTTTAAATATGATATGAGTGCGTGAAATTTATAATATTTAAAGTAATAGCGCATTATCGGAGCTCGACTTCTGATCTAATAATTTTTATCACATAAAAGAAAACCGCAAACAAAAATATTAAGAAGAATCATGAATCACATAACTTCAAAATCGCATTAAATAAATCCGCATAAAACGAGACCCAGGTGTACTTTAATGGGTATGCTTCAATCCTCTCCATTCTCCAACTCTTCAGCCATCCATATCATTGAAAATCTAATGATAGAATGATGGAGAGGATTGAAGCCTGTATTAAAATGTGTGCATTTGCTATCTTAATATAAATCAAGCACTGATTATATATGTGTATGTGTGCAGATAATGATCTAGAGTGCTGATTTAGCATGAAATACATATACTGGAGTTCATTTATCTTTTTCACATGTATATTGTGATCTTGGGTATCAGTTATATTTACTATAATGGATGACTGTAGGGAGTTTGAAAGTCTGGGTTCAAATCCTCTTTAATTACATCTACATTAAGTATATACATTATATTTATATTTATTATTATATATGTTAAATATTTATATGCATGCAAGATATCAGCAGGATGTCATTTGGAAAATTATTAAATAATAACAATTCTTAAATAATTCATGATATATGTATGTGCAGATATAAAATATTATATATATACATGTTAGCATATACAAAAATATTATAACCATATCAACTAGAGAGCAGCACATTAGTCAATGTGAAACCCTGCACGAGTTAATTAATAAAGATTTGAACAATGGTGTGTATGTGTATACACATATACACATTAAATAAATTGTCTAAGAGCCTAAAAAAAATTAATCTACATTTTAATCATGTTGCATATTTGTAAAAGCAATTTTCTGCATAATGTTATTGTCCATTTACTCTGTAATATGTGAGAAGACAGATAATAATAAATAAGATTGTAAAGGAAGAGAAAAAAATACCTTTGATTGTGAATCAATTTGCAAGCCAAGCTTAAAATATGTATTTCTTAAATTTTAAGGCATTTTTGAGATCTTTTTGATTTTACTTATTGTAAATCAATTTATAAATAAAATTTTGTGGGTTCTTATAGTAAATAAAATGATGAATTTAAATTTATGATCAAAAATTAAGAATTAACAATATTTGAGAAATTAGAAATAAAAAAAGAAAAGTTGGAGAATAATTTTATATCTTTCTACAAGTGCCTTGAGTGCTTAATTTTAGCAAGAGACCTCTACAAATCATAACATGAGATTCGACTTTATAAAGATAAGAGGGACCCTCTTATCTCTAACCTATTTTTCTTAATTATATAGGCAAATCTAAAGCATTTTGATTTGGGAGCATGAAACTAATAAATTCTTCACTGATTAAGTCCACTATTTCTATTAAACATTAACATTCGCGAAATCTTTCGATTTACAACAGTCAATATTCAGATATTAAATTTAGAAATATTTTGAATCAATTTAAAGTTATAAATATTAATTCTTATTAAGCGCAATGTCAGCACGTAATACTTATATAAAGCCAAATCTTTAGTACATGCGCCTTGAGTTTTTAATTTTAGCAAGAGACCTCTACTAAAGCTTTGGCTTTATATAAGTATTACGTGCTGACATTGCGCTTAATAAGAATTAATATTTATATCTTTCTACATTAAAAGAAGGGTAGATAATAAAAAACTATTTCCTTCTTCTTTTGATATAAAATAATATAATATTGTATTCAAGCTTGTTTTCCCCATATGTTTTAGAAAAAAACAATGAAATATTTTTACTCTAGGGTCCAATATTTTAAAATAGTCTACATTATGGTTTGAGTGCTGATAAAGTGACAAAAACATATGTGAATAGTCTACATTATGGTTCCAGTAATGGCAAATGATGTAGACAGGGGGATAAAAAGATAGCAGAGAGGTATAAAAACAGATCATTCAAAATTCACTCACTATGTAATCATTCACTCTGAGTCAATTTCATTCCAGTGTTGATTTCCTGATTCCAAACTGTCAACTATGCATTAAAGCAAGGTTGATGTGAGCCATGCAGAGAAGAGATTTTGCCTTGCCACTAATTAAAATTGCAACATCTATAGCAGAAGCTTTAATAATGTTTTCCTATTAGTAGTGGATCGTTTGCCATGCAAGGCTAGGCAAAGACAAGTAGCAAATCAATCAGAAGATCCTGAGTATACAAGAAATCCAGCAAACAATGTCACAGTCTGTAGAACGAGATTGCTACAGCTTTGAAGATGCCAGTATATTGTGCTGCTAAATTGCCAAAAACCTATAAATTCTACATGTATATGTCATTATGCTCCTATAACTATCATTCAAGTTTCTATCATGTGAGAAAAAGAAATATACTTGTCAAGCAAATTTATGAAGACAACCATAATTACAGAAAAAGAAAAACAATATATAAAATCCTTGTTTAGGACTTTAAATATTTTGACCAATAAGATATTTATATTGTAATATTAAAAAAACCTTAAACATAAAATTAAAACATATTACACATTAACTGTTGCAATATGTTATATTTTATATCTGCAGTTGAAATCGTTAGTATAGATTTAAAATTGAAAATATATTAACTATTGCAATAATTTCATTTTATATTATCTATGGAAGCACAAGTAGAGACTTGAAAATTGAAAATATATTAATTGTTGTGATGTGTTTGATTAATATATAGATATAACCAACTTACATATGTTTTGTTTTGTTAATAAATTGTTAAATTATTATTTTGTCAATGCAGTTGTTTGTTTATAACTCCATTAAAACATAATATCAACACACATATTCTAGTTATAAATCATCTGCAATTCTGAGATAACCTGCAAACCACTGGGGAATTTGCTGGGATGTCACAATAATAATTGGCAGTGATGATGATCATTATTTGATTAGTATTCTCAGTAAACTATTTTTGTTGGGGAGGTTGGGTGCCTTAAAATTTCTGCTTATTGAAATTTAAAACAAATAAAATACTCTTAGGATTACTTGTGATTAGAAATCTCAATTATCATCATTACATTGTTTAATATAATTATATTTGTTTAAACCGGGATTTAAGAGATTCACAGATACATTCACAGATACATATAGTAGGATATTCTTACATTTATCAATATTGTTTTAATCCTCATTAAGTTGAATTGACGTTTGACTATCAATTAAAACTATTTTTACTATTACATAATTATTTGTTATTTTATCACTATATATATATATATATTGTAACAGTCAGAAAACGTGTGACTCATAAACATAGTGCAGAATTCGATCACCACACAGAACAGCAGCACCATCGAGGTAGCGAAGCCACCCGTGTTACTGAGTTCGAACATAGTTTATCGGTTCCACAATACAATCCACGAAACAACGCATCTGATGCGACATTAGTAAATATTTCCTTAGGCACGGTGGTCAGGGATATGCAAGAGATTCATGATTTTATTCTCGAGTTAGGCAATAATCAACTAATATTAATTAAACATTCATATTTATATAATCGAGGAAATATTATATAGAATGGGTATCGAATAAATGAAACGTAACTGCAGATGTATAGTTTAAAATTATTTATTCACATATTTTAATAAGAAAATCATTTACTAATATTTTATTGATTCAAAGCTTCATTAGCGGGATTTGCAATACTATTATATTTTAAAGAATACATTTATTTATTTAGACATTTTATATTGAGGACTTCAGTAGCGGTATTTCCGATACTGTAATGTTTACAAAAGGAAGACATTTATTTGTTTTGACCTTATTTTATCTTGAGGACCTCAGTAATGGTATTTCCGATACTGTAATGTTTACAAAAGGAATTCATTTATTTGAAGGCATAATCTAACTACCTAAAATTCTCGAGTAAGTATTTCTAATGCATGCCTTGGGGAATTTATACCTTTGCAATGCAAGAGTCTAAAGTAAGATTTAAGAGTAGCAGTGGACATATATTTATTTAATTAAAATATTTATCTTATGACTAAGGGCAAACATTTATTTGAGAGTGAATTACGAAGATAATGCAGAGGCGGAGTGATATATAGAATAATAAAATTAAGTAAAGGAACACGTGGTTCGCTTTAGAAAGGCGATATGGAATGACAGTATATCGAAACTGCAATGCCGTGAATGAGTTTATGAGAATGTCGGGCTGGTCTCTGCCATTGGCCCGATGAAGTAAGGTGTCACATAAGCATAAACCAGGGACAAGTGGTCCATGTCGTAGTTTTCCGGCTGGCTGCATGATGTTGTCAAGTCCTATGGGAGCATTTATTATGTCTGCTTGTGTAGGACTACTGGGGTTAATTTCAACCCTGAAGAATCCGAAAATTTCATGGCGGAATGGGTCATCGCGTCTCTAAAACGTAACACATGTATAATGTATAAACGATTATGATGAGATTTTAAATAGATTTCTAACTCGGCCCTACATTATCAACATTTACTAAAGAACATTGGCAACTCTCAAAGAAATGTAATTTTCTAGAATTATTCATTAAGATTTAATAAATACGAAACATATCTAAACTGGGAATTATTACAACTAATATGCCAGCCATTTGCGAAGTAGTAGACTCTGCATTACAATAAATGATGCATTGAATGCGTGTCGATTTATATGAAAGTTAAGTTATTTAGGAAAGTAAATATTAATGAAAATTTGACACGCATTCATTGTTTTAAGCGATCATAGATTTAAACTTTGAAAATTGAGACAATTATGAGCATGCAATAATTAAATAATAACTATAGATAAAAATGTAGATTATAGAAATACGCACTCAAGAAAGATAGAGTGAGGTAAGCTAGATTATTAGAGACATTTACACATGGCATTAATTATTCAATTTTAGTTATACAAATGATAGTTTTTACATTTTATAATTTAGATAAGTAATATGAAGAATAGCTATAGCATGTTATTAGAGTACTCTAGAGTTTGAACACAGACAGGTACCTGTTTTATAAGAAGTTTTCTGATTCCATTAGTTTAGCAGCAAAAAGTTCACGAGTGGCAATTCTTTCTTGTATTTAGATATTTCATTTACTTTCACAGCAGCAGCAGCTTTCTCATTTATTTCAGGCAGCAGATCTTCATGGTGAATTTATGACGGGCAATGGAAAGTTTGGCATACAATAGGTCATCTCCCGATGGAGAATAATCTAGATGCTTTTACTCAGTCATATCTTGGCAGAAACAATTTATTTTTATATTTTGGAGACTCTCAGTGATCGAGAGCAAAGCTAAAGTTTAAGTGAATGTCTCCAGCAAGTCTAAGATGGCCTCTTTTCTTATCTTGATCTCTCACATTTTTGTTAAAGTATTTTTAGGTTCTACTTAATCTGCCCTGAGGATAATAAATGCCTTTTGTTGGTTTTAATTATAAAGAAAGCTGCGGTTCTATTGTTTACATTTTACATTTACTAATTACATTTTGGGGAATTTTTCTTTAATTAAACTATTATCTATCACTGACCAATGCTTTTAAATTTCAAAGACAAAAAGGGAACATAAGATTATTTTAACTTTTAATTAAATATTACATCAGATTTTTTTAGAATTATTATTAAACGAAATTTAAACAAAGCAATAAATACGAACTTTATAATCCAAAATAAATGATTAAAATTATACAAAATTATATAACTAAAAGAAATCTAAATTATATTATTTTATCCCTATTTATTGCCTTTAATTTGAGATCGAAATGTGTGCATGTTTATGCTGAATTCTACATAAATTTATACATTTTTAATATTGCTACACACACAATTCGATACCAAAAAGTTTAAATTTGGGCGGGATAGACTGGTCAGTGAGAGACGACAGAAAAAGGTGAAACTTAAGATTCGAATATGAATCTTACTGTTTCAATATATATATTGAAACATATATGTTTCCTCATATAAATATTCATAAGATCCCCCCCCCCATTTAATAATGTCTAGCGTGATTCAGTCTAATTGGAAACGCAATAAAGTTGTGATTCGTTAAAAATGAAAAATAAAATCATATTTTTGATTTTTAATATTGATGGATTTAAATGAAATGTTATATCGTCTTATTTTATTTTTTTTTATCTGTCTCAATAAAAAAAAAAGAAATTAATTATCCAATCATTAAAAAGAAAGAAAAAAGATACTTGAGTTAAACTGAGGCAGTATTCAAATTAGACACCTCGTTGAAGGAAAAAGAACTTCTCTCTCTCTCGTCTTACACAGAGAGCTTTAACAAAATGTGAAAATGAAAAAAAAAAAGTTTTACTAGAGGAATTATAATAAAAATGGAATAAATTAGAAGCTCCACTCTCTCCACACTATGCCATGACCTTCCATAAATGAAATAATCCGCCTTCTTCTTGAATAAACTGGACTGCAAAACTGGAAGGTAATTTTTATAAAATACTAAAACATAATTATCATACGTTACAAAGTGAATTTTTGAAATAATTGCATAGAATTTGTTCAATAAATATTAAGACACCTTTATTATACTTTTATATTTGACTAAATTATAAATGCTTCATAAGCCAAACAGAATTTATGTATATGAATATAGCTTTATGTTTGACTAAATTATAAATGCTTCACAAGCCAAACAGAATTTATGTATATGAATATGGCTTTATGTTTGACTAAATTATAAATGCTTCACAAGCCAAACAGAATTTATGTATATGAATATAGCTTTATGTTTGACTAAATTATAAATGCTCCACAAGCCAAACAGAATTTATGTAGATGAATATGCCTTTATATTTGACTAAATTATGAATGCCTCAATTATCAAGTGATAAATGCCCTACAAACCAAGAATTGTTGAATTTAAATGTCTACCAATCGGTAATAATTCATAAAATGATGAAATGCTGTATAAATCATAAATGCTTAACTGCTACCAAGCTCCTTCTCACAAAGGGATACAAAAATAAATTATTGTTGAATTGGAATACTTCTAAGCTTCTACACATAAACGAATTCAAAATGAATTATTGGATAAACCATAAATGCTCGACTGCTTCTAAGGTTCTTCTCTTAAGTGAATTCAAAATGAACTATTAAATGAATTCGGAATGAACTATCGTTGAATTAGAATATTCACAAGCTTATTCTCATAAATGAATTCAAAATGAACTATTATTGAATTAGAATGTTTACAAGCTTATTCTCATAGAGGAATTAATGAACTATTGTTGAAATTGCAAATTAATTGTTATCTAATAAATTTTTTTTGTTACTAAAAACTACTTTTAGTTCTCCGGCTACATTTGGCGCCGTAATGTGAGGCCTTATCTGGCATAGGCACCAGCTACATTTGTCGTCCAACTGTGAGACTTTATCCAGCTAGCCTAACCATAGGCACCTATTACATTGTCATCTTACTGTGAGGCCTTATCTGGCTAGTATACTCATAGACCGGTTAATTTGCCACCTTACTGTGAAGCCTGATCTAGCTAGCCTACTCATAGGCATAAGCAGATCACGATTCTGTGATATGAACAGTGCATATGATGTAGTGATGTAATTTGTTCAAGAAGGATAAAAAAATAAAAGTTTAAAAGAACAACACAAAAATGAATGGCATAAAGAATGAAACAGGCATTTCAAAGAAGTTGGAGTAGGGTCATGGTGTGGATGGAGAGAGAAGCTTATTAAAGTTGAAATTAAAAAAATACCACTAAACTAGAATAAAATATTGATGAAAACCAGGTCAAAATCAAAAAAAATGCTGAATACAGAAAGCATAGAGGATCCTCCTGAGAAAGAAGATAAACAAGAAGCTAAAGCAGATGAGGAATCAGAGAAAACAGGGGAGACGACTACATTAGCCCAGTTATTGGAAATTATAAAAGCAGGCCAAAAGAAAGGAGACAAACAGAGAGAAGAAGATAACAAAAAAAGAGATAAGCAAAGAGAAGAAGATATCAAACAAAGAGAAGAAGATATCAAACAGAGAGAAGAAGATAACCAAAAAAGAGATAAGCAAAGAGAAGAAGATATCAAACAAAGAGAAGAAGATATCAAACAGAGAGAAGAAGATAACAAAAAAAGAGATAAGCAAAGAGAAGATATCAAACAAAGAGAAGAAGATATCAAACAGAGAGAAGAAGATAACAAAAAAAGAGATAAGCAAAGAGAAGAAGATATCAAACAGAGAGAAGAAGATAAAAAACAAATTATGGAAGCAGTCAAAAATCAGAATGAAAAGTTAAACCAGTGGATAAAGGAAATAACTCAGTCTAAAAAATTGGATGAGGAAGAAACTTTGGAATTTCCAACCAAAGACATTTTAAGGGAATCACAAATTGAATATCCTATTACTGATGAAGCAAAATTTGAGATTGTTAAAAAGGAAGAAATTGAAATTACAAAGAGTGATCTTGAAATTGTCAGTCTACCTTCAGGAAAACTTCTGATTATGGAATATATCTCTAAAATTGAAAATAAAGAAACAGTATATACAGAAGCTGAGAATGAAATTGTATCAAATACAGTAAAAGAGTTTCAAATGGATGAAAATGAATCTAATAAAGCAAAATTAAAATCTTCTGATCTTCAAGAAGATGAAAAACGTGAAAATGAATATAATCAAAATATAACAAAGGGACTGTCCAATATAGAAGAAAATGTTTCAGAAAAATTGTCTGCTATATGCTATGAAATAGTAACAGAGATAGAGAAAGAAACCATAAAATGGAAAGAAAAATGTGTTAGTCCTCACCCATATATAAAAATTATAAACAAAAGCTTAATAAACTCAAATCAAAAATTGAGTACAGAAAAAAAATATATAAAGACAGTTATTAAAAACATAGTTGCTTACGCAGGAAAAGACACCAAAAAGGAATCTGAAAACTCAGGATTTATAAGTGTGAAAAAAATTAAGCAACAAGAAACTTTTATAAATACTAAGAAAATAATTACTATGGCAGAAGAACCATTTAAAAAGAAACTTTTATGTAAAAATGAAATACCACCATGGAAGAGGAACAGGAGAAAATTCACAGATGGTAAAAATGAAATACCACCGTGGAAGAGGAACAGGAGAAAATTCACAGATGGTGTTCATGGTCCATATCGGACGCGTATAATTAGAAGATCAAACAGTAACAAGGATCTCCAAAGAGAATACAGAAGTGAAGAAGCAAGACACCACAGTAATGTTGAACATGATAAATTTTCAACAAAGAGACGATCCAGAAGTATGTCACCTCATAATATAAAAGAGGACTATAGGAGAACTGATCATGATCCTCAGTCTCCTAAACCAGGTTGCAGTTATGATTCAGAATAAAATAGAGATAGCTGATGAAAAAAGTTTGTGAGTGTGATGTAGTGATGCATGAACTTGTGTTTTTCATGTTGAGATGGTGGATGATTGAGCAGAGCTGCTTGAATGCATTGTGTTATGATGCTCCGAAGTATATGCTCGGCACTATCCAGACCTGGATGTTGTGCTTCAAGAGTAGTCCAGCAGTGCGTATATATAGGTCTCATGGATAGACCTTGGTCTCATGGATAGGCCAAATGATAGCCCCTAAGACTCACTGGAGCTGAGCAGGGTTGGCTGAATGCCAAATTGATTTTTTTTTCTCTGGCTCCTATTCTTGGTTGGATGATGCTTCTAGGTACAAGAGAGGTAGTGCTTAAAAATGAGATATTTTCTCGTGACGTCATGAGGCGGTGTGTACTGGTAGTTTGTGCTTGGCCATCTATTTGTCCCAGCATTGGAGGCTATGGTTCATGTATTCACTTTTCCAGCTCATCTCACCCATTCATCAGCATATCTAAAACCAGGCAGTACTGAGAGATAATGTGTATAGTATATGGAATGAAATCGTACTTCCAGGCGATTTCATCCCAAAATTGGTGAGGGGTAATGAAACATATATGTTTCCTCATATAAATATTCATAAGATCCCCCCCCATTTAATAATGTCTAGCGTGATTCAGTCTAATTGGAAACGCAATAAAGTTGTGATTCGTTAAAAATGAAAAATAAAATCATATTTTTGATTTTTAATATTGATGGATTTAAATGAAATGTTATATCGTCTTATTTTATTTTTTTTTTATCTGTCTCAATAAAAAAAAAGAAATTAATTATCCAATCATTAAAAAGAAAGAAAAAAGATACTTGAGTTAAACTGAGGCAGTATTCAAATTAGACACATCGTTGAAGGAAAAAGAACTTATCTCTCTCTCGTCTTACACAGAGAGCTTTAACAAAACGTGAAAATGAAAAAAAAAAGTTTTACTAGAGGAATTATAATAAAAATGGAATAAATTAGAAGCTCCACTCTCTCCACACTATGCCATGACCTTCCATAAATGAAATAATCCGCCTTCTTCTTGAATAAACTGGACTGCAAAACTGGAAGGTAATTTTTATAAAATACTAAAACATAATTATCATACGTTACAAAGTGAATTTTTGAAATAATTGCATAGAATTTGTTCAATAAATATTAAGACACCTTTATTATACTTTTATATTTGACTAAATTATAAATGCTTCACAAGCCAAACAGAATTTATGTATATGAATATAGCTTTATGTTTGACTAAATTATAAATGCTTCATAAGCCAAACAGAATTTATGTATATGAATATAGCTTTATGTTTGACTAAATTATAAATGCTTCACAAGCCAAACAGAATTTATGTATATGAATATGGCTTTATGTTTGACTAAATTATAAATGCTTCACAAGCCAAACAGAATTTATGTATATGAATATAGCTTTATGTTTGACTAAATTATAAATGCTCCACAAGCCAAACAGAATTTATGTAGATGAATATGCCTTTATATTTGACTAAATTATGAATGCCTCAATTATCAAGTGATAAATGCCCTACAAACCAAGAATTGTTGAATTTAAATGTCTACCAATCGGTAATAATTCATAAAATGATGAAATGCTGTATAAATCATAAATGCTTAACTGCTACCAAGCTCCTTCTCACAAAGGGATACAAAAATAAATTATTGTTGAATTGGAATACTTCTAAGCTTCTACACATAAACGAATTCAAAATGAATTATTGGATAAACCATAAATGCTCGACTGCTTCTAAGGTTCTTCTCTTAAGTGAATTCAAAATGAACTATTAAATGAATTCGGAATGAACTATTGTTGAATCAGAATAATCCCAAGCTTCTTCTCATAAAAGAATTAATGAACTATCGTTGAATTAGAATATTCACAAGCTTATTCTCATAAATGAATTCAAAATGAACTATTATTGAATTAGAATGTTTACAAGCTTATTCTCATAGAGGAATTAATGAACTATTGTTGAAATTGCAAATTAATTGTTATCTAATAAATTTTTTTTTGTTACTAAAAATTAAATTGGTTGTCCAGTTATCCAATTCTGTTTTGTTTTAATGCATCACTCATCAGTTATAGCACTGGTTCATGAGAATCTCATGTTCTCTGAGCTACGTCTGACATAACTTGACCTAGGCCAGTCAGGTTGTAGTGAGATGGAACTCTAATGGCGCTTTTTGGGAAACCAAACATAGAAATATTTAGATGTTTCCAGTCTCTATAAAACTACATCCTCTGATGAGCAGGAAATATTGTTGTAGGAGGCATTAACATCTGCATTAGGAATGTCAATTGATAGTTCTTTCCTACAGCATGCTCGTCAGAAAATTGTTACAACCGACGTAATAAAAGGGTTGTATGGCGGTCCGGTTACAATATATATATATATATTAAAAACTATTACCAATTTCTTTTTAATGATTACTTAATTTTTGTGAAACTAATGAGTCTGTCAAATGATTGTTTGAAAAATTCTATCAATTTCAGCTTAAATCATTAAGTTTAAAACATACATAGATAGACAGATAGAGATAGGTAGGTAAATAGGTCAGTAGGGAGGGAGAAAGGGAGATAGATAGGCAGGCAGGCAGGCAAACAGGCGTGCTAGTCATCAGGCCAGCAGGTGAGTCAGCTGGTCAGTTGATGAATAGGTAGGTAAGTAGATGCTTATGTAGGAAGGTAGGTAGGCAGATAGGGAGAGAGGTAAACAAGTAGGTAGGCATAGGTTGGTAGATGAACAGGAAGATCAGCAGGCTAGCAGGTCATTCAGTCAGCCAAAAGTTGGTGGGTGGGTTGGGGGGTAGTTAGGTAAGTAGGTAGGTGGGTAAGTAGATAGAAAAATGGGGGGTAAGCTAGTAGGTATGTAGGAGGTAGGTAAAAGGGTAAATAGGTGGGTATATAGGTAGGTAGGCAAGCAGGTAAGTAGGTAGCCAAGCAGAAAGGCATCCAAGTAATTCAGTCAGTGTATGTATGGATGGGTAGGTAGATAGAAAGACAGACAGGTATGTATGTAGGTAGGTAGGAGGTATATAGTAGGTAAGAGTTAGCTATATAGAGGGTAGATAAGTAGATAGTTCAGTTGGCAGTCAGTCAGCCAGCAGATCAGCCTGTCAGTTGGTGGGTGGATAAGTAGATAGGCTGGTAGATAAATAGATATTTTGGTGGATAAATAGGTAGGTGGAGAAAAATAAGTAAGTAGGCAGACAGACTTATGATAATAGCAAGAAAAGTAGTTTACTGTTTAAGGCTTGAATGGAATCCTTAGCAACAAGTGAATATACATATAAATGGAAAAATATGGGTGATTTCGTCTGCAAGAGTAAGGAAGGCATAGAAAATATTAGGCATCTGTTAATTGAATGTAAATGCCTGAAAGCAGAAAGGGCACAAATAATGAAGTTGTGGAAGAAGAAAGTGGGTTATTGGTTTTTATGCTGGGTTTGGAAAAAGATAAGGAGGATTTAGATATAAAGGCCATGGAGTTAACAATGATTATATTGTGGTAATGGGATGGAGTCGGATATGGGAAAACAGAGTGGGGAATGGAAATGGTAGGTAAAGTGGCTAACAGGTTTCTCTGAGCACAGTTGCTGAGAGATTCCTGACTCCGTATAAGGAGAAATCACAGTACATCACATCATATATATATTCTTGAATTTTATTATACTTATATTTATGAAGGTTTTGCATAATTATTACATAATAAATATTATAATATTTTTAACAACATAGAAAAAGAATAGTAATATTGCAAAACACAAAAAAAAATTACTTCTATTTAGACTACAAGTGATATAAGATATTTCTAAATCCAAAAAAGGGAGCATAAAACTTATAGTACATAAGCTAAATTAAAATTAATTTATTTTTTTGCAAAATAAAGACATATCTAGAAAGACATTGAGATGGATCTCCTTTCAACTAAAAAAATTATTTGTAATTAAAGCATTTGAAAATTTATTCCAGAATTGCATATCAGTTACAGCTGTTGTAAATTAATAATAATAATTATAACTATCATTATTTTTAATGATGAGCAACTTCTGAAAGTTAACTATTGATTTTCATTAAGTAATTTAAAATAAAAAATTATTTTGAAGTTTACCACCACAAATTGCTCTCATTTTGAATTTTAAATTAAACAATTATCATAAAGATTTTAATAAGTACATTAAAATAATTAAAGTTAGCATGTAAATGATAATTATTAATATAAATAAAAATGTTTACAAATTATATAAATGACATGATAAAATAATGTAATAGAGAGCTTTTAGGTATAAAAGAAAGTTCATTAAAATTTTAAAATCAAGTCTCAAAAATTTATAAATTTAAATAATTTTATAAAATGTACCTAAACTTCCAGATGAATAATTATAATTTGATATTCAGCAGATTTATAGCACTTTATAAAGTGGATGAAGTATATTCTTTTATTATTCATAAACTATATTTATAACTCTTCATATCTGAAACTTAAGATGCAGGATCTCATAGTTTTTTACTTATAATTTAATTACTTTCATCACAATCAGGTTTTTACAATTCTGAAGTTAAACACCTGTAGAGGTCCCTACTATCACATTTTACACGCATATTCTTGAGGTTACAGCCTCAGTAAATATTACTTAATTCTGAAGATATAATTCTGTCAGGATCAGGTTTTTCTATAAGCTTTAAATGATAGTTTTTTTATTAGTTTGGCATATATTGAACTAGGTACTACCAAGTTCATTTCTCTTAAAGTAGCTTCTACACCTAATGTATATCTGGATAATTAACTTGCCATAGGATCACTTCTTCATACTCAAGAAAGGTTTCACTTTAATACATAATCTGCAGTTTCACTTTAGTAATGACATTGGTGACTAACAATAAGAAGATTGAGAGACAAATTGATTTTTAAGACTATTTATATAATGTTCTTATCTCATAAAAAATTAATTGCCAAGTAAAGTCATAAGAAATTTCTATTTTTGATCCAATACACATTAAAGTAAAATTCAAGATTATATATTAGATAATCAGGAAATTTAAAGATTAATTAGTTTTTTTAATAACCAATATCAACAGTACATTTTTTTTATTTTAATTACTTTATCTTAATTAAATCGACTGACTACATCATGTAGTCTTTGTTAACTTGGAATTTATTAATTAAAACTTTTTTTTTAATAAATCTTTTTTCTCTTTAAAAAAACTATTTACTAAAAACTAAACTAAATTTTCTATAGCAAATATATGTACATAGATGCATATATATTTGCAGAAGTTAAATAAAACACAAAACATTACTATGTAGCTTCTAGTTGGTTACACTTTCCTCTAATTCAATTCCACATTAACTGGTTCCTATCCCCTCAATCATTACTTAAAATTATCCTGAAATAAATATTTCCAGTTCTGGTATATACATAAAATATAAGATGGAAAACTTTAAAATGACTCACTGCAATGAAAAGACTTCTCTTAATAATTCACATTGTAGAATAGTAAAGAAGAAAACATTATGCACCCAGCTTACAATTTATCAAATAGTAACGGCTCCATTTATGCTTTACCCTCTAGTGAAAAAAATTAGATCTCTATTTACTGATCAATATTGGATGTTTATATAGGTTGACAATAGATAGCTACTTAAAAGAAAAATCTTAAGACATCAAAATTTGAAAAAAAAAATGATTTGGTAAAATCGATGTCATTAAGCCCTAGGGAGTGCTATTACCATACTGTGAGACTCATATATATATAATGCATAAATGAAATAGTCTTTAATTAAATTTACAAATTCAGATTCGATATAATAAATAAAAAAATTGCAAAACCTCATCTGTAATATTTATTTTACAGTACTATAGAATTAACAAAAATTTAAGTAATCTTCTGTAATTCAAATTGCCGATAGGTTATTTTGTAACTTATTGAAGGTTTTTAAAAAATATTTTTGTTTAAAAATAAACCATGGCTTTATAATTATTGACAGTAAACAAAAGTGATGGTGATTGTGATAATAAGGATAAGGTATTGCATTCTCACTTGAATATTAGGTGTACACATTATAAGATGTGTATAACATCTTTTTTAAGATATACTTAAAGCTTTCATTACATTACACATTCTTTTAATATATAAAAATATACACATCTGAAAAAGACAAATAACCTCCATGATGCCCTTTTCCTGCTGAACCAACTCTCATCAATTGATCTAAGTATTAATCTCTTACATATGTTTTCTTTATTTGTTCAGTGTAGATCAACACCACATCAAATATTGTGATTTATCAGAATCAAACTTTTTACACTTATAATTTTGATACTAAGCACTTTAAATGAATAGATAGTAATTATTATTGTGAGATTTAATGTTTTTATCCGGGCAAGAAAAAATCTCTAGTTTAATAAATGTCAAAGTTGTGAGTCAGAAAGTTTGACATGTGTAAATCAACGTGTAATAACAGTGTATATACTCATTTAATAATGAATGTCTTATAGTGACTTGATAGTACATATATATTTAGTATGTATATAACTTGAATTTGAATCTATTCTAGCTAAAACTATAAAACAAAATTATTTTAATCAGATTTAGAATTTTTTCTTCAACCAACCCCAACTATCTATTATTGGTCACTAAATAGGTATCTAAATATTTTTAATTAGAGAATAAAAATGGGTGAAAACTGCTTAAACCCTCGACGTCTGGCAATTGGCAACCCTAGTGAATAATATATTTTTATATGACGTAATCGTCTGAAAGATCATTGCCTGAAAACGGCTATTTACTTCTAAATTTTGTATATTTTAATGCATTTTTGTACTTTCCACAATATTTCAGAGTGTTTGCCAAATCCTCATCCTCTCAATAAATCATTTATTAACACTATAATTGTATTGTTTGTGGGATTATTTCTGCTCTCTTATTTTGAGGCATTTGGAATGAGACAGCGACATGTTGTAACTGCGTTTTTCTTTCCAAAGGTAATTTACAACCTATTTTTATTTTGAAAAATATTAATTACTACTTTAGTAAAAGTAAATTGTTATTGTTGTCTTAATTATAGAGAGAGAAAAAAAGAATTTTGTACTTGTACAACGATATGCTAAAATGCCGAAAGGGATATTTGGGATTTATGAAACGTCACGTTCGTAAAGCAGCAAAAGAAGAGAAAATTGTGGTAAATATTTTTATTATTAATAGAAGTATAATCAGTAAACAATGTGATCAAAAAAGCAGAAATTTGCAAAACATTTGATGACAAGTTACAATTAACTGCTCTATTTTTCTATCGGCTCTCTATCTTTTATTGTTTTATTTCTTTTATTTTTTTCTTTCTCAACATTTCTCTTTTTCTCCCTTTTCCTTTCTTTCTCTCACTCACTTTTTCCCTTCCACCCTTTCTCTTTTTTTTCTCCCCATTTCACTTTTTTCTTCTTTTTCCCCTTGTTCTCTTTCTCATTTTCTTACTTTCATTTCTCTTTTTTCTCTTTCTTTTCTGCTTTTATTCTCCCTTTATTTTTCTCTCCCTCTCCGTTGGTGTCTTCCTCTCTCTCCTTCTATCTTCCTTTTTCGCCCTTTTTTCCTACTCATTTCTTCTTTTTTCATTTTTTCTTTCTGGATATTTTTTCTTTTTTCTTTCTCTTCCTTTCTATCTCTCCCTCAATCATTTCTAGGTAGAAGTCTGCAATTTAATAGTTAATAATCTAGAGATTTCAGGTGAAAAGTCTTGCATTTTTAAAAAATGTTACGTGATTTTCTAACAATAGCTATCTTGCTTGTAGTGTGCGCATCTTACAATATAAATTTAAAAACTATCAATTACTGAACTTAACAATACGAATCTTTTAGCAAAGATATAACATACCTATTTAAATCTCAAAAGAAATTATATAACTACTTTTTTAAAGTGATTGGCTTTATAAAATTTATAGTTACTATAAAATATCTATATTAAGATTAAGATTTTAAATAATAAAAGTAAATTTTTTTTCAAGGTAAAAGATTATCTTTTTATTACTGTACTTTATTACTTACTAACCAAAATTTAACAGTTGAAAATAAATGTCAAATAAATGTCAAATCTTAAAATTCAATACTCAATAATTTAAGAGTCCAGGTTCGAATTCCATGCTAGTACTGTCACTGGTCAGGCCAGCAACACCTGAAGTAGAGGGAATAATAATACCTCTCAAAATGTGCATATACTAACCTGTTTGAGGTGCTATTACTAACAGCTGAATGTATTTGGAATATTTAAATTGTTATTTTTTTCTGAAGACATTCAATAGTCATATTAGATGATGGAAATAATCCAACATAAAAATACAACTAAAACATCATCATCACAAACTTTCAGGAAAACAATCATTTTTATGTGTTTAACTATGAATAAAATTTACCTTATAGAATACTGATATGGAAATATTTGCTTCATTCTAGTAAAAGAAATAAAATAATTATATTAATTATTTATTTGTCTTTAAAGATAAATATAATATAAAATTAACTTGGTGCTCATTTCAATTTATGTATTGCTAATAAAAGAGTGTTATATTCAATAAATATGCCTTATTGTTTTTTGAAAATATTTTATTACCAAGAAAATATGAAATATTATTTATTATTTTCTTGCAAGAATCTGCTCTTCATTGTATAATATATAACTTATTAGAAACATAAAGTCTTATTTATTGCTCGACATTTTATATTACTTTATATTGTTTAAATAGAAATATATTTGCTCTTTACTACTGTTCATCATGTAAGGCTACAATTTATATTTCCAAAGGAAATCGTATCATTTATCTATGTGTTTTCTGAATTATCTACAAAGTTTATTATTATTATTCATTTCATTATAGTTATTTTTCATATCGTCATATTATTAAATAAATATTTTATTATTACTTGAATGGTTTTTCAGAAATGTCATTGCTTAATTTTCTACTTACTTCAAATTTTAATTGCTTGTTTGCAGATATTTAATATTCAATATTGTCTGGATAATCTGCAAAATCTTCAGCAACTGTTTTGCTGTCAGATATTATGGTAAATCAAGATTTAAGGACTATTAATTTATTAATTGATAAAAGTGTATAAATATTTAGTTTTAAAATTTATTCATGTGTGTATTACGCCCATGATTTTTTTCTATGTATTATTTATGTATGATTTTAATGTTTCTTATGTTAGTTCTCAGAATATTACTGTTATTGGAAATATTTTAGAGTGTGTCATATTAGTCCCATATTGAAATATTTAGAATGCAAATAAATTAAAGAATTCACAGATCCATAAGCAAGAACTGGTAAAACACATTTATTAAAAATCTTCCTTTTCAAACACATAGGCTTATTTCCTTTTAGTATCAAATTACTTCTACCAAAGGCACTCCAACCAAGTTTAATTCTATGATTAATTTCATCTACTATGTTTCCATCTGTATAATAATATGACCAAGGTATTTGTAGCTGTTAACTTCTTCTAACTCATCATAATCAATCTTTATTTTCATATTTTGAAAAAATCTATTGAACATTACTTTAGCTTTTTAACATTTATCTTTAGTCCTACTTTCTTACTTTCATCTGATAACTCCTGTAACATTCACATTATTTTCACAAACAATTGCATCATCTGTACAATAAAGATGATTTAATCCACAAAATACTTTTTCCAAAATTGCTATAAAAAGTTTTGGAGATACGGAATTATCCTGTCATACAACCCTTTTAATGTTAATGTTTTTAGTATTACTATGTAATCTATCACTGCTGTTGTATTTTGAAAATAATTTTCAAAATATGATAATGTCCTGGATCAGTATCTTCATGAGCCAATACTTTAATCACTGAAAAAATGCTTACAAAAGCAAATGCCTTTTCAAAATCCAAAGTATAATGCCAACTCATATTCATTGCTCTTCTCCATAACTTCTCTCAACATTTAGATGTGATCCATTGTGCTAAATTCACTTTTACATCCAGCTTGTTTTTTGGTTGACTGAAATTCAGAGTTTACCTGAGATGCATTATAATTATTTTATAATTATTTTGATAAAATTTTTATAAAGAACTGTTAAAAGATTGATAGGTCTGTAATTTCTAATATCTTTTTATCATTATTTTTAAATATTAATATTAGTACTGCATTCTTCCAATCATCTGGTACATTTTGATCATTTAGAAATTTCATATATCTTTGACAATATTTTTTTTATTTCTTCACTGCTTCTTTTAAAATATTGTTATAATTCCATCATTTATTCATTTAAAATTATGAGCAATTCAGAAGATGTAGTAATTGTAGGGAATACTTTTTCTTGTTTGTTTTATTATATAATTCTTTATAGAAGTCTTCCACACATTTCATGAGATCATCTCTTTTTTAATAATAGTTGCGTCTTTTTATTGCAGAAATAAGTTTATTACCAATATATTGTTTTACACTTTTGATACTTTGATTTTTTTTCTATAGCTTTTTCCTTGCTAATTCACAGTTATATTTTCTTATATTATTATTAACTCTTTTTTGCCCCATTTTACAAATTTCTAGATATTCATTTCTTTTTAATGGATTATATTTGTATATTTTTATATGTTTTCTTTGATTATAAATTATCTTGTCTCATTAAAAATTTTACTAGTCAATTGATGTTTTTTGTACTAACTATCTTTGTTGCAATAGTGTATCAGTTATTTTTCTATTGATTTCATTCAAATTTGAATCGTGTTCAAAATTTGTTAATATTTTTAAATGATCTGCAAGTTCTAATTTAAATATATTAAGAGTGTTTCTGAAGATTAGGAATATCAGTTGTGAATATTGTTTTTCATAATAATTTTTGTCTCTCTAGTTTTCCATTAACATGTATCTTACATCTCACTAAATGATGATCACTGCCTATGTTGAATTTATTAAGAACATTTTAATCATAAAATACATATTTTCTCTTAACCAAAACATAACCTTTGTTTGGGTGCTACAAAGTTCTTTTTTCTTAGAATTTTTAGAACGAATACATAAAATAAAGTTTTTTTCTTTTTCTGTGATCTGCGTAAGTCTAAATTCTCTTTCATTTCTCTTGCCATAACCAAATTTATCCACAACCCTTTCAGCTTTCTATTGTTTACCAATTCTAGCATTAAAATATATGACAATTTTAAAATGTTGTTTGGTCTCATCAAAAGCCTTTTCTATATCCATATAAAAATCCTCTACTTCATCACAATGAGACCTTGTCAGAATATAAACCTGAATTATGTGCATTAAGTGTCTTCCATTAAGTTGAATAACTAATCTTGCCATTCTATCAAATGTAATATCAAACTTCACAATGTTGTTCTTTCACTTTTTATTTATAATGAATCTTATTCTGCTTGTACTTTGAATATTTGTGTCTTTATAGTATAGTGCATGTCCACTTTTTAAAACAATAGCCTTTTCACATTTTCTTCTAAGTTCACAAAGTCCAGTGATGTTCCTTATAATATTAGACAGTTCTTTCAGTTTGTGCAATTTTCCTTCACTTAAACGTGATCTTCTTATGTAAGTACCTAAACAAAAGTTAATATAAAATCGCAACCTGAGTCACAATTAGAAGACTTTTATTTTTAAAATATATTTATTGACATAATAAAATTGTACAGATGAATAATAAATACACTTTGTTAATGTTGGCTCATCCATTGCTGGCATTTGGTCTGGTAGATGTATGCCAGAGCCATTCTCTGCACTAGCAGGTTGATGTATAAGTAAATACATTTCATTTTGTTGGTATTGACCACCTCTTTTGAGGTTGGCCCAATAATGCTAACTTATCATGCCTCTCTAGTAGAATCCGGCATGTTGCATCATAGACTACTTCATTTATGATACACTACAATGTGAATATACCAGGTCCAATATTCACATTGTAGTGTATCATAAATGAAGTAGTCTATGATATAACATGCACCTTCCATCTTCAACTGCCGACTGCTGCTTTGGCTGGTGTCTTTATAATCTCCTGAGAATAAGAGCACAAACTAATTTTTTTTGTCGTGGTTGTAAATATCTATTTTAAAAAATTTCATTCACACACACACATTTATTATGACTTCAAGAAAATTTAACTAATATTTTAATTAAGAGCGGTTATGCAACTAAGAAGGACCTTGATGTTTTTTGATCTTAAACTCCAAGGTGAAAACATCACTAAACTCACTAGACCAGATAATGAATGTTGGGGAGCAATCCATCCATGTTCTTGTACAATATGTATAATTACATAATAATAACAGCTGCAACCTCAATAACATATGAAGTGGATATTAGGAATTTGCCCTACTCGCCTCAAAGAGGAATCAAATAATCTCCTTTTCCTTAACTGTCAACTCTTTTTTGAAGCCTTATTTCTAATATATTATTTCTATTTACGTTTGTCTTTATTTTTTATTCCTGGAGTTGGTAAGACCATATTTGATTAATAAATATAATTACAAATCTTAGTATGACATTTGTAACTGAAATGTCGAATCCTGTATTGTTTTAAAAGTTATGACGTTAAAAAATAAAGATCAAAATACCTATTTCTTTAACTCAAATAATTAAGTTGTATAAAAAAATTGAGGAACAAAAACTATCAATAAAAGAAAAGACGACGAGGATGAGATTCGAACTCACGCGGGCATAGCCCAATGGATTAGCAATCCATCGCCTTAACCACTCGGCCACCTCGCCTTGTGGAATTTATTTTGTGATTAGATAATTAGACTTTTGTCATTAATATTTATTTGATTAAATATTAAATGTAATATTTAATCAAATAGAATCTTTTTTTTAAGTAAGTTATTATAATACATTTTTATTATAAAATTACTAATTCATAGTTTCAAAATACAAAATTATAGTGACAAGCTAAAAATTCCTGGATGGTTTTCAGCGATAAAACTGTTGTTATCCAGCCTAACTTAGATGTCTATACATCGCATCACCTGCAATCTACTTTTTTTTAATTACATAATAATTCCAACTTCTCTCTAAGCGGAGAATTTAATATATATACTATTATCAGTTACGAAATACAACAATGAGATAAAACTGTATACAAAAAAAAATCTGTGAATAAGTTGAATTATGAGTGTACGCCTTGAGAATTTTTTTAATAGTTAGTCGTAAGTAGAGAAGTGTTTGTTTGATTGCATTAATTTATTAAAGACCATTTTACTTTTTGTGTGTGTTATGTATATTGATAGTAATAAATTTAAAGTAGAATCCTTATCTTCAAATATTGATTTCAATTTAAAGATAAAATTGTCACATTCTTTATCTGCATACGTATATTTAATAATCACAAAATAAATACACTTGAATCAATCATTAAAATAATGATACTTATGTTTAATACAAAAAAAAAGTTGATACAATGTATCCCCCTCCCTCCCAAATAACACAACGGCGAGGTTTATGATTTGAACTTCTTTGAGCATACCCAAGGATTGCAATCTTTAATGATTTTTAAAGGGGAAAAAATAACATAAAAATTTAAAATTGTGTTTGTTAACAGGTCCTAATTTAGTTTGTGTGCATGACCATTTTGAAATCTAAAAACAACTGCTGACACATCCAATTGATAAATGACATAAATATTGAATAAAAATTGGCATTCCTGCACGTTCTTGCGCGATGAGTCTCCCTCGGGGCAAAGTAAAAACAATAGGGTATAGGAAAACAACACACACTGGCAAGTACTTGGCATATACATCCAACCATACCATAAGCATTAAACATGGAATTGTACTATCACTATGGAACAGAGCAAAGGAGATTTTTTCACAAACCAGTTATTTGGAAAAGAAAAAGATTCACATAGAACAAACCCTTATGAAGAGTGGTTATCCATCAGCAATCATCAAGAAAACCTTTAATAGACAACACAAAGAGACACAAAAATGAAAAACAATTATTGGTACTGTAGTGAATCTATACATACTAGGAATGCCAGACAAATTAAAGAAAATCTGCAATCAATATAACATTAGAACAGCTTTCCAAAGCCATATAACACTTTGAGGAATTTTTAACTTCACTAAGTCTAAACTGGAAATGCTGAAGAACAAAAAATGCATCTATGACATACCATGTGAATGTGGAAGGAAATATATTGGTGAGACCTGTCATCCTGTTGAACAGCAATTGAAAGAACACAAGTTAATGGTTAAAAGAGAAGAAAAGATCTGTCTACCATAGCAGACCATGTATGTACTAATGATCATATGTTCATATCAGCCTTTCAAGCCAATTGTGCAAATGCTTTGTGAGTGTTAAATAATAAATGAATACCCTCTGACCAATACAAAATATAGAATTTATGCAGGAATAAAAATTCCTGCATAAATTCTATATCTTGTATTGGTCAAAGGGTATTAATTCCTGCATAAATTCTATATCTTGTATTGGTCAGAGGGTATTCATTTCTTATTTAACACTCGCAAAGCGTTTGCACAATTGGCTTGAAAGGCCGATATGAATGTAATTACAATTATATACAGACGCTATAAAAATAAATGCTTATTTATATAATGACCATATGGTTAATTGGGAAAATACAAAAATATTGGATAAAGAGGGAAAAATGCATAGATTAAAATTCAAGGAAGCTGCTCATATGACAGTAGTAAAAAATCCTATAAGTCAACACAGTGTGGCAATACACAATGTATGAAAATCTCTAATTAATCTTGCTCTTAGAGAAAATTAATATTGTAAAAAAATAAATTGAAGGGCTTATAGGAAAAAAAATTAAAGAACTCAGGAGGATTTGAACCAACATTCATATATAAATATATTAAATTTCTACTATCAGTTACCTTTGACAGAATAGCTCAGTTGGTTAGAATGTTTGCCTTAAATTTGATATTCAAGAATCTAAAGATGTGCGTTCTACAATACTGTCATGGTGCATATCAGGCCAGCAACACCTGAAGAAGAGTGGAGAATACTATTACTCAAAATATTGTGTAATTACTAACCTGTGTTATCTAATTGGGTGTTATTACTGACAAGTTGTTTGTATTTGAAAAGTTTAAATAAAGTTTAAAATTTTCTGTACATTCAACATTCACTCATAGATTATAGAAATAGTCCAACATATCACATCTAATCAACTACATTACATTAATTTAATTTAATACACAAGCATAGCCATGGGTACAGGTATATTTACTATAAACAAATATCATGTTGCAATTGATATTTATAATTACCTAAGAATATTGTCTAGTGTTATAGAAACTAAATTAATAGAAAGTAGAAAAATTGATCTTTTTTTTCTGTTTGTCTAAATTAATCAAGTACTATTACAATAGCAGAAATAAAATTTTAAATACTTCTATTATTATAATATCTGAATTGCAGACTGTTTGTAAGAGTAAATAATGGGAAAAAAACTAGTAATTTTTTCTGTCTGTTATTAATTTATAATCTCTGATACCAGGTAGCATTGCTAGTTAATTGTATACTTGTTTGTGAAATATATGTAATGTGATATACACATATCTTCATTTGTTGTATTTCTATAGTTTATAGGTAATTAGATAAAGAAAACAATTCAAGGTCAAATGTTTAATAAAAATATGTTATTGTTTTACATAAATGTAGAATAAATGAATAATATATTAAAATTAAAAAAATTATTTTGTTAAATTATATCACATGACAACAATACTTTATTAAAATTATAAGAAAGAAATTACATATTCAAAATTAATATTGAAAAATGTAGATCGTGTTGTTTATAGAGACAGAAATGATTTTCAGAAGGAAGAACATATACTTTCTTTTCTTTAAAAAGTTTATATTTTAACCTTACCTTATTCTAAAAGAGATTCTGAACTTGTAGTAAAAAAATGTACTGTGAGTAGAAAACTTTGGAAAAGAACAGGGATTCCTCTCATTTGGTGTTTATGACTTAAATGGAATGATTATCAACAAAATGCTATGCTGATTGCCATGGATCTAAGACTGAAAAATCTAATTGGATTATAACATTAACAAAGGAAAATAATTGGATAACATTCAGGGATTAAAATATCTATGTAGTCTTACCTATGTGTGTGCTAACATGAAGGTGCTAAAGGAATTGCTGCAAGATAAGAAAGTTAAACTGTAGTTTTAGATATATTAATATTAAACAGAAGCTTAGAGAAAAATTTTATTCAGTAACAACAGTTGAAATTATAATGGTAATATTTATAAGTGTTTATAAAATATTTCTTTTAAATTAATAATAATAATAATAATTGCAATGCAAAAACATAAATAGTATTTGTATAACTTAACTTTAAAATTATAAATAACTTAATAAAAAGATTAATACTTGATTCTTATTTCTTTTAAAAGGTAATAATTTAAGAATTCTCTGAATATTTTTATCTTTATTTGCATGTAAGAGAATTTATGCATTGATAATTTTAATTATAAATTATATATCACATCTAATTATACTATAGCAAGGATGAGCTATATATGAATTATAAATGTACATTATATGATGTTAATTGCTAATATAAATTATTTATTATTTAATCATCACTAATAAATTAATGTTTATCTTAATAAATTTATATTTTCATTAACCTAGGTATTTTGATTCACTACTGCATGCATCATTATACAACTATTTTATCTTATCCTATAGTATATTCCAGATGATATTTCACTAGAGGTTCATACTGTCATTTTTTCAGGTGCATAGTCTTAAGGTTATAGCCTTAATATATATTACTTTAGGTAACGAGTATGCACTTTACAAATTTAATTATTAAAACATTATTTAATAAATTTAATCTTCTTTGCCAATCAAGAGCATGCATATGGACCCATTGGTGCTCTTTAGAAATGTATGAGCCCATTGTACATGTAGATATAAACTATTATAGAGTCATTTGTCATCAATTCATTTATTTATTAATTATATTTTAAATTACCTGAGTATGACATTTTCTCAATATATTTAGATTTCACAAATATTTAGTGTATAAGTGGAGGAGAAAACTACTTGGTTCACAATTCATTTATTATGTGTAGTTGCACAAATCTATGAGGTTCTTGCATGGCTAGTTAGCCATATTCAGTTATAATATTATATTGTATTCATGATTACCCAAATATTCACAGTATTCAGTGAACAGCACTTATTTTAGTTATAATTTGACTGCCTTTATTAGTTTTCCTTTTTCGTTTGGCTCATCCAACTTCCATAGAAAGAAATATTGCTATTCATGAAATAATGTTGTTTCATTAGCATTGTTCATAGGTTTTTTTATTAGAATAGTTTTTTTTTACAATATATTTGAGTTAAATCACTTCAAATAAATACATTATTATTACTAATCATTTATTAAACTAAATAGTATCCTTGGCCTAGATATAAATCTTATTTAAAAATTAATATTTCTGGTTAGAAATAATTTCTAGTTTAATAAATTATTAGTAATAATTTTTAATAGATTTATTTGAATTAACTAGTGCCAAAACTTTTAGTGCAAAAAATTTGATGCTTATAAATCAAAGTAAAACAATTTGGTATTGATAAATACTGTCCAAATGATGAATATATATCTAAGATATTGTGACCTAGACAACTGAAGAGTGCTGATTCAGGATAAATCACATCATCGGATTATTTGTCTTTTTTCAATGTCTTTACTCATATGTTTCAAAAATATATGGTAAAATAAAAGTTTAAACTGTATATTGTGCGTATGAGAGGTACCCAAAAATTACTGGAATCATTCACTGATGGGTGAGCATATTGTGGTGCATGCCTCTGCCACTAGATGCCTTTTGTGGGGGCTCACTATTGTCATCAAGAGAAATCATGTTGTAACATAATGTTTTTGTAAAGTGTGTCTTATTTATTTATATTTGTAACTAGTACAATGTGAAATTCTGTTTTCTAATAGTGAAAATATCAGAGGAATAGTTGTAAAGCATGAACCACTAAACATCACATGATCACTATCTCTTATACTAGCACATAATTGTTATTGATTACTCCGGTTGGCACAGGATGGCACTATTGTATGAAAAGATTTTTGTCTTGTATAATCCATGAAACAGTATACAATCTAGCTGTTCTGGAGAAAACACAAGTTTATGAATGGTTTAATGGAAATGTCAAATTCACCACATCCCAAAATAAACTGGCAATTTAAGTCCAATAAATCCCAAAACTATGCTATTTTTTATGCAAATAGCATTATACTCTCAGAATTCATTCATAATAATCAGTCATTTTACCTACAAATTCTGAAATGTGTGTGTGATGTGGTAAAATAAAAACAGCCTGATTTTTGATAAAGTGGGGAGTGAAAGCTTCACTATAACAATGTACCAACACACAAAGCCCTGAGTAAGAGACAATTTTTAAATAAGAACAGTATGATTCAGCTTATCCATCAACCATATTCTCCCATTCTTGCTCCAATTTTGTTTTATTCTCTCCAATGAAAAAATACCTCAAAAATTTGTTGTTTTGCAGGCTTAGAAGGTGTGAAAAAAATGGAGGTATTAAATGACATCATTTTGCAAGAGTTTCATGACTACTTTGAAAAGTAAAAAACATATTAAGTCTAGTACATTGCATTAAATAGATGGTACTTTGAAGGGGATTCAACTTGTTATACCTAAAAATATATAACCTTATATTAAAAATTCCAGGATTTGGAGGAGGGGGCTTGTATATATATATATGTGTGTGTGTGTGTGTGTGTCTATTGTATATATATTAAACAAACTAATGCTTGCATTAATTATTAAGAATAAATATAGATAATGCTTTTATTTAAAGATAACTTCTAGATAATAAACGAATTAATAAATTTTAATTCCTAATTGAATTATTTAACCATTACAGTTATAAAAACAAAGATATATATATACAGAATGTATAAAAATCTTATGCCTTGTGGTTGTACATCCATCTTCATGTCCATGATATAAAATTCAAATCCAGGCCACTTAAAGCTTGAAAAATTTTTCAGGTTTCATATCAGGAATCTAGTCATTTAAAATTGGAAAGTTTGATAGATGGGCCTTACTTAAAGACTATATTAAATTTTAGACATATTGTTTTTTACTATAACTGTTACTTATATATATATATATAGTGGTGTTAAAACATAATTATTATTTTACATATATATATCATTAAAAATCAGTCAACGTTTAGACAATTCCAATAACAATCAACAATTTCAAACTCTTGTCAAAACAACCTCTGCTATTGTTAAAAAGAGGTTGCCTTGACAACAGTTTGAAATTGTTAATTGTTATTGATATTGGGATTGTCTAAGTGTTAACTGTTTTTTAATGAATACTTACAAACTCACATAATGTTGAGCGTTATTACACTTAACATATATATTCATAGTATTATTCCTGAGAGCTTTTATATAGTAAAAATATAATAGCCAAAATAGCTGACGTTTCAGTAATAACAAATATTTTCTTCAGATCTTTTTCTTTCTCAAATCATAAGAAGAAGCTCTGAAGAAAGTATTTGTTATTGTACTGAAACATCAACTATTTTAGCTATTATATTTTTACTGTGCAGAAGCTCTTCAGAGATAATATTATGAATGCATCTTTTATTCATGAGAATATTAAAATTAATATATATATTAGCTAACAATTATGTATTGACATTATTATATTATTAGAAAAAGCTGGGAACATTAATTACTTGGAAAGAAAAATACCCTCGTCTATTAGGATGGATGACCAAATTCGGATGGGGACTCCAAAAATGTTTAATCTGCAGTGATCCTTTAAAAAAACATATCCAAAAATGTAGTACACCTGATTGCAATTCTGTATACTGTAGACAATGCTGGAAGGAAATTAATGTAAGTATCATAACAATAGTATGAGTAGTATGATTTATAAAAGTTAAAATAGAATTTGTATATATATTATTATATTTAGTGTTTTTACAGTTTTATGATGTAAATAAAATAGTTTTTTCATTAAACTATGTTAATATTGATTAATTTTATATATATATATTGAGACCATTACATGACTCATGGCATTCAACAACATAATACAGTGTGTGTATATATATATATTGTAACGATATATAAATATGCCGTTACATTACATCGAAATAAAAACTTTTAAGTTTGCAAATAAAAATAAATGTATTAAAAAAAACTAAACGCTAAAATTAAAATGTTTGTTAAACATATATATTTGCACAGATGCAAAACTTTAAAAATACTTTTTAAAAAAAAAAACAAATATTTAAGTATTTGAACGTACTTTTTTATAAAAAAAGTACAAGATTTAAAGATAAAATATTTTTGTAGATGGAAATGATTGTTTATTAATTTTCCAAAAGCTGTGTAATTAAAAAGTCAGATGAAAAATAGATAAGAGAATAAAGAGATTTTAGCTTGTCCAATGGAAGCAAATAAAGGCCCAGACCATAACGAAAAAAAATGGAAGTGATGTTTTTGTTCGTGGAATCCATAGGAGAACTATAAAAATGAAAATATTGAGTTCCAGTCAGTTCCAACTTGATTTTGTGAGAATAGCGATAAGACGCACATATCGTTCTCTCTCACTTATTTTAAAAAATGAAAAGACTGTGATACCAGAATGAACCAGCTAAGGCTACCTCCAGAATATCAGATGGGTCTTCCATGAAAGTCTTGGTGGGAATTGCCAACAGGAACCTGAGCTCTTCTACTATAAGCTAATATGAACTAAACAATTTTTAAATCATAAAAAAAAGAATAATTAAGAACTTTCATCAGGGTTTGAAAAATTTAATAAACAAGCCAACTTAAATGTTAAAATGGACTCTTATCTGATTTTTGTAAGTTTCAAATCAATTAATAATGTTTAATTTTATATGTTTTCCATTTGATAAAAATCATTTCCATTTATTATTTTATTTGTATTAATATTTATTGTTTAAATTTTAAATGAGGAAATTTAAGTTGGGTATAGACGTTGCATAGATTCGTTAGCGGTTAATTATGTTGCTGTTTTTTAGTCAGTTGGAATATATAAGTCATCCATGTCACTGCGCCATCTTACGATGAATGCTATTGGATTTTTTTGTATTCCCTATGCAATTGACGTTATCGATGATTTTGTATTTTGATTGTTTGTGTTTATTTTGAAATGTTTTTAACCGTGGAATCTGTGCAGCCGATCTATACTCAACAGTATAAAACAAATTGTATAAAATTCATCTGTGCAAATGTATCTAAATATTAAATTTAAGTCGGGCGTGAATGGTTATATAGATTTGTAAAGTTATATATATAGTTTAAGGGAAGGTAATCTTAGGTTATTTGTTTCGTAGTTAAATTGGGTCAATGGATTAGATGTATTGATGTAATTAGTAAATGTAGCAGGAGATCTGCTATGGGCAGGATTGCATATATATGTCACACACCTTCTGTTTGTCTATAGATGGGATTGTAAGTCAGCAAAAAAGACTGCAGTCCATTCCTATGGAGTTTTTTGTTTATTGTTCTACTCGCCAACAGATGTAGCATTCCTGTTGGTTGAGAGACAATGACTCCTCTAACTCTACTTACTGTTCAGATGTACATTCCTGACAGTGTAATATTTTTAGTTGTTGTATTCATGCTGCATTGAATACATCGATATATCCGATGGATTGACATTGGTTTGGCTGCGAACTTTTGGCCTAAGGTTAAAATAAGGGATAGAATATTTTCTTTTCAAATGCAGATCTATGTAGTCTATTCATACTCGACCCTTTAAATAAAATATTAAACTCACTGCAATCTATTTAAATGTAAAATTAAAAGTTAATATAAAAATCTAAAAAATGTTAAATTTATTCCTCAAAATTTAAAATGATTCAAAATTTTATATGTGCATAAATAAATATTTTTATGTGTTAATTTCTGGCAGTGGCTTTTATTTTATATATATATTTAAGATATAAACTAAAGATATAGATTATTATCTTTGTGTCTCCACTGAGCTAGTGACAATGGCCTAATGACTGGAATCAACCAATATAAATTTTTTTTGACTTATGTATCTGCCTACTATATAAATTTTTCTAGGTTCAAATGCCTAGATGGCGCCCTTGTAGTGCAGATTACGTTAAGTCTGATTTCTCTGGATCGTTATAACTGGCTACGCAACTTGGGCCGATCTTTAATAAACCACCGAGTGCTCTGAGAATTTTAAAAATAAATCACGCCCATAATATTTTTTCTGAAATGTGTAAATATATTTTTTGTATTAATGTAAAGTTATAGGTTGAATTGTGTTTTAAAAGTGCTGCCAGTAAGAAAAATTGTGCATATGTAAAAATAAATGTGAGGAATAAAACGTAATAATAAATATAAATCATAATTATTTTTTTTTTAAAAAAAGTCTTGTTTAAATTAAAATATAATCGTTCAACTTGCGTAAGTAATAGCTAAAAGTAGAAGAAAATAAATTTGGAAGGGAGAGGGGCAGAAATTTAGCTGGTAGAAAGGAATCAACAGTCAACTTTTTTTTTTCATTATATTTGTGTGTAATTACTGTTTTGTCTTTTAAAAAAAAGTTTTGTCCTTTTGAAATTTTCATATATAAACAATTTGTGTAATGTAATTACTAACACTAAGTAAATTCTTTTTTTTTTTTTTTTTAATGTTTTTGTTTTTTTTTGAGGAAGTTTACTGATATGTAACGATATATAAATATGGCATTACATTAAATTGAAATATAAACTTTTAAGTTCGCAAATAAAAATAAATGTATTAAAAAAAACTAAACGCTAAAATTAAAATGTTTGTTAAACGTATATATTCGCACAGATGCAAAACTTTAAAAATACTTTTTAAAAAAAACAAATAAATAAGTATTTGAATGTACTTTTTTATAAAAAAGTACAAGATTTAAAGATAAAATATTTTTGTAGATGGAAATGATTGTTTATTAATTATCCAAAAGCTGTGTAATTAAAAAGTCAGATGAAAAATAGATACAAGAATAAAGAGATTTTAGCTTGACCAATGGAAGCAAATAAAGGCCCGGACCATAATGAAAAAAAATGGAACAGTGAGGTTTTTGTTCGTGGAATCCATAGGAGGACCATAAAAAGAAAAATATTGAGTTCCAGTCAGTTCCAACTTGATTTTGTGAGAAGAGCGATAAGACGCACATATCGTTCTCTCTCACTTATTTTAAAAAATGAAAAGACTGTGATACCAGAATGAACCAGCTAAGGCTACCTCCAGAATATAAGATGGGTCTTCCATGAAAGTCTTCGTGGGAATTGCCAACAGGAACCTGATCTCTTCTACTGTAAGTTAATATGAACTAAACAATTTTTAAAATCATAAAAAAAAGAACAATTAAGAACTTTTGTCAGGGTTTGACAAATTTAATAAACAAGCCAACTTAAATGTTAAAATGGACTCTTATCTGATTTTTGTAAGTTTCAAATCAATAATGTTTAATTTTATATGTTTTACGTTTGATAAAAATCATTTCCATTTATTATTTTATTTGTATTAATATTTATTAAATTTTAAATGAGGAAATTTAAGTTGGGTATAGATGTTGCATAGATTCATTAGTGGTTAATTATGTTGCTGTTTCATAGTCGGTTGGAATATATAAGTCATCGATGTCACTGCGGCATCTTACGATAAATGCTATTGGGTTTTTTTGTATTCCCTATGCAATTGACATTATCGATGATTTTGTATTTTGATCAGTTGTGTTTATTTTGAAATGTTTTTAACCGTGGAATCTGTGCAGCCGATCTATACTCAACAGTATAAAACAAATTGTATAAAATTCATCTGTGCGAACATATCTAAATGTTAAATTTAAGTCGGGCATGAATGGCTATAAAGATTTGTAAAGTTATATATATAGTTTAAGGAAGGGTAATCTTAGGTTATTTGTTTCGTAGTTAAATTGGGTCAATGGATTAGATGTATTGATGTAATCAGTAAATGTAGCAGGAGATCTGCTATGGGCAGGATTGCATATATATGCCACACACCTTCTGTTTGTCTATGGATGGGATTGTAAGTCAGCAAAAAGGACCACAGTCCATTCCTATGGAGTTTTTTGTTTATTGTTCTACTTGCCAACAGATGTAGCATTCCTGTTGGTTGAGAGACAATGTCTCCTCTAACTCTACTTACTGTTCAGATGTACATTCCTGACAGTATAGTATTTTGTGTTGTTGTATTCATGCTGCATTGAATACATCAATATATCCGATGGATTGGCATTGGTTTGGCTGTGAATCTTTGGCCTAAGGTTAAATAAGGGATAGAATATTTTCTTTTCAAATGCAGATCTATGTAGTCTATTCATACTCGACCCTATAAATAAAATATTAAACTCATTGCAATCTATTTAAATGTAAAATTAAAAGTTAATATAAAAATCTAAAAAATGTTAAATTTATTCCTCAAAATTAAAATGATTCAAAATTTTATATGTGCGTAAATAAATATTTTTATGTGTTAATTTCTGGCAGTGGCTTTTATTTTATATATATATTTAAGATATAAACTAAAGATATAGATTATTATCTCTGCATCTCCACTGAGCTAGTGACAATGGGCTAATGACCGGAATCAACCAATATAATTTTTTTTTGACTTACATATCTGCCTACTATATAAATTTTTCTAGGTTCAAATGCCTAGATGGTGCCCTTGTAGTGCATATTATGTTAAGTCTGATTTCTCTGGATCGTTATAATATATATATATATAAAGTTGAAAGAAAAAGTAGAAATAAATATAGACAAAAAACTTTTGTAGACATTTGCTATATTACACTGGAGTAAAAGTTAAGGATTAAATAATTTTGAATTTAAAATTATTTTATTATAAATTAAATATTTAAAAAGATCTAATTAATATTTATTAATTCTCATTTTAAAATTAAAACAAGCATGTTTTATGTTACAATAGATATACTGGTAATTATAAAATTCCACTCTCTATTTTGATTAGCAATTTTTTTTCCAATTAAAGCTTATATAATATATTTTGATAAAAATGTTTCAAAGTTGTTTTTCAAAAAATAAAAGTGAATTGAAAAGAGTCATTAACTTTTTTCAATCAAGATAAGAAAAACATTTTTAATTACTGTATATCTCCCTCCCCCCATTCTGACTATAAAAGATTGAGAAAAAGATTAGTTTTTACAATTTTACAGATTATGACAAGTTAGTACTACTATGAAGTTATAACTGAAGGCAAGACAGTGGATCCAGCTACTACTACTACTAGTTCACTACAGTAGAATTTGGATTCACATGGAAACAAGATCCAGCTTTTATGTTTTCATAGTTCATATTAGATAGCATAGAGACTGAAGGAAGCTCACTGCAAGTCAACCATTACATGACTTATGCCTTTTGTGAAAATGACAATAGACTGGTCTACTCTTTAGAAGGGACCAACTTATTCAGAAAGGCCATCAGCTTGCTGAAAAATTAATTATACATATTCTGTTTTATTTATATGCAGAGAATCTCAGATAAATGTACTGCATCATAAGTATATAAAGTGCCACTGGTGAATTACTTTAAATAATTCCTTGAAAGTGGCATTTAAAATCTAACATTTAAAAGTAAAATAAGTAAATAATTTTTCCTTGAATTAACATCTAAAAAACAAATGATTGATTCATAGACCATTTTATTTTGAAAAAAGAAAGTAAACTTCAAAAAATATTTTTAGATTAGGGGAAAAACATGTTGGAGTATTTTTAAGAGACATTTATAGTAAATCAAGAGTAAACTGTCAAAGATGTGATATTAATTTTATTAATGCAGACTTTTTCTTATGTAGAACATCTTTTGTGATATATTGTAGTGCTTATTTTTATTTGTTACAAAATATTATTCATATTCTGTACCAATAATTAGATATTGTAATAATATTGTATTGCTAATATTTTTGTTTAAAGCAATTTAAATAGACAACTTCAGTTTTTCTAAATTCTTGGAATTGAAGTTATGTTATCATATTTATCTTTGAATTAGATTATGTAAATTTTTATCAATTAGCTCTGTGTTTTTCCATGGCAGTCTGGTATCATTATCCTACATTTTTTATTCTGGGCAAAATATTTATTAAATGTCAATATTTCAAATTTATGGCTTAGCCATCAAAAACCTTTACTATGACAATAAAGACTTTTTAACTTTCTCAAAAACAATTTTTTCATTATTGTTATGTTTAAGAAAAAAATTGAGCACCAGAGCTGATCAATCTGCAGTCATAATATATAAACATCTGCCATTCGACTATTACATTAAACATCTAAATTATACATGAACATTAAAAATAATAGATTCCATTTACAGGATCTTTTCTTTATTTCTTTATAATTTTTTATCTCTTTGTAATTCTTTCTATCTTTTCTCTCTATTTCTTCTCACTCCAATCCTCATTTTTTCCCTTTGATTCAAATGCCTATATGCATAAATTTAATAGTCTTATACATAAGCAAATAGTGTAATATCCTGAATCTTTCCCTTATTTTATTAACTGCTTGATTATCAATAGGATCAGACTTTTAAATAATATAGCAGTAATTTTGTTTAATTTTACATCTAGTGATTGTAGTAGAGAAAAGTTTTCAAGATTATTAAACTAATAGTATTTATAAATAAATAAGCACTAAACTTCCATTTTACATTTATCGTACTCTAAGTTAATGAATAAACTTTACACCCATAAATTTATTTTTTTATTTTATGTAAATGATTACAATTAATTTATAATCCTGAGATAAACCATTAGTTAACATTATTTTTAAAATTGCTAGCCTTAGGTTAAATTTCAGATTAATTTATATTTAATTAGTTCTTTGAGTAAGAAATATTATATTAGAAAATATTTACTTAAAATATATTAAAAGTACTAGCACACATGAGAAATATACTGAGAAATTTATTTCAAATTTTATATATTGTTTAAGTATGAAATAGTATTAACATTTGTTTTATGTGGATATAGGTTTGGTAATCACACTTCCACATAGAACATTTGTCTCAACCACTTGTCTTAGCTCTTGTTAATCACAAAGTCATGAGAACCTTTTATTATTGCTTTCAAAAGTGTGCTTCAAGATTTTGGGTCTGTCTCAGCCCCTTATTTGGATTATCATAAAATGTCACTGCTTGTGAATTTTAAAATTTGAATTATCTTAGATTATATATTTACTGACATAAAAAATGGAATTAAGATATGAATAGAATCATGACTAAATCAATGATTTTGAGTTAATAAACCCATCAAATAAACCAAATGATTTATAAATCTCTCACAACTATATTTTAAAAATCTATAAGTATTATTATAATTAAATACTATCAAGCTGTTATCATCATTTGATAATTAGGAAATGATTTGTTTATCTTTTGGATGTTTCTTTTCATTTTTTTCTCTTTCATTTCTTCTTCTAGTTATTATTTAGTTAGTTGCTCAAAGAGTTGTGGTGTTTAAGCACCAAAGTAACAGAGTGAGCACAACTACTTCAATTAATATCAAACAGATTTGTATTTAATGTCTTTATATGACAGTTGATTCAGAAACCTTTAGCTGAGTCACTGCCCCAGTCAGGATAATAACCTATTATTCCTTTGTTCCTCAAAAGCATTTGAAATCCAATCACTCCATGATAATCATCTTCTTTTGCAATCACTCTTTCTGAGCATTATATACTATAAATTGTAATACGTGGATGTAAAAATAAATGTTATAAGTATAAAATTAATCATTTAAGTGTATCTAATTTAATAAACGTAAAACTGTAAAGTATAATAATTTTTGTTACTTAATTATAGTTACACTGACTTTTAAAATAACAACAATGATCATTATCAAAACAATAAAAAAAAAGAAATGATAATAATAAATTAGAAAAAATTAACAACTGCATATACCCCTGTTCGAATCATTAATGTAAATAGAAATATAATAGATAAAGTTAATTATAAAATTAAACTCGGATATGCATATTAACTTAATATTCAAAAAATATATATGCCTTTGTAATTGAAAAAAATATATTTTAACAAAAGTGGATCTGAAACATGGATGTTTAATAAAAGACATAGATTCTTCTTACTGTTCAATGAAGTTTACAAAAATGTATATTGGGAATAATAAACAAATATTAATGTAATTGAAAAAATTAAACGGCTAAATAGAGTTTGATTGGACATGTTTCTAAAAAGGCTGACAATAGATAGTTTGAAATCTTGAACTAAATCACAAAATAATATTTAAAAAACTAGGAAGGTTTCTGGACTGATGCAGAGAAGCTATAGTTTTCAACCGTAAACAGCTAACTTATTAGCTACAATAAAAACTAAAAATTTATCTTTTATGATTGCTGCATCTAAAACCATTATTGAATCATAAGTTATTGTTCTGGTTGACGGAGACAGTGAGAAAGTTAATGACGGAAATCAAAGGTTTATTATATTAACAGTAGTAATTCCTTATATATTATTATATTCTAGAGACATCTAAGTAAGAGCTGCAATTAATGAATACCAGAAACTATGCTAAAGATCTGCTTGCCTAATATAGACAAAATACTACTAATTTGAATATATATTATTCAAAAACTTATCTAAAAAATTTTAACGGTGATGATTAACCTTTTACAATAAATAAATTGTTTGTAAACGCATTTGTAAACTTAGAGGGAAAAACCTTCAATAAATTAGTCGGTTGCTGTTTTCTAGGCAAAATAAGAGAATAAAAAATATTTTCTTGAAGGATGAAAAATCTCTGGAATTAGACATTTCTAATTATAGATGCTTTATCTGTTATTATTTTTTCACCAAATGGCTCTGTAACATATATGATTATTGATAATGCAGATATTGCATGAAGTCTAAGAGAGTCATGTAATATTATTTTTACATTAACATGATTAGAATTAAAGAATTTCTATAGTATAGATAATGCTTTATTTTTTCTCACATTATATTATAGGTATATGTTGAAAATAATAAGAAGGGATTGAAAGCAAAATGTTTGGGTGAGAACAAACAGGTATCTATAATATCATTCAAAAAATTAAGAGATTGAAATGAAGCTGGAATGGATTATTGTTAAAAGAGTTGGTAATAAGGGGTCAGTGGAAATCTTAAGCAGATATCAAAAAATTGTAAAAGACCTAGAAAAACATATGTGATATGAATGAATGAAATAAGAAAATTTGTTGTTGTCATATTATGGTGCTGATAATGATTGAAAATGATGTCATAATGTAAATATTGATTTGTAAAATACTTTATAGATTATGTTGAAATATTCTAGCTGTTAGTTCATTGCCAACTGATGTCTGTTATAAGAGATTATAAAATTTTAGAAAAGTTGATTATTTTAATGTATCTCAAATTTTGTAAATTATATTTTCAGCAATTTTATTATCTGCTTTGTTAAAGTGTGTTAATTTATTTATTTTTATAGATATATTAAACAACCTCCATACTTCCCTATTCTTTTTAAATTCATGTAAATAAAGATAACAATTAAAGACAAAGACCCCCCAAGATGCATTTCATGCTGAACCAACACTCATCAGTTGGCCCAGGTCACTATCTCTCCTATATATTTCTATTATCTACAGTAAATTGTTACATTTTTAGTTACCATTATCAAACTCACTCCACTCACAACTTTGACACCATCCACCTCAGATAAACACAATAATGAATATTACTAATCATTTTTTAAACTAGAGATTATCTTTAGCACAGATATAAACTTTAAACCTCAGTTAAGGATTAATATATCTGAATTTTTAATTTTAAACATCCAGACACATGGAGTTATTCACCTTTCTCTTTTCCATGTGTAATATCTTTATAGATATATTTAACAATCTCCATACTTTCCTATTCTTTTTAAATTCATATAAATAAATATAACAATAAAATATAAAACAGATATATTAATCTTTACTGCAGTTTAAAGCTTATATTTGTGCTAGAGATAATCTCTAGCTTAGAAAATGATTAGTAATAATCATTAGTGTATTTATCTGAGGTGGATGGTGTCAAAGTTGTGAGTGGAGTGAGTTTGACAATGGTAAATAAAAATGCAAAAATTTATTTATTTTGTAACAGATTGTGTTTGAAATATGCATCATCTACAATCATCTTTATCTTTCACCATCATCTAAATGCCATGACCCAATCATTGAAATAAATATATTTGAATACTAGAGCCATAGTTCCACTCACACACTATTAACATAAGATAACTAAAGAAAGATTCTTTATAATTGATACTTTTTTTCCCATGATAAATGATTTTATCCACATGACCAATCTAAATACCTGATCAAATAAATCAAGATATTTGTGATAACAGACTAACTTTATACAAATCTTATGTACTAAATGCTATTAAGAAAAGTACAATTACAAAAAAATCAAGTTGTCTGTCACATGACCTAATTTAATAAGCTTGTATTACAATATTATATATAGTGCTTGCAAATAAGCTCTTAACAAGTTTTGCAGAATAGCCCCAACCCTAAACTGATTTCTGCTACTGCATTCCTCAGTGAGGTGCTAGGATATTCAAGCATTAGATTAAAAAATGCCAGGATAATCCCAGCACTTTATCTAATGGATAACTATTAAGTAGAAAATCTGAAATTTTCACACATTCATATGTCGTCCAATCCAGTTATCTAACTTAAATAGCCAAATGGGACTGAACCAAGCTCAGATACACCATATATTAATAATTTAGCAATATAAAATCACCAAAGCCTTAACAGCAAAAAATAAAATTACAAAGAAATCAAGTCACATGTCACATGATCGAATTTACCAAACTTGTATTACAGATATTATATATAGAGCTCACAAAACTCGTTTCAGTCCCATATGGCTATTTAAGTTAGATAGCTGGATTTGAAGACATATGAATGTCTGAAAGTTTCAGATTTTCTAAATAATAGTTATCCATTAGATAAACTTTTGGACTTGTCCTTGTAATGCTGAATATCCTAGTACCTCAGTGAGGAAGCCAGTAGCAGAAATCAATCTGCGGTTGGGGATAATCTGCAAAGCTTGTTAAAAGCTTATTTACAAGATCTATATATAACATTAAAAGAAAGGATGAGAGAGTGACCTCTTAAATGGCAATGTTCTTTTATAAATTTACAGGTTTTCTTCAAATGGTCTTTCTTACCACAGCGATAACATATTCAGTCATTGTGTGTAATTCTGCAATTTGAACTTTCAGCTTCCACTTTCTATGCATTGTACATGAATAATATATATATTCTTTATATTTTTTCCTTGTGCAATTAATTTTCATATTTATTTCTTACATTTATTATTTGTTTGTATTAATCATGCTAAAGTTATTCTCCATATGTTTTGTATATGATTAATATATATATAAGCTTATCTTTTTTATATAATTATTTTAAAATATTATGACTCTTTTAAATAACTTCTCATACAGGTTCTGCTTGTTTTTAAAGTTATTCTACTTTGTTTTATATTCATTGTTTGTTTAATAAATTATGCAAATATAATCATAATTTAAAACTACAAATTAAACTATAGAATTATTTCATACCAAAAGATAATGCAAATCAATTTTTTTTCTTAATGTTGAAGTATAACATTACTATTCAGTGCCATTTCTTAATCAATCAGCATTTTCTTAATATTTCATTAGTAATATTTACTAAGGCTGTAACCTCGAGAATGTGCATGTAAAAATGTGATAGTAGGGACCTCTACAGGTCTTAATCACAAGCTTACACTTTAGAAGAAAACATTAAAATTTTAAAATTTTAATGCAGGTAGTCACTATTTAAAATATCTTCATTTCTATTTTAAGATTGATTCATTATTTGAATATTTAATGGGAAGTTGAGATTGTTTTCACTTTTCCATTACTCCTAGTAAGTTTTCTTGATTTATATTTTTCATTTCTTACTAAAGATTGTGGAAATGGGATGGAGTAGAATGTGGGAAAACTTAGATTGGGGAATGGAAAATAAAATGGCTAACAGGTTTCTCTGGGCATAATTGCTAAGAGATTCTTGACTTCGTTTAAGGAGAAGCTACAGTACATCACATCGCATTACATGATTTGAATATTTTTTTTTTTTGTATAGAAATAAATATGAGCACATTTTTCTTTTTTAGATGAATCCAGCTATAAGTCATGTATATTTTGTTGACTTTTTCTTTTAGAAGATTAAAGTGGAGTTCATTATTCAATTATACACTCACATGTATTATTTTCCTATTCCTGTTGTATGTGCAATCCCTTTTCTAATTTTTAAAACGGTACTGATTTTATTATATATGAGAACTTTTCAAGACATTTTTATTTTAGAAATATAATGAATTTTCTGCTGCAAGAAAATTTGTTCTTTTGGGCTCTTATTTTATTTAGAACTGTGTACTGATTATCATATATAGTCAATAATAAAACATACAACTTAGCAAGCTTAAAAAATAAAAGTCTAAAGAAAAAATATTACTCAAAAATGTACCATTTTCAAGACAATTCTTATATGCTTTTCTCAAGAAAAAAGTAAATCCTCCCCCAATAATGACCGATCAGAATTTCTAATTTTTCAGTTATTAGATATACAAAGGTTAAAAGTTGCCTTTTTTCACAAAAAAAAAACTAAACATTTCTTGTAAAAACTTATTTTTAAAAATCTATTGAAATCAAGAAATATAATTTTATCATTATTTTTTTGTATGACTACAGTGACATAACGTTTTCTTGCTTTCTTGATTTTGAACTTTTTAATGGTCGATCTATGTTCTTATTTAACAGTGGTATTGCTTATTTATAGAAAACTATTTGTAAAGAGAAGCAAGCATGAAAATAATCCACTTGTAGAGACTCTCATTCTAGTGTTAACAATGTTTTTGGATTCTTCTGTGGCAGTAAAAAATTCTCAGATTTGATTTTGGTAAACTGTTTAGATAAATTAAAATTTTTACCTGCTATTCATAATGCAATATCAGAAATGTCTGAAACAGTTTCAGAATAACAAGTGGAAGTTGTTTCATTACATGAAAATGTACTATAATAATCAACAAATAATTTGTCATTCTAATTCTGTATTTCCATTGAGAATGGGATTTCTCTATTAAAAGATAAACTTAATTCTATGGAAATGAAAATTTTCTATTTAAATTGTAACAAAAGATGGTGCATAAACTTTATATTGCATATATCAGTGGTGATTTGGGAAATGCTTTTTGTACAAACTATAAATCAAATGTTCCTGATTTTGTTGTAGTTCATTTTAAGTCCATAATTTGATCAAACAGATTTAAAATTTTCTTAACTGTGTCTCATATTTTTGCCCACAGAAATTAATCAACATTTAACTCTTTTCAATAGAAGGCATTTTATGAAAAGTGAATCAGAAATTGCATTCTAGTCAGGGCTTTGCTTTCACTCAAAATAGTTCAGTCTATGTGAGAAAAGTTTCTAATTCTCTTCATATTTTAACTAGAAATAAGGATAAACTGGAGTCTAAAATTTATTTATTAATTAAAGTGGAACCTGATATGATTTCTCAAAAAATAAATTTTAATTCGTTTAATATTTTTTTATTTAAATGAATGTAGTGTCAGATCTCATTTTGATAAATTTATCATTTATTTAAGTATTTTTCGTTTCTATTATTATGATATAATTTTAAACAAAATTTGGATGTCTTTACCAAAAACAAAATGTAATCATTGGTTGGCTACATAAGTAGTATTCTTTCTCCTTATATGCATTCACAGTAAGAAGTGTTTTGGTTTTTATAAAAATGGATTTAAATTTTTCTCATTATTCCAACACTTACTTCTACAGAATGTTTTTCTCACATTAACACTTCCTCTGTTTGTTTTTTCTATCTTGACTATGTACAGATTATGTACAAAAAAAATTTTGAATTTTGGTTTAGAATTTGTTGCTTTGTTATCAGATTTGAGTTCAATCTCTGTTGCGTTAATGTTTGATATAAATTTATTCCATAGTCATGGTTTGGTCAAACTTTTTCTTTACCTACACATATAATTCATCCTTCACGGACTCTAATTAGTTCATATTTTTATTAGATTAAATCGAAGTTTGCATTTTGAATCACCTCTTTCTAAATTAATTCTCACATACCAATTTGCAACTTAATTAAAACTCTTGAATTGTATAAAATAATGTTGATATTTATATATATTGATAAATTATTATTTACTAAACTGAATTATTTATTAGCTATTCAGAGTTGGAATAATCTTTTTGAGTGGAATAACGTTAATGGAGCGTTTTTAGAATTTCAGAATATCTTCAACTTTCATTGCTAAAGCAGGTTTTGTTTAAAATTGACTAACTAAAATAGAAGATGAACAACAGCTTGGATAATCAATGTTTTGATATTCAAAATAAAGAAATTTATTAAAATACTCAGATAGGGTATCCGCTAATTTAAAAAACCTTAATATTGAAATTAAATCTGATATTAGAAAATTAAAATTTCGGTATTATCAGAAGTTTTTCAGTCATAAAAATGTTTATTTGAAATATAAAAAAACAATCAATTCCTTGGTTAAAAAAAAAAATCTTTTAATAGAATTAAATTTATTAAATATAAAGAAAATTTATTACAATTGCAAAATAACGCGAAAAATATATAGCTGATCGATTTAATGAGTTTTTGCAAATACAGTTATAAGGCCAGAATAGATTTTGTCTTCCTATTCATGTTTAAATTCTTTTTGTTTTTATGTCCAGATATTTATGAATCTCAGTTGTCTATTTTAATTGATAAATGATGTCCATTCTATTGGATTAGATGTCTTAACATTTAAGATACTAAAAGAAAAATTGATTTTTATTCCTTTTCTGATTCAATTATTTAATTTCGCCTTGCATACTGGAATATTTTTCCAACTGTTTGAAATTTAATGCCATTACACCTATCTAAAAAAAGAGTAATTCCACATTTACGGATAATTATAAGCCTATTGCTATTATTTCTGTTATTTTTAAATTGTTGTAAATAGTTCAGGACAAAATGTTGTCATTTTTAATCAGAAATAAAATGTCTGAGAATCAGTATGGCTTTATTACTTGGATACTTCAAAAAATCATGCACATTATTTAACATAAATCATCGACCATTATCTCGATTTCTTTTAAGCATTTAATTTACATTCTCTTGCATGATTTTCATGTTTGGGTAGAGAATTGTTTAAAAGATATAAAACAAGAAAGTAACATTTGTTATAATATCACTAATGTGATTATAATTAATCATGATATTCAACAGGTTTCATTAATGATATATTTTCATTGAAATTACAATTGAAGATTTATGATTTTGTTGATATTGTCTTATTCTATGATGATGCTTCTTATATAGCTCTCTTGAAAAAAATAGCAAATGAAGATTTAGGTTTAATTAATAAATGACTATGGTATAATTCTTTATTGGTAAACCTGGATAAAACAAAAGCTATTCTCTTTTTTTAATAAGCATAATTCTTTCTCTCCTAAGATTAAAATTTGTAAATATGTTTTGCATTATATGTACTTGTAAGAATATCCCTTTGTAAATAATTATTGTTATTTGGAAATTTATATTGACTCCAGGTTGTCCTGGTCAAATGATATTATATATCTGTTCACATTTATGCAGATTAATGGGATTTTTTTCATTTAACTAAATTTCTTCCTAAGTGGGATTTAGTTTTTTATTTATACTGCCTGGTGTCAGAGTATTTTAGCCTACAGTATCTCTATTTGGGGTAACTGTTCTTTATATGTTCTATCTTCTTTGTGTGTTACAAGATTATAATTTGCAAATTATCTTTGGTAGATCTCAATTCTTTTATGTTTGAGATATATTCATACAGCAATGTATATTTGATGTTCCTTACTTATTCAATGTAGGATCATTCCTGAGATTTACTGCAAAAAACTTTTCTGTATTCTAGAGTTTCTATTCTCAATACTAATCTTTCTAATAAATTTCAATTTGCTTTATCAAGTTTTTTCAGGAAATCTACTAGAAGACAGTATGTCTATTTCTGGTACTAAATTACTTAGTACGTTTATATATGAGTGTTCATTAGATCTGAATAATATTTCTCATGTATTTTATAATTTATGCCAATGACTGTGCAATATATATTATTCCTATATTATATTATATTTGTTTTTGTATTTATTATTTTAATCATGTATTTTATTCTTTTTGCTACTTATGATGTATATATTCTTAAAGAATCTATTAACTATAATTAAATAGAAATAATACACAACTCAATAATATATAAATTAATTTAATACATCAAATCTGGACCATATAATCATTATTTAGAAACAATAAATTCTAAGAAAAATATAAAGATAATAAAGTATAACAAAAATTGTAAAGAAAAAAAAATTATGAAACATTATATATACAAAAAAAAAAACATAAATAAATGTAAACAAGACATTTATTTTTTTATATAGCGAGCGATGTTTTTGTTTATAATCCATAATATTAATAAGCCAATAAGCTGATACACATGCGCTTTGCAGATGTCACTATATAAATGAATACTCCCACTTTTTCAAACCCAAGATAAAGTCTTTAAGAAAATATAGAATGAATCCACCTATATTTTCGACCCAACCGTATATGTATGGGCAAATCTGAAGTGTTTGAAATGAAGAGCGTGAAATTATTAATTGATCACTTTAAATTACTTTTCTACATCGTAAATGAATGACGCCAATGAAATTTCTAGTGGGAGTATTCATTTATATAGTGACATCTGCAAAGCGCATGTGTATCCCTTATTGGTTTATTAATATTATAGATTATAGATAAATGTTACTAATATGGGTAATAGCTCATAAAAGTGAAAAATGGCCAATGTTAGGTAATTGGAAATTATAATATATATATATCGGTGTATGTGCAGATATTGGTAGGTAGAGAATTTAAATAAGAAATAAAATAATTGTTTATTTGGTTAAAGAAAAATGGTTAAACAAAAATAAAAAGATAAGTAAGGAGATATATATATATATTTAAAATATTTGAGGATTATGAAAAGATTTTTTCATTTTATCTCTCGTGGTGACCACTAGAGGAAGTATATTGTGTAGAGCAGCCGGATGAAAATGTGAAACCCAGAACAGGTATTATGATGTTAAACATGGGTGGTCCAGCAACGTTAGAAGATGTTCATGATTTTTTATTACGACTTTTTTAAGATAAAGATTTGATATCTCTTCCTGCTCAAAAGTGAGTTTTGTAGAGGTAAAAAAAAAGAAGTTTACTAAAAGATAAACTTTATATGTGTCAATTTTTTTTTTTTTTGATACAAACCTAATTATATATTTAACACATTTATTTTTATGAATATGTGATTAACATGTTTATTGCATCATGTAACTCATTCAATGCAGTAATTAATTAAAAAATTATATCTCTAAAACAAATAACACTATACATATAAAAAATAATATTTTTAGGGGATAAATTTTCTTTCTTCTCAGTCAAAATATGTAAATACCAAATGAATTACCAAACGCAGAAATTTGGTAGTATTATTAGATTTCAGTGACTTACTGTTATCTAATTGATTTTTGGATTTGTATTGTTTTCATTTAATGACTTTTTTACACTTGTCTTGCCATTTGAAGTCAACAGCTTAAAACTTCAAACATTTAGAATTTGAATTCATTATGGCTGGCTGCATGTCATGTAGTGTCCATTGAATTTGAAGTTATGTGATGCATAATAGTAATATTTTTTCATGGGCAACATTTTCAATTTTCATATCCATTTAAGTATATTCAATATTCCTGATGTCATTATTGTTTAATCAAAAATGTTGATATGATTTTCTGATTATAAAAGCATTGTAATAATTGTATTTAAAATGTCTGGGTTATTCAAATGTAAATTGTTGGTCTCATTGGAGATATCATAAATCATTACATTCTTTTATGATGATATTGCTATACTTTTTCTGATAATAAATGATTTTCTGCTAATATATACAGGTATTTCCCAACTTATACTAATAGTCTGTTCAACAACTTTTTATATAACTTGATTTATATATGAATAGAATAAAATTATAAACCTTTATTGTTGAGTGATATTATACTTTTCATTCTTTAAATGATTATACTTCATCACATGATACTATTTCAAAACCTAAAGCTATTCACTGATGAAAACCATAAGCTAGAAACTGATCTGGAGATATTAGACAACAGCATTGAATAGGAATTTATTAAGCACTACTATCTGGCATCTATTTATTACTAAATCTTGCACTAAGTGGCAGAATGTGGTGAGAAAAAATGAAAATGAATAGTAAATTGTTGGAGGATATTAATAAAAGTGGAAGAGATGGGAGTAAAAAAATTTGGAGTTACATTAAAAGGAGAAATGTAGGGGAAAGAGAGATAGTATTAATAGATGATGAGGGAATAGAGTGTAGCTCTAGATAAGAGTTAGAGAGAATTTTAAATAGATATGTAATGGATATAGAAAAGATGTTAGATGTGAAGGACTTAGTGATAGAAAACATGAAAGCATTTAGTAATGGGAATATTAGGTTCACAAAAAATGAACTGAATGAGGCAGGAAAGAGATTGAAAAGGGGAAAAGTGAGAGGTTTAGATGGGTGGGCAGCAGAGGTGGTAATGAATTTAGGGCATAGAGCAAAAGCAAAGTTATTATCATGTTTTAATAAGATGGCACAGAAGAGTTTTTCCGGGTAGTTGGAGTAATACAAGAATAAAATTATTATTTAAAGGAAAGGGTAGGGATCATAGAAAGTTAAATAGTTATAGACCGATAGCGGTAACATCAGTTTTATATAGTTTTTTCATATATGGTAGCAGGAAGAGTTGTAAAATGGATGGAAGAGAATAATGTAGTGGTGGGGGTAGGTCAGATAGGCATATAGGAGATAGTTTGTTTGTAGTTACACAACTTATGGAGATGAGTAGGAATTCAGGTAGATGGTTATATATGAGTTTTATAGATATAGAGAAAGCATATGATAGAGTAAATAGAAATAGATTATGGGTAAGGTTAGCAAATTTGGGAATGGATGAAGCTTTAGTAAATATTATTAAGAAATTATATGAAAATAATTATTATACTTACCAATTAGGGGATATAGAATCAGTTAAAGTTAAAAATGAGGTGGGATTAAGGCAAGGATGCTCTATATCACCTATTTTGTTTTTGTTGTATTTGAGTGAAATGGAGAAAGCAGTAGAAAGACTAGGAAGAGAGATAGAGATACCGTTAATGAGTGGCAAGGGAGTATATACTTTGTCGGGTCTTTTTTTGTGGATATCTTTTTGTGTGCAGAAAAAAGAGAACATAAGGAAATTATGTTGAGGACATGTGCAAGCATGGGTGAAGAAATGGGGATTAAATTTAGTGAAGAAAAATCAAATATAATGATGGTTAATACTGGGGAAAGAGAAGATGTAAAATTTTCATTGGGAGGATATAAAGTTAAGTGTGGTGGATAGATATAGGTATTTTGGAATCATCTTATATAATCAGGAAAATTGCTTGGATGAATGGGAGAAAAAATAGGTAAATGAAGCAGAGAAAAAAAAAGGTTTGGTAAAGAAATTAACACTATTTTCATATAATAAATATGATGTGGCTAGAATTGTATGGAAGGGAGTTGCAGTAGCAGGGTTAACATATGGTAATGATGCATTATGTGTTAGTAAAAGGGTTTTAGATTATTTAGAGAAAGTACAAAGGGAAGTAGGAAGACATGCATTAGATGCAGAGATGTGGACAGCAAAGGAGGCAATTCAAGAAGAAATGGGATGGTCAAGTTTTTATATGAGAGATGCAAAAAGTAAAATGAAAATGTTTGGTAAGTTGCAGTTTATGGATAGTAAAAGAATAGCCAAAATAGTGTTTAATTGGGTTATGAGTAAAGAACAATTAACAAGATGGGTGAGAAAGGTAATGTGGTATGCAAAAGATTTAGATAAAGAATTTATATCAGTATACTTGTATAAAAGGTGGGATGATTGTGTTAGGAGGATTGTTGAGTGTTATAGTGGTAAGGAATGGGATAAAAGAATAGAAGCATTAATAAAAAATAGGGAGTTGGAGAGATGGAGAACTAGTATGGAGGATAAGAAAAGTTTAAATATATAGAAGTAAATGGAACATTGGATGCAAGTTAATTTATGATAATAGTAAGGAAAGTAGTTTATTGTTTAAGGCTTGAACGGGATCTTTAGCAACAAGAGAATATACATATAAGTGAGCAAATTGTGTAAGGAAGGTATAGAAAATATTAGACATTTGTTGATTGAATGTAAATGCTTGAAAGCAGAAAGGTACAGATAATGAAGTTATGAACAAAGTGATTATACAGAAAGTGAGTTATTGGTTTTTATGCAGCAGTTGCGAAAAGATAAGGGGGATTTAGATATAAAGGCCATAGAGTTGACAAAGATTATGTTGTGGACATCGGATGGGGTAGAATATGGGAAGACTTAGAGTGGGGAATGGAAAATAAAGTGGCTAACAGGTTTATCTAGGCATAACTGCTGAGATATTCTTGACTTTGTTTAAGGAGAAGCCAAAATACATCACATCACATGGGAACGTTTTTATGAGTGCAAAAAAAATATTTATTGAGTGATTGGCGTGTCATACGATTGTTAACTCAAAATACCGGTATAAACAATTTTATTATTGCAAATTCTTAAAAGTTTATAAAACAACAAAAGAATAATAATAATGGCAATAATAATTCATTTATTTCCAAATTGCGTACTTTACAAAATTATTAATAATATTAAAAAAATTTCTAAATTAATACAAGTGAATGACATTTAATTAGAAGAGCGCAAATTGAATGAAATATAATAATAATAAAAAATTAATAGTAATTAAAACAAAATTTTGAAAATAAAATCAATATAAATCGATATTGTTTAATGAGATTTTTGCTGTTGTGCATGGAATACCAAATGTTTTATATCTGGTTCATATTTTGTCACTTTTGATATTGTGCATGCAGAACTAGATTCATCTATCATTCTATTTCTTGAACTGTCTTTAATTAAATTCATTTCAAAAAACAATGATCCCATACATATGTAGAGGAGAAAATTGATAATATAGCCGTCGCTAATTTTTTAAGACATCAAATATTTCAGAAATAGCGTTTCAGATTATCAATAGTTCCTCTTCAGCATTCTCTATCGATCATTTTCAATTCTTTCTAACTCATTTCTCAAGTGAACACATTTTTGTTTCCATAGAGAACTGGATTGAAAATCGACTACTTATATTTCTATATCTTCCAAATTAAGCCACTCAGAAATTTCTAAATTGAGATTATCCATTGATATCGTGTCTGAATATAAAATAAATTTTGATGTTTCTCCAAATTATTTAAACTGTGTAAATCTTGAAGAAAATTAATCAATTATCGATTGAATAGCAGCACAAAACTCTTGTGTTAATTTTACTTCAACTGGCTTTTCATGAGATACTAAATTTTCCTTATATTTGGAAAATATTTGGTGTAAAAAATAACAAGTTGATGGAATGCTCATATGTGTGGGAGATTATGATCTGACCAACTGTCGAGTGGATTTGCACAAAATACATATATTGAGGATCATATATCGTTTACACGTGTATGTGGTGCATGTATCACTTTTTTGAGATGGATTGGAAGATAAATAGATTAAAAATCCTAAGTTCAAATCCCTCTAATTACATATATAAAAAGTATTCAGTATAAGCAAATTACATAAGCTTTAGAATACATCATATTATGAGTTCATCCCATCTTTCTACTATTAATATATATGAATAAGTAATGGTCCAATAATATGAGGAATTAAGTTGATGTAATGTTTACATGGGTAGACTTCCATCATTGTTTTTTCAATGAAATGAATGACTGAATAGTTGGGTGAGAAGATTGAAGCCTGTTCATTAAAGTTTGAGAAATTGCTATTTTAATATAAAATGAGTCTTGATTATATATGTGTGAGAGGGGATTATGAATCTGTCAAACAGATGAGTGCTCGTTCTGCATGAAATATGAATACTGGGGATCATGTATCTTATTCACATGTAGTCATGTGTATTGGTTGTTTGAGATGGATTGGAATCCTGAGTTCAAATCCTTTTAATATATATCGAAGCATGATTATAGCCATGTTTTGACAAAGATATACTGCACCAAAAGCCTGGCTCAGCAAAATAACAAATATCATTTTGATCAAAGATTTACTAAGTAGTAGTTGATAATTGTCTATATACCCTGGTAGAATATATTTTTAACTTTATCTTCCTTATTGCATTGCTAAGTTCTGAAGAAGATTGCTGGGGCAATTGAAACTATCATAGTGGGTTATAATAAAAGCATTGTAAAATAGTAATAAAAAGCAAAAATGATTTAATATATAAAAATAATAATGAATCAAGTACAACCAGCAATAGAACTCCATAATTAATCAATCTAAAATCACTAATAACACTGTATTTTAGGATCTTATTCTTTGTCCTTTAGGCAACTTTTTAGACAGGAAAGAAAATGACCTCAAAAACCATATGAATACAAATTATTTATAAGAATTGCATAATGAACAGAATTAAATGTTTTGAATAAATCTAAATAAACAGCTGCTATCTTGAGATCCTTATCCAATGATGATGTTGTGTACATTACTATAAAGAACATCCAAAGTATTCTTTCTGTCAACAAAGCTAAGCTGGTATACAGAAAGCACTTTATGTATATTGAATAATGACATTATCTTATCCTTAATTATTATCTTAAATAACTTACGCCTATAAGTGCTAATATTTAATGGATAACCCATATTTCAAACATTAGAAAAATACAGCTTGAAGAAAGATTAAATAAGTAAATTAAAGTGAGTATAAAAGCAAATATTAACTCTAAGCCAGAAAAATGAATATTTTTTAAACAATAATTTAAGTGTGATAACAGTATCAAAAACATCCAAACAAAAGAAAGAGTTTGAAATAAACTTAAAAGTCAAATCATTAATAGAGTGCTTCATGTGTAACACATATGTAAAAAAAATATTTTTAAAATCAGCCACATTTTCATTACTATGTACTTCTAATATGTTATCATTATTAATAATAAAATTAATATGGCTAGAGGATTTGCTGTTTTTCATTTTAGAGAAAATTTTTATTACAATAAAGTTCCATAAAATAACTTTACATAATTATTTTAATATTGTACTTAATATCTCTATTAAGCTACTTAAAGGTAATCAAATGACCAGAATATTTTAAGTAATTTCTTAATTTTTTTAATCAAGTAATCAGACATCGATGGAGAATGTTTTTTATTTTTATTATTCAATTCAATATGATGTCTCTTTGTCAATTAAGGATTCTGAAATTGTAAAAAAAAATCATGTTTACATTATCCAAACTATTCCAACTCTTAATGGATAATAAAATATTTAATATGCATAGTTTATTAACATAATTGTATGCAACTGGATTTTTAAAAGCAACAGACAATTTCAAAGAATTGCAAAATAAATCATAATGGTTAATTCAGATAAGCCAGATTTATAATTAAAATACTGATCAAGTAAAATAAATATATGATTAAGTAGAGATTTACAAGATGACATTTTATCTGTAGATAAGAAATTTACTTGACTAAAACTGCAGTATATAATAAATCTTCCTTGATTAATGTCAATATTTATATCACTACTTATTGTGGCAGAGGAAGAATGTAGATTAGATGGTTAAGTTCACAAATAAAAGATATAACAATTAGTACATGATCTATATGCAGCAATTAATGAAAGATTTTCATTAAGAAAATTAAATATTATACCTTTTACACCTTTCTTAAACACTTTATCAATACTCTTTATTTATATCAAAACTAACAGTTTTGACTGTCCTGCAGTCATCATCAGAGCTACAATATTCAAATATATAATTATATAATTAATACACTTATACACATATTCATATACATAATTAAATACACAATACTAACAAAAATAAATATACATTTTAACCTGACCATTGTATAATCATTTTCCATTTTTATTACTTTAATTCTGTCAATATTATTAAATATTAAAACAGGCAAAACTCACTATATATATTGCCACACACAGCAAGCTAGAGTAATCAATGGATGCCAGAAAGCTTGTGCATAAAATCCCCATCTAGTGCCTACTCATCCAATATCCCCAGACTAGTTTCTGGCTTATGGCCTTCATCAGTGAGGAGCCTTGGATCTGAGAGCACGGCACCTAGATCTTAGGATCTAATGCAACTTCCAGCAATTGCCTGTTTTAACAACAGTTATACACAAGCATAAGAGGTGGTAGTCATGTGATGTTTATTATTATTAAATATTACTAATATAGATTCAGCAGTAGTAATTGTTGAAATATTATAAATGAAATTTAAACTAGTTTTTACGTAAATCGTTACACTTCCAGAATGTGCATATGAATGTGGTGCAAACAACTTATCATCCAAACTACATAAATGTGGTTTCTCATGAGAAATCCAAGTCTCGGACAGAATAATATTATAAAAATTTAATATAAGATCACTTATATATTTAATTCATCAAAATGAGTTACGAATATTCATATGAAAAAATTTTTATCTTTTAATCACAAATCTGATTATATTAGGCATTAAAAATCAGAACAATGGTAATTGCTTCATTTTTAATTAGGACACTGAATGAATTATTATCATTTTTACATAGACCAAATCATTTCGAATAAATTCTACACCTGGGTGTTGATCATGCCTCTTTTGTTTTGCCTTTCAAAAAAGCCATCAAACAGCCAAAGAAAATTGTTCATCAATATATATATATTCTAACCTAGCTAAATAGACGACGTTGCTATCTATCCATAATAAGAACGTATGGGCTATTTCTATTTCGCCCGGTAACATCAAAGAGCGGCTTCTATTACAGTAAATCGGACGGGAAGCCAAACCCTCTATTCTCTAATATGATATTTTATAGCTCTTCGTTAGGTTAGTTATATAATTCGGCTACAGAGATATGCAGCTCAGACAGAGATAGAATAAAAAAAAATAATTATCATTAATAAAATAGATTTAATAAAACAATTTAGAATAAACTAACATTCTCTCTCTATCCAAAACACATTCTCTGAGCTATATAGCACTGTTCGACAATGATGATGATTTTATTTCATTGTTAATATTACTGACTAAAATACAACATTCAGCAATTTGCCCATATGCTCTCAATATTTTATTATTATACAATTAAAAGTTTCCATCTCTTTAGCCATGCCACACTTGTACTATTAATCATACTGAATTAATTCTTTCTTTAAGAGCACTTATAATACTGACACTAATCTCAGGGTTCTCTGTTATATTTACTAAATTTGCTCGGCAGTATTGTGTTGTCCAATAGAACTGACACTCTGGTTGGCTATAGAAAACATTTAACTTATTTAAATTCCAGGTGTCTTCATCCACATATCAACTATTATAATATTTAACGAGATGATGACCCTATTCAATGACAACGCATAATTTTGAATAATACTGCCAATTTATAATCCAGAATCTCAGTTGGAATGATGAAAAGACAAGGGTGCTTTTGTGTCCCTCCATCACCCATGACAATACAATACTTAACTAAGATTTAATACTTAGCAATTCACTTAAATGTGTATGGAACAATATGCAATCAAATATATTAGTTTTGGAATAAAGTGATTTTACACACACATAAAATAAAATGTTTTGGTCTGAAGTTTCAATTCCATAAATAATTCTTATTAAATTAAAATATAATGAAATATTCTGATCTGCAATATAATTGTCTATCTAGTGTATTGAACTTGAGATTTCATAAATAATTTTTGGACTCAAGAAAGTATTGCAAGTATTATGCAGATATACTTTTATTTAGCACATAAGAAAAATGACTCAAAACAGCTTTTAATAAAACTATATTTATTATTAAATTTCAACAATATTCCAATTTATTCTTACAATTTAACAAAAACAATCCCTTAGGATTAACATAATAAACAAAAATTTACACTTTAGTTGATCCCATATGGATAAAATAAAATAATAACTAATAATAATTAGTCTATGTTTTTAGACTTAGATTCGAACTACTTCTTCATCTTTGTTATACATTGACTCAGATTAATTATAACAATTTAAATATTATTGTCGATACACTAACTTATCAGTTTAGTGTATCTTATATGAACGACTGCTTAACTTTATTCTGACTATTTGTTTTAAAATAAAAATAATTGGATTCTAGGCAATGCGTACAAACGATTATTATCGTCGTATATTTAACTAAATGACAGTTTTTTATTTAGATAACTTATTATAATTTATGGGTTATTTATCAGAAGTTACACTTATTATTTTTAATGTTTACCTGAATAACAACTGAAGTTGTTATACACACTGTTCTTCTCCGTATAAGTTATATTGTGAGTGCTACTTAATAATTAACTTGAATTAAACTTAATATTTGAACCCTCCTTTGGCAAATAAAAATTTATAAATCACGCAAATTTAAACTTATTCTCTCCATTGACTTATGATCGGATTACCCGCACTATTCCGACGCACAGTACAGACATTAATCACATATACTAGCACTCTATTTTAACTAAATGGATCGTAAGGAATTTACCTCCAGTATACCCGTTATCTTGCCATAACTTTTAAATAAAACACAATATTCTACACCTTCTGTGGTGGAATTATCTCTTATTTTCTCATGAGGAAAAGGAATGATACCGTAGATATGAAGAGTTAACGACTATCTTAAATAGTTTGGTGGGTCCTTGCCTCTTACCTGGGCATAATAGGAACACACACCAATATAATCCTCTCATGGGATTTTAACGAAGAAATAAACTACATACGGTATAAATGGCTGATCGTCCTGGCTCTGGGAAGCGATCGCTTGGGTTATAACCATACCCGAATTCTAGATTTATTTATTCCCCTCATGGAAAATAAAGCTTTTGGGGAGATTATTTCCATCCCTCAAAATAAATACATACAATTATTACTAATGTGAATATTAATCATATACTGATGCTATTCGGGGCAAGACAAGCAAATACACTAATTACACAAAAATTTATATACCTGGGTATACTTAAATCAACGTCCGAAATCAATGGATAACACAAAATAAACATAATAATTTTCACCTTTGCCAAAGAAACATTCAACAAGTAATTGGTAATATAGTATTTTGAAATAAATTAAGTGAATGCGTTAATAAAAAAAAAAAAAACAATTGGGAATAAATTCCGCAATTAACATAGTATAAATTTGTTTTAAACTTTAAATAAATAAGATTCTGTATAGCATTTCTTTTTAATTACTTCTGATAATTTTAACTAGATATTTTATCAATTAGGTATCTGACTTTTCTACTTTTACGCATTTAACATATAAATTTATACCCATAATTGCCTATCATAAGTAAACACATTTTATATCAAAAAAATATTTCCATGTCAAATATAAATTTAACCTAATATAATTAAAAGAAAACATACCTTTATGATTACAAGGTCATTTAAATACTACTTGAATATACATCTTTCAACCTGTTGATAAAAAAATATACATAATTTTTCAAATAAAAAATATTACTTAACAAATGTTTATTATCTTTCTAGACAATGTTTTTCCGTTGGGCAATTCATTTAGATGAAGAACTTGATCCTTTCGTAGTTCACGAAGCAAAATTTTAAAACAAGAAACACATTTTATTATATCATTTCGATAAAAGTTGCTTCCATTCTGGCGCATTTAATAATTAAGCAAAGAAAACATAATAGCGTTGGATATTAATTCTTCTTTGAATTAACTTATATAATTTTGGGATCCAAGAAAGACAATACATAACTTAACATGACGAATATTGGACGATTGACGATCACATGTAGAATTATTTTCTTTTTAATATTGGCGATACGTATCATTTTTATTTAGCTAGCTGGCTTAAGAATAAAACTAATGCGCGACTTTTATGAAATATTATTATTATAAGGCTGCAGCTGACTTACGTAGATAGAATTTTAAGGACTCTAGTTGAGGTATAATATAACATATTATATTATAAAGTTATGGTAAAACTGACTTTTAGCTACCCGAACCATTCGCCCTCTATTTTTAAAAAACTGAACTACTTTTTCCCCTCTAATAACTGCATCCAAATTTAATAAGTGTATGTAACTATATCTAAGTGTAAATGTTAATAAAAAAAAAAAAAAATTACATTTAAGTGCGTATTTTTCACTTATAGCGCTCTTTGCTGTATATATAATTAACTACTTTTTCCCACCTAATAACTGTATCCAAATTTAATAACTGTATGTAACTATATCCAAGAGTAAATGCTAATAAAAAAAAACTTAAAAAAAATACTTACATTTACATGCGTATTAATTCTAAATCTTTTTACATAAAGAAGAATAAATAACAAAAATACGAACTTACATTTTTAGGAGTAGTTGGAAGCCACACAAACGAAATGCACGAAGAGGTTGTCGTGTGCGTGCAGATTTCTAAAAGAAAATTCCTGCAGGTAGGATGAGAACAAAGGTCTGCTTGTCCCAAATTGGTATTTTAGCTTGCGCTTTGCTCTCATCCACAGATTTTCAACATTATTGGTGTGTATAACCTCGTCATCCGGGTCACCAAAGTTGTGTTGATGGACGACGACAGAGTGGAGATAGACACCATTCGAAAGACCGCTAATATGTAGCACATTCTTCCCGGCAAAAATTACACCAATCTATGATCACTCGTTCGCTGACCTCCGTCTCGCGAACGATCATTTTAATAGACGTATTATACGACCAGTAAAATGCCAGAGTTTATTTCTTGTTAGATAAACTGATTTAAAGTTGGATCTTTCTAATTGTGTCTATCTCCACTCTATTTATAGTTAATTTATTTACAGTTATATATACAGCGAAGACCGCTATAAGTGAAAAATACGCACGTAAATGTAAGTTTTTTTTTCTTTTTTATTTTATTAACATTTACACTTAGATATAGTTACATACACTTATTAAATTTGGATACAGTTATTAGAGGGGAAAAAGTAGTTCAGTTTTTTAAAAATAGAGGGCGAATGGTTCGGGTAGCTAAAAGTCAGTTTTACCTAAAGTTATAATTAAGTCACTTATATTAGTAATTTTTATTCCTACTCTAGGAATTATAAGTCTTCTTTAATAATGAATTTCCGTAATATGCACGCATACAAAATTTTCAATACTTGCCTTGAGAAAATTTATATTTTCCTTTTTAAAATTATGCAGGTGCATAAGTAAATATCCTGTATCATTCATATTATTTCTAGATAATTTTCATTGAATAAATTATATTTTAATGTGAGGAGCTTTCATTATTTTTAAATGCAGACAATGTCAGTTAAAAGAGCGCGAAATTTTAAAGTTAACTTTCCTTAGCTTTTATAATATGTCTTTTAAATTATAAATTTTTCTTTTATACCAAGAAAAAATTATCAAATAAGGTAAAGTTAATAAATAATTGTTTATTTGCTGGAAATTATTTATATTATTTACTTTAAACATAATGACGCTTTCAGTGATTACTGTAGTCAATACGGTCATTTTAAACTTTAGCACACGATAGTATAATCTTTTAGTATAAAAACTTTATAATAGGTCGATGGACATAGAAAAGCAGAATATCCTATCAATTAAAATTAGCCAAACATGATATTATCAAACATTTAATGGACTGATATTTATTTCTGCAATAAAAATATAAAAAATTTTGTTACCGAATTTCAGTACTCACTCCTTTTTGAAGACTAAATAGCAGACTAAACTTTTGGTAAAAGTTCATTATAACGGTCTATGGTTGTTTGCCCTCTATTGTTTAAAATTTAAACTAAATTGCTTGAGAATCTGACATGTATGTTATTATATTACAAATAAATTAAAATTTAATCAAATGTAAAAGATAATGATAAAAAAAAAAAACCTTTTGAATGTTGGATTAATTACACGACATTAATTAAAATAATTACTTTTAATTTCTTTGAAAGTTAAGATTTTAAACTGTCTACAACTTAAGAATTTAAAATAAAAAAATATATGCTACTGTCTTACAATTACATGAAAATGTATTCAAATGTAAAAGATAATAAAAAAAACATTTACCTTTTTAAATATAATTACGTCCTATACAGACTAGGAAGTTGGAGAAAAAAGCGGTATTGCTGTATCTACTCCGGAGGGCAAATTCGTGCAGGTACGATGAAAACAAAGCTCTGCTAGTGCCACATTGGAATTTCAGCTTACGCTTTGCTCTCATCCACATGTTTTCAATATTCTGGGTGTGTATGTCTCGCTCTTCGGGATCCACGAAGTTTTCCTGATGGACGACAACCGAATGCAAATACACACCATTGTTGAGACTGCTGATGTTATTGTACGCAGCCCAGCCATCTGAAATAATGTGCGTACACTGTCTACAACTTAAGAATTTAAAATAACTACATTTATAGCACATGTTGCAAAAAAAAAAAGACACCTTATGTGTTCAACGGCGCGAATTACACGCATACGTGTACAGTTTTATAGTTACAAAAGATGTCTGCTACATGCTTAGTACCTGATAGTGAAATTTTAAGCGTTGCTGCTATTCTGGCAGAAGAATGGAATATGCGCCAGTTATGGGACGTCATACAAACTACGGAATTGGCCATCAAATGGCTTGCACGAAGACTCCTTCTGAAGAACTACGCCTTATGCCAACAGTGCGGTGTTCGGTGTGCGCTGGTGAAGTATTCTACAGGCTTAGATGGGTGTAGATGGCAGTGCAGAATATGCCACCATCGCATCTCAATCAGAAAGGGGTCTTTCTTTTTCCAAAGTCATCTGCCTCTGGGAACAATTACAAGCATCATGTATTTTGGGGCGCGTAATATACCCCAACAACACTTTGTGCATGAGACCAGCATGAGCAAAAAAATAATCATTGATTGGGCGAATTTTTGCCGGGAGGAATGTGCCAAATATTTTGACACAAATCCGACAGTTCTCGGTGGATTTGATGACAATGGGGAGCCATTAATCGTCGAAATAGACGAAACCTACTATTTCCACCGAAAATATCACAGGGGGGGCTATACGGACAGGTCATTGGGTGTTTGGCGGCATAGAGAGAGCGTCAAGAAAGTGCTTCTTGATAGAAGTGGCAGACAGGACGGCTGATACACTGGAGGGCCTGATACAGTGGTTCATTTTACCAGGTACGCACATTATTTCAGATGGCTGGGCTGCGTACAATAACATCAGCAGTCTCAACAATGGTGTGTATTTGCATTCGGTTGTCGTCCATCAGGAAAACTTCGTGGATCCCGAAGAGCGAGACATACACACCCAGAATATTGAAAACATGTGGATGAGAGCAAAGCGTAAGCTGAAATTCCAATGTGGCACTAGCAGAGCTTTGTTTTCATCGTACCTGCACGAATTTGCCCTCCGGAGTAGATACAGCAATACCGCTTTTTTCTCCAACTTCCTAGTCTGTATAGGACGTAATTATATTTAAAAAGGTAAATGTTTTTTTTATTATCTTTTACATTTGAATAAATTTTCATGTAATTGTAAGACAGTAGCATATACTTTTTTATTTTAAATTCTTAAGTTGTAGACAGTTTAAAATCTTAACTTTCAAAGAAATTAAAAGCAATTATTTTAATTAATGTCGTGTAATTAATCCAACATTCAAAAGGTTTTTTTTTTATTATTATCTTTTACATTTGATTAAATTTTAATTTATTTGTAATATAATAACATACATGTCAGATTCTCAAGCAATTTAGTTTAAATTTTAAACGATAGAGGGCAAACAACCATAGACCGTTATAGTGAACTTTTACCAAACTTTTTTCCAGTTTTTGGCGGTCTTGTTTTATTTTAGCGACCTCTTACAGAGAAAAAATCATTTAATTATACATAAACAAAAGAAAGGAAAAAAAAAAAAAACTTATTACAGTTATATTTTGTTCTGTATGGTTTAAATGAACTACAAAATAATTTGACAAATAATGTAAAATAATAAATACATTTACTCAACAATATTTATTTGTGGTGTATATTTCTGTATACATTATTGTCTAAATAATTTAAAAATAAAATTACCAGAAGCTATTGTATTATGATAAGATACTCATCTATCCCCCCTCTTGTCCATCTAAATCAATTACTGTTTATAATTTGTGCTTTTATACTATATTAAATTGCTCTTATGGTTAATATTTTTAATTAATTATTTATGCTCTTTTTTAAAAATGACATTAAATTACTAAATTTCTTAGTTATTTGCTTAAAACATGTTAAAGTGAGTAACTAGAATACTGTATTAATCACTTAATATTATTAATATTTTATTTTTCTATTTTCTAGAAAAAGATAGCATTGTTTTCCTTTGGAAACGATGCTAAATAGACCAAGTGTCAATAACACTAGGTTACAATATATACTGGCTATTATTTTCATAGGGTAAAATATCAGACACAATTACAACAGATTTCTTTTTATATAAAAATGATCTAGCCAGGTTACAAGAAGTGAAATAACATACAAGTCCTGGATTATTTAATTAAGTTTGTGTAAAATACTTGATTTAAATCATTGTTACAAAAATGTTTAACTTTAAGCTTATTCACCGTTTTGAGAACAATTTGTGGTAATTATTTTGATAATGAATATCTTGTAATTCAATTTCAAAGGCCATTTTAAATCTTTCCAAAAATCCCACTTCATCCTTCAATAAATATATCTTTATCATATGCATTACAAATACTAGACAAACAGCAAATCTCTTGATTATTGCTAACAATATTTTGATGCAAAATATCAAAATGAGCCTGCATTTTTTGAAATGGTTTGTGGAAGCTCTGGTAATGCATTACAAATTATTAGTAATAATTTCAATGTCTCCATAATCTATTGTAAAACGGAATCATTTGATGTAATGGTGAAATTTAAATCCACATTAGTAGAAAGTCTACAAAAGAAACATCTCCAGGCTTGCTTTTTTCTTAATGACATCAATCTGTATGTTGTTCAAATAATGTTGAAGACAGTAGTGCATGGCACCATTACAGTTTGATTAGGAATATAGTAACCATTAATAGGCAATAAAATGTTACAATTACTATAAATAGCCATTGCATTTTTCAAATGTTATATAGAATAATAATAGCAACATTATGATTATAGATTGGTGTTATTTTGTTGTTTTTTTTATATTCTATAAGGCAATTGGTCCAATACTGTGTGCATGAATACATACATTTCTATGTCCCATATATCTCAAAGGCAATTAAACTATTAATAGCAAAGATTAATAAATTTAGGCTATATATTGAAAGACAAAATTATTTTGTAAGGTTAATATAAATAAGGTTCAACATAAATCTTATTTTTTTCTTGGATATATTTCTCCACTTTGCCATGAATGTATTGATATATATATATTGTGACCGTTCGATTGTTGTCCCAACTACATAACATCACCAAAACATAAGTGCGCTAAGAATTGTAACCTCGATCACCGATCAATTCCCGCTGCACATTGTCAGCTATTAAGAGCTGTAACCAAAAGCATATCATGCCATCTATATTATGCACCAAAGACCACAACCAACATCTGGAGCAACTTACCACAGACCAAACTAATGATATAACATAAACTTTTTATGATTTAATTTGATCGCAGCCAGGGTGTACCGCGAAGACCTATCATAGTAGTATGATAAAATACATTAAACAAATTATAAGTATGTAATGTTATTATCTTTCAAACCTTAATTTGCGATTTTCATTGTATGAGACCCGATGGCCGACCATGTACAAGATGGCATAATTTGTGGAACTACATAAGATTATGAAATTTTAAACCATCTATATGATTTTTAATACAAATGCTAGTCCAGGTAAAGCTTTGCAATAAATAAACATAAATACTTGGGTTCTTTTTTTTATAGTTTACTATATCACTGAGACTCTTATTATACTGACAAATGACAATTTAAAAACGTTAAGTAAATATATTCAATCATGTCATTATCTGGTAAATCTGTTTACAGGTTTAATAATCAATTTATATTGTATACTAGAATCAACTACGCAAAGCTAAAATGATGGAAAAGGTAAATGGGATTTTATTGTACCTTACACATCATAAACTACCAAAGACGAAAAGCATCCAAATGTTTTCTCAAAATATCACTAAACTCTTATATCATGTTGACGATAGTATGTACTTCAATGTATGCTCTATCCAAGGTTTATGATTTCTGATTTTACGAATGACAAATAGCAACGGCACAGTAAGTTTAATTATAAATCAACGTTTATTTACAAATTTATGAATAATAAGTAATTAATTCTAATGTTATAATTAAAGACATAAATAAACAAATAAAATAAATAAATTATAATTCCATCGACTTTCTTCAATAACATATCATAGGTACGGTTTTTAAAAACCTAATCATACCTTATATTTCAATTTGATATAATGAATGTATTGAGGAAATTATACTAGATCGGAAGAGCGTCGTGTATGGAACATCTAATGTCATTTCCAGATTCAATAAATCTATACCGTAAACTTATAATAATATAATAAATAATATTATATCTGTAGGATTTAGCTATAATGCAATCATTAAATAAAGTGAAAATTTAAACTTACATTCAGGTAAATAATAATCAACCAACAGTTAATTATTATGAGGTAACTTGAATAGAATGTCCTGCTACAATTTAATGATCTAACTTATAAATTATACTTACAAATGGAAGAAGATGATTTAGCAGAATAACTAAAATACTTTGCCCAACTTATATCTATGAAGTAAAACCATATTCCTGTGGATGCATTCATCTACACATAGGAATTAAATAACACTAAACGCTTTGTGGATTTATACACCATCATAAAGTAATAAGTATAATTACACAATTCCGCGGATTAACCACCAGCGCAGGAATGAGTGTAAAATACAAAAAAATGGCAATTAAGTAATCTGCGGATTAACCACCGGCACAGATTAATGCCTTTTAACATTATAAAACAACATTACTATTTACTTCACATTAAAGTGCAAAATCATCCTCCTCAGTTATTCTGACCATTCAGAAAACACTAACATTTTAGCAAATGTGGGTTCTTGCATAATAAAATGTTACACTAATCAGGACAACTAATGTACTAACTTATCTTGCTTAAAATAAAACATATGTAATATAATATAAGTAATATTAGTATAGGAATAGAAATCTGGAAAGACTCACAAAATACCTCATGAAAAATTGATACATCTCATAAATTCATTTAGTACTTTTCAAGCTTTTTCGCAAGCGCTATTCTCTTGAATAAGTATTTTATTCAACCCCTATTAATTTAAACTTAATAAAATATAACTTATGAACTTCACATGCAAGTTCATATAACGATAAAATTAAAGTAATGCATTATTCATCAAATACATAAAATCTAACAGGTGTGTGTGTGATATAAATTAAATGTATAGCATTTTATAGTTCAATACATGAATTCTAGCAGGTGTGTGTATCACAAATTAAATTGTATAGCATTTTATAACTACAAATATGATCCGTGAAATCCATGTACGATGTGTCGAACAATAAATATACGAAGTAATAGCTACAATTATAGTTGAATTCCATACATGTAATTTTATCCATTTGTATTAGTTATTATAAGCACTATTAGATTAACGATTTTACGTGGCTCCATAAACATGAAACAATTCCAAAACATGACACGCAGAGTTTAAATGAAAATGTTTTTTCATAAGTTATTAATTTCTACATTTCTCTATTAAAACTGTTCCAAGTTTATCACATCCATGCTAATATTTATTTATCCACGCTTAAATCTAGGAATACTAATTATAGCAATTAATTTAATCATTCCAAACTGACGATAAAATTAGAAAATAGCTTTGATTAATTATTTGAAGACTGTTTTTATTATCCAAATGGTAAACAAATTAACTAGCAAATATATTACTGGCATTGCAAAGTTAAATATCAATCAATACTATATTTTTTATTAAAATTATAAACGGAAATATTAAACTATGTTAATAACTTTAACATTTTACTTTAATTTAAACTTCTTTTTTTTTAAAAAGCAAATTTTCATATTTATAAAACTTCTGTAATTAAAATACTTATTTAATTTTTCCAAATTGTAGAATAATAAATATTTTAAAACATACCAAAATCTTGCAATTAATTCTGCTTTTAAACTGGAAAGCTCCGACATATTTCAAATGTAATATTGGAAAATTATTATTAGCGATTTGATCCACCTGGCTAGCCGACTTGAACAGACTTTTAAATTTAGCAATTCATCTTATTATTAAATACCACTATGTTATTTTTACGTTTATAGAAAACTTTGTGGTAATCCGTTTACTTGTTAACTATTTTAAAATAAGCTTATCATATTTACACCATTTGCCTTTTACCATTTTCTTTTCTTTCTCCCTCCAAAAGCAACACTATCAGACGATCTTTTTTTTTAATTCGCGCTCCTTTCTTTTTTTACATTGAAACGCATACGTAATTACTGTATTTATTTTTAATAATTAAATTTAGTTGAACAAATGGTTTTTTTTTTTTTAATTCAATGGAAATAATTTTTAAGACCATTTTAAACAAATAAAATATTATTATTATTTTTAATAATATTTTACCAAATTTAATGTGTTGTCAAAATTTTTAAAAAGTTAAACATTTTGATATGAATTAGTATATGGAAAGAAGCAATTTAAATTTATTAAAATAATATAGACAACAAGTAAGGCAAAATATTACCCATTCTCTCTAATAAATTATTTTGAATATAAGAGAGTAATCTGTTCAAAGTGCAAATCAAGCCAATCAAATCACCAAAAGAAGACAGAGAAATTTTTATACCACTTACATCAATTATTATATTTTATACTAAAATATATGGTTACAATATATATATATATACAAAAGTTAATAAACATCACATGATCACCATTTCTTATGCTTGCTTATAACAGTTATTAAAACAGGCAAAACTCACTATACGTATTGCCACACACAGCAAGCTAGAGTAATCAATGGATGCCAGAAGGCTTGTGCATAAAATCCCCATCTAGTCCTTACTCATTCAATATCCCCAGACTAGTTTCTGACTTGTGGCCTTCATCAGTGAGGAGTCTTGGATCTGAGAGCACTGCAGCTAGATCTTAAGATCTAAGGCAACCCTCCAGTAGCCACCTTTTATCTCCACATAACTACAAAACTATGAGCCCCAAATTGAAAACACCTTAATATTTTCAATCCAAGCTCATCAGCTTTTATAGTCATGCAGGTCTGAACTCAATTCAGCACCCTTACATTTTGGTGTCTCTGGTTCTTTAATAACCATAGACACCATTATCCTATTAGGTAGGATTGGTTTTAAGCCAATAAACATCATATGATCACCATTTCTTATGCTTGCTTATAACTGTTATTAAAACAGGCTGCCACACACAGGAAGCTAGAGTAATCAATAGATGCCAGAAGGCTTGTGCATAAAATCCCCATCTAGTGCCTACTCATCCAATATCCCCAGACTAGTTTCTGGCCTTTATCAGTGAGGAGATTTGGATCTGAGAGCACTGCACCGAGGTGTTTTCAACTTGGGGTTCATAGTTTTGTAGTTAAGTGGAGATAAAAGGTGGCTGCTGGAGGGTTGCATTAGATCCTAAAATCTAGGTGGTGCTCTCAGATCCAAGGCTCCTCACTGACGAAGGCCACAAGCCAGAAACTAGTCTGGGGATATTGGATGAGTAGGCACTAGATGGGGATTTTAGGTACAAGCCTTCTGGCATCCATTGATTACTCTAGCTTGCTGTGTGTGGCAATACGTATAGTGAGATTTGCCTGTTTTAATACACAAAAGTTCTATAGTAATAATCATAAGCACATACTTTAAAAATCATGTCACTTAAAATCTAATTTGTAAACAATTTTTATAGTATGCATATAATTACTTCACAAGTATTATTATATTTTCTGTACTACGTATTTAGAAGTTTTTTTTTTTTATAGGATTGTTAAAATGAATAAAATTTATATCGGCAGTTTTCTAATTTTATGAGATGATTTGATGAAGGCTTTGCTAAGATCATCATAAATGTAACATTTTCTCTCCACAAAATATTAATTACTAATTGGCTACCTATACAAGATTTTGGAGTAGAGATAAATATTCACTTTCATCTGGTTAATGGAGTATATGATATTGTTTTGCAATTTTATTAAAGTGACTTCTGTAAAGTCTGACTTGTAAATACTTATTTATAGTATTCATATGAATATTTTATTTTAGAAATATATATTATTGTAGCATATTTATTGACCGTTGTTGGTTTGCAGACTTATTTAAATAGAAATTAAATGTGTATAACTCATGTTTTTTATATATTTTGTTTTAGAAACAATGTTATGTTTGTCATCCAGATTCTGATGAAAGCTCTGAATTGACTGATATGGACTTGGAAGAAGAATATTCCATTGAACGAGCCAAAAAATTTATACGTAACTATTCTATTCCAAGAAGATGAAAAAAGAGCAGTCTTTTTTTTAATAATTTGTATTAATAATAATTTACTAAACAAATCCAGAAAAAATAACAGTATAAAGTGGTTAATCTACAATCTTTTGAAGGTTTATCTGGTCACTGATCATGTAACCTTTTATTTTTTGAAGATTAAATAAAAATGTTATGATTTTAGTCTTTATAATTATTTAAATAACTTTTTTTTTTTTTTAGATGTGTATGTACACCGTATTTTTTTTTATACTTTTCAAAATTGCAATCCCCAACCTTTTTTTCTATTTATTGTATTGGAATAAATTCTAAACCTATGAAGATAATGGATATTAGTGCTTATTAAATCTCTGTCCAGTGTTTTCTTATCCTTATCTCGAGACTTGTTTCTGGCTTGATGAATTTTGTTTTATATCATTCCTTTTTTTTTAAAAAAAAAAATATTTATAGTTATTTAAAAATTGATAATTCAAAATATACATAAATACTGAACTAATGTCAGATGTATATAACTGTGCAAACAATCCAAATATGTTGACTTTTAATTTCAGGCTGGTAATATAAAGATTTTCTGGATGAAAAATATGCTGGATCCAAAAAATCCAGATGTACCCCAAAACGTTTTGCCAATGGCCTTACATTAAAAACTAGTTTTAGAGCTGTGGATTTAATAAGCATTAAAATCTATTGAATATTTAAATTAATAATAGATGACAAAATGGTAGAACTACAAATACATTTTTTTAAAAACATAATGTAAGCTGCAATCATATGATTTCTTATTTTATTACAATTAAAAACTGTTTTAAACAGACATATCCAGTTTTTTTTTCAATACATTACTTTTCCAAAGATTCCTTATCTCATGTATTTATCATATGCACATCTCTTTTTAGATGTTTTACAATTCCTTGGAATCCAGCTTAAATACTAATTTTCCACCAGTTATCAAATCTTCCAACTCCATTTGAGCTTCTTAGCTCTTTCAATGATGTCAGTAATACTTAGTTATTTTCTCATCTATATTCTTATTTCACTTTCTTCTTTTCTTACTACTCCAGACATACATTTCTTCATATTTCTTGTGTGAATTGAGCTCTCTGAATTATTATTCTATTATGCATCCCAATCTGAAATCCATAATTTAATACTGATAAATCAAATATTTTAAAAACAGTATTTTCTTTTAATACTAACATTTCTAAGTATTCTATCCATTGATTCATTGTTTTAATCTGAATTATTAATTTAATTAAAATATTTATAGCTATTAATTTCTTCCAACTCATTACTATCAATTTTTATTTCTAACCATTAAATGTTAATGTTTTTAGTATTTACTTTTTAATCCTAATTTTTTGGTTTCATCTAATAGCTCTTGATCATTTCCTGAAGCTCTGAATTATTATTTATGAAAATGATTATATCACCTGCAAAATCTATATGACTTAAATAATCTTTTTTTTATTCCTTTAGCTTTCTACTTTAATCTACAATATATTTCCTGTAAACCTTCTGCAAAATTTTTTGGGGAAATACAATCATGTTGATGTAGTATATCTTACAATATTAATCTTCTTAGCTTTATTACAGTCTGCTTACTGCTACTGCATTTTCAGTCTTCAGAATTATTCAGGATACTTCAATCATTATCTAAATGTATATAAAATCTCATTTCATAATCTCCAAATCCAACGCATACTTCTGTCCTTTCTAAAACTTCTCTTAATATTTGAATACAATTTATTATATTCTCTTTTAAATCTTGTTCTTTTGGCTGATTTGAATGCAGATTGACATGCTATAATTCCTATTTTCTTTTCCCTCTTGCTTACATATCATTATCATTTATGTATTCTTCAACACATCTATTGCATTTTTATTATTTAAAAATGTAGTATTTAGAAGTCTCAACAATTTCTCTCTTTTTTTGTCTGTTAATTCAGTTTTTATATATATTTAACATACATTTTATATATTCTTAAAACTTCCATTCCAAAACCACACATTCTTAAAATATATGGATATCTAAAAAAGATAAATAATACCTAAACATGTATTTCATGCAAAACCAACATTTTTTAGTTAGCTAAGATAACAATATCCTTATGATTTCATCACTTTCTGCTCATGTTAAAATTATGAGCACCAAAAGTGTAAAACTTATAAATCAAACTGTTTAAAACTGAAACTGCAACTAATTACAATTATTAGAAAAATAGATATATACATAATTCATTGACATTTTTGCACCCTTGAATCATTTATCAATTTCAAAGATTTTAGAAGTCAAGAAACTCACCATAACTCTTTCTACTGTAACTATGCTCAAAGTTGTAAAAAGCTAAGTTAAAAGAAAATGATTTTACAAAGATTTCATTTGTGTAATTTAAATATTAAAACAGGCAAAACTCACTATATATATTGTCACACACAGCAAGCTAGAGTAATCAATGGATGCCAGAAGGCTTGGGCATAAATTCCCCGTCTAGTGCCTACTCATCCAATATCCCCAGACTAGTTTCTGAGAGCACTGCATCTAGATCTTAGATCTAGATGCAGTGCTCTCAGATCCAAGGCTCCTCACTGAAGAAGGCCATAAGCCAGAAACGAATATGGGGATATTGGATGAGTAGGCACTAGATGGGGATTTTATGCACAAGCCTTCTGACATTCATTGATTACTCTAGCTTGCTGTGTGTGGCAATATATATAGTGAGTTTTGCCTGTTTAAACAAGTCATACACAAGCATGAGGAGGTGGTCATGTGATGTAATTTAAATGTGTAACAACTTACCAAATAATGATAAGACAAGAATTCTTCATAAAATTCTAAAAATATAATGGGAAGATTAGACTGTTAGGTTTTCCATCTTGCGAAATGTGGTGCTGTAGAATCTATTTTTGGTCCATAAGAAATAAATAAATATTGAAAAATTCCTACATATTTTACGAATTTAAGTATGATTCATAAGTATGCCCCATTTACATCATGTTTGGAAGTAAATGCCATAGATGCCTTAGTCTCACTGTATGTATAAATTAATAGATCCAAGCAATATAAAATGTTTTATTTTTCCTCTCTTAGTTTTTAAAGTTTTCTTAACTTCCTTTACTTAATTATGATTTTGCAAAAAACAATTAATATTTTTAAAATATTCAAGATTTGCTTTAGATGATCTTTAAAAAAAAAATCTAATTGCTAAATAAATCTTTGAATAAATTGTTGCTTATTAAAGAATAAATTTTAAAAAAAATTAAATGTACAGTAATTAGTTAAATAGAGGAAAGGGCAGGAAGAAAATCGTTAAATAAACTGATTTGGATTTCAAATAAGAAAATTGAAAAGAGATTACTTAGTAAATATTTATAGATTTGATTACTTCTGCAGAAAGATTCTGGGTGATATAAAAATAATCATATAGGTACTGGAAATGGTTTTAGATTATTTAACATAAACTTAATTATAAATTTATTTAAACGCACAATGATTACCTAAGTAATATTTATTAAGGCTGTAACCTCAAGAACATGCATATATAATGAAGTCTAATGTAAGAACATATAAACAATGCAATAAACCTAGAATGGCAGGCATCTTTATCCCCTAAGATTTAGATATTAATTCAGTTCACTTTTTTCTATCTAGTAATGAAAATATTGGATGCATACTTTTTATGTTTTCTTCTAGATGCATATGATATCATTTTAGAAAGCTCTTTGACATATAAAAAAAAATATTTTAAAAAAATGATCAAAATCTAACTGCTAAATATAAAATTGCTATATTTCTAGAAGTTAAAATATTGTATATATATATTTTAAGTAGTTTAATGCAGAATTTGAAAGCTGATTAATGTTGACATCAACTTATGACTTTAAAATGGCAGAAATCAAAATATTTAATTTGAAATCATTAAATAGATCAATGCTGATTGAGTGCCTGATATAGCAAGTATTTCATCTTTGAATAAAACATTAGACATTTTTATCATATTTTCCAATCTTATTACCATTTATCTTTTCTTACACAATTTATTTACCTTTATTAGTTTTTTTTTTTTTTTTCATACACATACTAATTTTAATGATGAGCTAGAAAAATAAAATAAAAAAAAATTGATTAGCATTTTAGAAGCAATAAGTCTTTAAATCCTGAATACAGTAAATAGAAAAATCACAATTTGCAACATTTTACAAAATAAGGATGAATTGAGAAATACAGGGATACAGAAAGGAGTTTCCAGACTAAACAATTTGCATTATAACATCACAAAAAGAATAGAAACTCTTTTACTAATGTGAAATAATCAAGAGCTTTAACAAAGTAATCATTCATAAAAAAAGGCCAGCTACTTGTTTGAATAATTTTTTGCTGACTACTAATATAAATATTGTTTATCAGAAAAAGTATAGTTCAACAGATTAAAAAAAAAGTTTTATAATGTGTTATAAAGCATGGTAGACTGCTAGTGCAGATAGGATCACTTTTAAACATCTTGAATGTATTAAAAAAAAATACTGCCATGCAAAAAAATGTAAATTTTGAAATCAACATTATGAATTTGTAATAGAATGTGTATGTTTGTTTACATTTTACTTTTACGTTTTTGAAAGTTGAATTTTAATTTTCATTAAAATATGACTATAATAAGTACAGAAACTAATTTTATATGTATTTTTACATTTAGGATTTTTAATTTTGTATTTTTTCTTACTTAAATGGTTGTGTTCAAATGGTAACTTTAGTCTACGTCTTGGCTTGGAATGTATTTCTCCTAATTACATGTATTTCAATATAAACTACAATGAATGAATGAAATAAATAATCTTTTGGAACCAATTAACTCACTATACCAGACCTCATTGTGTATGCAATATATATATATAAATCAAAGTGTGGAGCCATTTCCATAAAGTAGTTTCAAATGTGTTTTAGCAGTGATATTGCTAGGAAAACTATAAATCGCCACTGACGGTCCCTGAGACTAAACCAATATTTTATCTAATGTTCACTAATAGTTTTTTTTTATAGATTTAATTAAAAATAAAAAGAATCAGTGAACAATATAGTAAAAAGTGGTTTAGCCTTGGGAAATATCAATGGTAATTGATCGTTTCCCTAGCAGCATCACCACCAAAATACATTTGCAGCTAATTTACATAGAAATAACCCCACCCTTTGATTTGTTTACATCGTAAGTCCATGAAAATTTCAGAGCTAAAATGCAAATACCTCTAATTCTCTTTTTACATGATGGATTGGTTCCTGAGAATTATGTGTAAAAAAATACATTGTATATATGGAAAATAAGAGATTGATTCTGAATTAAAGAAATCAATGAAAATAATTAAATAAACCATATGAAAATTTTTGTTAGAATATTATATTTTTTGTGTGCTATCAAATTTTCTTCATACATACTAAACATAAATAAAAATGAGTTATAAGAACATAAATTTCATTTGAAAAATAAAAAAACTTGAAAGTAATAACATTTATGTTGAATACTCATTGCTATCCCTACACAAGTCATGGAAAACTTTAAAGTTCAAAACATACCATCACTTCCATGTTATAAGTAATAAAAAATAAAATAAAAATTATTAATGTAATTTATCAGAAGTTATTACTTTTATTTTATTTAACTTAGTATTTTTTTATAATTTAATAACTAACACATTCAAAAAGAGAAATTGTAGACCCTTGGAACTGTACATTTATCAAAACTATAGGCGACAACTTGCTTGCCCATAAAACAGAAAAATATCCAAGGTTTTATTCGCTGTCACTGTCTGACAATAAACACATGTTTGTGCATGGTAGAATACACTGCTATCATTAAACTTGCAATGTATAATTTCCCATGTATTGATTTTTAGCAAAATTAATAAATATAAATCTAAACAAATTAATCAAATTTAAATAAAATTAAATTGTTTTGATATCAATACCAACAAGGAATTTTTTTTAAAAAAACAAATGTCGCTTAACTTTCAAAACAAAATATTTAAAATGTTACAATGCAGACAAATGTTTCCGTTTTACAGAAATATTGCCGGAAAAAGGGATTTCTGTTTTTAAAATAATGAAAAATAGAAATGAAATTTTTGCTTTTTAAAATTAGATAATAATGGGTATTTTTTTTTTTTTTTGTTTTGCGATGTAATTGTGACGAACTCGATATCAGAAACAAATGTAAATAAACATCAAATTAAAAACATTTACAATCTTTTAAAAAAGAAAATAAATTATTTTATATTACTTATATGGAATTATTTAGAATTTAAAAAAATCTTTAATAACAACTTAAGAAAATCTAAAAATTACTTTCAGAATGTAGGACAATTTTTTTTAAGTCTTTCAGACAATCACATTCAGACAATCACATTCATCATTCCAATCATGAATATGTCACAGCAGCTCTAATCCCAAAGTACCAGTTTTTTTTTTTAACTGATAGTGTTATTTTAAAACTATTTGTGCAGAAAGAGATTTTTTTTTTTTTTAAATCCTGTTATTTCAAAATCATGCAAAAAAAGTTTGCATGAAAAAAGAATTAGTTGTATATGTTTCTTTAGAAATTATTTTTCCAAATGTTGTGATGAGAAATGTATAAGAAATTAACATTTAGATTTTTTAGAAAAAAAATAATTATTTGTACATGAAAAACACGTATAAAACTTGTCTTTGATAATTTCATGTGTACACATATAATGAAACCACCATATTATTTAGTTCAACATGGAAATAGTGATATATATCAATATGTATACATGATATTTTGAAAATTTGTTAAACAGGGCAATTCAAAATGTGTAGTATAAAATTTTTTATCCCTCAAAAAATAAACAAATATGAATTTACAAATAAAATATTTCTCTATCAAACTTTTTTATCAATCAGCATTTATTATTATATGATTGTTATTAGGAGTATTGCAGTATTACACAATCACCTATTGTAAAGTTGAGTAATCAATGGATTCTAAATGTTGGTGTCTATCAAATACTTTTGGTTTCTGAAGATTATATAAAAATGGTTCTAAATTATAGTAATATAATGCATTATTACTTCTAAACGAAAATATTGGGTATAAATTGAATTGAGTTTGTACAGGTGGACCATCAGGGCATAGCAAAAATGTGTAGTGCAACTACAATTTCCAAAAACATATTCATCTATGAAAAAGTTAAATTATTAAAATAAAAAAAATCTGGTCAGTGTTTACCCATATGCTATTAGGAAGTCTATAATACATATAGATTCCCAACTGTATAAAACATATAAAAGCAAAAAGTTTATTATTCTATGCTAAATATTTAATACCAAAACAAATAATAATAGTTAATATATATATATACTCATTTTTATAATTATTACACAAAGTATTAGCACAGAAAAATTCATAAAAAAATTGCATTCTAAAAAAAATCAAGGCAATATATTCCCTTTGGAAACTCACCTACATTTGAAAAAAAAAAAATAGTTTTCAATTATATATCATATGATATGAATAAAAGCATTTAAGTGCATTTTATTAACTCATTATTTAATTAAAATACTACATATTATATAAAATCCAAATTCTGGATAGGCACAGCTAAGAATGGAGTTCCTCTGAAATTGGCCCTATGAACCTTATAGTTGTTATAGTAAATAATTCCAAAATTTGGTTATAATATTTTATATCTTAAATACTAGAGAATGCATATATATTATGTAACTCCATTATCTTCAAACGAAATACTAACATAACAAAAATAATCTTTTAATATAAAATTATTTTTTTATGTCCATCATCATAATGCAGCACTGCAAAAATAATGTATTGTTTAATACAAGTTTATTTCAGCAAAATTTTATTACCCTCACTAGTGTAACATACATTATCCTAAATACTTTTAAACAAATATATTCCCAAAAATTATGCACTTTTACACTTGTTAGAGAAGCTGTATTGTAACGGAATCGCCCCAAAAGATAAAATATGCTTAACTATTCACTTACTATTATGATAAACTTTTAGTCTAGGGGAAATGATTATGTCATCTACAATAATCAACAGGTAACAATATAAAAAAATTATATAAATATTATATTTATGTCTGAATTAACCTGCATCCATTCTATTAGTTGTTTTTTTTAAATTAATGTTTAATATTTTTGAAAATAATTTATTTTCAAATTATTATCTTAAAATAAACAAAGAAATAAGCTTTTCATTTCTTACTTTTTTTTTTTTTTTTAAATTGGTTAATGCATTAAAATTTGCTTTATAAATAAACCTTTACAAAGTTTTTTAAACTACATAATAACCTTTTTGTATTTTTTTTTAAAAATCATACATCTCACCTACTATAGAGAGGTTACATTATATATAGTAATATTTATTTATTTATTTTTTGTAATTACAACTTTTTTTCTTCTCTCTTTTCTCATGTTGTCATCTCATGTTGTCATTACATATAACAAATGTAATGAAAAAAATATAAACACGATATATACAAAATACCTATACAATTATTTAATAATTGATCATTTAAACATAAATGGAAAATTATATGTAATGCATGTGTTTATAGATGTGTATATGTTTAAAAAGTTTTAATACATGTCTGTGTGTGCATTATATTTTGTATATTTCATTTATAAATAGAAGTGTGGTTATAAAACAACAAAAATATTTTACATATATCTATAATAATGATAAAAAAAATATTTACTATAAACAGAAAAAAAAAATCCTTATAGTAGATTATGGTGCTAGTACAGCTCTATCCATAACATAATTGGTTGATAAGTATGATATTTTTCATAAAAAATCATATATATATATATATGAATGTAATATATTTACATTAAAAAAATGAAGCCTAACAAGAATATATTTAACAACAAAACCAGTATACAATAATTAAAAAAACAAATACAGTCAATAACAATGAATAATACAAGCATTCCATAAAAAATTAAATTAGTATTTAAAGGAGATGCAAATCCATAAAAAATTTAATTACAAAATAATTTGTAAAATAAATATAAATAAGAATTTAATCAGCATAACAATATAATAAGCCATTTACTCCTTACTTAAGTTTGATGTAATTAGAGGATTTAAACCCAGACTTTAAAGAATCCTTCAGTCATCCACGCTATCTTATACAACCAATACACATAACATATATGTGAAAAAGATAAATGATCTCCAATATATGTATTTCATGCTGGGTTCAAATCTCTAATTCTATACAAAATCTTATTTCCATAATTATATACTTCATAGTTATTATCATAAATGAATGTTATCATCTACTTTCTATAACAATCTGCTATTCACTTTCCACATACATTTGCAATAACTAGTTTTTATAGCATCCACATTTTTACTTTCATAATCTATGAGTAACTTTCTTAGGATGTACGCATTTGCTGCCTTTGGCCGATTTCTTATGGGTTATTTAATTAAATATTTACTTATTGTTGGTGTATACTTTTGCCTATGATTTTTTTTATACTGCCTATTTTCCTCATACACTAATACATTTTTGGAATTTATTGCTGACACACGGATTACTTAGCTTACTTTTTATGTTGTACTTTTTAAATCCTTATATTCAATCCATGGATTGCTATTGCTGTTTAATTTCTTATGGAACTGTATTTTGTCTCATTATTAATTTAATTTTTTATAGAATGGTTATATTGATTTTGTTATTATGTATTGCCTAAATACATTATTTTCAGATTTGTTATTTAAATATATTGGTTTCATGTTTTTAAACATATTATTTTCATATTTTTTTATTTTTCATTTTCATGTTTTTAACATATTTTCATATTCTTTGTTTTTGATTTTTATGGAAAATATGAAACTTATTAGTTTTTTTCTTGACTTCACTTGCATATGAATGGTGGTTCCATTTTAAGAGAAATGTTCACATTCTACTAAGAATTTTTTTTTTTCATTGTTGTATAATATACTTAATAATATGTGATGAAAAAGGAAAAAAAAGTTGTAGTCTAAATGTCATTATATATAATGGTCTATATAAGCTTTCACAATAATGTTATACTAAGGGATGCATTGAAATATTGCTGAAAGAAGCTTTTTGAATTAAATATTTGTTTTTGCATAACTTTTTTAGTTTTATTCATTTGCTTGTAAGCAAAAAATAACATAGATTATATTTATTCCATTTTATAATAAAGAAATTCATTTATAAGAAAGTTGACTTATTAAAAAATCAAATCAATTTTTTTGTTGATTCTCAACTTATACAAAATGTAATAAGCAAAAGTTTGCTATTCTAAGCTAAACAATAATTCTGATAATCCAATAACCAGTCATCGTTATGTTAACATCTACATCCAAAGATTATATTTTGTGAAACATAATACAAGCAATGATGATAAAAAAGCTAACCAAGACAAAATTTCTTCAAAATCAAATAAATGTAAATAATAATTTTATTTTTGGCAAACAATATTTGCTAATAAATTATGTTCAATGATTGTTTTTTGAAAACTTCTAATGGCTGAATGTTTTAAATTTCCTTTGTGTTTGATCAAATTTATTTTTATTCTTTATTTTATTTTCAGTAATTTGAAAATATTTATTAAAAATATATTTACAAATGATAATTATTCTTAAAAACATTTCAACTTTGCAAATATAAAAGAAATACATAAGATTAATAAAAGCAATGAATTTTTTCTTATTGGATAATTATCACACCCACTGATATAAATATTAAGTTTAAAAAATTAGATTTGTTTTAATTTGATTCTAAAACTGGACCGAATTATTGTTCAGATTACTTAAAGCTAATGAAATTCTATTTAAAATTCTGTTTATAGTTTTTAAAAAAATAAGAATTCTGCTGCATTCAATATGAATGATTTTTATTCAGTCAATTGCAAGTTGAAACCATATTTTACTGATTTTTCTTGACTTGTCTTCTTTATATTTTAGAATAAAATCTGAATCTAATCCTGTTATTCTTCTAAAGTAATAAATATTACAAATATTTTGTAAAAAAAAATCATAAATAGGTAAAACTACAGTAAATATGTTTTCATTTTAATGTCAAAAACAAAGGAATAAGTTCAAAAGCTCTCACAAAAGTTTGTGCTGAGAAAACAATAAATTACCAATCAGCAATATTATGGGCTGTTGTTTGTTTGTAGTACGATTTATTGTATGATATTAATATCTTGAAATCTTTTTTAATTAATAAATCACTATTATTATAGTTCCAATTTTGCCATCAAATAAACATAATATTGACAAAATAGTTAAAGATAGCTGCAAGAGAGTTAAAGTTAAAGTGATCATCAGCATTATAACATTTCAATCAACATATGGAAATACTAAAATAGTTAATAAATTGTTTAAAAATTACATTTAATAAATTTGTTTAATTTTGTTTGAGTAAGATTGTTTAATTAACATCTTCAAATGACAGTAGCATTAGCCGCTAACAGCAGTGGATTCATCAAAATTTGGTTTTCTTTTTAAAATTGTGGGAAAACTATAAGCATGACATTTACAAAAATCCCAGCATTCGCTGCTATTTGAATTTCTTTTTAAAATGGCATATCGTATGTTAAAATCAGACAAACTTTGGATTTTTTATTAATATTTTTATTAATAGGTTCATTTAATTTTTTTTTTCTGCTCAATTTACTAGATTGCACGAAGAAGAGAAAGGTACAAGTTTTGCATCGGCAAGACTGTGTAGTAAAATGGATTAAAGATGTCCCAATGATTCAAGGCTTTTATCCCGATAAAAACGTAATAGCGTAAGTATTCTTTTTTTTTTTTTTCATAGTATTTTTAATTTTTCTATTATTTGCATAATATTATTTTAAAATTTTTTATTATTTGATAAATTATAATTTATTAATGTTTGCGTCTGTATTAATGTGAAGTATATAAATTATACTTGTATTCAAATATAACATAGTGGTTTATGTACAATGTAATTTTGGGGCTCTGATCCAAGTTTGGGGCAACCTTATTTTATAGACATGATTCTCGAAAGATTTAATAATTTATTAGTATATTTGTATTAGTGTGTTTGTATTTGCACTTGCATGTCTGTGTTTTTATAACAAGTAATGATTTTTATATATAAAATTAAGATATTATAGAACAGTGCAATGTAAATTTTAACACTGATTATCAGATGTATAGAAAGGTTGCAGTTGATAAAGCAATCACAAAATTTACTGGGCATAGTACCATGTGAAAATATAAACTCTTAAAACCAATAAAGAGAGGTTTCAAGTGGTGTGTGTGGTGATAGCCACAATGGTTATGTATACCACATGGAATTGTATGCAGGCAAAGAATCAAATCCTGATTCTTGCCTATGCCTTGGTACTCATGCTGTGGAGTCAGTAGTTTTGCCACATCTTGCATCACATTATTTTCAAGTCTATAGCTAGCAAATCAGCTATATGCAAATAAATTATATCTCTGTGGGACAATAAATATAACAAGATAGCATCACTGGTGTGCACAAAGAATATAAACATCACTGGTGTACACAAAAAATATAAAATGAAGAGATGAAACTCATTTTATCATTGATACAGACAGTAGCCTTCAATTTCTAGTTTTGGATAGACAAGAAGCCAATTGCTATGATGACAAATGCATATTCACCTTCTGGAAATGATTTATTTTGTATCTTTTATTAGGATGAATCTTTTTCTTATAGATGCCTTGAGATTTGTTAACTTTTGGGGTATAAGATAAAAATGAAGAATTCTTATGTGACTATTTTTGAAGATTCTGAAGTTATGGATTATCTCGGGTAAAAAGTATTATAAATGGTTTGAATGAGAATTTTGCGAGGAATACAAAGAAATTATCAATGAAGATGTAATTTAAACTTAATTAAAGATAAATTAGAAATTATGAACAAACACTAAAGTAATAATTATTTTGGATGTTGAAATTTCTTTTTTTCCTTACTTTTTTTAATGGTAATCACTATTTGTCTTAGCATTATTATTTTCCTTAGTTTTTCTATTTTCTGTCAATATATAGGATTTTGTTCAGTTTTTTTTTTAATTCAATATGGCACCTAGAACCCTGATATATTTACACTTAATGTTTCTATAATCAATAATCTTTTTATAAAAACAAGTATAGAAATTATTATATATTTTCTTTTTTTTATCACAATAATTGAGTGGTTTTGTTCAAATCTATAAAATAAAAAGATTCAAAAGCAAGTATTTTGGAGTAATGATATTTAACCCACAAATAATTGTTATTAATATAATCTGTCTTATATAAATAACAATATTTTTTTATAAATCATTAAAAAATTAGAAAAATATTTTTATTTTATATATTTTTCTTGGGATTTTTCTATTTTTATAATTTCTTCCCTATTTAAAAATTTCAAAAAAAAATTTAATTCTGAACCGGGCATATTATAATTTTTGGTAGTTATTACTTAGCCGGGCTTGACCACTTGATGGCATTGTTGACAGGCAAAAACAATACAATGCACCATTACTGGATGTGATTTTTAACAACTTTTGTTTTTTAAAATACAGCGACTTTTTTTAATTTGGCTATAAGGAGATTTTTTTTTTTTTTGCTTTATTTGTATACCGCTGATATAGTAAAACTTTTACTTTTAAAACCAATTTTTATTACCTTTTTTAAAAATAACAAAAAAAAAAACACAAATAATTTTTGTCTCAGTGATGACCAAAGTCTTTCTCAACCCATGCCTCCACCCTAAAACAATTAAAATAAGTTCAAAACTTTTGATCTTTTTCAACTTTCTTTTTCTTTTTTTTTGTTATAAAAATATGGCGGCGCCTTTTCTTTTTCTTTTTTGGCTATACGGCGAGTTTGTTTTTGGCTTGATTTGTATTACGCAATGTCTATTTTGTCATTTTTAACAAACAACTTTTACTATTAATTCCAATTTTTGGATCCTTTCAACCCACCACACTCCAAAACATTACAATAATATCAAAACTTCATTTTAAAATACAGCGAGTTTTTTTTTTTTTTTGGTTATACAGTGATTTTTATCACGTGATGTATATTTTGCTCTTATAAAAAACAAAAAATTTGGGTATTTGGTATTAGAGCTGCGATGTTCACACTTTTGCCGTTTCTTTTCTTAAAAAAAAAATTGTAGATTTATCCGTATTTCTTTTTTTCTTAAATTTTGTATTTTTTTTTTGTTTAAATTTTGTCCAATATTTGTTTGAATTTCACTACAATATTACCTTGATTTCTTAATAATCATTCTACATTTTCGGTTAAAAATATTGTAATATTCAAATCGTGGTCAGTGGCATCACCTTTGCAGTTTCTTTTTTTTAAATAAAAATTGCAGATTTACTCGTATTTCTTTTTTAAAAATTTCGTATTTTTTTTGGTTTAAATTTTATCCAATATTTGTTTGAATTTCACTACAATATTAACTTGATTTCTTAATAATCATGTACTAAATATATTCTACATTTTCGATTAAAAATATTGCAATATTCAAATCGTTGTCAATGGCGTCACCTTTGCTGTTTCTTTTTTTTTAAAAAAATTGTAGATTTATCCATATTTCTTTTTTTTTTAAATGTCGTACTTTTTTTTTGTTTAAATTTTGTCCAATATTTGTTTAACTTTCATTACAATATTACCTTGATTTCTCAATAATCATGTACTGAATATATTCTACTTTTTATTGTTAAAAATCTTCCATAATACTGAAATATCTTAAACCGTCAATGGCGTCAGGTTTGCTGTTTTTTTTTTTTTTCTTGGAAATGCATCGTTTTCAACAACTTTTTAGATTTACTCATGTTTTTTTTACAAATTTTGTACAATATTACCTTATTTCTCAATAATCATCTACTGAATATATACTACATTTTTTGTTAAAAATCTTGCAATATTTCTTTGAAATTGGTTTTTCAAGGAAGAGTTGCCGGCAGATTGATATGAATGTCAACAATGTCAACAGGTATTAGAGCTGCGACATTGACAACGACTCTTGGAATGACGATCGACGCTCGACGTTCACGATGACTCTTGGAATGACGATCGATGCTGGGAAGATAGAAGACTAAAAAGTGTTTGAAGTGGTTTTGGATAAATTGTATTTATAGGATATTACAGCAAAATAAAGAAAAGTGTGATTTTCGTAATATTTAAAAACAAAAAAGATTTCACAATTTTATTTTTCTGTTGTTATCAGAAAATTTACACTAAACAATTAAATCTGATTTTCTTTCTTTTCTTATCAAGGCAAAGTATGACGTTATGAGATTATGAAACTAAATCAGGGCAAAGGCAGTCATTACAAATGCCCATTCTTGAATATATGTGTCATACACAAGACAAGCATAAAATTTTTGATAAAATGTAAAAAAAAAAAAATTAAATACAAATTATTTAAGAATTCATAAATTCTTTAATATTTTCTATAAAAACAATTGATACCCAAATAAAAACAGCTTTTGGCGAATAATTATCTAGTAACCTGTCTTCAGAAGCAGATATACTCAATGTAGATGCAGACGTGTTCGTGAAAAATATTTTAAATCTCACCGGGATGAAGATATGAAGACCTATAGATATACAAATTATACTATAAAAACTTAATTATGTGATATTAAAAAAAAGCTTAACATTTTATTATCTGTTAAGAGAATGAATAAAAATCAAAGATTTCATGTAATTATTAAAAAAAAAAATTACCAAATGCAAATGACATCTAGTGGTGTTAAACCTAAAAAAAAAAATGAGATAAACTTAGTGTATAAAAGTTTCATGAATCAAAAATATCATATAATTGTATATGTATGTGGATATTTTCTATCAGGCATTTATTTAAGCATCAATACCATTATTATTCTAGTCAGATTTACCAATTTTGTAATCTCTTGCTCTTTTCATTATATGTAATTATCCTTTTTTTAAAACAATCAAATCTAATAGGATTGTTCTTACAGTTAGTTGTCCATAGCCAATCTAGTTAGCCATCAAATATTCATCAGTAAATGGATATCTAGCTTTATTATCTAGATTGAAATAGCTCCTGGTTAAACTGAATTGGTATATAGGTAATCAATATGATAATTACAAAAAGCAAAATAAAAAATGATTGTAATATGATATGACCTTCATCATTTGTGAAGATTTCATGTTCTTATAATCACTGAACTTTATTTTTTCTAATATATCCCTTTATTCTTCTGATGCTTAATAAGTGTTACTTTGTTATTTAAATTTAGTTCAAACATTAAAGCTTTGTACAGTTCTAAAAAATGCTAAAAGAAATTGTTAAGAGCTGGCAAACTTCTGACAATCAAAAATCAGATAATGTCCCTACATTTGACAGCAATAATCTTGTGCAATACAGTAACTAAGGGAAATCAGTAGATAATTGATGGCAGCAAAACAATTCTTAGAATAATTTTCAACTTAGCTCACCTTTTGATAGAAAGTATTGTTATAAGATTTTTCCACGCAATTGCCACCTTACTATTCATGACATGTAAAAACTACTATTAAAAAGTCAAAAGTGCCTAAAATTAACTTATAACTGTGGCCAATAAAACATTTAATGGCTTAATATCAAGCCTATACTTGCAGAGAAACACACTGGCTAGAAGTCAAAACTTCATGATGTCTGAAAATATCAAGCCATATGGTGCAAAAATACTTCCAATAAAAAAAAAAAAAAACCAATAAAAAAGTACTGTCTATTATCCAGTGATTACTGATGCTCACAGAAAGATTCCAGAATCAAAACAAAAAAGATTACAATTATCAAATGATGATATTTGTTTAGGTAATGGTAATATTTTATCAAAAAGGCAATAATGTCTGCAATTAGAGAATATCTGAGATAACTAAAATATATAATTATTGACACACAGAGGCAAAACTCTCCATACAGTAGCACTACCCAGTCCAAGCCACTCTGATTTGCACTGAGTGGTGCTACTGTATGGAGAGTTTGTGTATGCATAAAGAATGGTATCGTGATGTTTAGTGTTTTAATATAACTATTAACTTAATTTGAATTTGTACAACAATGTAAACAAGATGATTAAGGTTCAAATTCTTAAGATGTTTAAATTCTTAGAATACATATGCATTTTATCATATGGTTTCAAAAACATTTTTCTTCAATATACTTCAGATACAATTATCATAAGCTTGAGTAATCAATACAGATGATAGTATTATTAAATCCATACTTCATACTAATTTCTGGCTGTTTTGCTTTTATTAGTGAGGATTTAGAATTTAAAACTGAATCTAATATCTCTTATGCATTCAGCAACAATTTTTAACAACTTTATACTATCAACTTAATTATTTGAAATTTAAAAAACTCTAAGATCAGGGTTATGGACATAATATTCTTACCAAATGGAGTTTATTAATTATTCAAATTTACAAATGATGATTAAGCATAAGTGCTTCTTTTTAATGTACACATTAAGACTAAGGTTGAGAGAAACATGATGTTTTGTTAGTAAGGACCATCCTAATCAAAGAATAAAAAAGGCATATAATTAGTGCAAAAATGAGGTCAATGAAAATATAGTTACTGATCTGATATCAGAATTATACAAGCAGGTTCGCTTGAATCTTAGAATTTTTTGAACTTCAAGCTATTAGCTAAATAATGTAATGAAGATAAAGATGCTTATTATAAGAATAATGCACCAGTACCAGCTTTGAATCCTAAATCCTCATTGATAAAGGTAAAAAATCAGAAACCAGCCTGGGAATGTAAATATAATAATACTATCATGTAATGGTTAAAACCTTAGAATATTCGAAGATAATTGCTCTGAAAGCAAACACTAACAATACAATGAGAAGGTCATGTAATATTGTGGATATTTAAAAAGCTTTTATATCATTTAAAATTAAAATTTGAAGAGTAAATTAAGATTTTTTTAAAGAAAAGTTAGAATTTTATTTAGATAATTGGCCTTTAGTTATTTCATCATTTGAAGAGTAAATTAAGATTTTTTTAAAGAAAAATTAGAATTTTATATAGATAATTGGCCTTTAGTTATTTCATCTAGGGAAGAGATAATTAAGATTTTTATGCCTTTAAGCAAGAAATCACTTTGAACCTTTGTAAGTACAATCATGATAAAGTAAGGACCCTTGGCTTTGCTTACTTTTGCAATTTTGTCTACAGCCAGGTAACTGATATTGGTCAATATTGGGTATGTGAGTACTCCTAAAGAATGAAGGTCATTTAAATAACTTTCATTACACAAGGATGTAATATGATATAATTAGCAATTCAAATAATGAGACAATAATCATATGTCTTCAGACACTGATTCCATGGATCATATTTACTTTTATGCTGCCCACCCATTCTTGGGTTGAAGATATCTGAGGTTAAGATGATCTTCTAGAAAACATGCTTTATTACCCTATCAAGTACAATTCTCCACCAGAAAACAAGTTGCTTCACACAAAATATAAAGTTGTTGAGTAGAACATTAGACTTTCCATCAAAATAAGCTACAGTTTCACCATCTAAGACTTGTTTCAAATCAAGATCTTTTTCTTCAGACAAATGAAAAATTATTGAGTAAGAGATGAAGAACTTGCACAATCTTAAATATTTTTTCCCCCCTAGATCCAACAGAAAAACCAGTTGGATTGATCTACCTAGATATATTTTGTATCTCTTCAACAAATTCAGAACTACTCATAGTTAATGTGCTTATTTAATTCAAAAATTAAATTTAGCAGCTTTAACTTACATGGCTGTGGCCAATTACAAAAATGTGAACCATATAGTTGATGAATGTAAATATTAATAATAATACTGACAGGTAATGCCAAAAAAAGAAGATACTACAGTGAAATCTATACAGATAATACAATTTACATTTAAAAACAATATTTTTACTTCAAGTGCATACTAAATGCGTTGACCAGCAAAAAAGTCTTTCGTCTTGCCACATGTTGTATTAGTGCACATTGGACATCGTAGAAGCAACTGTTTGCTACAAGACTGATTTCTCTTCAAATGCTGATGAACAAGGTCAGCTAATGCCTAAAAAAAAAAAGATTTTTCTTTTTTTTAAATAATAAATTATATAAAAACAGTTTATACAATTTATCCAAACCGCTTCAAACACTTTTTAGCAAAACTCTTTATTTGTACATATACAAATAAAGAGTTTTGCTAAAAGGTGTTTGAAGCAGTTTGGATAAATTGTCTTTATAGGATATTACGGCAAAAATAAAGAAAAATATTTTTGATTCTAAAGATCAAACCACCTCCTATCTAAATTGAAAATGCTTTTAATTATAATTTACAATAAAAAACGAACTATAAAAATTTCCAAAGCTTAGTATAGGTAATTTAATTTAAATTAAATAATAAAGAATTATGAGATACTACTATAAAAAAAAAAATAATAATTCCTTCACATTTAACCTATAACGAATACATTAATGCATTACACTGTTATTGTTTTTTTTTAATTTAGAAATAAAATTCAAAAATATTTATTTAATAACTTTTCATTGAACTAAAAATATTTTAATATTTGTACTCTTTTTTTTATCATATGCCAATACTAGTAGAAAGCTACTGTACAGCTCTTAATATTCAGATGCTACTATAAATTATATAAAGCAAGTGATAAGCAATGGTAAATTATTGCAAACAGTGATCAAATGCTATTACTTCATCATAATATTTCATTTCCTAGTCGCTCCATGGGATATAAAAATAATTTAGTATTCATACATACATACATAGCATGCATATTGCTTACTAATTATAACTTCTCTTGCTTTTATATTTAATCAGATAGTGATATCTAATCTAGAGATAAAAGAAATCACTAATTAAAACCAATGAATATTGGATTGTAGTGAGACCTAGCTCTAATGCTTATTATAGCCTTCTAGTAGAGAACAATGATTTTCATTGTATACACCTAGGGACTATCTTTTATTTGTCTTACTACACAAGGTAATATTACTGTGGTTTTCAACAAATGCCAACCGACCTATATGTTTATGTGTTTGGCACTAACCCAGAATCAATATATTTTAGTGATCTCAATTTTGATGATATTTTGGCATAAGGATAGTAAAAACAAATCAATTAATTCCCCAATATAGCAGTTCTACTCTAGTGCCATCTATTGTTACTTTAAATAATTAGTGATTACTAAAAGTTGTTTTGGGATATTCCCAAGCTTTACTGATTAAAAAAAAAAAAACTATGAAGATTTAATTGAGCTATGGCATCTGACAATTAAAGTAGACAATTACTCTTGTCCTATATTTTTTCAAACCAGATACTAAAGTAAAATATTTAATAAAATCAATGTGCAGTAGATAGCAACACAACCAGATTACCATAGCAATTTTATGATTAGACATGTAAATCAAATCAGTGTCTAGAAAGCCAAACAGTTAAAAACCTGTTGTAAGAGAATCATTGTTATTATATTTAGCATTCACTGATTGTACTCAAATGTAACTCTTAATAGCAATTAAAGGCAAAAATCTCACCATTTATTTTATATATCTACAGAGTGAATCTAACTTAGAATATGTCTTTGTATTCTCCATTCAATTGTAATAACACCAATAATAATGTCACATGACTTTCTCATCTGTTTATATATATGTTTCTAAAACATGTTCATTGTATTCTAAAGCAGTGGTCTTCAACCACCGGGCCCGGGCCGCGGAAGTTTTCTGCCGGGTCACGCTAGACTGGCAAGAAAGTTAGTAATAACAAAATAAGATTTTAAACTTTTAATTAATATAAACAGTTTTTATTTATTTTTTCATCGCATTTTTACTCTGTTAAAAAATAAGAAACAGAACAAAAACGAAATCTAATCAATCATACATAAATTAATTTGTTTTTCTATTTATCACAGATGTTTATGGAGAGATAGAATTAAATTTATTATTTTTCTAAAAAAATTCAAAATTTTTTAAAAAAGGTTTTTTATTAAACAAACTCCAGTTGTCTCTTGATAGCTAATCACGGTTGCTTGTCGGCATTGTTTACGTGTTAAAACAAGATCAAAACTTTTGACTTTTTCAAGTTTCGTTTTTTTTTTGTTTAAAAATATGCCCACTTTTTTTTGGGGCCTATAAGGTGATATTTTTTGTTTTTATTTGTATACTGCTAATATACTAAAACTTTTATTTTTAAAACCAATTTCTGTTAACCTTTTTTTAAAAATAAAAACAAACAAAAAATAACTTTGCGATTTTTTTTTTTTGGCTTTATTTCTATTATGCGATATCTATTTTACCATTTTTAAAAAAAAAACTTTTCCTATTAATTACATTTTTTGATCCTTTCAACACACCAGCACAAAAAAAAAATTACAATAACATCAAAACTTCAGACTTTTACACGTGTCGTTTTATTTTTTCAGATTTAAAATACGGCGAATTTTTTTTTGACTGTACAGTGATTAATTACGCGATTTCTATTTTGCCCTTATTACTATCAAAAGACAACCTCCATATATATATAACCATCTTGTATATTTAACATTAAATACAGATAATACATTTATCATAATCATTGCCATGTGATTACACTAGCTATGATATTTCCCAACATTCAGGTGAATAACATTTTATTCTTGAATGTTTTAACAATGAAATAATAAACATAGAAATGCAAGCACATTAATGAGAACGATTGGTATTGTACTGTTTTCTGTGTTAAGCATGTGAAGGTGAGCAACACCATTACAATACACAATAACTAGTGTGCTGTTTTGGTCAGTCATAACAATTATGCTTATCTAAGGCTAAGCAGATTAAATCTTTATGAAAATTTATCTATAAACTTCTGCCGGTCTGCGAAATCTTATCTTTATTTTTGCTGGGCCGCAGGTGTGAAAAGGTTGAAGACCACTGTTCTAAAGCTATCTAATATAAGTTTCAATAATCCATGGATAACAAGATAGTGTAATGATGCAAGATCCGCAGATCAGTTCCTAGTTTTTGACTTCATCAGTGAAGACTAAGATTCAAAGTCAGAATTGATGCCCTTATGGCATCTAACAATCACATTTTAATCTTTATGGTATTTAAGCTAATGATCTAAAATTCAATAAAACCCTAAGATTTTAAACTCAAGCTAACTTGTATAGTTATATAGATCTCAGTATTGCCTTGAAAAGTAGACAGCTGCTAAACAAACAATTACATTATTTCCAGTTTTAATCTTAATCCTCACTCACTGATGAAGACAAAAGCCAAAAACCAGTCTATGGATGAAGATACTACAGTAATAGGGTCATCTGGTGATCATTAATTACTCAAGTTTACAGTAGATAGCTCCAGAATAGAAAGAAAAGACCTATTCTGAAAATTCTAATACTATGCAAGCTAAAAATTTATCAACTAAAATTCAAACCATTTCTTTCTTATACTGTTTTTTATTTATGTTTCCAGTCTTTATTTAACTCACTAGTGCAGTCAAAATATAAGTAAGTTTAAAGACAAAAAAGAAAATACTTAAGCCAAAGAAATAAACAATTTTTACTTTCACTAACTATATCAACATTAGATCAATATGGTAAACTGCTATAAAAGAAGCCCCAAGCTATGTTCATATTTAAAAAGCCTCCTCTCTTATTATAAATGCAACTATTATCTTATATTTGATTTTTTAATCAGAGTAGGATTTAGATATCAACAAAACAAATAACTGTTTGAATTAGTGCCATGTAAAGGGTAGAAATATGTGAAAGATTCATTAAAAAGTGATATTTCAAACAAAATTCATCTTATATAATGGAAACACAATTGGGAAAATTGCATTTAATTACATATCGCCTACTATTTAAAGAACACAATGTCACAATATAAGTTATCTGATCAGACTTTAATTTCATATATACTTATTGGGGTACTAGTCTTATAACTAATGACGCCGCTCTATGGCACCGTTTTGGTGCTAAAATACATAAAAATGCCATTTCCGCGGCCGACACGTTCGAACCCGCATTTTCTATAATACAACTTTTTTGTTGTGCTACAGATTTCAGGCCACTATGTCGCATCGCAGTACAGCATGTATGTCGCATCGCAGCAAATACATTTTCCGAATTCGCATAGTTTATAAAATAGTTACGGCTTGTTGAGAGGGTGTGTTTTTTTGAATTCGATGGAAATGTTGTTTTCATTGGATTTTTTGTTATTTTCAATTATTGAAATGTTCAGATTTTGTAAAGTAATAATTATCAGACTTTTTAGACTGTACTGTATTGAAGTTTTAATTGGGAAAATGTTGACAAGATATATGTGTAAAGTGAGTTGGAATTAGGTAACGCTTCAAGTAACGTACTGTTCGTAACATTCCATGAGACAAACACGATTCTATTGTGTGTATATTTTTGAAGTAAAAAAAAGTGGTGACACAAAAATATCCAGTAAGAAAAGTACAATTTTGCACTGTTTTTTTATAAATTTCATAAAAAGCATATATTATAAACATGATTAATAAGTAAAGAAGACATTTTTGTTGTTATTTTAAAAAGTTTTAGTTTCTTTCTTTTCTCCGACTATGGTTATACTTTGTTGAATATAGTTTACATTTATTGTTATCATTTATTTTATAGATGTTACTAAAAAAAAATATTTACAAAAATACGATTTTGATATTTTTTATTTTAGCATTACAAACAACAGAACACTAAACCTAAACCTAATCCTAAAACTAACCCTAAACCTAACCCTAAAACTAACCCTAAACCTAACCCTAAAACTAACCCTAAACCTAATACTAAAACTAATCCTAAAAATAACCCTAAACCTAATCCTAACAACTTTTACTTTTTGTTGTCATTCTATTTGAAGTAAAAATAATGGTAAAGCCATAACCTCAATAAAAGAATCTCCGACAGAAAATTGATTTTTCTAATAAAGCAAAATAAAAAACACGAATCAAATTGTAATTTGTTTATTTTATTTTACATTTATTATTATCATTTAATTTGTATACGTTAATAAAAAATAATATTTAAAAAAGACGATTTTGTTTTGTTTTTATTTTCGCATTACAAAAAAAAAAACAAATCAAAATGATTAAAATCAATGGCCCAGGAATGTTCATATTTTATAGTTTTAGCGTGAAAATGGCGCCATCAAATGGCGTTTTTATCTATAAGACAAGCACCCTTATTGGCATTGATTGTTTTTATTCATGAAATGATTTCAGGGCAGTAGAATAACTTTATTGAAATTTTTTATTCAATAGCATGAAATTATCTTATTTGAAGAATATCAAAATATTTTCACTGTGAATTAAGAAGGTTTAGTATATTATTTTAAAATTTATCATACATTTTGAAAAAAAAAACAAAAAATAAAAAACATACTTTGAGGTTTTACCACAATTTGAATAATTATATCTATTTCGAACTTCTAAATAAAACATAAAATAAAAAAATTTTAAATCTAAATTTCTTAATAAATCAAAATTCCAAATATGCAACCTAGTCTCTTCCTATGTTGCTTTTAAAGTCATTAATCTTGTGTTAAGATTTGTAGAGGTCCCTACAATCGCATCTAAGTGCATAGTTTTAAGGTTATAGCCTTAATATATATTATTTTAGATAAAGAGTATGCACTTAACAAATTATTAATTACAACTTTAAATTGTCTTAAAAGATTTCTAATTATAAGAGCTTCACACTGACTCACTGTAAATCGAAAGATTTTGCGTATGTTAGCTTGTAAAGAAATTGTGAACTTAATCAGTGAAGTAATTAATAGCTTCACACTCTCAAATCAAAATGCTTTAGATTCACCTATATAATTAAAAAATGGGTCGAAGATAAGAGTGGCTGCTCTTATCTTTTAAAGTTGTTAATCTTATGTTAAGATTTGTAGAGGTCCCTACTATCGAATCTAGGTGCATAGTCTTAAGATTATAGCCTTAATATATATTACTAAAACTAATAGAGAAAATCTTCGGAAGTTCAAAAATCTTAATATTAATCTATATTATAGCTTGGTAAATATGATGGTAGAAATAAGTAGCAATAGAAAATATTTAAAAATTCAGCAGTTTCTCAAACATCTAAAGCCATAGTTATCCTGGTATTTCTAAACTATAGTTACAAATGTGCTAATAATCAGGGTCAGTTTCATATCTGATTGTGAATAGCAATTAAAGGCCTCTCTAAATTCACTCTCACGATATTATGGATCACATACTACAATACTAATTGAATATTTAATAAAATTAAATTACACTCTTTGTATTCTGCTTCTATTTACACATAATTAAATAAAAAAATGTTGTGAAATTTCTCATAAACACTCTTGTGCCTTTGTGTTTTAAATGCTCCTATCCATATTTTTCCTATGTTCTTAAAAGCCTTTCTGGATAATCAAATGCTTATCAGAAACAGAACTGTCTATTGAAAGAAATTATGATTTGATCTGCATAAGATCAAACTATTCACATTTAAGAAATTATTCATATATCTCTCATATTTCAAAATATTTATCTATTCTAAAGAATCAAATATAGGTTATACATATTACCTAACGATGAGTATGGATTAGTGTTAATTATAAAAATAAAACCAATATATATAAAATGTATTTCTATACAGCATTTTGATAAAGATAAATTATGTGTACTTTTAATTTCTCATTCTATCTAATCAATAGTTTTTTAAACAACAAACATTTGGAACAATAATGTTTTGTAAACAAGCATTTGGACCAATGCTTTTAAACAATCTCCTACAAAATGTTGGATATGAATGTACTGTAAGACCAATCACTAAGGACTATGGAAAGTTAGCCTGCAAATTATGAACTTAGAAACAGAGAACCAACTCAAAGAAAGAGAAACTAAGGCATCTCTTATTCTTCTAAATCTCTACTCCTTTATGGCCTAGCAAAAGCACATTACAGGCTACACTGGATCTTATTATTTTTATAAGCCTTAAAATTAGAAACATACTAGATATAACAATATGTAAATAGACATTAAATGTATTCTATGATTTTATTTTATAACATTTAACCTTTAAAAAGTGTTCATATAACCAATTAATTTTTGAATTAAATATATTAATTAATTTAATGACACTGTTTCCTTTTAATTTGGCTTCAATGCTGTAATAATTGATAAATACTGAACAAAGGCAGGGACATTGAGAGGATGTTATCATTAGGATCAATTGAAGAGGCTCATTCTTCCAAAATACATTTTGAGAATCGTTTGTCTTTTTTTTCTGATGTCTTTATTTATTTATTTGCAGTATAGCAATATTTAAACAGTACTTTTAAAAGTATATATATATTTTCCATGAAACAATCTGTGAGATGACAATAAAAAAATTTGATTTATATATAACTGCATTCCAAAAAGTTTTGTCTCTAATTCAAAAACAAAAATCAATCAACATTTACATGACAGAAGTGATGTAAATTGGTTACAATTATTCCATGGATCGAATCATCATTTTTTGAAAAAAATGTGTTTTTGTTTTCTTTTACTTCCAACTTCCAAGAACCTAAACTTGCCCATACATAAATGTTTGGGCCGAAAGGATGGGTGGAATCATTCCATCTTTTCTAAAAAACTATATCTTGTGTCTGGAAAAGTGAGAGTATTCATTTATAATTTATCTTTAAAGCGCATGTGCATTGACTTAATCGCTAATATCATTAATACAGAACGTTTGCAAAATTGATCTAAATTATAAAATTCATGACAAATTATTATAACAGTGAAATAATACTGCTTTAAACAAAAGTGATTTTTAGATTTCACTAACCAAATACAGACACAAAATCCTTTAACACAAAATATTTAAAATAAAAGATGCTCCTAGTCTTGTACATATCATTGCTGCAAGTTATCAACGACTTTGAAGCATTGTAGAAAAACAGAAATAGTATATGACTGTACTTAATTTCAATTAAAGTTATGGAAAAAATGGACACTGAAATAGTCTTAATAAAAAAGATTTTCAAATCTCTAATCAAGAAAAACTATTTTGGCTTATGAAAGGAAAATCTGTACAAACCCTATTACTGTAATAAATTTGTAAAAGCATGAATATCAAGAAAAACTTTTTTTTTTTAATTGATATTAGAACTGAATAAAAAAAGTTCATCCTAAAACAGAAATGTATTTAATTGTTGACAAATATAGTGTGAACAATAATATTTTTCTTTCTATAAACTAGTATTTTATTTAAATTTCCTTTTCCTAAAAATTTTATCGTTTTGCATACAAAAAAAATGATAAATAATACATACCATGATACAAAATTTATTTTGCTAAATTATTCTCAAAAACAATGCTGTTTTATAAATAAACAGAATGCCTTATTGTCAGAAGTTGATATCAACTTAACAATAGTAATTAATAATAATAAATTTTTTTTAAAAAATATTAATATTATTCTTTTTTTACAAATTAAATTCTAATGATTGTCATAAAATACTTTGCAATGAATTATTACAATTTTAGTACAGTGATTTATTTTTTAGATGCTATAAAATCTGTTTAACATGAATAATTTTCACAGATTTCCAATGTTTAATATTAATAACTTCAACAGAAAATTATAGATGATTCTATGAAGATGTGAAAATAGGCAAAAATAAAATATAAATACAGAAAAAAATATAATGATTATAAGTAATTTATGATAAAGCAAATCAAGTCCTTCAGGCATAACTGGACAAATAGAAATGAATTTAATTTTAAACAAAGTATAAAAAATTGCACTTCACTTAAAAGAATTAAAATGACAAAAAATATTTAGTCTGTAAGAATAATCAACAATAACATGATCATAAAAATTATTGCAATGATAAATATACTATTGAAAACCTAAAGAAATTGAAAAGAATACTGATTTAATGGATGTAATCATACTGCCTACAATATCAATGGTTGGACTTTAGATTATTATTTTTTTGTAGTAAAACAGATATATATAATTCACTTCAAGATAAACATCTTCCATCTACTCCTTCATAAGGGAATATTAAAAAAGAAAGCATTATTTCATAATCAATTGATAGTTGGTCAAGACTTTTATGGGTTCTTTTGTTTACTCTATCAGATACCCATTTATTAATAAATAAATGAATATCTAGCTCTATACTGTCTATTGGCTAAGAAATTCTTCAGCTATCTAAAAAATTCCCATATTCCAATTTGTGTTAGAACTTTATGTTAGAATCATGACTTTATGAATTCATTAAACACCATCTAACTAATATCATGTGCATTACACATAGCCCCTTATGGTTCTAGTAAACTATTAACTGTGCAGCCTTTGGTGGTGCTGTTTCTAGTTAAAAACAGAGCGTTATAACATTACCGGGCCGCTAGATTTTTTTTATCTAATAGATCATATTTTAACATACGGCTGTAATTTTTTTTTTTTAATATTTAATATATTGTTGTTGTTTGTTTTGGACATAATTATTTATTTTTTTTAATATTTAATATATTGTTGTTGTTTGTTTTGGACATAATTTTTTTTTTTTTGTTTTCATTTGATAAATTTAAAACTATAAAGGAGACTTTGACCTTTTTTGGATCTCAAAAGTACAATACGCCTTTATTTGGGGAGGGGGGGGATTTCCATTCTAAATCTACTGTTTCTTTTTTACATACGTCTTTTATTTTTTGGTTTTGGATTCGATACATTTCAAAGTAATAAGGGACAGTTTTAACTTTTTCAATAAAACATCTGGTATTTTTATTCTTTTTTAACAACAAAAATTAAACTCGGATTCATTTAAAAAATCTACTTAATGTGCTATTGATTTAAAACAACAACAAAAAACCTTATATTAATTCTAGACTTATAATGCTTCCTGAAGAATTATGATGATTGGAATCTAATCACAAACAAATGAATCTCAACTGACTTATTTTTCTTCAGTGTGATCAAAAAATTTGAGAATTCTTTAATTACACTAAAATATAGTTGGTATAAAAACTATTTTTTACACTTTAAAACTTAAATGTAGTTAAAAATTTAGACTAGATTAGTTGAAAAAAAATGTATAAAAAACAAGCTTCGAAATTTGTATTTCGTAAACAAAAAATTTAGAAATTCAACATAAGCACTGTTCATGATGAATGCAAAATATCCAAACGACATTCCATATTTTGCCATGATATCTATGAACCTATGTACATCAATTCACTCAATTTCAAGCATTCTCCTATAATGTATTCTAAACTTTCACTAATCAGCATCTCAGATTTTGTTTCGATAAATCATTCAATACATTGCATTTTTTTTCTATATATATTCACAAGAAACAAAAAGAGACTGCCATAATGACAGATACTTCACAAGCACCAATTACCAGTATTCTGAGAAAATTATATGAGTTCCTCTTAAGATGAAACCTGTGCAATGTTTCTACAACTCACAACTTTGCTTTTATTACAGATTAAAATTATAAAGATAATTTATATCCATTCAGACAATTTGAAATATTTGGAGAAAAAACAAATCCTATTACTTACATTAAAAATTTTAATTGCTCTTTAGTAGTACAGTTTTCAATAGGAGAAAAATTGTTTATCAGTTAAAGTTAATGCCAATATATACTAACATTACAACATCTTATTAAACTATCACTAACAACCATAAAGAAAGATTACTGTAATAAATTAAGATGCCAAACAAAACGATTTAATGATTTCATCAGTATTTAACATTTTAAATTATATATTCTTTATGTTTTTAATATTTGTCATTAAAAGTCTCATAGTACAATGATCTGTCTGTCATATTTATAATCTGAATTTGAATTCAGACTGAGTAAAGTTAAAACTTTTTCAATAGACTTACGATTTTCATTTCAATAGCAGCCTACAGTCAAATAAGTTAATTTCACAGTTAATCTTAATCTTAGCTAGAAAATAAAACAATGATAAAATCTCTCAAATCCTCACAACTTAATAATTGGTGATGTCTTCTATGCTCTATGAAGAACTGTTCTCAAGCAGGCCATTTAAAGACTGTTTTATCTTTTTATCTAAATATATATATACTGTCTGGTTTTTTTTCTCTTTACATTGTACTTACATTATACTAAGGTTTTGTTCTCTATAATGTCAGGTATAATAATTAAAACCTATTCACTTATTTATTTATTAATACATCTATATATGCACATACGTATGCATGTTCTCTACCTAGAGACAAGTTGAGTAACTATGTAACAGATACTATGATCACTTGATTTGAACTAGTTTTCTAGCATTTGTTAGTTTTTAAACATATCATAAAAATGCATATATATATTTAAAAAGTACACGACATATTTTTTTAATTACTTTATGTAAATAAAGATTTATTTTTAAACCACTTTTCAAATTACAACCATAAAGCATCATCTTTTGTGGATACAGCTATTTCTTTCCTTACATGTTAATCTCAGTATTTTTTCAGTAAAAAAAACTCATTTATCATTTCTTTTCAATATGAAAGTCATTAATAGTTATTACTACAATAGTTCAAGATACACCTCAATCAACACTATTTGTCAAATTCAAACTATTTAGAAATTCATATCAAATTTTGAATAAAATAACAGTAGATTAATATTTTCAAATTAAATACCTATATACTCAATATTATAAATAAACCAAATTACCAAGAACTAAATGTAAATATATTCATCAAAAAATGTAATTGAAATGAAAAAACAAATCAAACACACAAAATTCATGAAGATATGAGCAATCAACAACCTGATATAAACACTTAAGCAAAAAACATAATTTTGAAAAAAATTGACTTATCAGTTTTTCAAATAGGAAGATATGAATATTAATATCCACTTTAAAATGCCAATTTGCTAAAATGTGGAGAAAACAATAACCTTTATAGAGATGCAGATGTATAGAAAGATGAAAAAAAATTTTGCATACAAAATATTACTCCAATAAGCCAGCTCACTTGAAAATTATCATTTATAACATCTCTTTTCTAATAACCTCTTTTAATGCTATGTAATTTTTATTATTCTATGCACATATATAAAAAAAATCTCAGAAAGTTAAGCGGCCATTTGAAAGTCAAGGGATTAATAATTTTATTCTGTATTGAACATTATGTTTATTAATGCTATTCACTTAGTATAAAATTTTTATAGGATTCAGTGACTCCTTCTAATTTAGCCTTATAACTTATTTCCCCACCACACACACACACCCATACACACGAACGCCTATATTCTCCAACCTTATTTATTTATAAGATATTCATAATTACATAAAAAAAGGCTATGATAAATACTTGAGTTTAACTTACTAACCTGAAATTATAAATAAAACCACAATTATAGATAATTACAATAATTAAGCAGAATTAATAAATCTTTCACACAACTAGCTTATACAAACTCAAATCTTTGTGTTTTGTGGTAGTAGTATAATGGAATTATAATACTTCTACAATTGTTGGTATATACATATAATTATTATCAATTATAGAAAATAAATCCCAAATGTTTTGTATTATTAATTTTATTCACTATTCTAATATTCATTTCACATAAATAATAATAAAAACATACAATTACATATTTTCTGGCATCCAAAACACCATAGTCTTTTGATGATAAAATTTCTTTGAAAGAAAAATAAAACCAAGAAATTTGGTGAGTTAACTTATTGTTTTACAATATATTGTATTAAAACAAGCAAAACTCTCCATACAGTAGTGTCACTCAGTGCCAACCAGAGTAATCAATGGATGCCAGAAGGCTTGTGCATAAAATCCCCATCTAGTGCCTACTCGTCCAATATCCCCAGACTAGTTTCAGGGTTGTGGCCTTCGTCAGTGAGGAGCTTTGGATCTGAGAACACTGCACCTAGATCTTAAGATCTAATGCAACCCTCCAGCAGCCACCTTTTATCTCTACTTAACTACAAAACTATGAGAATAAAATTGAAAACACAATAATATTTTCAGTCTAAGCTCAATAGCTTATATAGTCATATGAGTCTGAACCAGTTCAGTACCCATACATTTTGGTGTCTTTGGCTCTTTATCAACCATAGCCACCACTATCCTATTAGGCAGGACTGGTGTTAAACCACTAAACATCACATGATCACTATTTCTTATGCTAGCACATTACTGTTATTAAAACAAGCAAAACTCTCCATACAGTAGTGCCACTCAGTATAGAGAGTTTTGCTTGTTTTAATAACAGTAATGTGCTAGCATAAAAAATAGTGATCATGTGATGTTTAGTGATTTAACAATATATTATAAATGTAATTAAATATCTATGGTGAAATGAGACTATAATTGTCTTTGTCTTATATTGGATCTTTAGTGTTTAATAGTAAATAATAAATTTGGACACTATTGAAAAAATATGATGGTTATTTATATTATATTCATGCTTTAAAATAATATATGTGGCATAAAACTATTTATATAAAAAGCTTTGGTTGTTATTCTGATATTGTGCATTTAGATTTCTAGTATAGCTGACAAGGCTAGATTGCAGCTGAAACATATGTAGTATGGCGAAGACTTTATTTTATATTAGATAGTGATTAATCATATTAAAATGTAACTTCACACAAGAAAATATTATAATTCACTCCATATTTGTTTCAAATAATAATACTTACAATTTATTGGTTTTAAGAAATCTATTTTAACTATTACCATTCCTATTATAAATGTTTTTTAAAAATTAAAAACATTACTGCAATGTTTTTGTTTTTAATAATAAACAAACATTATAATCCAAATTTTATTATTGTGACCACTAAACTTTTGGGGTGCTGTCTGTCTTATAATATACAAGTAATGTATATTTAGTAATATAATTTATTGTTATTAGAAAGACAGCTTCTACTTTTTTGGATAGTGCACAAAATGTTATTTAGATGCAAAACTTTTTAAATAACTGACTTAATGAATTTATGGTATTTAAAAAAGTTCAACAATTTGTTATTATCATATCAGAATCTTTATGATATAAGACTTTTAAAAATATCCAATTTTACTTTTTAAACATGCAATAAAGTTCTTTTTATCAGGTCATTTGAGAAAAGAAAGAATAACATTATGTGATAGCAAACGAACAAATAACTATTTATTTATCAACTAATTTTTTTGAAGCTTTCGACAGTCATTAAATATCATTCAATACAGCAGTCCATCTGCGTTCACTGGCATTTAATTGCAAATTTTCCATGGATACTTGAAATCAGGAATAGTAGGGAATGGAAGATAATATGCATGTGTAACACAGACACATACACTTGTGATACAACTGAATTTTTAAAATATATACTTTTAGACATCAATAAAATAAAGAACAAAATAATAAAATAATGTAATTATAAAAAAGACAATACAGAACAGAAACAAATCTAGAAAGAGGGAACAATCACATATTCAATTGACAGATAATTCATAATAGTGCTCATATAGAAGAAAGTATGAACATTTATGAATTCAAATTTACAAATTTCTAATTTTTTACTTCTTTAATATTTATTCAAACTATGGCTAATGGTAACTGTGGGTCAATTTGTGGATACACTCTAAGGATTTATTTGTTTACTATTTTTTTTAAATATAATTTTCATGAGTATTATAAAATGTTTTATATGTAAAGTACTATAACCCTCAACATTCTATTCAAGAACAACACACGCATTTAGATTATAAATAGAGTAACCTGTAGCTAAATTTTCAAGATTTATTTCAAGTAATAATTTACTAAGGCTGTAACCTTAGAAATAAGCGTCTGAAAAATACGAAGGTAGGGACCTCTATAGGTCTTAAAACACAAGCTTACGCTATGAAGAAGGAAAAAATAACAAGTGAGAAGCCAAAAATACAGTAATAAATCATGCATTTTAATATACTCACACACCTTACCTTAATAAAGATGGGACTGTCATTAAGTGAAGCAGCACGCCGAATATTTTGTGCTCCTACCTACAAAAAAAAAAACAACACGTATTTCTTTTTTTTTTAAATAAGATAGCAAAATTAAACTAACAAAACATCCTGAAACTAATTCATCATCAATTTTCAAATATTATCAACATATTACAGGATGAATGTCTTATTAAATTTATTCTAGCTTATTTTTATCTAAAGCTTCTCTTCTCCTTATTATTTTAGTAAACTTCCATATTATATTTATCCATTTTATTTTTACAAAACTTAAATTGAATTGATGGAAGTATTGTTATAAAAAAATTTTTGTTATGACACAAATAAAACTCACTGATTGTATTGCAAACAACTCAATATTGAAGACAATGTCATACCATGAATTATTGCCAGTAATAAAGGATTTGAATAAGAAATGTTGCAGATTGGTTTGGCCTTGTATTTAGATCACTTCACAAATCTTAGATATGAATCCAATAAATATCTTCATTAATGGATTAAAATATCATATCAAGATTTGACTACAAGTACAATGTATATACTCAATTTTAGTTGTAATTAGAGGAAATTTGAACACAGTCTTTCACATGTATGTATCTCTTTCACATGTATGTGGTCATTTGTATCAGTTATGTTAGATGGAATAGATAGCTGAAAGGAGCTTGAAAATCTGTGTTCAAATCCTCTCTAATTAAATCATATCCATATTTGTAAAGAATGATATGTTTCATATCATGCTCTAAGAACACAATTTAGATTAAATAGAATAATACTTTTAATATTAAACAAAATCTAATAAAAAAATAATTGATTGTTTATAATCTAATTATAGGAAGATAAAAATGTGAACAGAATTTAAAAAGTTTAGTATAATAAAAATCCTTGAAAATGTTCTAGGAAGATGTATGAAATTTGTCTGTGTATATATTTTAGCAATATGAAGCCAATTAATTATTTTTAAAAAAATAGACAATTCATTTTATGAATGTTTTCTTGATTGTTAGCCACAATGATTATCCTTAAATATCTTTTTCTAAAGTTTAAAATTTTGAACCTGAGGGCTTTATTACAATCAGATATTTCCTTTAATATTTTATCCTCTAGTAACAATAGATCCCATTTATTAACAATAATAGATGATAGTTTGGCTCTGAATTGATTAAATCAGAAAAATATTCAACTTTCTTAGAAAATCATCAGCTACTTGAAATGAAAAGAATTTATAGCTCTATTCAGTTTTAATGCCAAATTGAGAATATGGAAAGCTAACAATAATAACCACTATGCTATGAAACGCTTCCTTTTTCAGCCATCTATGAAATTTTTTTTTTTAAAAGTATATATATAGTGAATTAAGGTTTATTCTTAAATTATACCTAAAAACTAATTAAGTGGTCACAATCGCTAATACATAGTCTCCTTACCTCTTTGCCCAGTTCGTCAGCATATTCAAGATCCAATTCATGAAGTGTCTCAATATGGTCACTTGTAAATGCAATAGGGACGAGAAGTAAATTTTTGTGTCCTCTTTTAACAAAACTTTTAATTGCTTTATCTGTTGCAGGTTCCAGCCAGGGCAGAGGACCTACCTTAAAAAAACAATTGCAAAATATTCAGATATTACTAAAACATATAAACTATAATGAAGCTAGAACATATATATTTAAAAGCGAAATTTTAATTTACTGAAATATAAAACTATTAAATTAAAGCACTTAGCGCTATCAAGAGACTACTTGCTCTCATACTCATAGCTGTTGTTGTGATCAGCTGTAAATTTAAAAAAGAAAAACTTTAAACATTTAAACAATCACTCAAAGATGATAATGCTAATGATAAAAAAAAACCAGAAAAGTTTCAAAATTGGTATCTTATTAGATGCCTTATAATTTCAAAAAAATTTCTTTTCAATATTTACATTCTTCTTTGGAATATATACATATAAAACAAATAGTCCTTTAAGACCCGGAGATCTGCTCACATTACCTTGATTTTCTTCATGACAACCAGGCCACTGCTTATACATCTTGTAGACTATATAAAAGTACTTGATAAAATATATATTACTTTTAAAAAAGATGTTGTGTCTGACTTTTGTTAACTCAGTTTCAAAATCTTATTAATAAATATGATTGGCTACATCCGGACTACTCAGACATATTTTACAAAGTATCCAAATAGAAATTAATTAAATTATCCAGTGTACAAGTGGAATGCATAATCTATTAAATATCCCAAAATATAATCAATATATGTAAATAACTACACTAGAGCCACTGAGATATACTTTACAAGAAATCTGATGAAAGATCAATTGTTCTTGAAACAAACATATGATGTCTGACAATGCTTCATTTGTCTACTAAGCTCACACTGTATCAAGATATAACCTTGAAACAATATGATACTGTCACCTTTGATTAATATGAAACCACTTTGCAACAATAATAGCACCCTAAATATCAGTAACATTTGTCAATAATGTATCAACTCCATCTATGTTATATTATACTAGTACTATATATACATTTTTTATAAAATATCCAATGAGATCAATTACTTCTCGAGAACCCTACTCTACCAATGCAGCAAACTGCACAGGATAATTTTACCATAAATCAGAATTGAAACCAGTGATTTTTGTTGTTATACTGTATATAAAAATAAATATTATCATGGATATTGATATCATTGGCCCAGTAGGGTAGAACAAAGATTTAAATTACAGTACTGAATGAGATGTATTGGGTGAATATTGGTAAATCTAAATGTTCTGCTTTCGTGCTTGTACGATTTTATGCATTTTAAAAAAGTAGATAGATATAAAAAAATGAAATTTAAAGATTCCTAAATAAGAACTCAATCTGCCATCAGTTCAAACTTCCCATGACCTCTTATGTAACTAATCATTCAATTATTTATAATGTATATGCAAGTGAATATTTTAAATGGAGAAAATAAATTAGCATTTTTACACATTTGAAAATAAAGAAAAATACAATTTAATAAATAAAAGCAATAACAATCATATGGTTTATTGCTTGAAAGGTCATGTGATATTCAAGCATTATAATGAAGAACTAAGCCCAATAGTTTTTGCTCAAGTCATTAAACTAAGATTTTTTTTTACTTTCTTCAACTTGGAATCAATACACAATTTCAAGACCATCACATTGAATCCACCACTCATAAAATAAATATCTGTAAATTCATAAGCCTAATCACTGTCAGTGCCATGTCATATACTTTCTATCTTAATAAATAAAATAAAAGAATGTGCCTGTAAAAATATAACACTCCATTCACTCCACAACTTGTCATGGCACAACTTATTGCAATCATATTTTTTTTATTTCACAGTCAGCACATCAACATTCATCTAACCTCCATAAAGCCTGATATCCATTACCAACCATTCTTGAATGGCCAGCTAGAATGTCTAAGGGCCACCTAATTGAAAAAAAATCTAAAGGTTATTTATTATTAGAAAAAATTTCAATGTTTATCTGGCCCAGACCTAAATCCCAAGTTATGGCATCAAAGATTTGAAAACCACTACACCCATGAGGCTCTTATAAACAATTCTTTTTTTATTGCAGTTATTTGTATTATAGAGTCCATATCCAGAAAATTCTCCATTTTGTAATTTCCCCCCAAAAAATTGCTGAACAATGTTAATGTAATTGTCCAATAATGGTGTTTGTCACATACCTAAACAGGTAATACATAGCTAATAAATGTGTTTCAATTGGTAGAAGATAACGGATGAATGTAATACATTCAATTAGAAAATTGCACGACAGCTTCTATCAGCTAAAAATGGCACTTCCAAAAGAATCACCACAATGACAATATACAAATCAAATTACCATGACTACTCTTCTAAGTGCATTTCTAATTAAGCAATCATAATTTGAAATGCTTATGTTATGCCCAATATGAGAAAAAGGTTTTAACAGTAATGTTAAAGCAGAAAAAACTCTGCTTCATTCTTATTTTTCAATCTAATGAAATTTAAACTCTGTAAATAAATTAAAAAAAAAAAAAAAATTACACTTAGAACAAATAAATATACTACAATCAATTCAGTTTTTTAAATTATAGGAAAATATGCAAATATTTAATTTCTTATGTGAATATGCTATTTAACCACTTATAAATTTAATAACAAATACTTACCTTAGATTGCCAACAGAGGCGATATGGATGAGAATTTCCAATGTACTCCATGACCTGCAATACAGTTGCAGCTACTTCTGTTGGGTATGGATCACCACGACTTACTACCTAATAACACACAAGTGTACAGTTTAATTAAAATAACTACACTACGTATAAATCAAAACATGAAGTCTTGTGCAGATATTGAAGAGGCAAAAGTAACTTGGTGATTGTGTGAGATATATTAGACTTTTAAAAGAAATGTCACATTTAGAGTTAATTATAGAAAGTAATAATAAGGTCTAAAAGTGATTAAAGATTAAAAATAAACAGACAAATAATAAATATCTTTATACTAAATAAATATTTAAATGTAAGAAAATGTCTGCATTAGTAAAAGAAGTTTTTAAGTATGAGATTGAAAAAAATTAATGACTAAATTATTTAATTTGCTTAAAAGAAAAATGTGTTTTATAAAACAAAAAAATTGAACATTTTTTTAAAGACAAGTAATTAAAGTTTAGTTAGGTTTAATTAAAAATATTTTTCAATAGTTGCTGTATATCATAGAGATTATAATATATTCATTCCAAAAAAGAAAGGAAGATCTGTTGATGTTTCTGAACTAAGGTGGAAATAAAAAAATTTAATTAATTAAAATTATTTGTCTCCAAACCAAATGCAAAAATTCCGAAAAATAACTATTTTTCTAAGATTATCTCAGGGATTATCTTGTTACATTATTACAAAAATAAAAAACTTGTTTTATTCTGTTTACAAATGTTCTCAGGCAGAAAATCCAACCGCTATAAATATTAGGCAAATGTTAATTTTATCAGAGATAAGAAAACAGATTAAAGAAACCATGATCAAGAGTGTGAGAATCATAATAAAAACTATAACTAACAGATTTTCATTTGAAGTGAAAATAATTTAAGAGTTCAACAAAAATTTGAAGCAAATTGAATATGTAGTCCCAAATGATGATTTCTGAGAATACTTCACAGAAATCTAAAATTCATACATCATTATGGCCTTCCTGAAACTCAGGCCATATAGCTTTATATAAGTCAAGAAATCGTTCAACTATTGTCTAGACAGTATTCATCCATCAATGAAACTAGTCATCATCTAATAGTGGTGCTTAACTTTCTCATTCCTCATGAAAATAATAGTTGTATATACGTTTTTTTCTTTTTCTCTGGCACATATGCAGACATAATTAAGGTAATTACAAAATAATTACTAGTATACTAAGGATTAATATATATAAAACAAGCATATATTTTTATACTTAGATGAAACCACCTCTCATTGCCATACAACTTTGAAAATTCACCTTGTGTAAAGAAGTATTATAAAATAACCCAACTGACTGTTCTCTCAATAAGTACAACTCCATGTTGTGCCTCAATGGTATGAAAGTAGAACTGTTAGGAACCACTGCATCATCAACTTTGCACCATTCATAAAATGAGCCACATAGAAAGTTGTGCAAACCATATGTGACTCATGAGCTATGAGTTGGGCATCTCTGATCTAATATATTTAAATATAAATCAGTTAAATGTGTGCATCTTCAAGACTATTGAACAACTTGAGGAATCAAGACAAACTCTATATAGTTATACATATGTGCACAAAAAAAGAAAAGGAAGCTATTGTTGCCAGTCAATAAGCATTGCTGAGGAGCTATTTTAATAAGAAAAATCTTTCAAGACATTGTTCAAAAATATATTATATGCCTAAAAATAAAGCCAATTGTTGTTATAAATGAAATATAGTATGAACTATATATATATAATGTATACTATTTGAAACCTTTTACAAAGAAGTATTAAAGACTGTTGGAAAAAAATGCCAGGAAAATTAACTATAAATCCATTTCTGGAATTTTGTTGGGTAAATTTCATTCATGAAAAAAATATATATTTAAAAATGAAGAATCTTCATAAATTAACTTTCTGATGAAATTTAGGAAACTAATGCTAATGGAAGTAGAAAACATAAGATAATAGAATATGAAAAAAGCTGTCGCAAACCTACAAAAAAAAAAGCCAAATACTTACATTTCTGGAAGAAAATTGTAAGTTGGCTACTGTCTAGAAGAAACTCATTCACATAAAAACTTCAGTAAACATTTTTATATATATATTTTTGCTAAAAATTCTTAAATCTAACAAAATTTTTATTGATTATCAATTTTAAAAAAAGACTTTTGCACAAGTATCAAAATTGATTGATTTATGTCAACTTAAATGAATTATATTTATTCAAAATTTATGATTAAACCAAAATCATATGCTTTTTGATTATATATGTAAACTATTACAGAATTAAATGAAAAGTAACATTTATTATATCTGTAATCATGCAAGCAAACACATGCCAAAATAATTAAACAGTTTTTTTTTTATTAAAATAAATTTATATCTCAAATTGTTACACTAATTAATAATTTAAGTAATTAAGCTTAACATTTGATATATTATTTAGCACAAGTTGTCTGCATATATTTTTCAATTCGGATTGATCAGTTTTCACACAAATATTCATTGCCATTGTATTTATTTGTTTCCATATATATATAATTTAATAATTATTTTATGTTTATTTGATGTCACAATTGATTGACAGATTTATTATCTTTATAAAATCTAATATACTGACATATTTATATTGTATGTAATTGATACATAACTTAGTGCCTTATTAATTTATTATTATTTAATATATACCCAATAAATTTATTTACTTATTTAAATTTATCTGTCTGTTTATAATTTCATTTATATATGTTTGTCCATTACTTTTTGCACATATCTTATTCACATATCTCAGCATCTCTTGTTTTATGTGAAGTTATACATCTAGGATTAAATGCCAACAAAAGTATATTCATGTAGGTGTGGATTCAATAAAATCCCTCTAAAATTAAAGATGGTGCCCATTTATATAATTATTATGTTGATAATGGTGACTATAGCAATGCCAGGAGTCACACTTAAGGACATTAATTAGTTATATGAGACCATTCTCCTTAATAACTCCATTCAACTAGTATTTATTCCATTTAACAATTGGCTGTCCAAAAAACTGACCTGGATATATTTCATATATATATAGACATTCATTAATATTTATACTGTTATATAATCATCAGCCCAATTTGAGCATAAAGATGTTAGTACACAGATATATACCATAGACATGAATCTATATGTCTTTATTTAATTCATTTTTATTTAATTATAACATTAATTAACAAAGCATTGTTAGCCAAGGGTTCAGCGCAGCAGCCTTGCAAGCAAGCAGTTGGTTGCAGACAGTTGTTGCGGGTTCACCTCCCGGCTGATGCTATGACATATGAAAAAAAAAAAAAAAACACTAATTAACAAATAAATTATTTGCATGCATCTAAATATTTTTGAAATGTTTATAAATGATAATTATGCAGACTTTCCAATATACTTATTATTTGATTTAATGATTTTCCTGAAAAGATCTACATGTCATTATGAATCTGATAATAATTTTACCTAACAATAAACAAGATATAATTCATCATTGACTAGTTTGCTGCTGTTTGCCATCTATTTGTTCCATCATCAGAAACTTAATTAATACATTCCAAAATGTCTATATATCTATAAAAGTTATCAAATTTAAAAAAGCATACAAAAACTTACTTTCAGAGGTAAGGAATGTGCTGAAAATATAATTACAACATCATTTTGAACTTCTTTTGGAAATTTAGATAATTCTTGTTGAATGTACTTTGCAAATGCCTAAACAGTAAAAAATAAATAAACGTTAAGTAAATCATTTTAAAAACGAGTACTCCTTTGATTTATAACAAAAATAATTGATAAGCTAAAGAAAAATCATGTTCAATCCACACCACATGTCAAACAAATATTATGTCTATAATAAAAACATCTTTGTAACTATAAATAATGATTATACCAAAATAGATCCCCCAAACAAATTTCTGAATAATGGGGTTTTATTGATTAAAATGACAACAGAAGTATGACATATCCATTAGCAGTGTAATGAATACCTATCATATGACAATCAAGTTTATTTTGCAGATAGTACAACAACTCGTTTCTGACCAATAAGAATTACCAGGAACATTTATCCTGTAGTTAATAGTTAAACGTCTAGCTGGGTTGAATATGAGATAGTGATCTGAAGAAAAAAAAAATTTTAAGTCTGCCTATAACCTGAAAAAAATCCTAAGGCTTAACTGGTGTGGAATCAAATCCCAAAATTTCAATAAGGCAGCAAATTGCTTCTCACTACAAAATAAGATCATTATTCATGATTAAAGACATGGATGTGGACTGAAAAAAAAGATAACTGCTGTCTTTTATAGATTAAATGCAAGACTGATGAGATATATGAAGCCATCCCTTTGTTAAAGCATCAAAAATATTTACAGCAAGCTTATAAATGACCTTACTAAAATATATAGTTACTGGTTTAAAATTAGACTTTTAAATACTACTCAATAAAGTTTGCATAAGTTCTAAACTTCAGTATTTAAAATTTTCAAACCATTGGCTTAAGTAATATAAAATATGCTATTCCTATATCAACATTGTTGGTTCTGAAGTTAATGAAGTGGCCATAAGAACATTTAAATTATTTTATTTGCAATTAAGAATATTATCTATACAACAGTCATATGTCTTTTGCTACCTATTTATTTTGTTCATTTCAATTATCTTGACTAATTACTTTGTCAACTATATTGGATTAGTTTGTAAAAGGATGGAGAGTCCATTACAAAATAAATAAGAGATGGATTACAGATTAGTATATTACAAAAAGAATATTTAATATTAAAGGTGAATATGACAGAAACTGGTCTGAGAGGGTCTGTTTAAATTATTGTTTGACATTCATTAATTATTCATGTATTCTGCAATGAATACTAAAAATGATTACTGTTAAATGTTTTTTTCCAGCTTATTTATTATCAGCCAATAAAGAAATAATAATATTTACAAAATATCTTATTTCTAAACTTAGGTTGAAACCAAGTCCAGATCATTTTATGGCAAGATTCACTACTAAGGAATAAGTGCATCTCATCTCATACACTATCCATGTTAATGACCTGATAAGTTCCAATAATATATCTGGTTCTAAACTAAATCACTAATTTATAGAATAATACATTTAATGATCAAATTTTGACAAGAATTTAGTTCTCCATAACTAGCAATAATTAAATCAACAGAATGATATGACTAAAATCCAGAATCTTAAGAAGTGTGGAATTTCTTATGGATCAGCTTACATACAATGCCTTCTCCTGAATTAAGGATAAATAGTAAAACTGGTTGTACAAATGACATACTGTAAAATAGCCTTTCATTAAAAAGTCAAATATCTGTGCATTTTCTGCTCAGTGATTTTATTAGCCAAGTTAAACATTCCCTTGCCCTGAAACCAGTCCATATTAAAGCAATATTTGTATGTGCTTCATGTATATAATTTGAAAATGATATAGAAATTTTAAATTAAAGGTTTTCAACATTGTTATTAAGAAACAGTTACATATATAAATATATATAAGTATGTGCACAGAAAATAAAATTTTTCATTGATTAATAGTTGTAAAGGTATTTTATAATTAGATGGATGTAAATGACATTATTTTATAAAATGTAATTAAATTTTAGATAAAAAGTCTCAACTAATTAAGGAGATAAATATCAGCTGTAATTTAGTCAAAACATTGTATGTTATTTTAGCATAATCCTTTTTCAAAGTTAAAATTTTATAAATGCTGTAATTGGACAAATAAGCCACAGACTGTAATGAAGTTTATGAATTATCTAGCACCAATAGATAAATGATGAAAATGACCCACGATGGAAAATAATTTTGCTGATAAGACAATTCAGTAAACTATAAATAGACTCTCTGAAGATCATTTATTCTGCTTGAATTGTTTTATGCTGATTCTGCTTTGATTTATTAGTGTACTTTGTGTTAAAATATAATGGATGAGTAGAGAAGCCACCATCTGTTTATTCTGGCCAAGTTGGCTGGATGCAAGCCATAAGTCCATCAACAGTTGCTGAGAAGCAATCTTATAATGTAGAAAACAACTTAGAGAGTGTTGTGTCCTGTTTATATGCAAACTATATGCTGCCTAAACTTCAAAGGTGTCTTTTGCTCTGGAAAGAAACCAGCCATCAATCAACAAAAAAAACACTGTCCAATGCTGCCCATGCAATGAAAATGCAATTAAAAAATAAATGCATATTAATGAAAACCATTGCAGTCATGAAGAGTAATACAATAGAAGCTTTGCAGAAGACTGCCCGATATAGCTGTATTTGTACAGACTGAGTGCTAAAAGTCTACTAATATGTTGAATTTAAAAATGAAACTTAGTGATGAAAAGAGTAATGTGTATGAACTTTGAATATATTATTACTGTTTATTACTAACATTAGGTACTTTACCTCCTACATTTAATTATACTAAAAATATTTTATAAATTATTATTAGTTTTATGTAGAAATAGATCTGTTTAGAAATTAGGATGGTAATTGACTGCTACTTTTATTAGTCGTGTCATAATTCAGTAGGCATAAATCTAAAATGAAAAATATTTTTACGAAAGTAGTTTATTATTGCAAACACTTGTCATTCTCTTAAAAATGTAGTATTTTTAAAAAAATAAGTCATTTCCACTAACCTTAAATTGTAAAAATAATAGTATAATCATTAATATGAAGAATGCAGATTAATGATTCTGGATAAAGTAAAATGATTGCATGGACCGATTAAATAAATTATATAAAATTGTTTGATTTAATAATCATAAAGATTTATAGTTTTAAGCAGAATACCCTCCAGGTTTGGGTATAAGCAAGCATAGAAAGAATAATTGGGTATATTAAATTTACTTGAGCTGATATACTTTTATTTCTGGCTGTTTTATCTATATATAATGTCCATTTATATATATATATATATGTTCGAGTGTGATACTGTTTGTGTCAGCCAGTCACTTGCACTTAGCATCCTTACTTTGAGCAGTAGTATGCAGTAGATACATTCCTACTGTATGTCATATGTTTCAATGATACATATTTTCTTTGTGTGATACCATTTGTGTCTGCTGGTCACTTGCACTTAACACACTCCTTTGAGCAGTAGTATGTGATAGATGCACATTCTACCATATATCATATGCTTTGTTTATATATATTGTTTGTTCATAAATGAGTAATGCAGATGCTGTTTCCTGTCACTTACACCTACTTAATTAATGATTAAATATTTATCTGCATTACAGCCTGAAAATATTTACATTGGTCTAAGTCTGTTAATAATATAGTTTATTGAATGATGTTAACTGTGTTCTGAAGCATTGTATTAATAAACGGTATTAATAGTCAGTCGGTGCAGTGAATTTATATCTGTCCAGAGATAATTAAAATGAATTGTGCCGTATATCGTCTGTGCATAAACATAATAATATAAAGTTTTCTCATATGTGGTGGCTGGAAGAATTGTGTAGTGGGGGAAATGCAAGGAGGTTTTAGATCAGATAGGCATATAGGAGATAGTTTATTTGTAGTTACATAACTTATGGATATGAATAGGAATTCGGGTAGACAGTTATATATGAGTTTTATAGATACAGAGAAGACATGTGATAGAGTAAATAAAAATAATAAAAATTTATTATGGGTAAGTTTAGAAAATTTGGGAATGAATGAAGCTTTAGGGGATATTATTAAGAAATTATAAGAAAATAATTACTATATGTATCAATTAGGGGATATAGAATCAGTTAAAGTTAAAAATGGGGTGGAACTAAGACAAGGATGCCCTATGTTACCTATTTTGTTTTTTTGTATTTGAGTGAAATGGAGAGAGCAATAGAAAGACTAGGACAAGGGATAGAGATACCATTGATAGGTGGCGAGGGAGTATATACTTTGTCAGGTCTTTTTTTTGTGGATGATGTCTTTTTGTGTGCAGAAAGAAGATATGGAAGTTATGCTGAGGATATGCGCAAGGATAGGTAAAGAGATGGGGTTTAAATTCAGTGAAGAAAAATCAAATATAATGATGATTAATACTGGAGAAAGAGAAGATGTAGAATTTTTGTAGAGAAGATGTAGAATTTCTGTTGGGAGATATAAAGTTAAGTGTGGTGAATAGATAGTTATTTGGGAATCATCTTAAGTAATCAGAAAAATTGCTTGAATGAATGGGGAAAAAAATTGATAAATGAAGCAAAGAAAAGAAAAGTATTGATAAAGAAATTAATAGTATTTTCATATAATAAATAAGATGTAGCTAGAATTGTATGGAAGGGAGTTGCAATAGCGGGGTTAACATATGGTAATGATGTGTTATGTGTTAGTAAAAGAGTATTAGATTACTTTGAAAAAGTACAAAGGAAAGTAGGAAGACATGCATTAAATGTAGATGTGATGACAGCAAAGGAGACAATTCAAAGAGAAATGGGATAGTCAAGTTTTTACATGAGAGATGCAAAAAGTAAAATGAAAATGTTTGGTTAAGTTGCAGTTTATGGATAAAAAAAAGAATAGCCAAAATAGTATTTAATTGGGTTATGAGTAAAGGGCAAGCAACAAGATGGGTGAAAAAGGTAATATGGTATGCAAAAGATTTGGATAAAGAATTTATATCAGTATACTTGTATAAAAGGTGGGATGATTGTGTTAAGAGATTGTTGAATGTTATAGTGGTAAGGAAAGGAATAAAAGAATAGATGCATTAATAAGAAATAGGGAGTTGGAAAGATGGAAAACTAGTATGGAGAGTAAAAGGAGTTTAAATATATATAGAAGTAAACAGAACATTGGGTGCGAGTTAATTCATGATAATAGCAAGGAAAGTAGTTTATTGTTTAAGGCTCGAACGGGATCTTTAGCAACAAGAGAATATACATGTAAATGGAAAAATAAGGGTAATTTAGTCTGTAAATTGTGTAAGGAAGTCATAGAAAATATTAGGCATCTGTTATTTGAATGTAAATGCTTGAAAGCAGAAAGGGTACAAATAATGAAGTTATGGAAGAATAAATATGAACAAAGTGATTATACAGAAAGTGGGTTATTGGTTTTTATGCTGGGTTTAGGGAAAGATAAGGGGGATTTAGATATAAAGGTCATAGAGTTGACAAAGATTACATTGCGAAATGGTATGGAGCAGATTATGGAAAAATTTAGGATAGAGACTAGAAAGGAAAGGTAAAGTGGCTAACAGGTTTCTCTGGGCATAGTTGTCAAGAGATTCCTGACTTTGTTTAAGGAGAAGTCACAATGCATCACATCACATCATGTTTCTCATACAGGCAGAATAATAATTCACAAGACTGATTTCAAGTTATGAACTAGTGTAACAGTTGTGCCTTGCCATAGAGGTCATATTACATTCCTCTACATATGAGCACTTTGGGAGAAATATATATTGTATCATTCTATTTATGAGTCATTTATGGCTTTCAGATAGTGATACCAAATTAATCTTGAGACTAATTTCTGATTATTGGCTACCATCAATAGAAGCAAATTTTTACACTACAGACATCTTTTTGCTCTTATTATTCTAATAAAACTAATGATCTGAAATTACAAATATCATAGTTTTAAACCAAATGTACTATATAGAAAACAATTAACACAAGATCAAAAATTGCACATTTTCTTGATCTTAGTTAAAAATTACCTGCAGGCATCTTTGTTTTTATGACAAGCTGGGTATACCATAAAAATGTAACACAAGATATATCTAGTTTACATTTAACTTGCTTCTAACAGCAGTAATCTACTTCCAAAGTTTTATTATTTATTTCTTTTCCTATTTAGCTTAAATATAACTTTTAATACTAATTTTATATCAATGCTACTTTTTCATATCTTACATTTCAAATGACTAAAAATCTTTATCAAATTATAAATGACAATACATTACTCCAATTTTTTTTTTTTTTATATTACACATTTTTGTAATAATTTCTTTTTAAAAATACATATATTTAGACATTTGAAGCATTAACATAAACATTTATTAATGCACAAAAATAGATATATTTATAAAGATACACAAGCAAATTAATTTTACCTTTTAGTTTTAATATATTCCAGTTTTATGTTTTAGAATTTCTATTTTGAATTTGTCCATCACAAATAATATTTTATTTAAGAACACAATTATTTTATTTAAGAATATAATATATATTATTAAAGGAATACACATATGAGTTAATATATATATATATATATAATCGAAAAAGCAAGTCATATATCACATGAGTTGTTTTAAGCTTATATTACAGATATATAATATAGGGAGTGTACCAATAGCTCTAACAAGCTTTCAATGATAAGTGCCGCAAAAGAAAGCATTTAAAAATCTCTATCTAAAATAATTCCTATTCTCATTCTGGTTTCGAGCTTTTGGCTCACTTCAGTAAGGTATTGGGACATTCAGACACTAGATTTTTAAATGCTTTCTCTTGCGGCACTTATTGATAAAAGCTTGTTAGAGCTATTGGTATGCTCCCTATATTATATTGAAACAGTAAGGTCTGCTTTGCAGATCTTCGTTTCACCTTTTCTCACCTACTTCCTACCCTCATACCTTAGTTTGAACCCCAATCTATCGTAGTGTGTCTGCAATACACTTATATACCGAAAATCCCACCTAATTTTAAACCACGAGCACAATATATAACTTATTCCCAAATAAAATATTATGAATTATGTATTTGTTCACATAATTTACATTTATTAAAAAGTAAGTTATATAAGTTGTAATTGCGCACACACTATGATATCCATTTTAAAACATATCAAAATTATAAATTGTTAGTTATTTTGTTTGGATCTATTTACAAATATATTACCGTCGTAATATATGTTGATTTAAAATAAAATTCATTTAGTAAATATTCGTTTAGTAGATAGATTCAAATATTACAATTTAAAATAAAATAATTTTCGTTTTATTTGATAAAAATCATCCCAAATATTTCTGTTAAAATAAATGAGGGACAATAGTTTAATTATATAAGTTTATCTAAAAACAGCAGCTGTCCACTTAAGTTTTCTTTAATTAGTAGCAGTAATTTTAATTAAATCTAGTTTGTAATTCGAATGTCGACGGGGAAGTTAACAAAAGAAATTAATTAATGTTGGATTCCTTTAGACATTCGGATAGATTTAATTACAGCAGATAAGTCCAATAATTTTGTACGCCCCAGGACAAATCTATTGTTAAATTTTACTATAAAAAGGATGTTTTTCTTTTGTTCAGCATTCTAAGCTATTCTAAGCTTTTAAAGAATTCTGAGTTGCCTAAAGGTTTCTGAGTTGTTCTAAAATTCTAATAATTTGCTAACCTTGACATGTCCGAGTAGAGGCGTTTAGGATGGCTATGTCCCCTCGGAATAGCCAGCCGCTGCTCCATACCATCAAAAATTATCACACGGATCCCGGAACTGCTGCTGCCGCTGCCAAAATATGAACATTCCAGATTTTGCTGCTGAATTATAAAACCTGCCGAACATCTACCTGCAAATGCTTCTCCAGAGGTAACCTAAATTAACCCAAGAGCTCTTGTGATCACTAACTAACATGCTATAGCTATTTAACATTGTTTTCTTATATTTCACAACTTCATTGTGTATTTATTTTGTGTGTTTAAATATGCTTAACATTTTGCTCTCTATCCTTGGGTTAATATTTTCTATTTATAAAGCTTTCTTTTATTTTATTATGATAATGTGTCAGAATCGTCTTTGACCGAGTGAACTATTCCCTCTATTGAAAATAAGACGCCACTATTAAGGCATATTTTAAATTTATAATTTTCCAATTTTATTGTCTTGCAAATCACTCGTTCGAGGGCGATTCTTTTCTTTAATGTAACATAATCACATAGTTTAAAATCTACATGTTATTGATTTTAATCTAATATAAGAGTATGTGCAAAGTCAATGATTAAATGTGTCCCCAAATGCATGATTGCGTATATAAATCTATACTTACTTTTCAAACCCGCAAGCATGCATTTTCTTATTTTAATTACCGTGTTCTATTTTAATTATAAAGTTCATCATTGATGTCGAGAATGTGCGGACCCTTTTAAATGAATTTCAGGGAAATTGATTGGGCATTTCTCTTAATACAAGTAAAACCCATTTAGTATGTTTTTATATACACTAGTCTCGTATTGCTGGTACATGAATTGGTTGTTGAGACCGCTTTGTTTTTATTTTCCAAGGATTCTTTACACGGCAAAGTCCGTTCTTTTCGCTTATTGCAAGCTTCCAGGCAGAGGGTGTTCACAAATGACACCCCTGGGAATTAAACGCAATCGTCACACAGTCGCTAAGTTTCGGCTGTTCGTCAAAATACTTTCCTATGGGTTAGCGGCGAGATGCCCTCCATAATTATTCTGGATCTTCAATATTGTTTCATTTTATGTTTATTTTACAAAGCATCCGTGACTTAAACGAGTCACACCCTCCAACTTTATAAATTCACTATCAGCAATACTGACCTCCCAATACAAATCTATTATTATTCTCAAATAAATGCTTTGATCCCATTCCCACGTTTGCTTAGTAAGCTTTAGTCCGTACTATTCTCGAAATCAATAAATATTTTAGAACATTTAATTTCAAATATTGTCTTAAACTTGTCTATTTATTCAAAGCACCTTGCACATGTTCCTATCTTGTCAAGCACATTATCGTAACGCTATTAGCCCGAGGAATAGAATACATCACTCTGTTTTAAAGCCTTTTGTCATTACTGAAATATAAATGCCAACAATTCTTTAATACACGTCCCTGTCTCATATAAGCAGACAGTGGCATTATATATATATTTATATAAATAAATTGTGTGAAATTATTTAAAACTAACTTTTATCTATTATTTTATTTGATTCCTATCACTGTCTTGGTATATATATATTTTCTGCATTTCTTTTATAAATCCATAGACATTAATTAGCCACCCAAACTTATCTTAGTATAGTCTTTTGTTTCTCCCTGACCACCAGGCACCGGTAAAAGGTTATGCTAGTGTAGCATCAGATGCGTTATCACGTAGGTGGCGCTGTGAAATTTGGACTTTAGATTCGAACTTAGTATATCTAGAAGGCAACCCCTCCTAGAATGTACAGTTTCGGGTCTGGGGTTTGAATTATGCAGTGTGTTAGCGAGGTAGACGATTCTGACCGTTACAATATATACCACTAATAAAATTTTCAATTAATATCAATTCACTGCAAGATGAAACTCTCAGCAAGTTTAATCCAGTTTCACCAATGCATAGTTTCTCTTTTGCACCTCCAATCTTCCTTATCTCATCGATTCATCTCCCATACAGTCTCTTTATATATCTTTTGCAAACTTTTGGAATCTACTTTTAAGACATTAATTATTTAGCTATTCTAATGATATGTCCAGCTAACTCCATTTCAAACTCTTAATTATGCCAATAAATTTATTTATTCTTTCATTCCTTATTTTACTTTCAATCCTTCCTTGTTACACTCATATAGTATTTCATAATTTGCCGATTGATATGAAATCTGTGAATTACTCTTTTATTAGGTATTAATTCTTAGATTTATACCCAAATAGTAGAAAACAATTATTTAAAACAAATACATTTTCTTTTAATATTAAGTTTATATATATGATAACAGATGGCGTTCTACCAAAAACACCGTCAAGCGTAGTTTTCTGTTTACATAAACGTCAGAGCGAGCATTCACTATCTCTAACTTTAATTCCACTTTCAGATCATGATTTCAAGCTATTTGCTATCTTATTCCTGTCTTTCACTGACGATAGCAAATAGCTGAAATCATGATCTAAAAGTGGAATTAAAGTTAGAGATAGTGAATGCTCGCTCTGACGTTTATGTAAACAGAAAACTACGCTTGACGGTGTTTTTGGTAGAACGCCATCTGTTATCATAAATACAAGCGTTAGCAAGTTTTTTAACTTGTGTTTTTTTGTTTTTCATATATATATATAAACTTAAATAAATAATATATAATTCCACTGAAAATTAAAATTATCTTATTATAACTATTTTTATAAAAAAAAATATCTACCTACCTACCTTATTATAATTTAATTTTAATTGTTAACTTATCTACATACATATATAAATAAACAGAAGTATACATATATGTATATATTAAGTATAATAAGGCTCAAGGCTAAATGGGTTTGTAAATAATCATTAAAAACCATTCAACAATTAGACAATCCCAATATCAATAACAATCGACAATTTCAAACTGTTGTCAAGGCAACATTGCCTCAACAATACTTTGAAATTGTTTGTTATTGGTATTCATACTCATTTTTTATTTATATATCAATAATGAAAATTATATTTTTTAAAAAATAAAAACCAAAAAAAAAAAAACATATGCTCTTAGCAACCCAATGTTTTTATTTAACATTTTATGATTTTCTTCTTTTATTTATTTTAATAACAATCCATTTCAAATGATTCATGAATGGCTCCCTAATGAGAATAGCCAATAATTAAAAAGCAGTTGGGGAACCAGATTGATATTGTTATGTGCTATTTATTTTATATCTTATATAAGATGGATTGTGATACAGATAACTGTAAGCTAAGAGTTAGTATGGGTTAAATCCATTTAGTAACATTGCTTCTATTAAAATACAAAATTAGAACTAAAATAAAATTGTTTCAAATTAAAACAAAAAAGCTATTTTTTTTCCTAGTAAACAATATTTCAAAAAACTATATACATATATTAAAACCAATTAATTTTTTACTTATCATTATTAATAAATTAAAATCTAAATAGTCAACCAGTATTAATTATTGGAAAAGATAAACAAATCAAACCATGCATTCAAATTAATTCTATTTATTATATTATTATAAAAATAAACACATAAGTATTTACAAACCAAATGATAAACTTCCTAAAATAGATAAACAAAGAATGCTATACTTTGTTTAATAACAGATCATAAGCCAATGATCAACCATGTTAATAATAACTCTGCAACAGATCTATTTCAAAGCTATCATTTCTTGAGCAAAGTGTAAAACAAGCTACGATAATCTACTATTTAAAATATTTTATCATGTTATACATTTTGATTGCCCTGGAATTAATAATATAAAATATCTAGTGCACTAATTTTTATTTATCTCTTATAACAAATCCCCATTCTAGTAAAAGTCTTGTCTTTTACATTTCATTCAAGACTGGGCAACAGCCATAATATAGGTCTATCATTAAGTCAAAAAAATTGAAATCCTTGATTTATCCAGACTTATATTCTGTATTATTAACAAAAATCTGACATTTTACTTTTTTTTAATAAGTCCTTATATATGATTTAATTAATTTTGCTTGGTAGATAAAATCTATAATTCATCGCATATACTTTTGTAAGTACTTACTTCAATGAGTCCAGGATGTGTGGGCCATCGATCTATGACACTCCAGTTCATTTTTGGTGGATTATTCCTTTTTGAATAATGTTTAAAAATTGCATTTAAACTACTTCCTGTTGTGCTGCAACTATACTGTGGATACTGACTGAAGGCAATGGCCCGCTCTATACCATCTCTAAATAATGTAAAGGAAAATTAAACATCATCTTAATGATGTTGGAAGCTCATTAAAAATTACAATATAATTCTAAATTGGAAATACTAGAATAAATTATTTTAAGAGGATAGTATACAGTGATAAATTATTAATAGTGATGATCAAGAATTTTTGTTTAGTCTTAGTATTCTACTAACAGAGAATTTAACTTACATACATACTTACTAGAATAAATTGTATAAAGAAAGACAAACAAACAAAACTATTACTATTGAATATCAAGTTTACTTATAATTTCCTATTCCCTTAATATATTTACATGCTCTCAGTAAAAACAAATGAACATATTATTAAAATTAAATTAAGAAAGTGATAAGCAATAGCAAATATCACCAACCAGTATTACATTACGTGCAGCAATCATTCTATTTATTTTACCGTAGAACTATCTATTGAAAGACAAAGTAATCAAATGACACTAGATAATAGTGTCATTTCCAAATTCCAAGACTAGTTTCTAGCTACTGGCCTCTATCAATGAGGAGCATTGTACTTGTACCTATATATCTGCCTTTACTTCTTTTATATTATCTAAACTAATAATCTGAAATTCAAATAGCCATTTAGTGTGTAGTGAATCAAACATTCAATACATGACTCTTGTATAGAGTAAAAAAAGTCAATTACTACTCATAATATAAATATATGAGTAAGCAGATAAAGCTGCTGGTATTTAGTTTGCTATATATCACTAATCCTGTAACAGATCCAAAAAACTAGATATTTTCATCTGCCTTCAATGAGAGAACATATATATAAGTAAATTGAAATATAAAACTCCAATTATCATTTTCTTTAAAAATCTTCATTTACTGCTTATTAAATCAAAAACAATATTATAAAAATTCACAAATCATCAAATGAAAATAAAAAAATTGGATACTATTTCTTACTAAAAAGACAAAAAAAAAATCCAAACAACTTTGACAAAGATCATAATAAACAGTTGAAATCTTAAAACGAGCTATAGTTTTGGTAATAATGTTGTTTTTTAATTCAACAAAAAATAAATAATTTTTTTTAGAAAAAGTGAGGGTTGGAGCTTAATTTTATTGTTGTACAAACTGAATCAAGTTCAAAAAGAAAGTGCATGATAGCAAAGAAGTTTTATTTTTTGAACCTTAAATTAATACAATTAGACTCAAAAGTAATAATATTTTAATGGCCATTTTAAAATGATATGAACATAATTCAATATAAAAGAATGAGTTTAATACTTTTCAAAATGATAAAATACCAAGCTTTTATGGCAATACTATATCTTAAAAATAACAATTCTGCAGACAATTATCTTCTTGTTTCATAATATTATATTGATCAGAAACTAAAAATGATAATTTTAGTATAATACAAGATCCAAACAAAAAGGAAAAGCCCCATAGAAAGATGTGAAGTTCATTTGCAAGAGCCCTTGAAGGGACAGACAAAAATGAAAAAAACATCATTCACTTACTAGTTCTGAACCTACATCGCTAATGACTATAATGATTTCATAATACAATTTTGAAAATCCAGATTTATTGGCACTCATACTGCAAGCAGGTTTTTACAACTGTAATTCAATTTCGTTATTTTTTATAAGGTAATTAATACATGTTCTCATATCTTTATGATAGAGAATCATTCAAAATAAAAATAATTTTCTCCTTTGGCCTTTAGCTTAATAATACTCTGCATCAAATCTTTCTTAGAAAATACTTTCTGGATTATAGAATTTTTTAATCAATGAAGTTTGACTATTCTCTAGCCTCATGTAGACAGTGTATTCACATAATGTCACTATGTAGTAATAATAAATCTGCCACATAATTTTCCTTCCAAATAGTTTCTTATGAATTTATTTATTCAAAATCTTTTAATTTAAATCAATTAACTATTTCAACGTATACCATATTTAATATATTATCAAAGCAATGAAGCATCATCTATAAAGCACAATATATTCTCTTGCTCATAAAATACAAGATTATTAAAAATGATAGATCAGTTTTTGAAATGTTATAATTTTACATTGAATAAGATAAATAGGCAGTTGAGTAATGTATTTGGATATAAAATGGTCTAGGTCATAATATTTAGCACTATTTAATATATAAATGACAAAATTTCTGCACTCATAACATTTCAGATAAATATCATTAATAACCATTATTTATTAAATTAAAGAATATTTCTATTCCAGATATAAACTTTAAATCTCAGTAAAGACTAATATAGCTATTTTTCTTCTTCTTTATTAGCATTAACTCTTTCATTTCTCTTTTTCCATGTCCAACATTTCTTTAAGAAATAAATAAAATCTCCACTCCAAAGACTTGGGTCAACTGATGAATAGTGTTCAGAATAAAATGCATATCTTAGAAGTCACTGTGTTTTTTCAAATATATTTATTGATATGTTTCAATAATGTCTAGTGAGATGAAAATTTTAAATATATTTTAAAATATATACCATAAAAGACAAATGAGACCTGCAGACCCACAGATATGATATATAACAATCACTAGAACAATGCCACTAAATACATTATCTGGAATGCAGTATGCAAAAAATTTGAATAAAGAATTTATATCAGTATACTTGTACAAAAGGTGGGATGATTGTGTTAGGATTGTTGAGTGTTATAGTGGTAAGGAATGGAATAAAAGAATAGATGCATTAATAAAGAATAGGAGTTAGAGAAATGGAGAACTAGTATGGAGAATAAAAAGAGTTTAAATATATTGTGCCATTACAATTTAGTCACTAGCTAAATTTATAGTAATGTGCATGTAAAAAAGGTAAACCAAAAATCATCATCACATTTTTATATAATCATAAATGAAGCTGTAGGGCATCCAAGTTCAAACCCTATAAGGTCCAGTTCTAAAAGCTTTAGATAGAAAGAGAGTGGGTCAACAATTATATGCTTTATTTGTTTGTGTGTTGATAGAAAGGTAATACACACATTTAAACTATTTAATATTTAAATTTTCTGTTAAAAAGCAAAGTTATAATGCATACGTATAGGCAATGTATGTGTAAGCTATTTAATTGTTTTATATTTCAAATATTCAACATTTTAACTTTCTTTAAAACTAACCTATGCTTGATCAATTCTAATATCTTATTCTATACTTCTATTTTGCTTTTCTTTAATTATAATTGGGATTTAAAAGTTACAGATTTAATTAAATAATTGGGTTATAATTACTAAGCTAGCAATTATATTATTTAATGTTAGTTTATGAATGATTTGAAAGAATGAAGGATGTGTGTACATTACATACAGAAATTTACATTTACTAAATATTGAAAGAAAAGGAAGGATTAAATCTGTCAAATTATTATTTTTTTTTTGTACAATTTTATGTTAAAGGAGGAAATTGTTTAATCAGATATCGATCTTTGTAGCAATTTTTTTTTTTTTTTAAATAATTGTTTTTCACTTTGGGAGCTTATAATGGGTGAGAGCTCTAATTTTGAAATTGTCTTATCTTAAGATCTAAAGAAGGAAGCTCAAAGATTTGAAATGTTACCTGGATGTTAAAAAAAAGAGAAAAGAAAGGAAATAAGGATTAAGTCTATTTTTTTTTTTTAAACAAAAGTGTCTGGAAAAAGGATTAGGCTTTTCAGTTGAAAAATAATTTAGTTGAAAATAAATTAGAGATCTAATTAAAATGAATTTGTCCAAAAATAGCAAGTGACGCTATCTCTGATTGGTTAAGTTAGCTAAAAATTGGATATAAAAAGTGTCTGGAATTATTATTTTTGGGTGATTATGATTCAGTTTATACTATTAAATTGTAATGTCTGGCTAGAAAAATTATATATATGTCCCATTTTTGCTGACCATCTGGAGGAAGCTGCACATCATATAGGAAAGAAAAGATGTTGTGTCTAAAATAATATTCTACACCTTTCAACTGACCAGAGAAATAAGATGTTTTTAATAGAAGGAAGAAAGCATTCACCTGCATTCGATAAAAGATGAATTAATCTACTGATAAATATTAATCATCAAGTCCAATTAATTGTTCCAGCAACTGATTGTAAACTCAAGAAAATTTATAAATGTGAAAACCGCTGTATTTCATCCACTAAGAATCATGCTTGACAGGAAGAGAAGAAAAATTAATATAATGATTTCCAAATTATCCACTAAAGCAAATAACCTCAATAGAGTCATCATCATCAAGTAGTTATACACCTCAAGAAAGAGATTGTTCCCACGTAAAACGGAAATGGTAGCTGCAGAAATATAGACATTATACAAGACAAGTTTGAACCCTTGGAAATTCGCCACAAACAAAAGATCGGTAATATGACTTTTTATATCTATTTTCTTTATGATATCAGTCTTAAGAAACATTTTAGCAATAAAGTGGTATATTTTATTTAAAGAACTTTTAAAGACTATTCAGATCGATTAAAAACAAGAATGTCTTACTAATAATAACTTTGAGCTTCATAAATGATCTTGAATGTATGAAAATTATTTGTTTATTAATTTTACAGTTATGAAAAATATTAATGTGTAAAACAATTTTTTTTTTATGGTGTTATGATTTTAGTTTTAACTAATATATTATTATTATTTTGGTTTTAAATAATATTTTGTTATTATAGGATAAAATATGCACATACATAATGATATTTTTATATATGTATAATTGCGAGTGAATGTTAAAATATTAAATTATTTTGTCTTGAGAAAGTATAGATTTCAGCGCTTGGAAGGGAGGGGGAGATAATGATTTAAAACTCTTTTCTAAAACTTGCTCTTTCAATTCTACTAACATTTTTTTTTTACATTCTATTTACATGTTAGATTTTTAAAGTATGTGTGCTAATGAGCAGATAATTTTTTTTTTTTTTTCTTGAAATACTTTTCTCATGGAGTGAAAATCATGGTCAATGTGACATCCAACTTAATACAAAATACATTTGAAGGGAAAGGGGGAAGAACTTAAAATTAATCTGAGGATTGTTATATAATCAATTATTATTATTATTATTCATGTCAATTTTCATATTTATCTAGAAATTTTTATGTATATGTTAGAAATGTAGTAATAAATATTAGTTTGTTTTATTAAATGAGGCGTATATATTTCATTAAGTGTAGTCTTTGTTAAGTGTGATTATTCATCATCATCAATGGTTGAATATTAGTTATTTAAGATATAATTAAGTATGCTAAAATTAAGCAATAATTATGAATTTCTTTATAAAAATTAGTTTTATGTTTAGGCTTAGTCCTAGAGCTGTAGTTGAAACCCTTGTCATTATCGTTATTATTATCATCATCATCATCGTCATCAACGTTTTAATTAATGAGCTGTTTAACTGTTTAAAGGCCATAAATAAATATTGATTTTATAATATTTGGTGATCTCTTAGTATTATTATAACCACATCCCGTCATCTATTTCATGCAAGGATGAGTAAATTGCCATCCTAAATTAGTTATATATAATCTGAGCTAGTAAACTTATAAAAATATTGAAACACATTTGTTATGCTAAGATCTGAGAAATGATTTATGTCTAATATACTCCACTTTGGTTTATAGATGTTTTACTTTTACCTAAATATTAGTGCTTATAGTGATATGGCTCAAAAAAGCAAAATCTCTCATTTTTATTAGAAATAAAGTACCAAAAGGGGATTCAAACCCGGTACATGTGAAAGGTTATTAGATATAACCGTGTCTAGATTCAGATAATCTAGTGGCGCCCTGCTAGACCATATTCACTTAGTATTTGTTGAAACATGCACTTAACATCAAACCAAGAAATGAAAGTGGATAGGATCTACTGCCTGTATACCTGAGTTATATTTTATTGAATTACTAGTGTACTCACCTCACGTGATTTCATATACCTGAGTTTAATACTTGTTATTAATAATTTGCTCATAATTTGCTTATAATTATTGATATTGTTATATTTTGAGAAATCTATAATATTTGGACTCCCTTAAATATGTTACAATATATAGAAGTAAACGGAATATTGATGTGAGTTAATTTATGATAATAGCAAAGAGTGTAGTGTATTGTTTAAGGTTCGAAAGGGATCTTTAGCAACAAGAAAATATAACATGTAAATGGAAAAATATGGGTGATTTAGTCTGCAAATTATGTAAGGAAGGCATAAAAAATATTAGGCATTTGTTAATTGAATGTAAATGCTTGAAAGCAGAAAGAGTACAAATAATGAAGTTATGGAAGAATAAATATGAACAAAGTGATTATACAGAAAGTGGGTTATTGGTTTTTATGTTGGGTTTGGGAAAAAAATAAGAGGAATTTAGATATAAGGCCATAGAGTTGACAAAGATTATGTTGTGAAAATGGGATGGAACAGATTATGGGAAAACTTAGGATGGGAAATGGAAAGGGAAGATAAAGTGGCTAACAGGTTTCTCTGGACATAGTTGTTGAGAGATTCCCGACTCCATTTAAAGAGAGGTCACAGTGTATCACATTACATCAATTTCCTATTTATGTTAGTAAATGGTATTATCCTGTTACCTAGCATAATCAAACCTTACTAGATATTCTGTATACTTCATCTCTATAGAAAATTTAAGTTTACTAGTGAAGCTTTACAATCCCAAACATTAATCAGCAACCATTATCAATAGATAACTGAAAACCACCACTCTTTAAAATAAGGCACTGACTCATATATAATGGGGTCCTGGATCTTGTAACTATTAAGAGCAAACTTTAGTCCAAATAGATTAAAAGGGAATATTTACTATCAATTTAATATTATAGTTACTATAGGTCATATTTATTATTAATCTATTATTAATTATATTACAAGTCATACTTATTATCAATCCAATATTACAATGTTTTTAACAAATAATCCTTTTTTAACAATTTGATATGCATACATTTATAAAGTAAAGCAATATTTCTCTTATGTATACTATCTCAAACCTTTATATAATTTTTATTAATCTATTTGATTAAACTTAAAGCTGGTAGTTATACCATTAAGCATCACATGATCACATCTCCTATACTAGCACATTAATTGTTGATAAACAAAGCAAAACTCTCTATACAATATTGCCTTCTGGCATCCATTGATTACTCTGTTTAGCACAGGTGGCAATACTGTATGGAAAGTTTTGCTTTGTTTATCTGGTAGTTATACTTGTTAAAACCAAATCATGGATGCGCGTGCAAATATTTGAATATCAATCTTACCATAGTCAAATTCAACACAATTGTATTCAAACAAGCTTATACAAATTATTATAGGAGTTTATTATCTTAACAATCATAATATGAATTTAATCACTTTGCTGGCAATCATTATCATTTGAGAAAAAATAAAATAAAGACATATGCTAGCAATTTTAACAAATATTTTACATTCATATTATAATATCAAGTGCACATATATTAATTATATTAAAATTTCTATAGACATAAGAACATACATAAGTAATTAGATTCTTTGAATACTAGGCAATATATAAATGTACATAAATTTCTTAAATGTATCCAAATCCTTAAAACTATTTTTGTACATATAAATCACATGTAATACTAAAATAGATTTCTGATTAACAGTCTTTAAGTAACGTCTATTATATTTTAATTATATTTATAATACAAATACACATTGAAACCCTAGTCTCAATAAACAACCAATAAGATATTCAGCTTTCCTCTTTTTAATCTTTGATCTGAATAAATATTTATAAACTTAATCCCCTCTAATTTGTTATACTTTAATTTATAATTTAATTATGAACAATATAAAAATAATAATAAAGATCAAAATCTACAATGAACAATTATAGCAGTTACTTTAAAATAAAATGATTCAGAGTTATATTCCTACAATTTGCTCTCATTTCTAATACTAATAAAGATTTTAAAAAATATATTAAATAACTATCATTAACAGGTAAATTATAAATGTTAATTTAAATAAAATATGCAAACAAAATACATAAATGGTGTAATAAAATATTGTAGTAGAATGAGGGTTCATTAAATTTAAATCCAAAAGAAAGTTTATAAATTCAAATAATTTTATGTGTTTACCTTTGCTTTCATATGAATAAAATAGTTTAACTTCAGCAGATTTTCAACACTACTTACGGTTGAAGCATGTTTTTTTTTTATTATTCATGTACATGGATTTCAAGCTCAGATTGGAAAAAAATTTGTAGCTGCAACTTATAATTCTGGATCAGATAGTTTTTCATTTATTATGATTAGTTATCAGAATCACATTCAGGTTTCCACAATTCAGAAGATTCACTTTGTTACAGTTAGTTTTCCCAGTGATTTTGGTTTGGTAGTTTGTAGTATCACATACAGTAAATAGACTAGAGGCTACCAGGACCATTCTAAGGAGGTTGGCTATCTATCCTGGAAGAATTTGAGATAATTTAGCCAATCATAGAAAAGATTTCTGTATCTGGAGACATTCAGGTTGCAATTTTATTTTGATGATGAAGATAGCACCAATGCCAAGTTGAAAAAATAAGAGACAATTTTTTTTTCTGGACTATTTATATATCTCATGTAATTTTTAATGTTATTTATCTCTTTCAATTTTTAATCACCAAGAAAAAAACTATGATAACAAATTTTATTTTTGGGATTAATTGAATGAGATAATCTACATCTGAGCACTTATAGTATATATGTGTGGGAGATGATAATCTGGACCAACTGATGATTGCTGGTTTAGCATGAAATACGTATATTGGTGATTATTTATCTTTTCAGCATATATGTGCTTGAGTGTATCAGTGATATTAGATAGAGTGGAGAGTGATGGGTCATCTGAAAGTCTGTGCTCATATACCCTATATTACAGATTAAAATACTAAATTTCTTAGTTTTTCCTTGATAACATATAGTTAATAACTTTTGATTTTAATTATATGTTACCTTAATTAAAAATGAAAAACTTCACCCTGTACAATTTTAAATTAATCTAAAAATTATCATTCTCAAAAATGAATATTTTTATCTTTTACCTTAGTAAAAGATCGAACTTTTCTTTAAAATATTTTAGAACAGGGATTCCCATTTATCAAAAGAAACTATTTGAATAAAATTTAAAGAAAATTTATATACCAAATATATTGAACCGGATTGATTTCCAATTCAATTGTTTTATTGTTAAAATTTAAAAAAGGAAGAACAACTTAATTTTCATTAAATGTCGTTAAAATTTTTTATTATTATTAAAAAAAAAAAAGCGTACGTGTATTTAAACATATACTCGGTTATATTTAAATAGGGCATTTTATTTTTTGTTTATAAAATTGATTTTAAAATAGTTTACGTTCACTACTTTGTTTATAAAATTGATTTTAAAATAGTTTACTTTCACCACCTGTTTTAATCAATTTGATTAAAAAACAGGCAAGCTTGCTAATTATATATTCCTGTTGCTTTTATTTTTAATCATTTTTAAAGTTAATTCTAAAGGCGGAGATTTAGTTTTGTATTTGTTATTTTGGTTACAATAATCCCTGGTTGGAATTCTTAAATTAGATTGAGCAGGAAATTAATATTTGCCCTGCCTGAGATATAGAAAGAGACACTAAGGAAAGTTTTTCGCGGGAAATGTAGCGAGGCAAGGATAGCCCACCAATTTTTGAGGTGAGAGAGATAGAATATTCCAGAGAGACACTTGGATTATCGCCTGCTGAGAGTTATACGTTTTGGGTAGCAGTTCGGACATTTAATTCCTGCTAAAAACTTGCAATTATTGACAGACTTCGTTACTGTGCAAGATGTTAAAATTTACCGCTATGAGTTTTGCCATCATCAGAATGTCTTGCTAACTTAAACAAAGGATGGACCCACGCCTGCCAGCTCTCCTTCAGTCATGCCATGAGCCTCTAAAATAAACACTGCCTCTACCTTGCCGCTGTCAAAGGACCTGAAAATGGACTAAAGATAAACGTGCGCACTCTATGCGAACTGTGCTTTATCGTAAGATGAAATTTTCTTTTATTCTTTCCAGGGTAAATTTCTTTTCATTAAATCTCCGCTCAATCTAATTATAAATCTGTATTCATAAGTAATATTTAACCTCATATGTAATATTTGTTGTGATTTCTTATATTTTGCCGTGTGTCTTGGAATCTTAGTTTTAAGATTCCAAGTTTGCTTTCAATTTTGTTTATTGGAGAGTGACGAGTGAGTTTTCTATTTTTATGCCTAACTTTTACTAAATGCTTTAGCAGTCGGGTATATTTTGAATGCTTACCTGTAATTATTTTAGTAGCCCCGAATTAATTTTAAATACTGTGTTTGCACTTTTGCAAACCACCAAATCTTTTGGCTGGCGACTTTATTTTCATAGTCTTCGTTTCTTATATTTCTGAAAGCGGAAATTATAATTGTTTTTGCTTTGTAATTTTATAAGTTGCCAGCAGGAAGATAATATTTATCCCTTTTGTAAATTACAGGTGAGAGAGACTTTCGCTGCTAAGGTATTTATAGCTTTCATATTTTCGTACTCATGTGCACTCTCCGATAGATTTATTTTGTATTTACTTGTATAGCTTAAAATTTATCAGAGCGTGTACTCAGAACTTGTGTCATAAATTTATTTTTTAATTATAATTATTGGTAATTCATTTTCTTTAAATGCTGGGGCAGACGTAACTGATTTTCTAATGATTTACTTGTCTCCTATTGAGACCTTTAATTCTTAGATTAGTTTTCGCCAATCGTTTGGTTGGGGATTCGCCAATCTTAATTGTTTGTTTTCCTTTCATTTTCAATCATATTTTTCAGTTGTTCTTGAGATGGATCAATCACCTTTATTTTAAACATAATAATAGGTGCAGCTTCTACCGACAGATGACATTCGTGGTCTGACACCTTTTTCGGACCTCGGAAAGCTCGCCGGTGCTGGTTTCGTTGATTTGTTTCAAGAATGTATTGTTTAAGTATCTGAAAGTGAAAACCAATGTTTTGGTGAATCTTCTGCTGAATGAAATTGCTTCCTCCCTGTAGAATTCATTATTAGAGAGTCGGTAAGTCTGCCAGAGAATTGCATTTTCGTCTTTCTGGTACATGCCTGAGATAACCCTATTGATTTTCGTGTAAACTTTTTCTTACAAGTTATTTTACTCTTAAATAAAAGTTTAAAATTTGTTTAAACTTAATATGGCCGACGTTTGTCTTTGTGCTTTGTTTTCTCAATTGTCTAAACAATATTTAAGATATCTTGTTTCTCCCTGAGTTTAGTCCGGCGCATTTTGGTTCACATATCCTGTCCACCCTTAAAATAAATGTCTAGTTCCGATTTTCGGACTAGTGGCGCCCTCATGGTCAGTATATGCGAATCAAAGATCTTTCGTCCTTTACAATATGTGTGTGTAAATATTATAAAAGCTTTATTACTTAGTAACTTTTAGCTGGTGGTACTCTCTAAAATTTTAAATTTGATATTTAAAATAAACTAGTCAATCCGTTCCACCCCCCTCCAATATGTAAATTACTTAAAATAAATCTGAAATAGAGATTACCATATCTATATATATAACCAGTATGAAAAGAGAACTGATAAACATAATAAAATTGAAAAAGGTAAAATTCTTGGGGCACAATTTGAGACAAGATGCTTTTCTACAAAATGTTTTAGAATATAAAGTATTACATTAAAGATCGGCCTTTTCAAGCTATTGTGCATGCGCTTTTTATGAGTGTTAATAATAAATGAATACTTTCACTCCCAACACGAGATATAGTATTGAAGAAAGAATAAAATGAATCCACTTATTCTTTCCAACCCAAATGCTTATATATGGGCAAATCTTAAGTACTGGAACTGAAAGCATGAGGATAGACCATTCACTTTAAATTACTGATTACGATGTCTGAATGAATGACGTCGACGAAATTATCTAGAATTTATTATTAACACTCATAAAAAGCGCATGCACAATAGCTTGAAAAGGCTGATCTTTAATGTATTACAATTTATAAAGCAGAGCGCTATAAAAATAAATGCTTATTTACATATGTTTAAGTTTCACTTGAGAGTGGCGTTTAGTAAATTCTAGATAATTTCGTCGACGTCATTCATTCAGACATCGTAATCAGTAATTTAAAGTGAGTGGTCTATCCTCATGCTTTCACTTCCAGTATTTAAGATTTGCCTATATATAAGCATTTGGGTTGGAAAGAATAAGTGGATTCATTTTATTCTTTCTTAAATACTATATCTCGTGTTGGGAATGAAAGTATTCATTTTATTATTAACACTTGTAAAAAGCGCATGCACAATAGCTTGAAAAAGCTGATCTTTAATGTATTACAATTTATAAAGCAGAGCGCTATAAAAATAAATGCTTATTTAAATATAAAGTATTAGAAAGAAGGTTGAGAGATAACACAAAAATATCTTAGCTTAGCTCAAAAATGTGATCAATGAAACTAAAAAGTATAACTGAGAACAGAATGTCATGATTGCAGTGACAAGATATTGCCTTTACAAAGTGATAGTAGTATTATATAAAAATAATTTCTATTTTACAATCGAATAAAAATATTCAAATACTTTAATGCTCAGGAAGTCGTACACCAGCGAAATACCAAAAATAACAAGTTTAGTTTCGATTTAGAAGCTTTTAGTTCTCAAATCTATCACAGTAGCATTATACTAAACATACACAACTTTATGTTTAATAATATCTTTTGATATACTAATAGTCAGAATACTGATATAAAATTACAAATAAAGTTATTTAAGGATTTCTTACTTATTAATAATTTATAATAATAAAATCATTTGATTCTTATAACTTCCATAATAGGCGATAAAACAAAAATAATACTTTATGTTATTGCCATCCTTTAAATAGCATTATTTCCTATTTTGAATTCCAAACCTTATTGATAAATATAAAAGCCAAAAACCAATCTGAATATGGACTTAAATAGGCTGTCATTTGATAATCACTAATTATTGGCACTTACTATAAACACTAATAGAATAGAGAGTTGCTTTTATTTTATTAACAATTACAATTAACGATTTTTTTTTTAAATATATAGTTCTTAAACATAAAATTATAAATAAAATAAATAATGTTTCTAAATTCTTTATATCAATGAGCTCCTGACTTCTCAGGTTTTCATGATGTAATGATTAATCAAACTGAAGTAGTAACTAGTCAATAAAATGAATAATGACTATTCACAGACTCACATAACTACACAGTTGGCATGGCTTGAATTAAATCATTGGATATTCCAATTGTTCGAGTCATTAGCCGAACAATAGGATAAATATAAAAGGTGGCAACTAAATGCAAATCAGTGTTCTTTGTCGAAACAGAAAAATGGTCACATAATTTGTGTCAGCCATACAAAATTTAAAAACACTAGTTATGTAGTAAAGTACTTCAAGCAACTGTCTTTTATTAATTATAATCAAAACAGAATGATTCAACTAATAGATATCTTTCTTCTTCCATTAAATCTCTTTTACATTATCATTCAGGTGCTTGTTTTCTTCACTTGTTCTTTCTCTATACAATTCATCTGTGTTAGAAATGTAAACACTACTTATGTAGTAAAGTATCTCAATCAACTTTATTCTATTAGAATCTGATCAAAACAGAATGATTTAATTAATAGATAATCTTTTTCTTCACACTTTAAAATCTCTTTCACATTATCATTTAGGTGCTTGTCTTCTCCATTTGTTCTTTCTCTATACAATTCATTTCAGGTGTCTTCTCAACTTGATAGATCATGCAACATCTATTTCTCTAATCATTTATTGCAATGCTTTTCAACATTTATATATATTTTGTTGTTGCTAAATCCCTCTGTATTTCATCTTAATGTTTATCATTATCTTCTTCATCTGCTATTTTTCCATAAGTTCATTTCAACATATTTTTATTGTGTTTTCTACTTATTTTGTAGAAGTCATGCAACATCTTTTCTCTAATACTTCATCTTAATAACTATTATTTGTTTCTATACTTGTTCTTTCATTAGATAGTTTTTCTACTAAGTCTATGCAATTTATTTCAACATCTACCATAATTTTTTTCTGCTTTTTCATTTGTTGCTCATTAACCTTTGACTAAGAGATTTTCCTTTTTTATTTCTATATTCTTTACAGCCGTTTCTAAAAAATAATATTTATTAAAATATTAGAAGAAAGAATTACCTTAGCTGTAGATCAACAACTCAAAAATGCATTGTCAAACATAATACAGAAGATAAATAATGCTTAGAAATAGCAGAGACTACAAAAATAGACATAGAGACCAAATAAGATATATATAGAAACTTATACAAGTGAGTTATTATGTTACAAATAACCACACCCCTCTATCTTCTTATCATAAATGTTGAGGGGTAGACTTGGGAGCTAAAGGATTCTGAATTGAAACTTAACTTGTCACTTGTAGTACGTGACTATCTCATGACCTGCCAAGTAATTAACTATTCAATACTATGCTACATAGTTTAGCACAATGGTAACGTGACAAATCAAAAACAAGAGTTCCTGGAACAAACTTTACTCTTGTCACTTTTGGTCTTTGACTGTCATATGAAATCATTCTATTATTATTAATGATCCCATGTTTTCTTAGTGATATAAGTCTATAATGAATTTTAAAAAATTATGAAAAATGCTTTTGAAAGATTTATGAAGAATAAATTGTTAAATAATCTTTAAAAAAAAACTAAATGTTTACCACAATCTTAGATTAACATTAAGTATAACAATAAATTTATACAGCAAGACAGTAAACATTTTGGATACTGCCTAAATATAGGCCAAATAGCCAAAAAAAAAGCATTGACAACTTAATGACAATCTTAAGCTGAGATGAGGATAAAAGTTAACAGTATCAGTGTACAAAAAGTGTTACAAGTCATATCACAGTTATAGCTACTATATTGTAACGGAATAGCGTTACATGGGATTTGAATCCAGGCATAAGATGTTAGATTAAATATATATGCAATTGACGAAATGAATGACAGGTACAAAACTTTTAAAAAAAAGGTTTTGCTTTAATAATGAACGAGAAACACCCGTTTCTAGAGCATGATCGCAGCTATATAAGAGTACCTGTCAAATTTATTGAAATAAGAGTAAAAGAGTTTTTTTTGTTATTTTGTTGTTTTTGAGAATAAATATGTAATCATTAGTTGTAAGTTTGTTTTTTTTGTTGTTTTTTTTAAAAAAAGGAAAGATGAATGATTGAACACAGGTTTGACATTTTATTAAGTCATTTAAATCATGTTTGAACAAAACGAGAAAATGAATTGAATAATTTGCAATATGTTCTGAAATTCCAAGCGATCTAAAATTATTTTCAATGGAGGGTAATTAGTAAATGTAAAGTTAGTAAAAATGAAACAATAAGCCGGATATATGTCGGTAAGGTCTAGATAAAATAAGCCGAATTTAGAAACAGAAGTGAGAAAAAGTGTACACTGCTATTGTACAACCCAGACTTCTGTCTCCAGCTAAACAATGCCTGAAAAATGGCCAAATTGAGTTAAATTCCAAAGTGGTGCAAACGATCCCAGAAATCGCTGAATTAAGTTAATACTCGATGGAACTATTGGATGAAGGGACTCACAGGTGCAAGGGGGAGATTGGATGAAAAAAATTCAAGGTGTGAGGGCGGGAGAAGAGAGAAATTACAAGGTGAATTGCACAAGGTGAATTGCGAAAGGAAAAAAGGATTAGCAGAACCACCGATGTGTAAGTTGCTGACTTTGTAAAGAAAGTTTTCTTTTTCCCAGTAGAAATAAGATCTAACTTTCGTATAATAGTATAACGGAGATGCCTTGCTGAACCTAAAATTCGCGGCTTGACCGCCGGACCTCCGCGCTCCGTTCAGCTGATTGCCCCTAGGATGCTCGTAACACCGGAGAAACTTCACCTAAGGACCACACACGCTTTCGAGACCTCGCAAATTGCCAGAATGCTTAGTTAAAGAAGAAATCATCGCTCAGGATCCTTCTTACCGGCTGTCTACATTCCACAGGTAGTTATCTTTAAATCAATCGTACTCACTTATGCACCAGAGTAGATAAACTTTAAAAACAATAACTAGTGAAAAACATTTAGCTAAAGGATAAAATTACTTGCGACCATAAATGAATGATTAAAGAACTTAACCAGAATAAATTTGTCTACAAATAAACATCCTTTAATATATGTGCGAAATCTCATTTAATTCTATAGTTAATTTGTCTCGGCTTGCCAGTCATATACCGGCATAAAATTGTTATTAAATAGATTAAAATAAACCATTTATTTAATTAGTATTTTGTTATTGATTGATTGGAATTTCAACTCACATTTATATGATAGGGAATGAGTGCTGGAGTGATCCAATTTGTTTTTTGTTATGAATGAATGCATTTGATATTTTTGGTGTTGGGATTTGATTAAACTTATGTTATATTACCATGCCTTTCTTAGATTAATATTAAGCTTTGATTGATTTGTTCTGTGGGATATAGGGCGGGCCCTAATACGATAAGTCTGATTGATCGCGATTGAAAGGTCACATATGCGATATAATTTGAAAGGTGATATTGGCTGTGTTCGTTTCTTGCTTCCGACTGGAGTGATGCACGGGCATGTTTTGTGATATAGTTGAGTGAGCTTATGCACATACGTGGCGGACTCTTGTAAAGTTCTCCTGGCGCCTACTACTTGGATTCGATCTGAATTTACGTATAAATAAATAAAAGCGTACGTGTATATGTGTTTGAAATTATCTTCACCGAACATTATGTAAACCCCCCAGACGCAAGAACACAGCAGATTCATAGGAGTGACTTTAATGTGCTTTCGGCACGGAAGCCGTCGAGTGGGGCGGTTACAATATACAATTCTTCTTTCACAAATTACATACCTATTGTCACTTAATAATCTCTAATATTCTTTAGATCCTACTTAAAGTATAAAAATAATTAAATGATTATAATTCAGATTATATTATGACATCTGAGTTCAAATAAGTAACAATTCAATACAGAAAATCCATCATTCTATCCTTACAACAGTCTGCATTGGGGAATTCTATATAATTAAAAATAAATTAATTTCAGATGCTCTTAATATAACAAATTCTGCAATTCAAAAATCACTTATACTCCTTAAAAATAACTGTGATATTAACAAAATTAAAAAATCATGAAAAATATTCAAGAACACTTTATTTTGCATCAACTAAAATCTTTTTTATCAACTGAAGCAATTCATATGTAAATTCTTCTTTTTTCAATTTTTCACTGTTCATTTTCTATAAATCCATTTGCAGCAGCAGCAAACCACTTAGTAACATTTTACTCATAGCCGTATGTGTAACTTTGAGAAATCAAGAGACACTAGACATGCCAGACAATTCCATGGATTCGTTTCTAACTATTATTCTTCTTCAACTAAAAGAATTGTGCTGCATGTCAGCGATTAAGCAGCCATCTTTTATTTTTATTATACTGAATATTTCATATTATGCTAAGATTTTGAACCCAAGCATATATGCTTATATAGTCATATAGGTTTGATACTAAATCAATAACTATATATTATATATATATATTATTTATAGTTATTAACTTTAAATAAAAATTATTTACAATTCAATCACTTTAGCAAAAACTAGTCAAAGTCAAGTGTTACTTCCAATTTTTATTTTTATCCACAACTTTGTTTTTCTCTCATCTTAATACAATATTCCAATGAACTATGATATGGTGATTTCTAAAACTACAATTAAATTCTGAAATAGGTGTAATTAATAGAATGATTTTCTGTAACATCAATAAACTTGTTAAGTTCCTTTATCCAAACTTATAATAAATCTATATTTATGGTTTCATATCTACTTCAAGGTTTTAAATTAAAATTAATAGAGCAAAACATTTTTTCATTGCAGACTTAATCATAAAATAGTATACAAATATTATAAGTACCATCATTACAAAATACAAACAATATTAATTCAGACATGCATATCAGAAATTAAATTACTTTATCCTCTTAATAATATTATGAAGAAACACTATATTAGAATGTATATAGAGAGGAATAAAACAGATATCTATATGTAATGATGAAAAAAAATATACATGACTTACTTTTCCATTTCCTCAATAGTATCTTCAGTCAATGGATTAACATAACGAAAACCAATGTAATATTTGAAAGGACCTGAAATTAAAAATAATTTTGCAAATCAGATCACAGACTTCTCCAGTTTACATTAATGAGATCAAAGGAAATATTTATCACAATGCAAGAGGTGAAAAAAATTAACAAAAAATAATGATGAAATCTAATCTCAAGATAGGTTTTGAACTTCTACTGTTTCTCAAGAGGATTATTAAATAAAAAACCAACAGGCTAAAAATCACTTCTTAAAGCCCAATTTTACTATGTTTATTGATTTTACTCAATGCTTACATTGTGACATTCACATATACTTTATTTTTAAAAAATTAAAGTAAAATCATAAAAATAAATATTAAATCATCTTTATATAAAGATAAAAAAAAAAAATCAGAAATAACACTTTGACATCTAACAAAAGACTATTACATAGCTGATGCTAAATGAAATTATAGTGTTGCTTAATTTAATTTATAATATTCATATAAATAAATACATAAAAATAGTATATGACTATTAGGAAAATGAGTGACTTGGACTAACTTAAGAGGCTTTTGTTAGATCAAAATGCAAACTAGACACTGTTAATGTATTTTTCCCAGTATTTAGTAGTAAGGTGACTTCAAAAGATATATTATTTACAAGTAGAAAAAAAAATGAATAATTAAAAAAAAGAAAAAACTCTCATGTTAATTTATAAAAAATTCTAGTAATATTAGATCTGTAATAAAATTTAATATATATATATATATCTAATTAAAAGAATTGTAAAATTGTCTAACCTACTAAACACTAATTAATAATTATTTGTGTATTTATTGAATGACTGCTCTGGTAAAATTACAGTATTTGTAAATTAAATTAATATAATTAACATGAAAAAATACATAGCAATACTAAGTAGGCATTGAGAGGAAATGGATATGTGGGTTGTAAGCTGAAGACTTGGTATACTAGGACTCCTTAACATACTTTCCCAGAATCTTATTTGAAGTATAATTGGAATAAGATTGATTTCAAGATATATGTATAAACCATAGACAAATTATAATTATAAAAAAATTGTTGATGTCAAAAACTACTTAATATTCCTTACTAAAATGATACACAATATAATACGCTTATCTCCGTATTACAAAAGTATTCAATTATGCAATAAATTGGAATCTTGATAAATTATGAATAGTGAATTACTATATAAATGATATATGCTTTCATATGTAACAAATACAATTTATATTCAATTATTTTCTTTATACAATCATCAAATTCCATAATTATATCAATTTTATGCAATAAATCAAGTCTTATTTTAATAATACAACTTGAAAATCAAAAATATAATCAAACAACATTATAGATATTCATTTTATTGAACTATCATAAACATTGAAAAGTCTTGTGTCTTGCTTGTATTTATGTAACACCGCCAAAAGTGGTGTTTTAGGTATATTCTTACATTTTTCCATTTTCAACATTTACACTGCCAATTTTTTTCCAAAGAAAGATTTTTGAAACTTTATATATATATAAATTTATAACTTTTGAAATCACAATCATTTAACACTATTTGTTCAAGCATATAACATAAGATTCCCACAATATATTTTGTTTGAACTAAATTCTTCAAGTGAGCCGAGCAATTCACAAATCCCATCATTCACTATTATCAAAGTGATGCTAAAGATCAGGGAAGATGGATTGAACTTGGAGAAATCTTCGGCCTGCAGTGAACTGATATGGGTTAAATGATGATGATGATGATTCTTGAATAAATAAACAACAATAGTGAATGGCATTAGAATTTGTAAATACCTAAAATTGTCTGTGAATTTAATTCAAATGAAATGCATTGTGGGAATAGTTTGTTTTTCCAGTGCTTTGAGTTATATGGTTCAATAAGTAATACTGAATGATTGCAACTGTTTAAGTTAAATTATACCTAGCACTTGAATGAGAATATATTGATATATAATTTAACTCATTTAATCTGAAAACAGTTATCCAACAAAGTTTATTAACTGCTTCTAAATAATGAAGCAAATCTAAACTACAACTCCTTATTTCTTCCACTTCCATATGCAAGTCATTCTTTTTTTACTGATCATGTTATGGAACATGCAAATCTGTTGGACAATTATAATATCAAATATTTAGTTGGAGTTTCAGTTAAAGATTAATCTATATTAGTTAGACAGATTTAATCTTTAATGCAAAATTAAAATAATATATTTGGGTTAAGAAAATATTAATAATTTCTGATCTTAAATTGACTGATATAATATTTTAATATAACTATGATATTATTTAAATGCATGTAATAGTAAAATCACTCTAGTAATTTGTATCAATATAAATAAATTTACTTACAAGTAAATGAATTTTAAAAAAATATTAATTACATAATAACAAATGATTAGATATGTTTGTAAGACATTAAGATATAAACAATTAACAATATGCAATAGTAATAATACAAATTTAATAAAACATAATATAAAATTAATTAAACCAATATATATTAATAATGTAAGGGGTCATTAAATTTTATAATGTAGTTCTAAAATTAATATATTAGAATAAACTATGTTAAGAGAATGGCAAACTATCAGATCAAGTGTTATTACTTGATTTTAGTATTCTATCATTTAATTACTTTATGTACCTACAGGCAGAAAATTTCATATATATATTGTGAGGATACATTAAACCAACTACATAAAAATCACCACTCACACATCTATCTTAAAGACCATTACCATCAAAAATCGCCAAAAGCACATTATTAATTATATATTAATAATTTTGTATAAAATTGCCAGTTAAAATTATTTTTGACAATACTGACTTATATTTATACCAAACCCTTAAATACAAGCAAGTAAAAATCTCAAAAAACAAAAGAAATAAATCATTAATGTTAAATTTTTTTTTTTATTTATTAATCCAGGTGAAATTCTATAAATATCAAAATGACATCAACAATGAAAATAAAAGTGCACGCTTAGAAGTCATACATCAATAAATCAAACATAAGACAATATAGGTAAATCATTAGATAATTGATTTGCCTTATCAGATTTAATGCCCTACCTTGAAGACCAAATGGGAGACCATAATTAAATACACCTCTCGTGGAAAAAAAGACCATCCCATTACATCTGGCATAGCCAATCACTGGGCTTGAAACACACAAATAGTACAATGCCAGACCATCCCGTTACAATATATACATATATTATAAGGACTTGAACGATACATATATTTCAATATTATATATATACATCTCTTCTAAGATGGTTTAATGTAAGCTAATAGTGTTCCAGTAAATCACTAATAATCAATACAAAATTTATAAATAGAAATATCCCAGTAAAGACAGATTTCATTCATTATTATTTTAAAAAGACATTCAATAAATGTCATTAACTTAATTGTATGAAAAAAATTGTACAACATTAATAAGTGCTTTGTTAAATTACGATTAGTATTAATATTAATTTGACTTCAAGTAGTCTAAAACAGACAAATGATTCTTAAATAAAACATCCTATATTCATTACTTCAATACAATAACATTTTGTAATAGTGGAGGGCTAGGAATTAAATCTCTACTGTTAAATAAATACACCATTTCTAATCATTTTTCTGTAGTAAAATATAAAAATTTATAAAGACTTCAATGAATTAATATTTCACAACTATTTTTTATATTACTATTACCTTAAAAAAAAAAAAAAGTTAAAAATAAATCAGTAGTCTGCGCAAATAATTTCCCATACAAACATGAGTATGTATGTATTAACATTATTTTAAATAAATATTTGAAAATAAAATATTGCTGGACTAATATTTATTTTAATTGCTTTGTTAAGGAAAAATGATATCCCTCACATATCACTTTCGAACATGTTGGCTCTAGTATAAAAATGAAATATGCATTCTCTTTCATTTTTTTGATTATAGATGTCATTAACTATCATAGGTAAAACTTTTTATATATTATTTTAATTATAATTTGATAAGTAATGTATTACAATTCTTACTAAAATGTTAACTTTGATTTTTAACAAATTCGTAATTAATGTGTAAATATAAATTCAAAAATATAATATTTCTGAAATAATAATTTTCATATGCACATATTATAAAAAAATCTTTTACTAGCCAAACTTTCTAGAAATCATTTTAACAAACTTTTAAGCAACTCTCTATCTCTTGTAATAATCTAAAACTAGATGAAAATCACTCAATTTCATCCAGTCCCCAAGATCTTTTAAGAGTTGCAGATCATTTTCATTTGATTTTTAGATTCATTTATTAAAATGATTTCTTTATGATTTCGATAAAGTCTGATTTGAAATAAATTCTTATAGTACAGTATATAAAGATTATTATTTCAGAAATAAGTATATATATACTTTTAGTGCTACATAGTTAATAGCCATTGCTTGTCCATAGGATTGTTAAAATTAACAGAAATATAAATTAATAATTTTAAAAATGTTTAAATAGCTTGTTTGTTTGTTTTTAATAATAGTTATTATTTAATCAAGTATTATTGTTTTTAATGGTATGTTAATTTTATTGCATAATATATTTTATCTTTGCATCATGAAAAGTGAAGTTATTGTGAAAACTAAATCTTAAACCAAAAGTTGCCAAAAAAAGCAGAAATCCATAATTTAAAAATATTGCCATTACAAAAAATCTCCATTAAGTTAGTGGACATTATTGTCTAATAATACTATACTAAAAACTGTGTATCATTTTGAGTATAATGGGTCTTCCTTTAGTCCTCAATAGTTTTTTATCATGTGCAGGAAAGTGTTTTCTGAAGTAGTTTTTATTTGGTTAGAAATTATTAAAATAGTCGAGATATTGAATCAGACTCTTCAAATTCTTGATTCACATCAGATGAATTGGAAATGGAAAAATATCTGTTGATAAACTCATTAGTTATTGCATATGAGGCTCCGATTTGAAGTGAGTGGCTTCAATTAAATTAACTTCACTATGAAATTAATCATTTATCAACAATAATTTGAGGAGACACCAATTTGATTATTTCTGATCATGAAAGAATATTTGAACGTACAAAGATGTGATGAAGTCTAACAAATTAATTATAGTTGATAGAGTAGTTGGCTGCTAAAAGGTTTTAACAATAACAATACTTACTAGGTTCAAATTTAAACTAGAATTCAAAATTTTGGATTTAATACGTTGATCACCACTTTTAATGGTAATTCTTTTTAGTTTGAGAATAGCATTGACAAATATTTGTTGAGTAAAGTGCATTAGTGTTAAACTGATTTTAAATAAAAACAATACATCTGGACCTTTTGAAACATAATACAATTTATCAACATAATTAACAACTTTATGAGAACAAACAATGCTCTTTCTCACTAATGTTAGCTCCTTTGTGGCCATCATATATAATTGTTGAATTAAATACAATTAAAAATTAATATTGATATTATTATTAGTTATCATCAAACTGATATCAGCTTCTGATAATCATATAAAATAGTATTTATTCAGAATAACTTATCTTCTGTTGTTTTTCAGAATGTTCAAAAGCAATTCATTATGCATTCTATTAATGTTATTACAAATTATTTTCTTCCTTCACCTACAATCTTTGCAAACACTATATACTTTTCTAATGATAGAATAAGTACAGTCCAATCATTTGTATTTCAAAAGGTAATTCATAACCAAATATCCACTCGTTCATTTTCTTACCTTCCATGGAATTCTCAATTAAAAGACTTCATCAGAAACTTCAATTCAACATTAACATCTAAGTTTCCTTCTCTATGTCCACTTTCATGTCCATAGAAATACTTAAACAATTCTAATCTTTGTTATTATAGATATATTCCCTTATTTAAAAATCATTTGCAGATTTTTGTATCACCTCTTCCCAGTCTGTGATGAGCCTTAGCTGTTGATGAATGATCGAAGCATATAAAATTGCCAAACATTTTTTATATGCATATTCTTTACCAATGTTGTAGTCAAATACTGATCTGTTATAATAATCTTTAACTTCTTTGTAATCAGTTCTAATCTTACCACTTCATTTCATCCTTTGACTTTCCTAATGTGAGCATTCTGCATTTTCAGTTATAAAATATAGTATCATCAGCATATCTAAGGTTCACATGTTCACTATCTCTTATACTAGCACATAATAGTTTATAAACAAGGCAAACTCTACATACAGTAGTGCCACCCTGTGCCAACCAGAGTAATCAATAGATGCCAGAAGGCTTGTGCATAAAATCCCTATCTAATGCCTACTCATCCAATATCTCCAGATTAGTTTCTGGCTTGTGGCCTTTGTCAGTGAGGAGCTTTGGATCTGAGAGCACTGCACCTACTGGTTGGCACAGGGTGGCACTACTGTATGGAGAGTTTGCCTTGTTCATATCTAAGGTTGTTGATTTTACACCTCAATCCACATTTGTTTTCTTTTCATCTGGGTTCCCTCATATTTAGTATACAAGTCAAATAAATAAGATGACAGAATGCAGCCCTGTCTAACTTCTATGTCAATGTAAAAAAAAAGAAGTTAATCAAAACTAAAAGAAGAGATAACTAGTGCAGCCAAAACTGATAGATTTTTAAATTTAAAGCACGAAAAACTATGTCCAAATATAACCCAAGCATTAAGCTTCTTTAAAAAAAAAAAACTGTTAACCTTTCATAAATGTTGCTTTAATTGTGTATGATATTTTTTCATTAACGTAACTGATTCTTATTTCCTAAACAACACCACAAAGAGGAAATAACTCTATTTAACATATGCTACCTTCCAACCAAATAAGCTAGCTGAAAAAATACTTCCTTGATAATGAATAATTATAGATACCAAATAATGCATAATTTTTGCTTATAACATGAGTGGCCTCAGTCTTAAAATTAGCTTGAATAATATATAAAATGCAGATATTGAAAAGTAATCAAAAAAGTCATGATATTTTATTTAATATATACTATACTTGCCAAAAGATTAAAATTGCCTACAATTCAGCTTAAAACTGAGGTCACTAAAATATATAATTTCCAGAATAATGTCATACCTATATAACTACACAAATAATTTAGCTTATGTTCGAAACATTTGAATGTATACATTTGAATGTTTTATAATCTTGGATTAACATAATTAGCATTGAGAAAACTAAAATGACTATGAAATGTGCGAGTACAAATTCAATGCTCTTCATAAAGAGGCGCAATAGCCAGATAATAATCTGACAATTTAAATATGTCACTATCATTAATGTCTGCTAATTATCAACTTTATAATAAATGGCACTTGAATAGATTAAATAAAAAAAATTACTGCTTTTAATGTGAACTGACTTGTTTTTTGACAATTCTTTTACTTGTGTTTTTAAATATGAGAACTTATTCTGTTCTTTACAATCAATTGCATTTTCAAGAATCAAAAAAAATATTTTTTAACTTTTCATTCTCCTTTGAATATAACAACTACAGCTGTTAATGAAATCTAAAAAAAAATTTTAAAAAAAAAAAAAGTGAATCAACTAATACCAAATCTATTTGTTTCATCAACAGATATTTCTGAAAGTTAGATCTTAAATATAAATATTTTATTAATAATCACTATGTTTGTAAAATAATTAAGAATAATAACAAGTAAATTATAATTTTATATCTTCTTTTGAATCCATTATTCGTAATTAACAAACTATTACACGCCTTCCTCTGCTTACATTAAACATCAGTTTTTAGGAATAATAAATCACTCTATTTACTCCAGAACCATGGCTGATAACCTGGATTCAAAACCTTAAAATGTTTTTAAATTTTAGACTATTAATTTGATATTATAAAAGAATTAGTTAGTTACTGGATATAAACGTGTAAGACCAAAGTTCTTCATGAAGACTAATTTGGAGGGGGGGGGGGTGACATGGATAATACTATCATCTAGTGATCATAGATTACCCTAGCTAATTTTACAGTAGAGTAATATCAATGAATTACTATTCCTAAAACCATAAAGACAAAAATAATTTTTAAATAAGTGTTTACCAAATTCAGGACATGTTCTCTCCAATATTTTCACCATTCCTTCACCTTGAAGTTGAGTCCAGTGTTTAATTGGAGACCCTCCACCAATTCTTCGGTAATGTTCAATAATCTTGGGGGTACGACGTTTTGCAATATAGGGTGCTAGGTGACTAAAATAATATTTTAAAAAATGTGTATAGAATTCCATTTTAAAAGTAATTTAAATATATCATAAACTTACTTTAAAATTTTTTTGCTTAAATAATATTTAAATTTATATACTCATTTATAAAAACGATAAGTATAAGAATTTTAAGAATATAAAAAACAAATAAAATCATGAAAAATTTATTCATATAATTAAAATAATAATAATTAATAACAAAAAAATATATTTAATCTTTAATATAAAAAAAAATTCAAGTCTATATCTAAAAGTAGTTCTGTAAACTTGAGTAATCAATGGATACCAGATGATATAGTGTTATAATATCCATATCCTTACATGAGTTTCTTGTTTTTATTTTGGATCAATGAGAATTTGGATTCAAATCTGGATCTAATGCTATTATGCATCTAGAAATCATCTTTCATTTCTTTTCAAACTAATAGCCTGGAATTCAAAAAGAACATAAAAACCAATTCACTTCCTTTCTAGTCACATGACTTACATTTAAGGTTTAAAAAAGGATGATAACTTTTAACTCATACAAAAAAATTAGTAACATAAAAAATTATAATAATAATCAAATGGTTTGGAGCTCATGAAATCATGTGACATTCATCATCAGAAATGGCAAATTCAATCTAGAAACTTTTAGCTCAAAAAAGTTACATTTTTCTTATGCACTTTCAATATATACTTTATTTTACTTCCCTATAACAGTTTTGGCTGTCTGGCAGTTTTCTTCAGATCTAAAACATAATTGTATTATATTATATTTTTAGATAAAACATACAATAATTTCATAATTTTTATATATATTTACATATACTAGTTTTCATAAAATTAAAAAACTAATAACATTTTATATGCATATGCAAACATATAAAACAAAAATTATATACAGTACACATTACATATATCTAATATAAAAATATTCAGTATGAAGTATTATTTAATACACTCCGAAAGTAAAAATTCTTCAAATACCACATAAAAATAATATTAAAATTTTGTAAAAAAAAAAATCATCTCTGTCAAACAGACAAAATAAGTCTAGTTTTTGATCACAATCTAAGTTAAAACAATTGGAAAAATCTTTATTTTCAAGACAATTGCAGATATCTATATATCTGTACATACCGTAATTTATTATATATTACTAGTAAACTATTCATTATTTTAACCTACATTATTTCAATTTGAATAGGTTTTTTTTCTATACCATTTTAATTTTAAAAACAACTACAATTAATTATATATTTTGACTATCTTTTATAATTTTCTTTCAAATTTAAACTAAAGATATTCTTTTAAAAAAAATCTATATTAAACTATTTCCATACTTCACTCTACAAGATTTTTTTAAAAACTTTTTTTATTAAGTTTATTTTAATACAAATTCATTAATTTTTCATCAAAAAGTATATAAATTTAACATGTATCTGTATTTTTTATTGACTATATATATATTCCTTTGCTTTTTTTATATATCTATATCATACACACACATACATACATGCACACAATATTATAACTAAATCAAATCCAATAGCAGCTTGAATTAGTTATATTACAAAGCTGCATGAAAAAAAAAAAAAATTATTAAATTTTGTTTAGATATGTTCTATTTCTAGTGATATATTGGGATTTGGTCATGTACATGACACAATATGTTGTCATGTAACATTTTGAAATATATAACTGTCTCATATACTGCCACAACATTTCTTTTCCAAATAGTTTATTTACCCATCTGTAAGTCTCAGAGGAAGCAAGTTGCAGTTTGAGTGTTTGTTTAATTTATCAATCTCTAAAACTCAAAAAGAAACAAGACTTTATTTTCAAATGCTATGTCCATCAGTCTCTAAGACTCAAAAGGAAGCAGGGCTTATATTTGATTCTTGGTGACTCAAAAGGAAGCAGGGCTTATATTTGATTCTTGGTGTGTTGTGGGTAGTTTAACAGAAGTCAAATTGAGCCATCACTCTAGAATTCATGTTTCAGCATACATCCTAATGTTCTATGGTCGAATTTTCTATAAATCCTAAAGTTGAAATCCAATTCATTCTTTATACAGGTTAATATCAATCAAATCTATCAGCAGTGAAATTATGGACATATATATTTATAAAATACTATTTATGAAAATGACTAAAATACAAAAGTAATATGAGAATTAAAATTATTTTTTTTGCAGTAAGCATAGAAATGAGAAATAAAGTTATACTGTTCTATTATCTCATTTTAAAGGGAGGAGATTTATAACTAAAACAAATCTGATACCAGCTCAATTGTTTGGTTTAAAAAAATTAAAAGAAAAATTCATTTATGCATTTAATCATACTAAATATTTAATAATTATTTTGTAATATGTGAAAAACAATAAAATGATACATGCAATGTAAAGGAAAAATAGTTTAGATATGCAAAAGAAATTTGAATTATGCAGTTATAAAATCTAAAGCATTCTGTACTTTTTTGATCCACCTTCTAAACGGAAATTTAAATTAAAAAACTTGTCAATTTCTATAGTACAGTATATTAAATGGCAACTGTAAAATCCTAATAAAATTTTGGATTTAAAAAAATTTATAAAGTTATCATTTAAATTTTAAATGTTATAACAATTTTTTCTTTCTTCCTGTCCCTAATTAATATAAATTTTAAAAAACTATCTTTTTTTATATAAAACATTTCCACAAAGATGTTGTGAAAGGAATGAGGAAAATGTTTTTCAAAAGTATATTGTAAATAAACAAATATCAAATCTTGTTACTAGCTGGTGGTATATCTGTTGTTTAAAAAACATTGAACGAGTGAGTATAAATAGGTGTGAAACAAACAATATGGGCTAATCCAATCCAAAGTCCAGTCTACTTTAGTCTATTTGAAGACTCAACTCAAGAAGCAGTGTTAAATTTAAAGCACAGCATACTTTGAATAATATCAAGTTTAGACTGTTTTATGTTACGACAGCATTTGATAACATTCAAAATAGTCTACTTCAAATTTAACAGTACAATGAATATATATATATTATTTATTACAAATAGTCATAGGACAAATATATACAATAAAAAATAATAATGACTGTAACGATACAGAAGTACTTTCAGTTAATCATTTAACTTTCTTCAACCTACTATTTCAATTCATATATAGCAGAAGTAAACATCATCAAGTCATATTCCATGATTCCCAAATTTTTAGAAGATTGTCGATTAATCAGATATTCTATTTCTATTTATAAAAATTGCTTCCTTAATTTATCTTTTATTATGATTTCTCTTTCATGAAGAATCTTATTATTTTCAGAATCAAAATTAAAGGTAAACTTATATGTTTTTTTCCATGATCAAAGAAAACAGATGCAGTTGCTCTAAAAATTCTAAAAATGTCATATGTTTCAAATAAAAAAGTAATGTGGTTTCTCAAACTTTATGTAGATAACATAGCTCCATACATAGATGAATCAAGATATAATCTGGAGAAAAGATTAAAAAAGCATAAATTATTGCATAAGCCTATAAAAAATAAGAGTAATAATGATTTAATAACATCGTCTGTTTTTATCATGAAAAAAATAATATAAGTTTTATTTTTAATGTCATAATTGAAAATGTTAAGATTCTTCATGAGGAGAGAAACTATAATAAAAGAAAAATTAAGGAGGCAATTTTCATAAAAAAAAAAATAGAATATCTATAATAAATCAACAATCTGATTTTCTTCTGCTATATTTGAATTGAAATGACAGTTGAAAAAGGTTAAGTGATTAACCGAAAGTAGGTCTGTCGATTGTAAAAATTTTTTATAATATATTATATCCATTATAGTCATTATTATGTTTTATTACAATTTGGACATTTTATTTTATTTTATATATGTATAATCGGAAAAAGGGAATAAAGATAATCTATTTTGTTATTTTTTGCATATACAGTGTAAATAAATTAATAAAATTAAAAAGTTTATACAACAAATATTGCATTAGTTGATTCAAAAAACTTTTAAACAATATTTTATTTCTCTCCTAACATAAAAGTTTACAGACCATTATAATGGCCACATCAACTAACTATAACTGTTTTAACTTATCTTTCCTTCTTCTATTTCTCACATAATTATTTAATACATCATATACTAATAAAAAAAATAAAAACATTACTTTTAGCTTAACAATTTGTTTTTAAGTGCATAATAAACGTACCCTATATTTTTTTCCTTTTTGTATACTATTTATATAAGAAGGTGAGAAAAAGAAAGAAAAAAAAAGTTGAAAAAGAAAGAAAAAAAAGTTGATTACATATAAAAAAAAGACTCATATGTTACAGTGAGGAGAATAAAATATTGTTGAAAACAAAATTTGTTATTGTATAAACTTTTTCACTTTAATTTTTTTATAAATAAATAAATTTGCATATTTTTGAGCCCAATATATATAAATCCATACTTATGTAAAAAATATCTGATACATATTATGGCATAGATTTAAAGAAATACTTATCGCATACTTTACTTTTATATACAATAAATATTATAATTATAAAAACTATTTTTATAGCTATAATAAACATTTAATTTATATAGTAAGTCCATATTGAATATTACATACATCAAATATATGTGATCATGTGGTTCAATAATCACAAATTAAAATATATCGTTTGAATGCATTAATATTAAAAACTGTATGATATAATAAATGTTGTAATGACAAAAACTATCATTTTTATAACTGTACTTTATATTTACTATAATACAGTAAATGTGTGTTTAATATTATATTTTAAGTTTGAACATAATCAAAAATATGTGAACATATGATAATATAATCACACTTAAAATATATATCGTAAACACTGTTAATATAAAAAGTTTTAGATGCTAATATGTTTAGAACTTTAGCTTACCTGATCAAATTTGTTGCGATCAAAACATATGCAGTATGAGAGATCAGATAGTTTATTTAATGTTATACAATGATTAGTAACATTAAAGTTTAGATTTGCATTAAAAAATGTTAAAAATCCATTTCTCATTTATTATAAATCTTCAACGTAGTTATTATATATTACAAATTCAACTGAAAATTTGTACTAATTGAAAACTCATGTAAGATTAGAAATGATACTCTAATTGCCTCTCCCTTGCAATGTTAGAATTTAATGTTACACATTAAGTTTTAACACAAGAAACAGTGCATGAATATAATTATACTTTATATATATAAAACACATGAATCTGTTTATATAAGAAGCTTTGATCACTATTTTATATGATTGATAAATATATTGACCTTGGTTGTAGCTGAATATATGTAATACAAATGATAAATCTACTTATTTTATGTTAGTGATTAACAATATTAATTTACATCAGGAAAGAGCATTAAAATCTGCTTTTCACTATTATTATATATATACTTCATTTCTTTGTCTGAATATTTTAATGAAAAAATGGGTAGAGAGTTTTCTTTTATTCTTTAGCAGAAAAGTAAATTTGTCTTATTTATTATATTGTTCAAACTTTAATATACAAAAAAAAAAAAAAAAGAATTAATTTTATTAATTCTACATTTATTAATTACAAGGCATTCATTATTTTAAATACCATTAGAAATATGATATTTCAAATAATATATAATTTTTTTTACTTAAAAAATAATATCAGCTTTATAAAAACATGTTCAATATATGATCATTCATTTTTTCTCACCACATTCTGCCGCCTAGTGCAAGATTTAGTAATCAATAGATGCTAGATAGTAGTGCTTAATAAATTCCTATTCAATGCTATTGTCTAATATCTCCAGATCAGTTTCTAGCTTATGGTTTTCATCAGTGAATAGCTTTAGGTTTTGAAATAGTATCATGTAATGAAGTATAATCATTTAAAGAATGAAAAGTATAATATCACTCAACAATAAAGGTTTATAATTTTATTCTATTCATACATAAATCAAGTTATATAAAGAGTTGTTGAACAGACTATTAGTTTAAGTTGGGAAATACCTGTATATATTAGCAGAAAATCATTTATTATCAGAAAAAGTATAGCAATATCATCATAAAAGAATGTAATGATTTATGACATCTCCAATGAGGCCAACACTTTACATTCGAATAACCCAGACATTTTAAATACAATTATTACAATGCTTTTATAATCAGCAAATCATATCAACATTTTTGACTAAACAATAATGACATCAGGAATATTGAATGTACTTAAATGGATATGAAAATTGAAAATGTTGCCCATGAAAAAATATTACTATTACGCATCACATAAATTCAAATCCAATGGACACTACATGGCATGCAGCCAGTCATAATGAATTCAAATTCTAAATGATTGAAATTTTAAGCTGTTGGCTTCAAATGGCAAGACAAGCGTAAAAAAAGTCATTAAATGAAAACAATACAAATCCAAAAATCAATTAGATAACTGTAAGTCACTGAAATCTAATAATACTACCAAATTCTTGCGTTCGGTAATTCCTTTGATATTTACATATTTTGATTCTGAGAAAAAAGAAAATTTATCCCCTAAAAATATTATTTTTTATATGTATAGTGTTATTTGTTTTAGAGATATAATTTTTTAATCAATTACTGCACTGAATGAGTTACATGATGCAATAAACATGTTAATCACATATTCATAAAAATAAATGTGTTAAATATATAGTTAGGTTTGTATCAAAAAAAAAAAAAAATTGACACATATAAAGTTTATCTTTTAGTAAACTACTTTTTTTTTACCTCTACAAAACTCACTTTTGAGCAGGAAGAGGTATCAAATCTTTATCTAAAAAAAGTCGTAATAAAAAATCATGAACATCTTCTAACGTTGCTGGACCACCCATGTTTAACATCATAATACCTGTTTTGGGTTTCCTAAAAATACACAAAATAAAAAAAGCTACAGCAATTAAAGTTTCAATTTTTCAACATTAAAGTAAAAATTGGTGATAACTGTTCAATATAAATAAAATATATCAAAGAAGAAAAAACAGTATTAAAAAAATATAGAATACATCTAAGTTCATTTGAAAAAAATATAATAAAACAAATATTCTTAAATTAATGAGAAATGCAGAAGTTAATAAACATCACATGATCACCATTTCTTATGCTTGCTTATAACTGAGTGGCAATACGTATGGAGAGTTTTGCCTGTTTTAATAACAGTTATAAGCAAGCATAAGAAATGGTGATGATGTGATGTTCATTGCCTTAAAACCAATCCTGCCTAATAGGATAGTGGTGGCTATGGTTAATAAAAAACCAGACACCAAAATTTATAGGTACTGAACTGAGTTCAGACTTATATGACTATATAAGCTAAGGAGTTTGGATTGAAAATAATATAATGTTTTCAATTTAAGACTCATAGTTTTGTACTTAAGTAGAGATAAAAGGTGGCTGCTGGAGGGTTGCATTAGATTCTAAGATCTCTAGATGCAGAACTCTCAGATCCCAGGCTCCTCACTGAAAAAGGCCACAAGTCAGAAACTAGTCTGGGGATATTGGATGAGTAGGCACTAGATGGGGATTTTATGCTTAAGCCTTCTGCCAGCCATTGATTACTCAGAGCTTGCACTGAGTGGCTATACATATCGAGAGTTTTGCCTGAATGCAGAAGTTCATGATATAAAATTTTTTTATTAATCATCATGAATATCATGAGAAAAGTATCATTACAAAACTAATTAAATCTTTTTACCTGCCAATTCTGGCAAATGCTATTTCCGAGTTCCTACAAAAGTTTTTTGTTTAAATGCTTATTTCTGAGTTTCCTGAGTTCTTTTGTAATTTTTTTAAAAAAATATTTATTTCAACAATAAAATCATATTTAATTAATCAAAAAAAGAAAAGTTTACACAGTTTAAGATCTAAGAAACACATTTATTTACAATCATTCAAAATAATAATTTGTGATTTATAATTAATTGCCCTGAAACAATAATAATGATTGCATCATTACTTGCTTGAGAAGTCATGTGACACTGAAATACCCTGGTGATAGGTTAAACAACAGTTACATTTGAATGACTGGACTAAGATTATTCTTTCACTTACATTGCTCAAACGGGAATCAATCCTAAAATCTTTAGTTCTGAAACCATAACTCTATCATTGCATTGCTTTTCTCTAAAATTATAAAACAACAATTAAATAAATAAATCTATTAAGAGTTCTAAGTATTGTTTTTTTTTTTAGAAAGCACTATTTATAATTATAATCTTTAATTTCATCAACGTATATGACAATTGAAAGATGATAGCTTAAAAACAAGCAAAGAGATGAATACGGATAGCAGAAGTGCTCTATTTTGAATCATTGAAGAATGGACTGAAGTGTTGCAACCAGAGATGGGAACGAGTGTTTTTCTCAATATTGTTATAAAATTACTATTATTTATAAAAGAAAAACTCTTCTGTATTTAGAATAAAGCCTTTAGACCTTCATTCATTATGTGCTATACAAAATAAAGTGATTTGTTTAATCCGAATTTATCTCTTACTTCTTTTTAATTTCTTTGATTGTCATTTAGTGATCCTCTTCATTTCTTTGTTTGAAAATTAGCACAATGCTCAATTAGCAAGGTCATAAATGAAGACTATCAAATTCAATTTTCAGCTGATTAATGTTACTATAAAAAAAAAAAAAACTCAACTTGGAGTAACTAAAATGAAACTATTAAACACCCTGACAGTTGAGTGCTTAACACAACAGGATTTCCTGAACAATTTACCAAACAATTTTTCCATCTTTTTTACAAATATTATCATAGTCATTGATCATCTGAATGAGCTTAACCAATCCTCCTACAACCAAAACTAAACCATCTAGATGATTTATTCTTTTCCAATAATTATATGTTATTAATAGTTACATAATATTAAATGTCATTAGAAAATTTCTAATTTTATTTAAACTTTTCTAAAAATTTTAGTAAGCAGTATCTCAACGAAATGTAACAAACAGAGTATACTCATTAACATATGCAAGATAAGCTTTAAATTTGTAATGTTAGCAAAATTTACCTAATGCAATTTCAGCTAATTAATTGTACTAGTTATAATCATGGCATCGATGGTGGAAAGAAAACTGTGGTGCTTATTAAAGAAATGAGAATAAGTAATTAATATATTTGAATGGCAAATCAGTTAAGTTGGCTATTTTTCGAAAGGGGGATACAAAAGACTTTTGTTAATTGTGTATTTGTCTCTGGCGATATGCCAGGCCTCCATCTTCATTGTGTTCAGAGCAAATCACACTAGCAGATGTAGGCTCAAAGGGGTGGCCACAGCTGGATTCGTGTTTGTAAAAAATTGATCTGGCATCAGTTTGAGTTTTGGCATACTAATATAGGTAATGGAGGTGTGCAATTTGGGTGGATAGGTTGGCACATAATTTGCCATAATATTCAACAACACACAGCAGTTAGTGTGGGTCTATGCAATTTTGTATACTATTTGTGAATTTTACTTTAGGAGCAGATTACCGTTTGTAATGTTGATTGGCTGATTAAGTATGGGAGAGGTATGAAAGTCTATTTGATGAATTAATGAGTAGATTTTAGTAAAGTGATGGGTGGCTTTAGGGATATAAAGTTATGATATCCAAGGTTTGTCATTGATTGCTATGGGTGGGTGTTTGAGTTTGGAATAAAAATCTTTAACAGTTTGTGCCTCTGACACACAAATCAATAACATACAGATTGCTCTCTCACAGGCTTCTTCATCAACATGGACCCATGAAAACAAAAGTAGCCTTCAAGACATCAAATTCCTCGACACCAGCGTGAGACCACTCATCTCAGCTATAAAATGCTTATCAAGCCAATGTATTCTCATGGCACTATACATACATCCAAAGTCCATCACATCAAAATCTCACAAACTTACCAGTCTAATCATTTTTTTATATTGGAACCATAATTTGTATAAATTTGAGTCTGAAAAGAAAAATAACATCGATTCTTATCTCTCAGATTTGCTTAACATCAGATATAAAAACATAATTTTGATTCAAACTGTTAAAGATTTTTATTCCAAACTCAAACACCACACTTAGCAACCAATGATAAACCCTAGACATCACTCCCCCCATCCCATTACTAAAATCTGCTCTTTAACTCACCAAATAGGTCTTAGAACCCCTCCCACGTTTAATCTGCTTATCAACAACACAAAAGATATTCTGCCCCTAAACCAAAAACCACAAATAGTATACAAAATACATGCACTCACTTTAACTGCTTATTATGGGGAATCATGTGCCAACCTGTCCACCCAAATTGCGCAACACCAGTTCCTATATAATTGTGACAAATCAATATTTTATGAACACGAATCCAGTTCTGGCCACACCTTTGGACCTACATCCTTAGTGTGGTCTGTTCTATATGCAATGATACCAAACGCAAGATAAAAGAGGCCCGGTGTATCACCAGACAAAAACACAATTAACAAAAAAGACTTCTGCAGCCCCCCTTTCGAAAAAAATGGCCAACTTAAACAATTAATTTGCCATTCAAAGATGCTAATTACTTATTCCCATCTTTTTAATAAGCCCCACAGTTTTCTTTCCACCATCAAGCCATGACTAAAACTAATACAATTAATTAATCAAAAATGCACTAAACAAATTTTGCTAGCTTTACAAATTTAAAGCTTATCTCTCTGTTTGTTCAACTTTTCTAATATATTCAACAGTAAATAATAGCATACAGTTTAGTATACAATATTTCAAGTTATATGAGTCTCCTTTTTTCTTTAGGTGTATGGGAATCGAACTTGGGTCTTTAAAATAATAAATATTAAATTTAAAATCATGCTCTTACTAACTAATCTATTCTATCAAAGGCAACAATCAGTAGAAATTTCATATATTTCTCTATGAAAGTCCTCCTAATTTCTTCATTTTGTCCTAAGATCATGGTTAATAAGTGCCTTCTAAACATTATAAATTATCACACAAGATTGACTTCTGCAATTTTTTGCTGCTGTCCTACATAAATAGCTTCGAATTTTTATCTATTAAACTTTTGACTTTGCCTAACATTTTTGCTTTTCCACTCAAATATCTTCATTTGGTACTTACATAGTCTGCTACTTTAGATATATCCATTTTTTCTTTTTTAATCATCAGTTTGTGCTCTTTTAATCACTTGTCAATGAGGTAATTGGTTTTACCAATATTCATCCTTTCATATTCACATGGTATTACATAAATGCAGTTTTTATTTTTCAGTATTTTCAGTCTAGATTTGAGGATAGGATTCTTCATAGTGTGTTACTGCTTTGGTCAACTGTTATGATGTTATATTGACTGCAAATCTCTGATAAGTATTTTAATAAATAGTAGCCACATCAATACAAAACATCCGAGGGCACAACTAGACTACAATTTATAATATGTTATATAGTAAAAATGGATTGCATTTAGCAAAACAAGGAAGTGCAGTTTTAGGGAGTTTGATTTATAAAAAGTATAGCTTGGGAAAATTATAAAGGGGGTTAGGGTTTTAAGTTGCAGTGTTATCAGAAAAAAAAAAAATGGACGGGATGCAAGAAATAAAGAAAGGGTAGCGGATTTGGATATAAATGTAGATGTGGAGAGAGAATGGTAAGCAAGTTTTTTATAAATGTAATGGAGAAGAAAGAGTCAAAATAATTTATAAGAGTAGTTAGGAAAGAAGAAATCGTTAAAATTGGATATTTGAATATAAAAGGTGGTAGGAGATCAGAAAAATGGCTGGAATTAAACAAAGCAGTTAAAAATGAAGAGTTTGAAGTATTAGCGATAGTGGAATTACATCTAAGAGAAGAAGAACCTATAATGGAAGACTTGGTATGGCAAGACATAAAGAAAAAAGAAAAAAAAGATAATGGTATAGGAGTTATATCAAAAAAAATATTTAAATACTGTTAAAAATATTTGTGATTTGAAATAAGATTAGGAAGACAAGAACAAATGGTGGCTATAGTGCATATAGCCATTGGAGATAGTCAAACTATAATGGAGTAAAACAGTAGCATATACAAATGCCTAGTTAAGGATATAAAGTTTTTCAAAAAGGGGGGCGGAATAATGGTTATAGGGTATATTAATGGACATATTGAAGAAATTGATGATGTAGATAACAAGAATGGACAGCTTTTGAAGAATTTTTGTCAGAGAGAGAATTTGAGCATTGGAAATTTGTCAAATATTTATGAGAGACAATACACGATCTAGAAATAGTACATTCCCCACAATAGATTATGTACTAATAGAGAAAGAGGGAATAAATAAAGTGCGGAAAATTAAAGAGTTTGATAATGAATAAACAGTATGTAATAGTGATCATAATTTCTTTGTAATAGAAATGATGGTAGAAAGGATAGTGAAAGATGTAGATGGAGAATGAACAATAAAAATAAGAAGAATATAAAATAAAAGTGGAAGTAAGGCATGGAAGAGTTGGTTGAGGATGAATATAAGGCTGGTATGGTGAAATAGAAAAAGTGGCAAATAGGATTTTAGGTGAGAATATTCAGAATAAAAATAATAGAAAAGGGAGAGTTAGTAAAAGTGTAAAAAAGAGGAGGAAAGCATGCAGAGAATTTAAGTGCTATTACAATCAAGGAAAATGAAAAAGATGTTAATGTTAAATGGAAAAAGTATTTAGAAAAACAGAAGTTGGCCAAAATAAATAATTATAGAGAGAGAATGAAATTAAATGGCAAATTGTTGGAGGATATAAATAAAAGTGAAAAAGATGGAAGTAAAAATTTTGGAAACACCTTAAAAGAAGGAATATATGAAAGAGAAATAGTATTACTAGATGATGAAAGAATAGAGTAGCTCTAGAGGAGAATTAAACACAATCTTAAATAAGTATGTAATGGATATAGAAAAGATGCTAGTCATGAAGGACAGAGTGATAACAGACATAAAAGCACATAGTAATGGAAATGTTAGGTTTACAGAAAATGAACTGAATGAGGCAGGGAAGATACTAAAGTGGAAAGGCAAGAAGTTTAGATGGATGGGCAGCAGAGAATGTAATAAATTTAGGACATAGGGCAAATTAAACCTATTTATCATGTTTAAATAAAATGATACAGAAGAGATTTTTTGAATAGTTGGAGTAATACAGTAAGGCTATTATTTAAAGGATAATAATCATAGAAAGCTAAATAATTATACACCAATAGTGGTAACATCAGTTATATAAAATTTTCGCATATATGGTGACTGAAAGGGTCATAAAATGGTTGGAAGAAAATAATATAGTGGAAAAATGCAAAGAAGTTTTCGATCAGATAGGCATATAAGAGATAGTTTATTTGTAGTTACACAACTTATAGATATGAGTAGAAATACAAGTAGTCAGTTATATATGGTATTTATAGATATGGAGAAGGCATATGATAGAGTAAATAGAAATAGATTATGGGTATATTTAGTAAATTTGGGATTGGATGATGCTTTAGTGGATATTATTAAGAAACTATATGAAAATAATTACTATATGTATCAATTAGGAAATATAGAATCAGTTGAAGTTAAAAATGGAATAGGACTAAGACAAGGAAGGCCTATGTCACAATATTTCGTTTTTGTTGTATTTGAGAGAAATGGAAAGAGTAATACAAAGACTAGGAAGAGGGGTAGAGATACCATTTAGGTGGCAAGGAGGTATATACCTATTTGGGTCTTTTATTTGCAGATGATGTCTTCTTATGCACAGAAAGAAGGGAAGATATAGAAGTTATGCTGAAGACGTGCAGAAATAGGAGTTATTTAGTGAAGAAAAATCAAAAGTAATGATGATTAATATCAGGGGAAAAGAATTTTTATTGGGGAATATAAAGTTAAGGGTGGTAAATAGGTATAACTATTTGGGAATCATCTTAAGTAATCACAGAAATTGCTTGCATGAATGGGAGAAAAAATTGATAAATGAAACAAAGAAACGGGACTGTTAAAGAAATTAACAGTGTATTCATATAATAAATATGATATAGGTAGAATTGTATGGAAAGGAGTGGCAGAAGCAGGGTTAACATATGGTAACAATATATTATGTAAATAAAGGGGTGTTAGATTATTTTAAAAAGTACAGACAAGTAGAAAGACATGCATTAGATGAAGATGTGTGGATGACAAAGAAGGCAATTCAAGGAAAAATGGGATAAACGAGTTTTTATATAAGAAATGCAAAAAGCAAAATGTTCAGTAGATTGGAGTTTATGGATAATAAGAGAATAATCAAAATAATATTTAATTGGGTTACGAGTAAAAGGCAGGCAACAAGATGTGTGAGAAAGGTGGTACAGTATGCAGAAGATTTGGATAAAGAATTTATGTCAGTATATTTATACAAGATTGTGTTAGGAGAATTGTTGAATGCAATAGTTGAAAGGAATAGCATAGAAGAATAGATGCATTAATAAAGAATAGAGAGTTGGAGAGATGGAGAATTGGTATGGAGAGTAAAAGTAGTTTAAATACATATAGAAGTAAACAGAATATTGGTGCCAGTTAATTTATGATAATAGCAAGGAAAATAATTTACTGTTTAAGTCTCGAACAGTATCTTTAGCAACAAGGGAATATATATATTGTAACGAGAGAAAGATCTTTGAGATTCGCATATACTGACCCCGGGGGTGCCACTAGTCCGAAAATAGAAACTAGATATTTATTTTAGGGTGAACAGGATATGCGAATCAAAAGGTACCGAACTACACTCAGGGAGGAACAAGATATCTTAAATATTATTTAGACAGTTGAGAAATCAAAGCACAAAGACAAACGTCAGCCAAATTAAGTTTAAACAATTTATTAATTTTATTAAAAGTTGTGCAATAGAGTGAAGACATCTAGCCACGAATATAAAAGTGACTTATGTTAACATACGCATATTTACCAGAGAGTGTACAAGAGTACGACAAACATGAAGCCATAAAACATTTTGGCAGCAAAATTATCTCACTTAAAATAGAAGAAATGGTTAGGAAAATATCTTCTTGCTGGCCAGTTGTAAAATTACAAAACAAACAACAACTTTAGCTTCCTGAATCAGGGATAATAAAACAGTTACTGTCCCGCCGGAAATCAATGTAACCAGCACGAACATCCGAGCAGTAATATTCTAATTACTGTCGTTAAAACGCCGCAGGACTGCTGCGCGTAATACTACATTCAAAGTAAACGTGGTTGATCTCACTTACAAGACAGCAAAAGATATTTGATTATGATCTTACGTAATCCAGAAAGAAATGACTACTTTCAGACAACCCGAAGAAATAACTTAACAAATAGCCAGCAAAAAGATTTTGTTGTTTGCACAAAAAGCGCAAACGAAACATGCTTAAAGATTCCTTATTTTACAACTAAGAGCAGGTGAATAAATAAAGACTACGAAAACTGCCAATGCGTTTTGTAATAGTTAATGAAATAATCAGGTATATATTAAAAATATAAAATACAATCTCCTAATGCACCCTCTGTGTTGTGTTTGGTCTGTATTACAGACCCAACTAACAGTAAATAATATAAAATAATACTGACACAAGTATTATAATTTAATATATTTATTATATACAAACAATATACAGTATACAAATGCATATTTATAAGTGAATCTTGGAGTTTAACGTGAACTCTGGGTTTTGCCTTCCGCTTCGAGCCACACCTTATGGCTTGCCTCACGGGTAAGGTCTATGACTCTTCCAGCTATGTAGTTAGCTTACCTCGAGCAGAGGGTGATCTTAGCAGCATCCGGTCTCCTATTAATGGGAATACTTGCTGCTGTTTATGTTAGCAGAGTTTCCCTGGGAGAACGCAAAGCGTCTGTTTAGGTTAGACACGTTCTTCCCTGATTCTCACAAAAGGCTGACTATTTATACCCAGATCCCTAACCTTATTGAAAACCTTCAGATTCAGCAAGCATTGTTGTTCATTGGCCTGTAATAATCATTGGCTATGCTTTTATCTATACATCAGTCTATTGGCCTGAGGCAAACAATGCTTAATCCGATCAGATAAGGCAGCATCTGGACTATAACATCCCTCCCCCTGGCTAAAATTTAGCCTAGAGAACAGTCATGCAGGTGTGCTGAAGGATGACTAATGTGCTTTGGTGCTGGTTTGCTGCCGTCTTTGGTTTGTTGGTCCTCCTTGCTTGTACTGCATGTCTCTGTAGCTTCATTCCTTGTGATTGCATCAGTATAATACAGTCTAAGTTGTTTTCGATGGTGATGATGTTGATATCCATCTGCTGTTTTGACTATAAGGTTGTGTTGTCCTTTCTGTTGGATCACAACTGCTGGAATCCATTTTGTGGGTCCTCTATACATTCTGCATGGTGTTCTGGCAATCCTGGTGTTCCCATTTTTCATATTCATTTTTGTTATCAGCTTTTTGTTAAAGACTTCTGATTCATAAGTCTTCAACTTTGATAATGTTGTGAGCTGGTTCACTTTGAACCCTAAGTGACTGAACCAGTCACGGCCTAATAAGTTGCTGTGATCACCTGTTGCCACTGCCAGTGGTAGGTGTCTAGTTTTATTAGGCATGGTAATTTTCACTCTTGTCTGACCCAAGAGTTTTATTTTTTTACCCTGATAATCTGTTATAGTCCTAGTGCTAGGTTGCAGATTATATTTATTATTTTTATTAATGATAGCCCAAGTTTTTTTTGAAACAATAGACCCTGCTGCCCCTGTGTCCAGTTCCATTCTCACTGGCATATCATTAATCATAATATTCTGTATAAATCCAGACTGATTGTCCTTAATGTGATTTATACTGGCAACTTGTTTATTTTTCTTATAGTTGCCTTTGTGTTTTGGAATGGTTTTTTCCATTCTCATATTGGCCGTCTGTCTTTTTAAGTTTAGTCATGCCACTCTTATATGACCGACACGCTTGTAAAATGAGCACCCAGTATGGAGATGTGGACATTCTGTTTGCACGTGGATTGGTTCATCGCATCTATAACAACGCTTTACACTCATTGTTGTTGTTGAGCAAATTGAGTGCTTGTCATACTCAACCTTATGTTCAACTTTTTGAACAGTATAATTCATTTTTTGTAATGGCTTTGCCTGACACGCTATAAATTCTGCCAGCGTGGCTTGAGTTACAGCCTTTTCAAAATCTATATCCGGTGTCATTAACAGCCTTAGTCTTAAATTATGATCATTCATGCCACAAATAAAACGATCACGTAATGCTTCATTTAAGAACTCTTTAAATTGGCACGTAAGTGCTAATGTTCGGATTCGCGTGGCGAATTCTCCAGCTTTTTCTCCCTCCGCCTGCGTGCAAAGATTGAAATAATATCTCTGCATTATTGTTAGCGGTTTGGGGGAAAAATATTCCGTGAGAATCGCCAACGCCTTCTCAAAATTCAAGTCAGCCAGTGTTTCTGACCCAATTTGCGATTTTAATATATTATAAGTCTGCGACCCGATTATCGTTATCAGCGTCGCTAATTTTATTTCAGACTTTTTTATCTGATTGGCCTGCATATAGAAAATTAGGCGCTCTTTGTAGCTTGACCAGTTCTCAGGGAATCCTGGATCAAAAGCTTCCATCGAGCCAATTATACTAGCCATTTTTTTATTTTATTTTTCTCTGTTATCACGTGAGAAAAAAATTTTTTTTTCGTATATTTGTGAGTGGCGAGTAAACATTCGATACGATTGTTTGACAGATTTTTTACTCCGCTAAGGCAAGCTTCTGTCTTTTTAGCAAGGCCAATTTTGATTGGTTGATGAAACACCAATTGTATTTATGATCACTTTATGTTTCCTCCCAGAATTAAGTGATTTTGACACTGGCGATTTAGTAAATACTATCGTGTATTTTACTTATTTTGCCAGAAATAAGTGATTTCAAGAATCACTGTTAAAAAAATACATATACATATTTTACTAAATACTTGGACCGTATTTAAGTGTGATTTAGTAATCACAGCTTCGTAACTTACGAGTGTGTGCGCACTCGCGTATTTACGTTTTCCTAGTTTTTTCTTTTTCCAGCCGTGGGGAAAAAAAAATATTTTGTCCAACTGCGCCAAATCTGTTGTGTTTGGTCTGGATTACAGACCCAACTAACAGTAAATAATATAAAATAATACTGACACAAGTATTATAATTTAATATATTTATTATGTACAAATATATACAAACAATATACAGTATACAAATGCATATTTATAAGTTGAATCTTGGAGTTTAACGTGAACTCTGGGTTTTGCCTGCCGCTTCCAGCCACACCTTATGGCTTGCCTCACGGGTAAGGTCTATGACTCTTCCAGCTATGTAGTTAGCTTGCCTCGAGCCGAGGGTGATCTTAGCAGCGTCTGGTCTCTGTGGGACTTGCCTAGCTGCGTAGATCTAAATAGCGTAGTGCTATTAATGGGAATACTTGCTGCTGTTTATGTTAGCAGAGTTTCCCTGGGAGAACGCAAAGCGTCTGTTTAGGTTAGACACGTTCTTCCCTGATTCTCACAAAAGGCTGACTATTTATACCCAGATCCCTGACCTTATTGAAAACCTTCGGATTCAGCAAGCATCATTGCTCATTGGCCTGTAATAATCATTGGCTATGCTTTTATCTATACATCAGCCTATTGGCCTGAGGCAAACAATGCTTAATCCGATCAGATAAGGCGGCATCTGGAATAGTCCACTTCTGAAAGAAGGGAAGACTATAAGACTATAACACTCTGATAAACGAAAATTGCAAACAAACTTGGAATCTTAAAACTAAGATTCCAAGACACACTTTAAATACTAGAAAAGAATACATACAGATAATAAATAATTAAAAAAAAAATTAATACCATTTTAAAACATATTTATCATTAGATTGAGCGGAGATTTAATTAAACGCAATTTATTTATCCTGGCTAGAATAGGAAAAAGTTTAGCTTACGGTAAGGCAGAGTTCTAGTGATTTAGTGACGAGTGCGCACTTTTGACAATAGTTCATCTTTCAGGTCCTTTGACAGCGGCAAGGTAGAGGCAGTGTTTATTTTAGAGGCTCATGGCATGACTGAAGGAGAGCTGGTAGTCGTGGGTCCGTCCTTTGTTTAAATTAGCAAGACATTCTAATGATTGCAAAACCCATAGCGGTAGATTTTGACATCTTGCACAGCAATGAAGTTTGTCAATAATTATTTAAGTTTTTAGCAGGCAATTAAACGTCCGAACAGCTACTCAAAACCATCTGATTCTTAGCAGTCAATAACCCAAGTGTGTATCTAATAATGAATCTCTTCTCTCTCCAAAAATTGGCGGGCAATCCTTGCCTTGCTACATTTCCCGCACAAAACTTTCATTAGTGTCCATTCTATATTCCAGACAGGGCAAATATTAATTTCCCGCTCAATCTAATTTAAGACTTCCAACCAGGGATAATTGAAACAAAAACGACAAATACAAAACTAAATCTCCGCTTTTTTTTTTAGAATTAACTTTAAAAATAATTACAATAAAAGCAACAAGAATATATAATTAGCAAGCTTGCCTGTTTTTAATCAAATTGATTAAAACAGACGGTGAAAGTAAACTATTTTACAATCAATTTTATAAACATTAAATAATCTATTTTAAAATATAAATGTGTATGTGTTTTAAATAATAATAAAAAATTGAGCATTAGACATTTAATGAAAATGAAGTTGTTTTCCCTTTTTAATTTTAGTAATAAAACAATTGAATCGGAAATCAATCCGGCTCAATATATATATATATAAATGTAAACATGTAGATGATTTAGTCTGCAAGTTGTGTAAGGAAGGCATGGAAAATATCAGGCATTTGTTAATTGAATGTAAATGCTTACAAGTAGAAAGGGCACAAATAATGAAGTTGTGGGAAAATAAATATCAACAAAGTGATTATATTAAACCACTTGAGTGGCACTACTGTATGGAGAGTTTTGCCTGTTTTTCAAAGTGATTATATAGAAGATGAGTTCTTGGCTTTTATGCTGGGTTTGGAAAAAGATAAGGGGAAATTTAGATATAAAAGCCATGGAGTTAACAAAGATTATGTTGTGGAAATGGGATGGAGCAGCACTGAGAAGAATATGGGGGGAAAAGTGGGGAATGGAAAGGGAAGGGAAAGGAAAGGGACCAACAGGTTTCTCTGGACATGGTAGCTGAGAGATTCCCGACTCCAAAAAAAAAAAAGAAGTCACAGTTCATCTCATCTCAACATATGAGAGATGCAAAAAGCAAAATGAAAATGTTCAGTAGATTGCAATTTATGGATAATAAGAGAATATCCAAAATAGTATTTAATTGGGTTAAGAGTAAGGGCAGGCAACAAAATGGGTGTAAAAAGGTAGTATGATATGCAGAAGATTTGGATGAAGAATTTATGTCAGTATACTTACACAAAAGATGGGATGACTGTGTTAGGAGAATTGTTGAGTGTTATAGTGGCAAGGAATTGGATAGAAAAATAGATGCATTAATAAAGAATAGAGAGTTAGAGAGATGGAGAACTAGTATAAAGAGTAAAAAAAGTTTAAATATATATAGAAGTAAACAAAATATTTGGTGCAAGTTAAGTAGTTTACTGTTTAAGGCTCGAACAGGGTCATTAGCAACAAGGAAATATATGCATAAATGGAAAAATATGGGTGAATTAGTGTGCAAGTTATGTAAGGAAGGTTAGAGAAAATATTAGGCATCTGATAATTGAATGTAAATGCCGGCAAGCAAAAAGGGTACAAATAATGAAGTAGTGGGAAAATAAATATAAACAAAGTGATTATACAGAAAGTAGGTTCTTAATTTTTACGCTGGATTTGGGAAAAGATAAGGGGGATTTATATATAAAGGCCATGGAGTTGACAAAGATTATGTTATGGAAATGGAATGGAGCAGGATAAAGAAGAATAGAGAAGAATATGGGGAAAACTTAGGGCAGGGAATGGAAAGGGAAGATAAAGTGTCTAACAGCTTTCTCTGGCAATAGTGGCTGAGAGATTCCTGACTCCAAATATGAAAAAGTCATGGTGCATCACATCGCATGTCTTCTCAAGAGACTTATATTAGTTTTAATGGTGGGGGTCTTAACTATAAACATCTACACACCAATATTAACAGATATTAAAAATTGTGTCTAAGTCAAGGATAACAGAGATCTTTTAGAAATATCAATTGGCAAGACAGACAACAGCAAATAAATGCTTAGATTGGTTTAATAACAAATTTATTAATTGTTCAATTATAATAAACAAACTCATTTTATGCTTTTATGTTGGCATATACTGTATTTGTTGGCATCAGGTAGCTCTGAATATTTAATAACATTTTATTATTAATTAATTACCATCTCTGAAGATTATCACTGAATAACTATTATCTATCTGATTCTGTTAGAAATATGTTAGCTAAGTCAGGATGTGCACATTTACTTCCCTATTAACTTGAAAGAATAGACAATAATAAAACAGATTAAATTTAAATATTTAAAACATGAAAGCCATTATAAAATCAGCTCAAACAATATATATTTGATCCTATGCCATGTTAAAAGTAAAACAATATAATATACCTTTTACAACCTAGAATACAAATTAAAATTATCACGCAAGTAAACTATACAAAATTAAAATCCAAACATGAAAAAATATGGTCCTGGGGAGAAATACAAATTAAACTCATCCATAAGTAACCCATATATAAAATCAAATTGCATAGAAATTACATATATATCAAGAGAGGCAAGTAAACAGATATAGAGAACTCAAGGATGACAGATAAAATCACAGGATCGCTATATAAAATGCATACCCATATATTCTAATATTCTAATCCTTAATTTCAGATGCATATGTGAAACAAACAAAATCAAATGGCAAACTATTTAAAGTTCTAGCCATAATAAAATCATCAACACTACACCCACATTCTATATTTTCATTAATTTCTAAATACATTGTTTAAATTAATTAAATTGAAATAGCTTCAAAGATATGAATTTTGTTAAACTAAATTTTAACTAATAAAAAACTAATTCTTTCTTATATTCTTTTCATATAAATTAACTCTCTAGGAGAAAACTAATTTAAAATCTGCTTAATATAAATGTTGATTAGTAAAACACTTTTATTATTTAACTCTTGTTAGGTATTCACAAAATTGACTTTCATTTAACCTTTAACAATAACTAAACTCCTGATAACTTCCTCTTTATTATGGTTTAGTATATATTTTATTTAAATATTCAAGGTATACCTTATATATATGTGTCAAATACTGTAAAACTAAAACATAAATAATGCAAAGAATTAACATTGGCAAAAAAATACGACAAACTAAATATATAAAATGTGTAAGCTAATAAAAATTAAGTTATATAAATAAATATGAGATTATTGGCTTGTGGTAATAAGTCTCTTAAGTTTCTTAAATTGTTATTGTTCATAGATTAAATAAACTGGTTACCTTGAAACCAAAATAGGGCTGAAAAGAGATTGTTCCATATAAAAATAGAATTGCTTTTATGTAGATATGTTTTCCCATAGACATAATGAAAGGAGAGTTCTTTGGTGGTTCACTAATGAAATTTTCAGTTGATGGTTTTCCAATATTAGTCACAATCGGATTTGAGATGTATTAAGATTTTGAGCAAGTCTGTTTTAACTGTAATACCATACATATGAAACCTGCTGGCACAGTGTTGGACTTAATTTAGCAACCGGAATTAATATCCCACTGATTACAGGCTCCCTGACTGGGAAGAAATTATTTAGTGGCAGTTAGCAACATATCTTGATTACTTTAACTGTTTGTAGAAGTTCCTGGTAATTCATGGTGACAGCAAAAGACCAAAAATCAAAGACAAATGGCAAATTATTTTCTCAGTCTGGCTATTTTTGTTTTTACCCAACTTGAAATATATATTTTTTTTGATATAATTAAACAAGCCAGGGAATTATTTTAATCACCACATTCACACAATCCCTTAGATAAGTAAACAACATATTTACAGATAACAACTAGCTATCTTAATCTATTAAAATAATTTTGAATATGTGCACACCTGAAACACAGCTTAATAAAAAAAAATCTGTTTCTTTTAAAGAATTTCTATAATACTGAGCTAAATTATTTTATCAAAAAAATTTTAAAATTAACCTGACACTTTATTTATTTTTAATTAATCCTTACTTAAGAATAATATAATTTGTTATAACAAATTTATTTAGTTGAAATAAATTTGTTTTTTTTTTTTATTAAAACTAAATTTAAAATTATTTTTTTATTTTAAATATATATATAAACTTTGCTGATGCATGTGTATGGCTACAATAGAAACCTAAATTTAATAAAAAAAATCTTGTCCAAATTCATGAAATCTGAATCCAACTCATGATTGTCAACTTCTATATTTTTTATTATAAAAATAAAATAGCCAATCTATCTCAGTATGAGTACACTATAATACTATAATAATTATTTTTTTTATGTTTCTTTTTGTTGTCTATTTAGGGTTTTCTTAATGACAGTTGATGTATAACCATTGTTCACGAGTTTGTCCTATAGTTCTTTTCTTTTTCCAAATCATTGGCTTCTAAACAAATTTCTTATGCTTCATTCCATAATGATGGCATAACTCCATGTTTGTGTTTCTATCATAATTAAATGTATATGTTATGTATTTTCTTGTGTATATGGATTTTCTGTAAACTATATTTTTGATTTTGCTGTGGAGAGACTTGTCAGAAGAACATCTAAAAATTCCAATTTTTGTTCTTGTTCCGATTCTATTGTGAATTTAATTGAAAGTGATATTTTATCAATGTGTACGCAGAATGTTTGTAATAGTACTTTACCATGTTGTCTTTATATATTGGATTATTTCCATCATCTAATATGAGTAGTGAATGTCTTTAGAACAATTTAACTTTATTTAAATATTCCAAATACATTCAACTGTTAGTAGTAGCACACAGGTTAGTATATGCACAACGTTTCGAAAGATATTATTCTCCCCTCTTCTTCAGGTGTATCTGGCCAGACTAGTGACAGTACTAGCATGAGAGTCGAACCTGGACCCTTAGATTCTTGAGTACTGAATTTTATGGTAATGCTCTAACCAACTGAGCCATCTGCCAAAGACAACAATCAGTAGCAATTTCATATACTTATCTATGAGATTCTTCCTGATTTCTCCATTTTTTTTTCTTAAATAAAGAGCAAAGTTGATTAATGGTTTCCATACACTATGTATAGTCACACTAGGTTGACTTATGGGATTGTTTGCTATTGTCATGTGAGCAGCTTCTTTAAATTTTCTTCTTTATATCTTTTCTTCTCTATCTAATATTTTTGTGTTTTCCCAATTGAATATATGCTCATTGGTACATACATGGTCTGCTACTTTAGACATATCTGTTTTCTCTCTTCTAATCATCAATTTGTGTTCTTGCAAGCGCTTTTCAGTGGGACTAGTCTTACCAATATATGTTCTTCCACATTCACATGGTATTTCATAGATGCAGTTTTTTCTTTTAACATTTCAAGTTTAGGCTTTGTAGATATTAGAATTCCTTGTAGTGTGGTATGACTCTGGAAAGCTGTTCTAATGTTATACTGATTGCAGATTTTCCTTGTGTCCAATAACAAATGTATCGGCAACAATAGCAAAGCCAAATATTAGATGGGTGTGACTGTGATGGTTTCAAGTTATTCAATGGACATATTGCTAATCAGGGGTAGTGATGCTCCCAGAACCATCCCTTAGTTTTGTTGGAAGAATTCTGTGTTGTATTGAAAGTATGCTGTTTTATGCCGAATGCTATTATCGTAATTTAAACTTTTCTTATAATAAACAATGCCTCATCACATTTGTCAATGAACTTTTCACATCAAAGTTTATTATTTAATTCAATAAAGTGCTTAGAAAGGATTAAGTCTTGTATGCCAAAGGACTAAGAATTTTGTGACGAAATATTGACAAGTTTTTGCAAGATAAAATAATTGGAGAAATTTAAAATATGGTTGTGATTAAAAATGTAATTTTTTGGGTATACATGGATACCTGATCTTAAAATGTTTCTATTGTTCCAATTTTTAAAAATTAAGGAAATAGAACAAGATTTCAGTAATTATTTTGGAAAAACAGGTATCTTCAAGAATTTTCTTTAATAGTTTGCTTCCAGTCAGAAATGAATGTTTGCCAGAGATTCAGTATGATTACAGAGAATCAAATAGCACTGTAGACATAATTTTTGTCACAAGGCAAATGCAAAAAAACAGTATCAGGAACAATAGAATGATTTCTATATGTCTTTTATTGATATAGTCAAGACATTGTCTGTACACCAAAGTATATTTGTATTATACAGCTTTTACATGATGGAAAGAGAAGAAGTGTTATTACTAAAGGTGGAAAATTGATGCATTTAAAATGAAAACTAATGTTAGTCAAGACTTGCTCCAACATTATTTTCAAAGTGGTCTTTGAAACTGTTTATACATAGCTTAATCAAGATGTGATAAAGATTAAAAGGTAGAATTTTTAATTTAAATAAACTAAAAGCAAAAAGAATCTTTTGTCTTAATGGATTATGGATTTACATATGCTAATGATTGTGTTATTTTTGCCAATTCAAAAGATAATCTATAGAATGGATTTAATATTTGAATGCAAAATATAAAAATTTTGGTTTAATATGTCTAGTGATGGAAGAAAAAATCCTCAGCAACTTTTATTTTGGATGGGTATTAACTTGATAATATAAACAAATATTTTAGTAGTTTTATAATTAAAAAGGGAGAATTAAAAATTAAGATGCTGCAAAGACTCCCATAGAGCTGTTACTTTATTGACTTTATTATGTGGAAACTGATGTTCAGACATTCTATCAATGCAACATAAAGGCATTAGAAAAGTTTCATTTAAGATTGTTCTGTAAAATTTTTAAAATACAATGGCAAGATCATAAAACTAATCAAAGTTCTTTAACATTCTAGACATGATACTATAGTGTCCACTATTGTAAAATCACATCTTCACTTGGACTGGATACATATAAAATAGTAAACAATACAAGATTTCCTAAAAAGTATTTTATGACAAATTTGAACATGGTTTTCATGAAGAAGTAGATCTCATTTATATTATAAGGATTATCTCAAAAGCATTTTAAGAAGATGTAATGCTGATTGTTTCCATTGGGAATTTAGAATATATTAGAAAACTAAAAAAGTTTTCTGCAGAAGTTAAAAAACAGCATCACAAAATGACAAAAAAGAACAGAAAAATAGACCAGCATGTTCTATAGATGAATGTATTTCATGATCTACAGAATGCATTGTACAGTTATTGCAAAACTCAAATTTAGAGTAGTTTTTTTTTTTTACCCTTGAAACTTAGAATAGCCATATTCATTTACAAGGTTCCTACTGCTGATGATTATTTGGAGCACAATTAGGAAATTTAAATATCATAAAAAAGAGCTGAAAATATAGTAAGACTTTGAACTGTTAGAAGTAATTTAGTAGAGATGGGTATAAAGCATTTATTTTTGGAATGTAAGATAATAAAAAAGGAAATAGGATAAGTTGTATGAGAGTGAAAGAAAGTAAAATTTGAAAGAATAAGAAAAGGTCATTTTTTGATTTTTAATTAGGTTTTTATAACCAAAATAGATAATATGAGACAAGAATATTGTAACTAACAAAATGGAATAGGTGAAGAAAATAGATTGATTTATAGTAATATAAAACATCAGAGAGCTCAGACGCTTAATTTTAAAATAGGAGCATTAAGCATATAGCTTTCTAGTTACACATATTTCTGATTTACATTTTCTATCATATTTTCAATATGTGTAGAAGTAAATAACATTAATATAAAAAGATATCAGAAATATCTAACTTGGATAATTGTGTTTGTAGACATGCTTTTTATATGTAATAACTCCTGATTTTATCCATGAAAAAACTATTCTCATCTAATCTAAACCACATCAATAGACTTTTTATAATTTGCAAGTTCAATCTGTATACCTTTTAGAAATGATCTGAATTTAAAATAAACTTTAATAATAATAATTGAATGATTAGCTCTTTAGATTTTAGGCACTCTAAAACTATTTAAACACACAAGAATATTAAAAGAAAAAAACAATTAATTAATTAAAAATAAAAATTCAGCATATATCATTTAAAAAATTAATGTACAGAGGGAATTGAGTAGAGATTATCCCATAAAATAAGTCAATTATCGACTTGATACATGTCAAAGCACAATTCTAACAAATAATGTACATCATGTGACTACAATATAACTAATTATTTTTTTAAAAGCATATAAAAGTGCATTACCCTTATTCAAATGAATGGTGCTCTTTCATAAAAAAGAGAATACATCACAAAAACTCACACATTTTTATCCGGCTGGACTTTAGCAGCTGGGGCTGTGGCTAGAAAGCATGGCATTGATCTTGTAATTGGAACTGAACATATTTTTTTTCCTATAAAAAAAAAAAAAAATTATAATAATAATTTTAGAATTATTGCCCTATACAGAAAAAAGTGAATTTCCAGATTTACTTTTTTTTTTTAGTATTTTATTAAGAATTACAAATAAATAAGATAGACATTTATTTTAAAAAATTAAAAAAGCATTTTGAACTCTTATCATCAACTTTAAATATCAGAGGGCAGGGTTATCATTAATATAAAAAACAATAATTGAGAGAAAAATTGTAAAATGAATGGATCAATTAAAAATCTGATAAAAAAGTGCATGCACATTAGCTTGAAAAGGCTGATCTTTAATGTATTACAAATATAAAGTTCTGTAAAATTATTTGGAAAGAAATGATAGTGCCTGCTTTAATATTTGCAAATGTACTCTTTGTCATAAAACTCAAAAATTTTTAGAGAATACAAAAAAAAAAATGCACAAAATATGAATTGGTAGTGAATTGTGGACAGCAAATGAGGTTATTAAACAATAAATAGAATGGATTTCTTTTAATGAGAAAAATTAACGAAGAAAATTTAAAATATTTGGAAGTTATTGTATATAATGGCAAATAGATTATTAAAAATAATTAATTATGTTAAGAGAACAACAAATAAATTGTGCAAGAAAGATTTTACAATATGCGAAATAAATAAATAAATATTTTATTTCTATGTATTCATACATTAAAAAATGTGATAAATGTTTAGAGAATATATTACAAGTTTCACAATTATAGAAAATGGAAAGTTGGTTAGAAAAAGAGGTTACCTATATAAAAAAAAAGATATTGCACATAGGGAAAGAAAAATGAAGTTGAATTACTCTGTGTGTGTGTGTGTGTTTAATTAAAAATAGCAGCTATATTAATCTTTAACTGAGTTTTAAAGTTTATATCTAGGCTAGAGATAATCTCTAGTTTAATAAATAATTAGTGATAAGTATTTGCCATTTATAAATCAAAACGCATATATAAAAAAAAAAACCAAAGTTACAGAAAACAGTTTGGAATTATATATGAATAAAAATCAAGAAAAAAATCAAAAATGGAATAAAAATTTAGAACTGTAAATAAAGTTTTGAGTAAAAATAGGCAGTGGAGTTGTGAACATTTACTTTTGGAGGGTAAGATACAAAAGATGAAAAATAAAAGTAACATAAGATAATGAAAACAAAGAATAAAGAGAGACTTTTTGTTTTTTTGTTTTTTGTTTAGGTCTTCATAATAGAATGAAGATCAGATATTAGAATTAATGAAGAGCTTTTATTAAAATGAAATAAAAGGGGAAACAAAACAGTATTGAATGAATGTTTTGGTAATCAAAAATAAAAAATTCATGGGTTCATTATGGAATACAATGGATTCAGAGGAAGGGAATGCTAAATTTGGTTAAAAGGAACCTGTAATATAGCCCAAGCACAGAAACTTTTAGCTACATAAGGAGAAGTCATTTACATCACATCATAATACCAAAATATGAAATACAAAATATATCACAATTTCATTATTAAAGAATGTATTCAGGATTAGTAGAACAATAACAACCTCAGTGTTTTCCTATGATAAAGACAATATCACTGTTGAAAATACTGAAGATCTCAAAACTATAATTAGAAAAGTTAAAGAACAGAATGAAAGAATGAGATTATGACTAAGTATGCAAAGATAAAGATTATGACACTCAGTGATTATTTCAAAATTGATAATGAAAGTAGAAAAGAGTTTGACAGTTTTTGCTTCTTGGGTTCAATAATCAAGCAATTCATTTAGAGATAAATAATGGGCAAAGTTATAGTTAAAATCCTACAAAACATTTGGGCATAGCTTTGAAAATGAAGTCGTATGGTTTTCTATGAATTTCCGTACGTGTGAAAGTTGATAATGAAGAAAAACTATTGATGTTTTAAACTCTGAAGTTGGTAAAAACCTTGAGAATACGAAGGACTACAAGAAAACCTATAAAGAGAACACTTGATTAGATTAAATAGTAGCTCTCGCTTGAAACATAAATGAGAAGTTAAAATTACATATTTAGATTTATCATAAGATAATCTAATTCATTAGAAAAGTGTATACAGTTTGGTAAGATCTATACTGAACAATAAAAGGATAATGAGTAATAAGATAAATGGACTCCATCATCACAATAATGAGCAGCCTAAAAAAAATAACAATAATCAAAGTAGAGAAATACTGTTCATATGATTGCTAGGAGACAATGTCAACGTGGTCACTTAATAATAATAATGAATATATACTTCTAAGATCTGATTTTTAAAATCTTTCCATTAATAAGTATAAATATTTGCCCTTTTTCAATAACATTTTACCTAAATTAAGAATAAAATATTAAAAAACATTGTAAAGTTGAACTGTAGAAATACGAACAAAGCTTATTAAAAATGATAGTACTGGAATAAATTACAATAATTAATAAACTATACGATGACGAAGTATAATTCTTTTGATGGTAATTCTGCATTGACTAGTTAACTCAACCAGCCTTCGAGCAGAGAACTCACATACTTTATTAACTAGGTCGGATTTAGCTCTTCAGGCGTTACAAAAAAAAACATTAAATATACTTTAGTAAATTATTAAATATTGCAATTTTAAGTAAACCTTTAAATCTAAGCTATGCTACATTTAATGTTGTCACTTTTCTGTAAATATTTAAATGTAAATAAGAGTGTTTAAATCTTACTTAGTATTTGTTTGGTTACAAATTGAATACAAGCAGCCATAATTATCCCACAATGCAATTTATATTGAGCCGACTCCAAGTGGAAAATTTAAAAGATACTTTCCTTTCTAATGTCGTAAAACTATTATTACGTTTTTAAATTCATACATAAGTTTGCACTACGAGATATTTCTGTCGAGGGAGACGAGACTTTAGCATAGTCAAAGAAAGTTCCCAGCATATTTTATAATAAATAAGTTAATTATCTTTAGAAAAAAAAACTCATAAAATGCACAACAAATCAAAACAGAGGGGAGATTGAATCAACTGGTTTTCAAAATCATGCAATTAGTAAAGATGCCATTCCGAATGTAATTTTAAATGTATTTATGGGCGTGTGTATTAAACCAACCTTTTTTTAAAATTCATTATGTGTAAAGACGAAATTAAGAAAATATGATTTCGCTAAATAATGTATTTAATTAAAAAGGTAATTATTACAGAGCTTTACAATTCAGGATTTACCAAATCAAAAAGTATATAGACAATAGATATTCAGTATATAAACAACTCAATAGTTTGAATTCATATAATAAAATCCGGGTGACCGCATGGTTGCTTTTAAGATTCCGAGAGGATTAGCTCAAGTTTTCGTTAATTTCTCCTAAATTATTTCCCTGTGGGTCTTATATACTCATAATTAAACCCTAAAGAAAGCACTTACCAAGATCGGATTCATGATCATAATCATTCGTCTGATAATTTCCTACAATCCCTTTGATTAGCATCTAAAGTAAAAATAGCTTGAATTTTGGATTTGACTAAAAAAAAACACTACTGCTCCCTGTGTGTTTAGAAAATACTATTAATCAATTATTGTTTTAAAACATATTTAGATGGAGAGCTTAATTACAAGTATGTTTAATTTATCTTTATTTCAAAGGCTATACATGTATTTAAATACATTGTGCAGGCTTAAACCTGCATTTATATATGTAATATATGCGGGATTCGAACTCAGACTTTCACACGACCCAATACTCTCAGTGATATCTCATATTGCTGACCCACCTGATCATACAAGTTCATTGTTATTTAGTGACTAATATATATATATCCAGGTATTGAGAGAAGTTATAGAAAGGACAAATGAATATAAGTTGCCATTATGCTTTGGATTTGTAGATTATGAAAAGGTATTTGATTCTATAAACATTTTTTCAATGATTAAAGCATTGGATCATCAAGGTATAGATCCAGGCTATTGTCATATTTTAAAGAATATTTATAAAAATGCAAAAGCAACAATTAGATTACATAATGATACTAGGGAAGTCAACATTGAGAAGGGTGTAAGACAGGGTGACTCCATATCTCCAAAACTTTTTACAACAGTGCTGCAAGAAGTATTTTGTGGATTAAAATGGGAGCTAAAGTAATGAAAGTAAATGGAGATTATTTAAGACATTTAGATTTTGCAGCTGATGTAGTTGTTTTTGCAAATAATGCTTTAGAGCTGCAGGAAATGTTGCAAGAGTTATCAGATGAAAGTAGGACTAAAGATAAATGTTAAAAAGACTCGAGTAATGTTCAATGGATTTTCTCAAAATATGACAATAAAGATTGATTTTGATGAGTTAGAAGAAGTTAACAGCTACAAATACCTTGGTCAGATTATTAATACAGATGGAAACATAATGGATGAAATTAATCATAGAATTAAACTTGAACAAGGCAAAACTCTCTCCATACAGTAGTATGAGATAGTGATGTTTAGTAGAATTAAACTTGGTTGGAGTGCTTTTGGTAGAAATAACTTGATACTAAAAGGAAATATGCCTATGTGTTTGAAGAGGAAGGTTTTTAATAAATGGGTTTTACCAGTTCTTACGGATCTGAGACTTGGACACTTAATAGAAGAGCAATACAGACTTCAGACCACTCAAAGAAGTATGGAGAGATGCATGTTGGGAATAACAAGGAGATCGAAACAGGTAAGAGAACAAACATGTTACTGACCTCATTGAAAAAATTAAAAGAATGAAGTGGAGTTGGGCTGGACATATTTTCTAGAAAAGATGATAATAGATGAACAATTGAAATCTTAAACTGGATTCCAAGAGATTGTAAAAGATCCAGAAAGAGACCACATATGAGATGGATGGATGAAATAAAGTATGCAGAGGTGGTATAGAGAAGAGAAGTTAAAGACTGGAGAAGATGGATTGAACTTGGAGAGACCTTCATCCTGCAGTGGTTTGATAATGGTTGATGATAATATATATGATTAAATTCAATAGACAGTATCATCTCCTTATTTCAACGGCTAGACTATATTCTTTTGTTTTGTATTTGAAACTGCTTTTAATTAGCAAATAATGTTTTTAATGGAGCTGTAGTTCTTTTGTTTCTATGGAGATTATAACAATCTTAATTCTGGAAAGGTTTATTGTTCAACACTTGTTGAAATTTCTTCAAATGTCACAGCTATAAATGCTCTTAATTTATGGTTATTGCAAGAATTTTATTATTTGTAACTTACTGTTTGTCATTGATTGCTTGGGTTCAGGTCCTTCCCAATTCTCTAATGGAATTTCTACTTTCAAATTTGAGGCTGGATTTTGAAGTAACTGCCACTATGTATGTGACTTGATAACAATGTACTAACTTCCCGCTCAACTTAAATTTTTTCTCAAAATGTTTCTTACCCAGATTTGTCATCAAAAGTAAATTGGGATTAGTTTCATCTGATAATTATTTAATTATTGAAACCAAAAAAAGATATGCATGTCTTTAGATGTTTATTCATTAGTAAATCATTCAAAACTTTGCCATTGAATGAGTAGTGTGTTAATACACGATAATTCAATAACACCATAAATATTTGGTATAGCAACTGAGATAGTATTTTCTGCCACCTCATCTGTAAATATATATTAGTTTTAAATTATGTTAAAGATAAAGTTTTGTTAAAAATATATAACATATTATCTTTAATCTTTTAAATCAGTTTTAAAGTTTTTTTTTCTTTATCTCAAAGAAATCAGGATTTCTTCATGAATTTTTTTTATTATTTAAAAATTAATTAAATCTTGAACTAAATTAAAAATAGATCTCAAGATTTCCTTTTACTAAAAGTTTTTTTTTTTTGTTTTAACTGTAATTTAGAAAGACATGGGTTGGGGGGATAAAAAACTACAGACTTTTAGCAATTAACTCTATTGTTGAAACTTCACACATTAAAAGTATTTCATTATCTATTACACTATTTGAACCAGAACTTTCCATTAATTAAAAAAACGGAAATGATCAAAAAAAGACAAAAATTAAAAGTGCTGGAATGTAGCTAAAAATAAATCAAAGTGTGAATCCTGTTGTCAATAAAACATATAAATTGCAGAGTTTTCTTTTGTTCAAATAAGACAATTTTTCTAAAAAAAAAGTTATAAATCCAGAACTGTTGCTAGAAAATATTGTTAAACAGCACCAAGAAAATGTTCTCTAGCTAGAAAAAACATTTAAGAAACTTTCCCCTCTGGAAATACATCTCCTGGTCACATCTGAAGCTACCTGAGCGATCATCAACAATGGACAGGAGGAAGTTAAACCGGCTAGATGAGGGTGTCAAGAAAAGCCAATGGATAACACACAGGATTCACGCCAGCATATAAGAACTTTGATCACATGGAGAAAGTTGAATCACTGATCGATCAAGGTAACTGTGAACTGTTAGTGACCTTTTATTCCAATTTACATAATAGAAATATAGACTCCATTAATTGTGTTAAATGTTTCAACAATAGAGTGTGCGATTATAAATGGGATTTTTTTATGCTATTTTAACTTAATTAAAACAGGGAGGGTGTTATGCTGATAAATTATTAAAATGTTTTTTTATGCATCTTGATATAATTCAATGTATGAATCAGTTTAGATTTCTCCGAAAAATATTAACTGCTCAATCTTTAAAGCAAATGGAGAAGTAGTTTAGTTAAAAGTTCCGACTATAAGCAAACACAGGAATGTCGGAACCTAATAGACATAAAAATGGGTATCTCGACAGCTGTAATCAAACAACGCCTTGTCTGTTAAGATTAGAATTCAATTATTTAACATACTAGCAAGAGAGTTTGAGTGTTGCACTATGGCACACTCTTATAGTAAGCCATCTAGAGTTTCACACTTATTTGGACAGGATTTTCATAGTCAATTTGGGCCATTGTTGTTCATAGGGTAATGACAGCGTATGTTCCCTCAGGAAATGATAAAGTGTTAATAATGAAGAGTACTTAAAATGAAAAATGATTGGAATAAAATTAAGTTTGTATTTGTCCTTTATCAAAAGATTCGAGTCAGTTTAGAATGCTATAAAAAAGGAAATGAATAAGTATTTAAAATGAATGTAATAAAAATTATAAAAGACATATTTGAGTATCTTTGTTTTAATCTAGCTTAATAATTAAATATCCATTGGTATAATTAAAGTCTGTTTATGATTTCATCTGAAAGTTATTTACATGACCATTGTATGTAAATAAATTACATTACAAACGTCGAATATATTTCACAATCTGATGCTAGGCTATATGCCTAGTGGCACCCTTTTACTAGTCATCATATTTTTTATAAACTTATAAATTTTGCGAACTGAGTGTCATTTTGTAGTGGCATATTACTTTGTTTGATATTGGTTTAAAATATTAAATAACTCTTTCTGCCAAACCTTTAAAATTCAGAGTGGTTCAATGAAATAAATAAATGAATTATTCTTCAGTTTGTGAAGAATTCCTTATCATTATCAAAGACTACTGTTTTTAGTATACCACAGCTCTTATTTTCCAAGCTAAACAAATGTTTCATGTGCATTAGTACTTGCAATAAGTTGGCATTCAGTCCAACATGAAGCACACGACTTGCTATTAGGATAATTTCTACCATGAATTAGTCTTGCATGATCTAGATTGGATCAATTTCCAGGATCTAATAATTTAAAGCCATGGAGCATATTTTTTAAAGGATAATCATGATTTGCATTGGTAATAGTCACATTTTTTGATATGATATTTAAGCTCTTCATTTATTCTTGGACACCATATTTAATAATAAGCCAATGCATTATAAACACAAATTTTCACTATTACACTTTAAAACACATTGGTTGCAAATATTGAAAAAAATATATTAATGGATCTTATTTTGCATTTCAACCAACCAGATCTTTGCAGAAGATAAGATTAAGCATATTCTCCCTTCATCACTTTATGAAATACTTAAACATTATGCAATTGCATTTTGATCAAAATAGTACAAGACATGGTTGGTAAAAAGCATATTAAGTATCATTATTATTTTTTCAATGTCTACAGCTGTTGTGTTTTGAAATTTTCTAATGATAATTTTTTTTAGAAGTAAAAAATTGGAAACATAAATACAAAGTGATAAAAAAAAATTTTATAAGGAAAATTCATGCTATCTATTTAATTTTACTCTAATATTTTTAACCTAGTAAAAAATAATTAATAATCATTTATATAATTAAAGAATTGCTATTATGGATAAGTGAGAGTGAAAAGTTCAGTGTTTGTAAATCAATGTATGTATTTCAAATAAATAAGTTCATAGATATAATTAAATAGGTAAATTTGGCCTGAGGTTTGATTACCCATATGATTATTAGAATTCATTAATACATTTCTACAATATTTGCAATTATTGTGTTTTGATGTGTAAGGATTTAATTGTATTTTTATAAATATAATTTTACATCTATATTTTTGTAAACAAACAGATAAATATATATATGCTAAAATTTACAACTCCTTACATATTTCTAATTTTTCATTAATTTTATTCCTTATAAAAAACGGTGACTCTCATTAAAATGTACTAAAATTAATACTAATTCTGTTTCATACATATTTTTCAATGCAGAATACCCTGATCAAAGATATTTTTACAAAGACACTCCACAGCAAAATGCATTAATATTTTATATTTTTTCTGTCTATAAAGAGTAGTATTAGTATCATCTTCAATTTATTAATTATATTACTATACGTTTGCTTCTATAATCTAAAAAATATTTTAATAATATTTGGAAAATATCATTTATAAAAATTAGCAAATTTATCTAATAAAAAGTTAATTATATAATTCGTAATATGCACTGCAGTGATTAAGTGATTAACTGAAGCTTCCTCATCAAAATTTAACTTGGTACTTATGAATCTTGACTGTCACATGATCTCTTAAATAACAAATCATCCAATTACTTATTTTATAATAATATAGCTTTTTCAGGGATATATCTTTTTTCAACAATTATTGAGGCACTGATGTTAATATTCAGATCAAGTAAACCCGAATGGTATCATTGGACTAACTTGTGCATAAATAAAACCTTTTGTAAAATTATTGATCACTTTTAAAATATTAATGTGATTCATTTACATCCAGTAATGAGTTTGTTCAAAAAGTTTTAATCACATTCTATAAGATATATATTCGTTTAACAATATCTGAAGTATCAATAAATTATTACTACTTTCACACACTCAAACTCTTTAAAATTCCTATCATTAACACTTTTAAAAATAATATTTTTAATATCAGGCATTCTAAATTTTTCCCTCTGATTACAAAAAAAAAAAATTTGCAAATATTTTTTTCAAAAATTGGCTAAAAATATTTAAGACTACTCGATAGCATTTTGTTGAAAATTATTTATTTATTTATCTCTCAATAATAATCAAAAGGATTATATTTTTTATTCTTTATCTATTAAATAAAGCAGTATTGAAGCAAATAAAATTTTATATATCTGAATACTTTTTTTACAAAAAAGCATAGTTGTGGTTAATCCATGTATTTATGAATTCAATGATTTTGCTATTTGAGTGTTTTATACTCCCAAACATAAAGGATTGATGTAATCTTGCATCTTATCTTCACACAGAATTATATATTTTTATAAGCCAGACAAGACATAGCCAACTGCAGCCTTTTATCTTTTTCTTAATGTAATAGTTAAGAATAATTTAAAACACTATCTGTAAACTATAAATTAAAACCAATTTATTTGAATCAAGTTATTTTTAATAAATATTTCCAAATTTGTCTATCTGTGTTTGCATATATATAAATATAATTTTCAGTATACTATATACACTGAAATTTATATATATATATATTATTGTTTTTGTGTTAAAAGTTTGTATAAATATTGAGGGCACTGCTAAAATAAAGCATACATATTATTGTTAAAAAGTAGTAAAAAAAAGGGCTAATATTTCATATATTTTCAAATTTTATAGTCACTTTATAATTAGCCCATTGATCAAAAAAAAGCTGCTCATGCCTGCCTAAACTATGTAGGTCGCAGTCTATAGTCTCACAGAGATGTAAGTAAGACTTGGAATTTTTGCCTAAATTTTTTATTATGATTTCTATATATAGATTTTATAAACGACATCAATTAAAATTCTAGTTAATAAAATATGATTTCTGTGACTTGTTTTTCTTTAAATGGTTCATACAATATTTTTAAAAGATTTATTGATAACACAAAATTATTATTTACAAATGTATATTTAAAAAGCATAAAAAGAGAGAAAGATCTGTAAAAAGTTAATACATCAAAATAACAGTTTTGTTCAATTGTGAATTATATGAAAATAACATCAAAAAGTTCTAATAACCTTGTAAATATTTTAATTGATTTATGAGAGTTAAGAGATCTGAAAAGCCATAAATTAGTCTTATGTGCAAACCAATATATGTTATCGTTAGTTTCTTTTATATATATAAAAGACTAAAAAATTGTCCTGTGCAATGGTATGGTAGCAAACTTCAAAGCTAAAGATTCTAGATTGAAGTTTAACCTGTTACTTCTAGTGCCTGAATGTTATATGATTTAAGAAATAACTATTTGATTATATTTTACTAAAGCAATTTTATTTTTTGATAGTTATTTTAGTTACAATATTTTAAAAGTCAGAAAAATAAGTTACAAAGCATAGTCTCCTTTTTATAAATACTATTTAATCATAAAATTTTACAATTGTTTTACATAGATTTCTTAGGTTTGTATTATATACAGCTCAAATCAGCTATAAACATCGAGTTTTCAAATATTGAACTTTTATAATGTGATTAAGTACTGTAGCATTGTGGAATTAAAACTTTTTATTGCATGAAGAATCCTGTTTCAAAGCTTCAAAACTAACCTTCAAGTTTCAAAAAAATTATTCATTCTTTATTTTACGTATTCCATATTCTCTAATGTGTATCTTAGATAATATTAAATTTGTCTATGAGAAAGACTCGTACAAGATTGTATAGAGCAATTAACAAGGCAATTTGTAGCTGCAGAGTATGTATTTTCTGTAAATCTTTCATAATTTTTTGAACTAACAGTAATGTTGAAATTTCTTACCATTATATTTAACTTTTTGTTTACTTATATCAATTCATATATACATGTTCATGTGTGCACATGGCTGCTCTTAATTTGATGCAGCATTAATCCATTTATCTATTATATCTATGACTAGGGTTCAAATCCAAACCAAGAAAAACTTAACATTTCTTTTAGATTCCAATCAGGCTTAGAATTTTTCTTTCATGGATTTAGTGACCAAATACCATTTTGTAAATTACTAAAGCCCTGTCAAAATAATGCCTAACTCATTTTTCTATATAGAACGCTATAGAAATGGCCTTTGTCCTGTTACTTAAAGAATATTTACCTACCTTTTACTTATATCTGTATTTTTATATGTGTGTGTATATGTATATATTTTATAGATAAATTTCAGCTAAATTGTAATCAGAAAGTGTCAACTGACATTATACCATCTTATAATAATATTTAATGCACTTTCAAATGAAAAGTGAATCTACTTTTAATTTATTTCTTAGCTTACATTAAATCAGAACTGGAAATATAATAACTTCCTAAATATTTTCACAAATAACCACTCTCCCTTGAAATGTAACATTAATTATTTTAATGAGTATTTTCTATATATTTTATAAATAAATTTCATTTGTAATGTATCCAAGAAAAGTAGCAATTAGAAAATTGTATTTCCAACATAAATTATGCCATCTAATATTAATATATTGTAAGGGCACATCAATTTGATCACAAAAATCACCACACATACCAATATTAAAGACTAAACCTACCAACATAATCTTTAAAATATTATTAATTATATATTAATCGATTTTGTGTAAAATTGTCAGTTAAAGTTACATTCTTGACAATATTGACTTATATATTTACACCAAACCTATAAATGCAAGCAAATAAAAATCTCAGAAAACAAAAGAAAGAAGTCATTAATCTTAATTTTTTTTTAGTATTTATTAATTCAACATAAAATTCTATAAATGTTGAAATCAATTAGTAAAAGATAACATAATATAGAACAATTTTGTTCTTTTTAAGAAGAAAAGAAAAGGAATGAGAGTAAATTATGTCTTATAAAATTTAATTTTAAAATTTTCTAAAATTAAGTTAGTTATCATCTTAGCTATCTTCAATAGTAGAGCTCATAAGCCACTACAAATACAACTTGAAAAAGTCGGTTAAGGAACCCACTACCGATTTCCATAAAGCTTACATTTTAATCCAAGTTATATGCTATAAAACATTGTGGGGATGGAGCTGCTTGCTTATCATGCAAACATGATTTCAGATATGATTATCATTTCAAATTAGCATCACGAAGACCACGATAGTAAAAAGATCTACAACACTATAATCAAGCAAAGAAATTCTCTCAGCATGGGAAAGATAGTTATAACAGAGTCTGAGTCAGCAACATGAAGATCCAGATGGTGACCGAAGATTATCCAATGAACTACCATTCAGTTCATGTAAAAGAACTTTCCTAAAGGCCAAGATACTCGGACATTTCACAGTACGAACTACAAGACTTTGAACTATGGCTAGATTACGCTGGATAATTTTTTTAATTCTTATTTCATTTATCAAATTGGTTTCTTTCTTTTGAAACAGAGAATCAATCCATCCGACCATTAATTATTCTAGAGGGAGGGAGCCATCAATTCTATTTTTTTTATTTTTCATTTAATAATAAAATTTAAGTGCAGACTCCCAAACTTGCTCGCCAATTGATACATTAGTCTACTGATTTGAAAGGTGAGACTTTATTCTTATCCAATATTAAGTGCTCACATTTTGACAGCTACAATATTTTTTATGTTCAATGTTTGTCTTCAATTAACTTAATTACTAATTGTTATTCGGAATGAATGACTAAAGCCTTGGATGATTGGTCTGTCCTATCAGATTTATAAGACTCCAGAATAAGAGAGGTGTTCAGAACATAAGAGCAAACTTCAACAAATTATAAAATATAGATAGACAGATCAGAAATTAATGAGCAACTGATATTACAATTTTTAATTAGCAGAGTTAATCATTAAAATATAGGTTTCTTTTTTATTGTATTTGAGTGTAAAGTTGAAATTATTGAATTAGAGTGGTGAATGACCATCTTTCCTAGGGATCAAAGGTATGGGTTAATAAATAGTTAATGAACACAAAGGATGATCATGCCTACACAATTATTAAATTAATCAAAACATGTTATTTTGTTATAAAACAATCATGAATGGAAACCATCATCAAAATTTATTTGTTAAATATTAAATTAGTTGTCTGTCGTTTGATTTTTCTATTTTCCAATGATTTACTCTATATGCATATTCAATGCACATATCAGATATGAAATAAATATACCTTGAAATAGACTAAGTGTACATTCTTCCTGAATTTAAACTCTGTGGCATAACGATGATCAAGAAGAGGTTAAGTAAGAGAAGTTATGTAAGTGTGAATTCCATCCCACTCAATCAGTAATCATCATAGAACCACTTCATAAAACCCAGATAAGCCATCAGAAAACTGATTTGCCCTATCAGGTTTAATGTCATACTTTGAAGACCAACTGGGTGACCGCAGTTAGCTACACCTCTCCTAGAGGGAAAAGATCATCCTATTATGTATGCTGCCCAAGTCTGTGGGGTTCTTAAATAAGAGCATGGCAGTATATATTCCATCCTGTTACATATGGTGCATCCAATCATTGGGCCTGAATTACATATACTTAGATTACAATTGTCAGTGCATCATGTTACATATGGCGCATCCAATTGTTGGGCATGAATGACATATTATGATTATATTATTATATACATACAATTCCAAACATTAGGGGCTCAAAATCATATGATTATTTTGTAATATACTAATAGTTTTAATATGTGATGAATGAAAACTAGACAAAAGACACAGCAATAAATAGATACCATAAAATGGTCATGTAGTCGGCCAAATAAAGCATAAAATGAGATATGGAGTCACATGTTAAATAAATAAAGGAAATGATGATCAAATAAAAATTAAATCGTAACTCATGTTAAATGCATGACAGCAAGGAAAATCTCTACGATGTCTATCAAATTACTTGACATGTATAGAAAGAATTAGTTTGAGATAAAATTGCATAAAGCTATTTTATGGACAAAGATAATAAAATATAATAGATATATATCAGATGATAATTAGGAATAAAATTTAGGCAATGGAATTAGAAAATAGTAAAGAAGTTAACAATGAAATCAAAAGAGAAGAAATCTGGATTGAACAAATGCAAATTTCTATTAGGGGTAGTTTAGAAACTTCTACTTTTGAAAATATAGTAAGGACAGAGTGTAGAAATATCTAGGGGGATTGTCTCAGAAATAATCTAACTTCAAGAAATACCAATGATTGTAGGTACAGACACTAACAATCCTACTTTCAATCAAATGATAATGATGCAACAAATGTTTATTAAAACGGATGCACATTTGTCTAGTAAAATAAAAATCAGAGTGCCAAAGTGGGAAAACAGAATGCTGATTTGAAAGCAGATTTATCTAATAAAATGGACAAAAAGAGTGCTGATTTATCTGACAAAATGCAGAATTAAAAAGAATCTTGAAGAAAGAGATTGCAAGTGTCAAATTAATCTCACTGAATTCGGAAAACAAATAAAATACAATTGATGATAAATTCATTGAGATAACACAGACCTATGATAATTTGAAAATTGAAACGGTAAACAATTTAGAATTTAAATCATTTCATGGAAGAGCAAAATAATAGGATGGAGAATTAGGAGAAGAAAGCTAGATCTATAGAAAATGATAACAGTAGTATAGGAATCGTCAGTAGTATAGGAATCAGACGAAATTCAGTTGAAACCGAACTCACTTAAAATAGGCACACTATCAAAAATCAGAATGATCTACAAAGTCAAATAAAGAACATGAAGAGCTCAATGAGTCAAAAACTTGAGAACCTAGAATCTGAATTTTCCAACAAACTAAAAACATTAAAAGAGGAACAAGTCCAGGATATTTGAAAAGTTAAACTATCTAACATGAACATGATCTAAATACAGAAAAACTAGATCTTATTTTTTTTGAAAAAATAATGGTATGGACAACAAATAGAATAACGCAGATGATCCATATGAGATATACAAAGACATAGGGGATTTACTCCTAATAGGTAGCACAAAAGAAACAATTTTCACTGGAAATGAAAATTACCAACAATCAAATCATAAAACCACTTATAAATGCCTCAAACAAAATCAGTGTTAGGAACAATGTTACACAAATAAATTCCATTAATCAGTTCGTAAGGCTCAAAACAATTAAGGGATCCACAAATGAGACCCCAATCGAACATATAAAGAGTCTCAATTTCTAGATCCACAAATGAGACCCCAATCGAACATATAAAGAGTCTCAATTTTTATTTCACAATCAACAATAATTTATCAGACAGGGAGAAATTAATTATAGCCTACAGCCATTCGCAAGGCGATGCACTGTCCTGGTAAGAGTCGGTTTCAAACCCAATCCACATATGATGATTATCAGGCGTTGTTAATAAAAAACTTTTGAAACAAGAAGCATTATTATATCAATTGCTACAAGAAAAGTACAAATATCCCTGGAAAAATCCTGACAAAGTTTTTTAGGTGACAAGTAGCCAAATGAAAAACATTAAATACATATCGCCTGAGTGAAAACCAGATAATAAGGATAGTAAAACATAACCATCTACTAAAAATAGAGCAATCTCTACTCTGTATAAATGCACAAAGTATTGAACAAGTGGCAGACTTATTAAACCAATATTGACTTAAGTTAATCATAATATGACTACTAAAATTTCTGAAAAAAGGAAAGAAAAAATACAAATCAATGCTTTAAATTACAAAAGGAGAAAAAACAATGATCTATACCATTGGAAAGGCAAATGAAACCAACTTGCCTATAATAATAATGAGAGAACAAACAACAAATACCAACATGATATAAGAATCATAGTTGACCTTACCAATATCTCACAAAAACCATCAAAATCAGGATGTAGTAAATCTACACCTAAAACCAAACTAAAATGGTACTTGAGAGATAGTTCCTTATCTAAGGAACAATATTAACGAAGAGGAACAAAAATAAACCACTAAATAGAGAAATCACTAATTCAATGTGTTCATGGGAAGATAAAGCACCAAACTATGCTTTACAAAGCTGCTCCATGATAAAAATCTTGTTTAAGGATTTGCTAGTGAAGACTTTATTAGATTCTGGTAGCCAAATATCAGTAATATCTGGAAAAAATTATAAGATTTTAAGTAATTTAGATTGTGCTTTATGCAAAAAAGTGAAGCTTCTCTCAATCTTATTACAAAGTTATATGGCTAAGTGCTTTTAGAGACCTTGAGTCTCCATAATCATAGCCTCCTTTTAACTGAAGTTTAGCTGTGATTTATGTAAAATTTATGCAAATTTTATAACATCCATTTTCTGGAGATTGCAAAGCATGATTCTTTCCGGTTTATTGCACAATTGTCATTTGCAATAAAGCATGCCTCTTTAATTTTTCGTTTCATATCATTATGTTCAATGCATAGTGCCCTTGAGACAAGCTTCACTTTTTGCGTAAAGCACAATCTAAATTACTTACTACTCAAAAGTGAAGTAGAAAACTAGTATTTTATTTCAATAAGATTTTAAATAAAAACCCTAATATTAAGATTTTTAGCACTCAGATCAATACAGGTTACCATTGCTAACAATAGAAAAGCTAAATTAGCACAAAGACAAATCTGGATCGAATTAAAGATTGGCCAAACAATTATCTATCATGTTTTTCTGATATTGACTTATACATGAAGTCATTTTAGGGGCAGACTTTCTACACATGAACCAATGTGTGATTGATTTCTCTAATAAGTTAGTCAGGATAGGTGATGAGGTTTTAGAGATGGCATTACTGCCAAAATATGACATACCTGAAATTGATTAATTGCAGAATCGAATTTGATTAAAAGCAATGATGCAGATAAATTGCAATCGATTATTGATGAATACAGTATATTTTCTGAAATACCAGGAGTAATAGGAGGATTCCAACAAAGAATCAAATTATTTCATGACCAACCATTCCAATCAAAATCCTATCCTACACCATACCAATATTGGGAAAAAAATATTCAAACAAATCAATAAATTGATTGATTGGGGGATAATTTCCAAATGTTCTTCACCATATTGCAACCCTGCTGTAACAGTAAAGAAGAAAGATGGGTCAATGAGATTTTGATTAGATGCAAGACAACTAAACAAAATAACAATTCATGAATTATTCATGAAATTTGGAAATGAAGTATTTTCTACTTTCAATTTAATCTCCAGTTATTGGCAGATTAAACTTTACCCAGAAGACATCCAATACACTGCATTCTGATATGAAGGGTTCACTTATCAATTCAATAGGATGCCATTTGGATTGATTAATAATGGTGCTGCTTTAATAGGATGTCTGGTTAAAACTTCCCTCTCCTGAGATCAAACAGATCGCAACTATTTATGTAGATGTTATAACTGCTTCCTCTATGATTGAAAAACATCTTCAACATTTAAAATTTTTTTTTAAAGAGTGTTATGATAAGGGGATACAAGTCAATTTTAAGAAAAGCACATTTGTATGTAATGAAGTAATCTTCTTATATCATATTGATTATAATAGGATAAGACCTCATCCCAATAAGATTAGTGCTATACAGAATTTTCCAATACTTACAAAATAAAAAGCAGATGAAATCATTTTTAGGACTATGCAACTTCTATAATCGTTTCTACCAAAAATTTTCTGATTACATGGAACTATTACTCAAACTCATAAGAAAAGATGAGAAATAGAACGAGACTGAAGAGCAAGATGAGGTATTTACTAGAATTAAAACAGGATTTCTAGTGCAAACTAGGTTAGCTTTTCCTTATTTTAGCAAATCATTTATCATACAAACAGCTATGGTTACGGACTAGGGGTAAATCCAGAAGGACGACCAACCAGGAGTCATTTATTTTATCAGCCATCTCTTAAAGGGTCCAGAAATAAATTATACAGTTACTGAGAAAGAGACACTAGCAATAGTGTGAGCTTTGCAGAAATTTTGACAAATGCTTCTCGGATCAGAGGTTATAGTGATTACTGATCATAAGTCTTGAATTCGTGAACCGCAGCTACCTAACTAATAATAGCCTTGTTAGATGGAGTCTGTTGTTACAACAATTCAACTATATAGTCAAGTACTGTAAAGGATCCAAAAATGTTGTAGCTGATGCACTAAGTTAATATCCATGCAGCTTAGAACAACAACACTTATCAGTAGATAATGCCTACATTATGAACATTGATCTAATATTCAATGAAAATGTAGAGAATGATTTAGTAAACATCCATATTATACAATCCCTAGATAAGGATTTAACTTTATTTACTAAAATTTTAAATGGAGAGAAAATTCTGTACATAGCCAAAAATCTTAACCAATATAAGTTAAATAATCAGGTCTTAGCATATAAAATAAACAATGATATAAATGAGTGGAGGATAATAATACCTGAAATATTAAAAAACCCACTCATATAATATGTACTGTTTTTATAAGCACTACAGAGCCCACAAAACTGAACAAAAACAAAAAAATTGTTTTACTGGCCCAGGATATACAAAGACATCCTAAAAGAAATACAAAAATTATCAAATATGCCTACAAGCTAAACCAATAAACAAGAGTTACATTAGTTCAGTAAGATCTATTATACCAGAAAGATCAAATGAGATTTTAGCTATAACTTTTATGGACCTTTACCTCCATCAAATAAACAAAAGTATTTGTTAGATCTCTTCTCAAAATTTGTGTCAGCTTATCCTATACCCCAAGCTAATACTAGATATACCATCAAAGTATTAGACACCCTCCATTTTAAAGAGATGGGTAAACCAGGAACATTGCACTCCTTTTTTATCCAAAAAATTGAATAACTAGGCAATAAAACAATAAATAAAACATGTACTGATCTCCATGAGACATCCACAGTCAAAACCTTGTGAATGTGGGAACTTGGACATTTGTTCAGGACCTAAGATTGAGTAAAGCACACATGTGAAGTCGATTACATAAATTGGAATATAAATGAATCAACGTTCACACCTAATAGACTACACTTGAACAAAAACATACCAATTTTATTTCAAAAATACATTCCATCAATGACAAAACCACCTATACACCCAGAGAGAGATCAGAGGGAAGCATATGAAAGAATAATGATATGGCCCATAAATGCAACAAAAATAAAATAAAAACAGACGGTAGTTGTCAGTTACGTTGGTCAGAAGAGCAACAAGAGGTCATTAGATACCGCATAATGCAAGAAAAGTACAGAATAAATGGCTAAGCGAATTACATGCAATTTTTTCGGCATCAAGTGGCCAAATTGTGAACCTTGGATGAATGTAACATGACTGAGTCACATAATTAGGACCATAAAGTGTAACTTGACAGTGAGAATCAAACAAATGCTGATCTGGAGTGGAAAATCGTCAATTGAAGAGGTGTATGAAGTGTTAAACGCTATGATAAACCCATAGACAGAGGCAGATAAAGGAATGATGAACAGGAAAAGAATTCTAACCACCAGATACCATAAGAAAAAGAAAAGGGGAAGAAGGAAAAGGATAAATATATAAGGGGGAGAAAGGAATTAGGGTCAGAATATTTTTTTTGGTAGCCCTCAAAATGAGATAAATCTCATTTTGAAGTCTTTCAAATGGGAGGGGGTATTATAACAGGAACCGAGTTCAAACCCTGTTACAAAAGAAGAGAAAGAGGGTAGAAGGGTTTTTCATTTTCTTTGTGTGTTGTTATTATTATTGTTATATTTTTTTTTACATTTTATTATTTATTTATTGGAGAAGTCGCACAGACAAGCACATATGTATTTACTGGGGTAAGAAAGAAGATCGGTGGTCACAGGTTAATATTCATATTTGGCATACCTATACATAGATGAATGTGACACTTCAAAATCTTCATTAGTTATTCACATACATTGTTTAAAGGCTAGATCATACTTGGTAAACAATTCTGTGTGCCACTCATTTATATACAATTACGATTTTGATCAAAGTCCTTCATTATATCGCATTCAATAATACTTATTGATGGCCAACAATGGATACACATTTTTTTACAATTAACATACAAACATTGTTTGTGTACGATTTTTATATGTAACAAAAAAACTTTGAATATTTTTGATAAATGTATATAAAATATCATTATTGGCAATAATTTACTATTATTTGCATACTCCTTAAGCACACTTCAGCATCTCAAATTTGGAGTTAAATCATGAAATAGAAAAGCTCATACATTTATAAATTACTAATTTTAACAGCAGATGAATAACTTTTGCTACTGCTTGAATATGTAATATGTATGATTATAATCCTATCACAGAACATTATCATTCTAATATATTACTCAGAATTATTATTTTGCAGGCAGACTCATAATTAGTCATTTTTAATAAACTTGTATTAATAAATGAAAAACAAAATTGTATTTGCAAGTTTATTGAAAATGACTTGTTATGAGTCGGCCTGTAAAGTAATAATTCTGAGTAACATATTGGAAGAGAATGTTCTGTGATATGAATATTTATAAATATATTAAAATCAAATATCTCTCCAACTATTGTACAAAAATAACCTTAACAACTTGCAGAAACTTATGGCTGACAGCCATTCATTCTCAATACATTTATATAATATTTCCCACTGTAAATTTTCTAATATTTTTATTATATATTAATAAAAACATTGAACAATTGCAAGTTATTAAAATGAATACTTAGTGATTCTGGCTTGGGACTATTAAGTTCAGCTCATTTCAGGCAGCATGGCTTACATCAACAGTGAATAAAATTTTCCTCTCACAGCTATTTTCAAAATTTGTTTTCCATATAAGTTCTTGTATTATTAGCAAAGTGGAACTCATTTTCTCTGGTTGACAAATAGACATGAGTTTATGTCAGATGTTAGCATTATTTATATGTAACAGTTTAAAAAAATCTTTATTTTCAATACATTTACATAATATTTAATAATTTAATTTTTTTAATATTATATATAATTACTGTCTTGAATAAAATTTAATGTGTCATATTTATTAAATGTAAATAAATGAATAACAATTTTAAACTACAGCAAAACATTCATTAATATTATAATTGTCTTTCAGATGTCTATTTCAAAGTCATCAAGCTCGAACAATGCCTTTTTAGTTCCTGAACTTTCACTACTATTTGGCTATGTGTAGAGGATATAGAAATTTATGATATAGTCTGTTGTATGAATGTCTTCTCACTTCACATGGAAATCATAATCTATAGATTCATTTCTGTATTAACCATGGCCCTCTTTCCAGAATTCAGTGTTAATTTGGACCAATAGTAGCTTGTTAACAACTACAAGAGGATTTACAAAATAACAATGGTTAAATTCACTGTATTTTTCTCCATTGGTTACACTAAACAATATAGTTATTTTCTAAAAAAATGTTTTTCATCAGATAAGATTCTAGATTCTAATTTCTAATATATATATAAAAACTGTGCCCAACCACACAAGACAAAAAATATATAAGTTAGTGAGTCAGACCTGTAAGCATCAGAATCAAACCTGGGACCTTCCAATCCCATGTTGGACGCTATCTACAGTGCCAAACTGTGCAGGGCAAAAAAAAATGCTAATGATTTTATTGATCAGAAGTTCATAAGAAGTTTGAGTGCCAGAATCGATCCTGAGACCTCCCAATCCCAAATTAGACTCTCCACCAACTGCATCCTAATATAACAAATGATCGTATGAATATTATTTTCTTAATACTTTTCAGGATTTCTGGTATTTGATAGTTGGAGAAAGGATCTAGCAATAAATTGAAAATATCAGGAGTAAGATTTTCCAGTAGTATTGAGAGTGTTTACTAACAAGGTAAACATAGAAATTTCTTCCTCATTCAGTAGAATTTGTTATCAAATACAATAATTTTAGAACTAAAGCTCTTAAGAGTGCAACAATTTGATCTCCATTTCACATGTGTAATTTTTAAAATAATGTTATTTCTGGTAAGTAAGCGACAAGATAAGAGAAAGATCAATTAGCTTTAGGCAGTATTCACATTGTCTATAACATATTAATTGCTCAGAAAATCATGTGATGTTTGATCCCTCTAATGGCAGATTGAGTATCTAATAGTTCCATTCAGTTAGTCCAAATCAATTTTTTATTTTATTTAACTTAATCAATTAAGCATCAATTCTAAATTCTTTAACCTTAAGCCTACTAGTCTACCATTGATCTAAATCACACAGGACTTTTATATCATTGCATATCTTTTAATATTAAATGTAATTATAGTATTTTCTAAGCCTATTATGAAGAACCACATCTATAATTGTATCCATTGAATATATATATTTTTTCCCTTTCTAGAAGCAACTAATAATAGCTGGATTATAGAAAGACTCAGGGTAGATTAAATAAAGTCATACCCAATAACATGTAAAATTATTTTTACAAACATATTTCTTTTTGCCATAAAGGTTCAAAATGATACTATTTGATTTGGTTGAAGGATTGAATTATTTATTGTCATGAAAGCCTAAAGTTTCCGTATCATACATCTGCAGCATAGATTCAAATTTGAAATAAAGATTAAATAGTTTTTAGATTGCTGACTTTACAAGAAACCTAAATAATTTTTAAATAACCAGTGCATAGCTAAAACAGTGAGACAATTAATATTTGTAATAAATACATATGTGGTTAATATTAGTTGGAAAGCAAAAATTCCAAGATAATAATAATAAGAGGAAGAATGGTCAATTGAGTTCATATGTTTAAAATAAAAGGGTAACATGGTTGTTATACAGTGCAGTCTTCAGTACTGGTCAAGAAGGTATCAAACAAAACCAATGTTGAAATGTTTAGATCATAAACTTAGAAAAATAAAAAATCACTAAATGGATGTAATTTTTGTCCAGAAGTTGTGCCTAGAAAATAATATAAAAATGGATGGATGGTAATAATAAAATAGTGATTGAATATAAGCATTATAATGGCATAGTTGTTGTAATATAGAGTAAAAAAACAACATGAAATTTATTTATTAACATGGAGTGTATTAATGTATGGTTGTGAGATATGGACATTGAGTAATAGAATTAAGAAACGATTGGAAGCTTTTGAGATGTGGCATGGAGCAAAATGGAAAAAAATCAGTTGGATGAGTAAAATAACAAATGAAGAAGTTTTGAAAAGAGTAAATGAGGAAAAAAGATTGATTGAGAATATCCGAGAAAGAAAGAGAAACTGGATTGGACATCTATTGAGAAGAGATTATAATTTAATGAACGATGTTTTGGAGGGAATGGTGAGTGGAAATAAAAAGAAAGGATGGAAGAGATTGACATTATTGGATGATATAAGAGATGGGAAGACTTATGTGGAATTGAAGAAATGGGCAAGGAAGATAATGGGATGGAAGAATGGATGAATTAATGTTGTGACTACTCTCTGGACCTGTCTATTGGACTGAATATTATTGATTGATTGATTGAATGTAATAAAAGCTAGCATCTTTCCATAAATGTGTGCATACATTTCAAAGTGTATTAGTCAATTACATATTTTAATTTACTGTTTTTTGATCAGCTTTTATTAATAAAATAAGTTTCTGATCTGCCTCAACTATTATGCCTTGTATTCATCACAGACCTTTCTCGGTATGACTGTATTTTACAATATATCAAATTAGTTTGAATTTAGCTCACATATTATATGTTTTATACCCCTTTTTTTAGTTTAGCAGTATCTTATTCCACTACTAGTCTAACTGTAAGTAAAGTTTCACTATTTTTTTGAAAATTATGATTATTTTTTCCTATTTTTTTAGACAAATATTATAATACTTATTGTAAAAAATGCTTACAATAATAAAAGTCAAATTTATTTCATTAAAATAATTAGTTTCTCCATTTTTGTGATTTTATAGTTATATATTTTTTAATTTTTTATATAAATATGAGAATACTTATTGCATATAATTTGTTTATAATAAAAAAAAAACTCAATTCGGTAATGATAATTTTATAAAACAAATAATTTTCTTAAAAGCTGTATGAGATACCATTTGTAGCATCGCATTATGCACATTAATTAAATATCTAATATTATAACTTCATACTCTATGTAACAATATACCACTGATTTATATAGCAGAAAGTTGATATTATGTTTTATAATTTAAAATTGCTATTCAATTGGAAAATTGACAAATACTTATAAATGCAGATTCAGAAATAAACTATTACTTAATTGGCTGCATGTTATTTTGCAATCTCCTTAATGATAATAACAAGAATCTGTATTCCATTTATTCTTAATTATATACTCATTTATTATACAGTAGACAAATTAAGAATATCTAATTCTTCCAAAGAGTAAGCTTGTGGTTTAAGACCTGTAGAGGTCCCTACTATCGCATTTTATACACATGTGCTTGAGGCTACAGCCTTAATGAATATTACTAATTCTATAATGTAATTTTATTAAATGTGTAATGTTTCATCTGATGTCGTGAAATATTAAACAAAATATAACATTATAATATTAAATATGTAATAAAATGTTATATTATAGATAGTAATAAAAAATTAAACCAGATATTCTTAAAGTAACAGATGTTGTTTAAAGCATAGTGTAAAAAGTAAATATACAGTTGAGATCAAAGTCAAAGCTTTAAAATGGAAGACATATATATATTGTGCCGGTCGGATTTGTATGTTCACGTAACAAGAGCTAGTATCTAGGCAAAAGTACCTCAAATCCAATCGTGCACAAGATACACAGGTCAGGAACACTCATGAACTCTGCCCTATTTGCCTATTTCCCAGATCTATAACATTATGAACAACAATCCCCATGACATCGACTTAATTTACTTCTCACCACCGGCATCGGTCATCAGAGACACAAAAAGACTCTAGGCTAAATTTATATGATAGATTAACTTAATAATTAGCTATATCGAGCAATGAAGGCTCATGACCTAGAACATTAATTATGTATTTAGCGGAGATTATCTAGTCATATTGAGCATAAGTCATAACTTAATATATTAACTTAACTAAAAGAAATCAGTGGTTCGAGTTGATATATATATTTAAGATTTATTAATAACAAAATTATGTCGGGTTATTTACCTGATATGAACCTCGTAAGTATTATATATATGTGTTTGATTCATATTTAACAATAACATAAGATTTGCGGCTATGCCAATAATATACATATGTGATTTAATGAATTAGCGCTATTGGAATACATTACTGGAATACTATTACACCCCCAGAGATAAAAAGAGCATTTACTTGATTTAAAAAGACAATAATTTTACAAGCAGATATTATATTTGGTTACATTCATTATTATTATTAATTGGAGTTAAAGATAATTAATGTGCGGGGTGGGTAATGAATAATTATATAAACGATACTAAATCTATCACATTAATACGTATATAAAACTAATGAAAATATGTCTGTTTAAAGAAATCATCTCATTACGGCTTATGACTATTTCTGGGCGACTAATAAGACACTGAAAGGCGGTGCGTGCATGGCGGCTGATTGGGTTGGTCCAATTATGGATCCTGGAGTGTGCTTCATGAATTTTTAATAACGAAAGGGACCGATTTCCTCTGCAAACGTAGGCAGGGTCGGTTTGACGAATGAAAGAGTCCAAGATTCCCTGGAGTGAAGTACAGGCAAATCATGGATGACAAAGAGTGGTCGGCACCGACTTTATTGGGCTGGTTTCCCAGATCGCTCCCCATATAAAGTGTGCACATAAGACCAAGTATGTCCCCAGGGTGGTTTTACAGCCTGGTTCAAGGACATTGAGAACGACGAAGGGGCTCGGCTTCGCGAATACCTCCATGTGAGAAAGAAGCACGAACATATATAAAAACGAAATGGCCTTTATGCACGTAACGCTTAATGATATAATATAAATCTAACAATTAAAGATTATCGAAACGTATTTATTGCCCATAAATTATGAAATATTCGGCATAATGATATGGCTTCATTAAGCAAACATGGATAATAATTATACTTAAATATAAAACTAAGATCTTAAGATCCCCCTCCTCCTTACATTATGTTACTTAATATTATTCATTACTTCTCACACATTTAATAACTCTCAATCTTGGTTACTAAATGCCCTTGTGAAAATATATAAATTATTACAAAATAAGTGGGTGGTGTAGATGGGTTTTACATATATAATATAATTTAAGAATAAAAGATAGCGCATTATTTAGGAAGGAAAATGTGAAAAACAGATGTCAATCTGTTTTTCTACAGTAAATATAAAAATATAATTAGTTTATTTATCTAAAATCGCGAGCACCTGGGCAAGTCGAATAAGACTTGTTTTGATCAAATTATAAGTTATTTACCCGGTAAATGATGGGTGGGGAAACGAAAATGAATTATATGCTTGCGATTTTAGAATATTATTGGCATAAATACATAAATCTAAATGAAAATTATTTGCCGCTTGGAAATAAAAGAAAAGGAAAAACATTTTATAGGAGGCTTAATATAGATTAGTTATATAGAGTTATAAGAATACATATATTGAAGACATTTAATATAGATGATTAAAATATAAATATTACAGAGAAGGCAGGATTTAAGAATTATAAGTGGTCAAAGTTCTTTTACCTTGCTTATTTGGAAGAGCGATTTCACTAGGAGTCAGTCCATCGGTATTGTTTCACTAGATCTAGGGTAGCATTATTATTTGAGAATTAGCATTTCATTTTCACTGGAAAAATACATAAAGTTCATTAGTACGGGATGCAGAGCTTTGTTCATGGGAACAGCATATTAGAACGGAGGGAAAAGGCGAAATTTCCCCTACTCACGGCACATTGTGTGAGAATCAAAACTGGCATGGAATATGTATAGCGACATAGTTATTTGATGGTCTTCTCCCTTGTGGATTCAAATCCAGCAATATATATACTTTTATTTTGAAGCTGTAACTTAGCAACTACTGCTGGACCTGAGGCGGTTTAAGCACTTAAGTTTCATCTGGAATAGCTTGACCGGATACTCTTATCTAGTAAGATGTTTGAAACAATGCAAGTTTATTATCAGTTTCTCAAATGATTGTTTTAAAATATATCTTATGATTTTAAAACAAGCTAGCATGGACAATTTCCACTAATGGGTTTATTTTATTATTACCAATTCGTAATCTTTTACTTTAATCTAAGGGGTCTTCCGAGTAATTGTTTTTTGAGAGACTTTTTAATAAGATTGCATCATTTCTGGCTACAAAATTATATATGAAAAAATAATGTTTCATATATAATACCTTATATATAATATAACTTTATTAATATATTCGCAATCTCCTACACTGAAATATATATATATATATATTATTTACACCCGTATACACATGAGAATATTATTAAATAAAATATTTTTAAATTAAAATACATATGTGTTTACATGATTTATGTTATAATACTAACCAAAAGAAATATATATTATTAGCTATGTATATACATGCGTAAAGGTGGTTTTGAATACAGTTAGATGGTAGGAGATTGGATGTGGGTTGTGAAGCAGGATCTGAGCATCAGATCATCTGCTTCAATATAAACAAATAATTTAATAATGATGCAAATAAAATTACTTGAAATATGCTAATTAGAAACATTTATAAACTTTCACACATTATTATATTAACAAAAAAATTAATCAATGTCAGCACAATACATTTCTATGGCATTTGATAAGAGTAGGGTGCAAAAAAAGTTGTGTTAAGATTGATCAATTTTTTATTGTCATAATGTGTAACACTTTAAAAAATCCTTTAGATGATAAATAAAAAATTAATATACATAAGTACATATACCAATAAAACAATTTTTTAAGTATCTCATTGCAGAGCAAAAGCCTTTCCATCAGCTTTCCATAGAAAAGAAAAATGGACATTGTTCATCAGGTTTGCAATTGTTGAAAATGAGTTTTGATTTTCTCATTCTTTTTTAACCCTCTAATTAAGAATAGCAAATTATTTATTTATTGTCATGTATTGGTTATCTGGATTGTCTAAAAAAATACATTCTAAACCTAAAAAAATTTCCAAGTTTTTTATCTGATCTAAATGTAAACACAAATTACAGACATCACAAGGCCTCCCACAAAGTGATATTGCAGTTGAATTGTTAAGTGAAAAAATATATAATAAATAAGTGTATTATGTTATCAATATGCATACCACACATACATTAAATATAAAAAAACATACAATGCCAGGTCAAGAGACTTCTACTTCAATAGTAAAATATCTTTATTCAAATATATCCCAAAATAAACTTTGAGATAAGTAATTATGTTTTTATTATTCTTAATAAAGTTTCAATGATTATTTGTTTTCTTTAATGGTTCAATCAATTAACATTTGAGATCTATTCTTCATAATCAACTGATTCATGATACAAAAGATGCTTTTTCGTACAGTTGCATCAAAATTTTTGATTCATTAAGTTCTGAAGTAATCCAACACTGGTACTAATCATATTTTTCTTTTACAAATATAAAATTCAAAAAGGACATTCTATATTTCCTAATTCAACATAAACTGTCTTTATCTGAGTATAATGATCCAATACTGCAGTGCCATTTTCTCGACCAATTCCAGACATTTTATAACCACCAAACGGAATTTCTGGAGGATTGAAATTGTAGTTATTAATCCAAACTATTCCAGCTTCAAGTTTATTAGCAACATTATGGGCTTTTTGAAGATCTCTAAAAATATATATATATACAAAAATGAATATAAATGCCTGTTTGTATATGAGATTTATAGTAAAATAAAATTTGCAGCAAATGAATTCTTTCTTTATCTATATAAACTTCTCAAATTGGAAGATTGGTATTTAAAAATACCAATATTTTTTTCGTTTCAATTTCTTTTTATTTTATTTTATCAGTTTTTGTGATTGTTTAACACATGATCATTGGAACTTATAACTTTCCTGATTTCTTCATATATATATATATAATACCTAAGGAGCAAATTTTAGCATTATCTAGAGCAGATTTAAACCTTTTTAATATCATTAAGCACTATCCATTAGGGAATAAATACATGTAATAATGAAAGATCAGTTGTTTAGTTTTCATTAGATAGCAATTAATGATATTAAATATAAATCTTTTCTAGAGACAATTAAATTTATTTCGCATTTAAAACAAATATTTTCAGTGCAACTATTATTTCACACATATATATATATATATACATTTACATAAAGTAATTAAGTTTGAATTTACATACTTTCACAGATTTCTGAATTGCAGTTCATTAATTTTATAAACTTAGTAATCTAACTGAAAAAAAAGACAACAAACTTATTTTTGTCACACATATATAATAATAATAATAATAAATAGCTGCTCAGAAATGAGTATGGCCATTTCCACTCCAAAAAAAAAGAGGGGAGGGGGCTATTCTAAAAATGAGTTGGCGGTAACTACATAAACCAATCTGTGAACCACAAATATGTCCACAAACAGAACATGCTGGTTTATTTTTCTACTTACTCTTTATTTTATGATGTCTTAGTTTCCTTAACAAAAAACTTTTCTTTCTAAACATTTCAACACCATATCTAATTGTAGCTCTCCAATGTATTCTATTTTCCATATATCTTCCCAATGGAAACATTTGACATTGCAATTTTTTGAAATGTCTTTGAGATAAAAATTTTTAGAGAAAACAGTATCTACCTTTGCTCCAAAACCAATGCTCAAGTTCATCATAAAACATCTTTTAGTAAGTCTTCCATTGTTTGTTCATTTTACATGTCTCATCTGACTTTACAATAATGGATTCAATAGTATCACATCCAGAAAGCTGAAAAACATATTGATTGGTTTTATTTTTAAAATTTTATGGAGCATCCTTAAATGAAACTTTTCTAATACCTTTAGCCAAGTTTCACGTCCATACAATAATTTAGGTAAAATAACAATTTTATATATGGCTAACTTAGTTGCTGTAGTTATTTCCTATAATAAAATACTCTATCTTTTAACTAGTTAAAAGCAGCAGCAGCACATTGGAGTCTGTATTGAATCTCAATATCTATCCCTTTTCTACTTATAAAACTAACAAGATATTTAACTGGTTTACATTCTCAAGTTGATAACCAGCCAAGCTAAAAGTTTCTGAGGATTTTTCTTTTGTTATTGGCCGATATAGAACTTGAGTTTTTTTGAACATTAATTACTAAACTGAGATCTTTATATATACATATATATACATTAGAATAAACCTCTGATCATCAAAGTAGAAGTTTAAATATTGAAATCTCCTAGCATAAATAATAGCCTTATTTGCTATTTAAATACTGTGATTACTAATTGGTTTTAAAGGCTGAAAACTGCACAATCAAATATAAAAAAAAGCGAAACTCACTATACGTATTGTAGTGATCATGTGATGTTTACAATCAAGTATAGTAAACTTTTTTACCTAACTTTATAAACATCTCAAAATGAATGGGGCTGATTTCTACTTCCATTGGAACAAGCAACAGAATGTAACACATTACACAAGAGGTTAATCTGTTATCTTTTTCAATAGGTTGATAGTCTAATGAAATTATTGAAATACAATTCAGTAACAATGAATTGATTTGATTGATTACATATTTCCCTCCTAATGTAGTGTTTAATTTTGATATATATGTGTGTGTGAAAGATACATGTAACTATTAACCATTAGAAACCACTAGTAACCACATAAACATTCACAATAAGGATAGTAATCAATATTTCTCACTGCTGTCAAGGCAACCTAATTATCCCAATTAGCTTTAAACATTATTTCACTTATTATGTAATTATTAATATACTTTTTTTAAAGTGTTTCATTTATTTAAAAATATATAAACCAAGCCCTGCAGACAGTCTCTAAATTTGACTGAAACATAATATAAGAAATAAATAACTAAGGATTTGATAGTATTATTAAAAATTAAGTTATTTATGCTTGTAGAGAAAACTGAAACAAAAAATACATTATATATGAGAAAAAAATCTTTAAAAAATTATAAATACACATATTTGTACTCAAAATATTTTTGCTTCAAGTTAACATTTTTATCAAGCTATATATAAATTCACATTGTGTGTATGCATGCATAAATTACAATTCCATCTTCATCCATAAAAATATATCATTTATAAATTATTTATATGAAGAGTTTACATTAATAATACACATACACTTTGTATGAGAGGTGAATGAGTGAGAGACTGCCAATACAATGCAAGTTCGAATCTCAAATTTGTCATTGGAAACTTTACTCTGTGTAATTTAGTGCAGTGATAGTGATAGATTTAAGAGCTAATGATTCCTGAATCAATGAATAACCTTTCACTTCTGGTGCTCAAATATCACAATCAACAGAGTAACTAAACATTTAATTTTTTTTTTTTTTTTTACTGGAGAATAAAAAAATAAAATAATTCACTGCAGAGCAAAGTCTTCTCTATCAGCAATCTGTACAGGAAGGAATGGAGGAAAAGACTTTACTCACCAGATTTATGAATTTCCAGGTGACGAGGGTTACAGTAATTTTCCATTCTTGTTTTACTGTCTAGTTACACCTCCTGATCTGATTGCAACTTAAATAACTTCAAGTTTTACCTGACATAGATTTATATCTGATCATAGGTATAAGATATAGGCATACTGTTTCTGCATCATGATTGTTTATAATTAACTGTGAATATATAAACATATATATATATGTATGTGTGTGTCCAAGTAATCATCACTTTACATAAACCAAACTTATGTAAACAATTCCTATCATTTGGATTTTATATTACAACTACATTTCTCATGTAATAATATTTCTGTAGGGTAATTTTTATTACATCACTCTCACACAAGGTAGGAAATGGTCTCTATACACTTTTAATATCTTGTGGAGGGATGTAATCATAAATATATGATTAAAGACACCTCTACCTTGTGTGAGAGTAATATAATGAAAATTACACTACAGAACTATTGTTCATTATTGGATAGCCTAATGAGTGACTATTAAAAATTATTAATACATTTCTCATATGTCTCATATTGCTTGAATATCTCTTTTGATATAGTGTAACATTTATTTTTATTTGCTAAAAAAAAGTTATATTTTTGCACCAAGGTTAATAGCAAATAAACATTCGAAGGAAAAATCTAACTTATAAAAAATTCAACTCAGAAATTTGTGGAATGGATTACTTTTGTAAGAATCATCTATATGTGCTAATATGAATCATGACAAAAGTTTTTTTATGTGTGTATTTTCTAAGTATAAGGACAGATAGAAGAGCATTCATGGAGAAAAAAAAATGGACGGTCCTGAAAAAAATTCTAATTACTTTTGTGATATTTAACATTTTTCATTATAAATGATGGCAGCTAACAGATCTATTAAAATAATAAAGTGGTTAATTGATCAGAAAGTGATGTGTAAAATGACAAATTAAGTTTTAAGAAGAAACTAACTCTTAAGTCTACCATGCTATCAAAACATTAAACCAATCAGTCAATTACCAACATAATTTCTAGCCAATCAGCTGATTATTAAAGTAATCACATGATTATTGCTTGTGTGAGCATGTGATATTTGTGCATCAAAGTTAAAACCTAAGGAAGCATTTAGCTCTCATGTCCATCTTATTACTACTGCATTAAATCACGAGGAGCAGCCCATATCTAAAATAAATTACTAAGTCAAAATTATATTTAGAAGATAATTGTCCCTCCTCACTAGCACCATACTTATAATATTAAACAGCAGTTATTAAATCCTTCCATTTAATATCTGCTATACAGCGCTAGTGAAGAGGGATAATTACCTTTTAAATATGCGCTAGCAAAATTCATTCATTATTAAGTAAATCAAAAGTAATATCCATTATCATATAAATCATTATATAGTCAGTTGCTTATGAGATAAGAATTTACAATTTAACTATTATATATAATCATATTATCACAAGACTCTATCATATAACTTCAGTTTATTCATTGCTGCTTCATTTTTCTTCACACTTCTATAGCATCTACAGTAAACTTTAGTAACTAAGATACCAGATGATAGTGCTTAATAAAACCCTATCCATTATTGTCACATCTAATGTCCAGATTAATTTTAAGCTTATTGCTTTCATCAATGAGGAGCTTTGGATCTTAGATCAGTGCACTTGGATGTTTACAATCTTGCATCTTCCCTCTAGCAGCTACCACTTAACTCTCTTTTTAACTATCAAATTATTAGCCCAAATTCAAAAACATAATAAATGTTTTCAATCTAAGCCACCTTGCTTGGATAGAGGTGCTTATAGTTATTAAAAACTAAGGACAACAAGATTTATATGAGTATATAAGCAAATTAAAAATATTTTTCAATTTGAGTTGATAGCTTTATAGTTAAAAAGAGAGTCAGAGTGAATGTGCATTAGTACACTGTCCCAACATTTAAAACTCCTCACTAATGAAAGCTATATGCTTAAAACTAGTCCGGGAATATTGTACAGGACAGCTCTAGATAGGAATTTACTAAACACAATCATCTGGCATCTATTAGTTATTAAAGCATAATATAGATGACATAAAGGATGGGGAAAAAAAACAATTTTTTACTAATAAAAATAAGCATAAAATACAATTTCTGGATTTATAAACTGAGCTATGTAGACTAAAAAGGCAATAATCAGAAAATGACAGATCTAGGAATCTTTGATTCATTACTTTATCATAGTGTTAAACCAAATCTATACAGTAAAAATAAATATTTTATTATCATATAGACAGTTACTCAGTAGATTGTGTGACTTTTAATACAACCAAATGGAAAATAGTAGTTTAATTCATTTGTCTAAACTGAGATTTTTTATCTTTTCTCAATAGGGAATCAATTCAAAAATCTTATTATTTTTGAGTCTATCATTTCACCCATGTTCTTAACCACAAAAGATAATGATTTCATCACTCAGTGACAATCACTTAACTAACATAACATATTGACTACCTATCCCTCTGGAAATACATTTTAAGCTCTAGAAGAATACATTTTAAATTACCCATAAAACTGCTTTCAAAAATATACAAGTTTTTCAACAAAAAAAAAGTAGAAATTTATTAAATAAATTCTATAAAATAAAACAGTAATTAACTCACCTAGTAAATACTCCCCCTGCAAGTCCGAGGGGTGAATTATTTGCTCTTACAATAACTTCATCTTCTGTATCAAATGTGAGAATTGATAATACTGCGCCAAAAATCTCCTCTTTGACAATAGTCATATCATCATGACAATTTGAGAGAATGCATGGACTGAGATAGTAACCATCTTTAAACTTAGGATCAGGGATAAAGACACGTTCGCCACCATAAGCAACAGTCGCACCCTGAAATTCAATATAAAAAAATTAATAACAAAACTAGTTATATAATTAATATATAACACAACTATACCTTATAAAAACAATTCTCAATCTTTGATATGCATACCACCTGTAATATGCAATTGATTTATAGGTGGTACATAAAAGATAAACTATTTTTGAAAAGTTCCATTTACATACTTTATTCAAACAATGTAAAAGGTGTTATAAAGAAAAAAAATTAGTAACTACATCTTTATTATATAAACTATTGCCTTTGTCCATTCTTCATCATAGAAAAAAATATTCAAGCTTATTGCATATTAGGTCATACACCATTTTAACACCATACTGTGCTATTTAAAACTAAGAAACATAGAGACTGATATTAAAAATTGTGTTTTACAACACAAGCTCAATGTCCACATTAATTTTATTTAAAAAGATTTTTAATAATGTTTTGATTGTTTTTTTAATATAAATTAAATATTTAACTTTTTGTTTCAAAAGACATTTGCTTGTGCCTCATCGCCAACGGTCTAGAGGTTAGACGACTTACATTGCAAGTTAAAATTGCAACCATAATGACTTCATCTGTCTGCAAGGGGAATCTCCATCATGAAAGGAAACCTGTATTGTCTCGTTCCATCCATCCAGAGATCCCCACGCACCCAAACTACTGCCACATTACAAGATTTCAAATGGATTTTCTGGGTAAATTTTACGTTGCTTATCCTGATTAAGTCATAATTTGAATACTCAAGGACCAAACAATCTGGCCCAAATGAAGTTATACAAATATATTATATGTCCGGACCTGCAGGGACTTCAATCCAACTCCTGCACATCTGGGTCACAAATCATTTCAGTAGGAATGTACCTAGATTACTAATGTTCAACCAAAATACTACATATAACATAATGTAATCTTTACAATACAAAAAATAAAGTTGTTTTTTGTCCCTCCAGGTCTGCTGCGACTGCATTCCGTCACTCAACAGTCCTGGAGTACCCATTAGGCACTGTTTTTCATTCAGTGTTTGGAAGTATACAAATGTTTCTCAAGGCCCTAATTGGGGACATGTTACTGGCATTGTTTTGATAATTTGGGATGAATGAGCGTAATTAAAAGGAAGATAATCCAATCCAACATTCCATCATCGGTCCAGATACACATGATTCTTCAATTACACTGTGGGAACCACATGGGAATAGCGATGACTAGCAATTCAATTGTATAGTTTTATTTCCTTGGGGATATACCGATAAAGCTAATCAAAGTCCTTAGTTGGAAGAAGTTCAATAAGTTCTTTAAGGTAATATATTGAGTTACCATTGTCTGGTGAGTTTGACGCTGGACCAGGTTTGGTCTGCCAGCCATTGCTGGCATGTCTTTTTGTCCTTTTTCCTAAGTTCTTTAATCTTCTTGATAAATGTCTCTTCAATTGTATCCCCTGTTCCCTCTTGAAAGATTTTTTATGTTTCGGGATGACCATATAGTAAAGTTCACTTGTGTTGCAAGTCTGATCAGCCCGAATTCATCTTTCTTGATTGCTTTGGGAATGTCAATGGCCATCATGTTTATCAGAAGTCTGCAATTGAAACCACTTCCGTATAGCATTCCATCGTTCACAATCTGCCATGATATGATCAAAATCTTCTTCAGCTTTGTTACAGAGGGGGCAGATGGTGTCAATTTTAATCCCCCTCCTGTAATTCAAGAATGATCTAGTAGGAAGGACTCCGAGATTGAACTTGAGCAGAAAGTCTACCAAATTAGGATCTAATTTTAGCCTCTTGGTCAGCCTTGTAAATCTTGATATACCAAGTAAGGGTTTTGTTTCTTTTTCCGCCTTATCTTTATGTGTGAGCATAACTTTCCAACAAACAAGGTGCTGGAAGTCTTGATGTTATTGATCACTATCGTGACCTGTTGCTTCAAACAAATACCTCCTTTAAAGTGGAGGTGGTCAACCCATGGGCTCTACATCAATACTTGGTAATGGACACTCAACTTTCTCATTCTCTCAAAACAACCTGACCAAGATGATATAGTTCTCTTGCAGAAGAAAAATTTGAATGGAGTGTAGGCCCAAACCATTCAACTTCCTTGATTTTTGAAGAATCCTCATGCTGATTACTGGTGTCTTCCCCCCTCCCCAGTACAGCTTTCTACATTGAGTCTCAATCCTTTTGATGAATGCCCTTGTTGGGAAAAAGCACGCCAGAAAGTAAGTAATCTTTGGCAGCACCATGGCATTTAATAGTGCGACCTTCCCCAACAATGAAAGGGGAACCATCCATAATAACATCACTGTTTTCTTGACCTTTACAAATAAGGCCTCCTCCAGCTCTCTTTTCATAACAATGGAGGGGGAGCCAATCGACAGCGGAGAAATTTCTATGGGGGAGCTTTAAATCTCCCCGGGATTTGTTTCCCGGTTCTGATTGACCATAACACCGATTTCTCCTCACTAACATTTGGACAATAATCGCAGGCAATCTGGTCCAGTATCTTTTCTAGCTCATCGACCTCCTCCTGTGAAGAGAGAAACACCACCATATCATCCATATTGGAAATGTGGTGAATGCTCTCTTCCAGCACCGGAATGGCAATCCTGGGTAGGGCAGCCTCGATGCTCAACAGGAAATACTTAACTTTTATTATGGTAATTATGTTTTGGTTACCAAAGAACTAAAATTTAAGTATTTTTTATTTGCCTATCTATTTTTTTATTTTGATACCAAAATTTATTGTAAAGAATAGCGATTGAGCACCATTCATTGCTTTACAATATTAAAAAGTAAATACACTCAAATGCTTTCTATTAGGTTATTGTGAGAATATATGCTATTAAATATAATAGCCAAATTCTCCTGAAATAGATACTGCGAATCATAGTTTAGCTTTTGGAATGTAATTAATTACATATATCTTATTTTCACAATAAGATAATAGAAGGCAGATGGCACTTAAATGCACTCAATCATAATTATTTTAAATTCAGAAAAGAAAAAACAATCTTAAATAGAAATAAGTACAAAAGGTATTTTTGAATGAATATGTTGCAAAACTGAGCTCTCTTTGTATAAAAGCCACTAGTCAGCAACTGTTTTAGAGATCGTTTGATACTGCAGTTGACCTCTATTGATTAATTGTGGAAGAATTCTGTACTAACTGTGTCTTAATGCTAAAGATTGAAGATATTTAGAAAAAATGTTCCGCACTAGTTACTCTAGAATACAGATCTATTAAATTAATACTGTCAAACTATCAAATATTAAACAGTGATAAGCCCAATCATTTCTCATTTAATAACCAACTATATAAAAACAGTAACCATTGCTGATTTCATTCACAGACAATAATGACATCTATATTCAACTTCAGAAGTCACAACCTTAAGCATGTATAAAATTTATGGCGATTAAACGGCAAAAGATCTAGAATATCATACGCAGTTTGTACCTTGTGAATCTTCTTTTGGCAGATAATATTGATTTTTACTGTAAGCATTCTGTGTCCATCTTTTATTCTTACCCTGTTATACTTCTTTAATAAAGCTTTCAAAACTTTAAGATTTAGAAATACTAATTTGCTTGTTTAGAGAGATCTGGCACTCAACATATAAACGAACTACAAACATCTTTCCAAAAAAAATAGCCAAAATTTCAATCATATAAAACTGTTTCCATGGTTATCTAGTAACAAGAAATTACTTAATGATTACATAAAGGTCATTACCATCTCATTTAGATTAAAATGGGAGGTAGGATGTTCAAAAAAAATCAGGATAAATTTGTATGAAGAATGGAAGAAATTTAAATGTAAATGGAGTGAGAGATAAAGTCATGATATTTTGATTAAGACTTTATAATAAAATTGGGAAATATAATGATAGGTTAGTGAAATTAATAAAACAGTTCTTATTAAAGTGAGATAGGAGAAAAAAAGCAAAGTAAGTCAGTACTGGAAAAATAATTGAGTAATAAAAAGATGAGTTTACTGTAATTTGTATGGGATTTGAATGGATGAAATGTTTAGCTTAGTTATCACGATTTCTAGACATATAGTTTACATGTAAAAAACTTTTTGACTTCATTTAAAATGAAAACACTTTACCCATTATTATATCAATGTGAGTTTAAATAAACATCTATGTTTGATTTTGATATTTTTTAAAAATGAGACAATCTGGTATAATATGAGATGCTATAGTATGTAGTAAAATTTTTTTCCTATTATCTGATATGAGCTGAGAACACTCTTTAATGTAACATAAGCTGCTTTCTGATGTGCTATAAAGATGTTTTCTAATATCACAAGATAGCCTTTGGTACATTGTAAAATATTCTGTATTGTGACATAAGACATTCTTTGATGTGCGATGAGATACACTCTAATATAGCAAGATGCTCTCTAATATGACATAAATTATTCTCTGGAGTAACTGAACTGTTCTCTAGTATGGCATAAAATATTCTCTGACATACAGTAAAAAGATATCTAGTTTAGCACGATAGTTTCTGATATGCTATTTTCTTGTGTGACATAAATACATAAATTTTTTTATATGTAAACTGTTTGTGCACATATAATATATATATACAAGAATGTAAATAAAGATTATTATTTTACTATATAAATATGTGCAGAAACACATAAATAAATTATCTCATTAATATTAAGATATTCTAGAAAATCTAAATATGCCAATCATGTCAATTATGCAAATGAGAAACAATTATGCATAAATGGTCTCTTGCATAAAAACTCCCAATGAAGGTAAAATGATGTATAATGAACTGTGAGAAAACATAATAATCACAAGGATAATTTGCATATTACAAGTGGCATCTGATTGTCTACATAAGTTTATAATTGATTTCTGTTCTTAACAGATATACATTATACCCAAATAGATACGCTAAGAATTTTCGTCATTTGAGACAAACTATAATAGATTATATTTATCAACTGAGTATGTGTAGAAACTGACACCCACATGCACATGCAGAAGTTTATTTATAGACTGTACAAATTTCTAATGAAATTTCTAATCATTTTCTACTTGTTATTATTTTTCTACTAATTTATACCCTCAGGACATAGCAGAATGGCTTCAATCAACAAGAGATACAATATAATGACATGAGATTTCTTTACCATGTCATAAAAGATTCTTTGAAATGCTCTGCTATGTACCATGAGACCTTCATTAATATAATATTAAAGGCTTTCTTTTATAACACGAGATGTTATTTTGTATAACATGAAATATTGTTCTGATATATGGTGCTTGGATGTCAATAAGCAGATTTTTTGTGTGGCATGAGATGCAATCTGACATTTGAGATGATACCTATCTAGTCAGTTATATCGGCTATCTACATTTTTATTTTTTTATTTTATTAACTCTTTAAACACTGCTTTGACATAACAAAAAAATACCGGAATGACTAATCAATCATTTGAAGATTTCTTTAGCATAATGGCAATTTATCATAGTAATAGTACTTAAGACTTTATTTATAGATTCATTGTGTAATCTAAAATCTCTTAATATTAGTTTTCATTCACAGGATTTATTTATTTTTTTGGGGGGGGAACTTTTAATAGTTTTTTTTTTTTCAATTTCTAAAAAAGGCCAATTCTAAGTTTTAAAGGTTTCTTTGGATTTCTCATCATAATATACCCAATATTGATTTAGAAAATTGATTTAGAATTTCAAACAACTTCTTTTGATTTATAATTTACGGATTTGTTTTGCAATTTTTATTATTTTGTCTTCTTTCTTCTTGACTTTTTAAAAAGTGAGGGAAAAGAGGGAAGGGTAAAATATGTTCATAGTATTATCTAATTCATATAACTTCTTTTGATTTGCAATTGATAGATTTTTTTGGAAATTTTTATGATTTTATCCTTTTTCTTATAGACTTTTTAAAAATTGAGAGGAGAAAGGGAGAGAGTGAATTGCTTTGTAGCCTTTGATGCAAGTAAATTCAATACAAATCCAATCAAACACTCCAACCAAAAATGAACTAGCTGGCTTCAAAACAATAACAAATTAGCCAAAAAAAAAAGCTTTAAATAAAAACTTTTTTTTTTTATTGATTTGAATTTTACCTTTTTTTTTCATTAAAATCTACGCAATAATACAACAATTTAAATGAAGACCTTTTCAAATAAAAACATTTAAAATCAACATAAAGTTTATTTTTAAACTAATATCGAACAAGTTTTTTAAAAAAAATATTTATTGTAATGTGCGATGAGGTGGGAAAATGATGATTCCTTTTTTTTTATATATGGCCTTTTTAAAAAATTTGCATTAAATTTATAAAAAGTAAAAGTTTGCCCCCAAAAAAAGATCTGTCAATAAAACTAATATTAAGGGATTTTAAATTACACAGTAAATTACTATTACTAGTTCTCTACCCTCTTCCCCACACACCTGTATAACAAAGAAAATTTCTAAAAAAAAAAAAAATCCAAATTTCCAAACCTTTTTTTTTTATCAATTACAAATAAAAAAATATTTATTTGAAATTTATCTATATTCTGTAAATCAGTAAAAGGATGTATTTTTTGTTTCTTCCCATGATCTCTCTCCCACTCTTCTATCCCTCCCCCTCTTCTTTAACCCAATAAAAAATTAAAAATGGAAATAAAAATTTACCAAAAAACAAAAGACCTGTCAATCAAAACTAATACTAAGAAATTTTAGATTAAACAGTGAATTTATAAATTTTGTTATACTAGTATTACTACTAGGATAAATTGCAATTTTTACACAGAAATCTACAGTTTTTTGACTAGTCATCTTAAAGGTTCAATTAAACAGAAAATTAAAATGTAGATAGCCACTTAGATTGATACCATGAGATTTTCCTGCTAAAATATGAGTTACCATTTTGTGTAGCATGAAATATTTTTTTTATATTTACATATATTATCATATTATTTGAGTGTTATGACAATATATACATATAGATATAATGGTAAAGCAGCCCAATGCAGGGCTTTTAAAGAGCCCCCTTTCTTTTAAAACAAAATAGTAAAGAAGAAAGTATCACTCTTAGAAGAACAGTACAGAAAATGGTACTTGACATCTGATAGCGAATGAAAATTTATATTTTTCTATACTCATAGTTTTTTTTATTCATGGTTTGTCCTCTACCTAAGAATTTTTTTGAATAGTTAACAGAGATGAATATGTGTCAACTATCTTAAACAAAATTGTTATTTGGTATATGGAAAGTTGAAATTTTACTCAGCTTGAATACAAGTCCTAATTCTATTTGATTAAAGTACAAATGTATTTAAAATGATTACCTCTTTAACTGCAGTTTGTATAGAAGCTAAAACATTTTCTGCATGTTCTCGTGTAATAGACGCACCAACTCTTGTATCTGGATCCATTGGATTTCCAATTTTCATTGCTTTAGTTTTCAGTACAAGTTGCTGCAAAAAATCTTGGAGAATTGATTTTTGGACAAAGACCCTGGTAGCATTAGAACATACCTGTAATGAAAAAAAAATTCTCATAGTAATTATTTAAAATGCATATTTTGTAAAAGGCACAATGAAAAATTTAATAAACAGGTTTTTTTGCTTTAATAAATAAACTATCCTGCATAACATCAATAAAGATAAAGGTAACCATATATTCGATATCCATAGAATACACACACACACCTTCACCAGTATTGTCACTCATGTGACTAACATAGACTAAACTGGTACCTTTATCTTCTAGTTAAAAATATCTATTTACCTATTTACTGATTACTACGTAATGGCCACTTAGGCTGGCTGTGCTTATTTACCAGAAAGAATGATCTCAAGACAATATATGACTTGAAAAAATTTCATAGTTTACTCCAAACTCTAGATCTACTTCTTGTAAATATTAGCATTATTCTGACATTTCAACTAGATCCCATCAACCATTTCTGAATAGTTAGAAGTTAGTCCAAAATATTGCAGGGATGCCAAAAATCAATCAAACTCATTATATTTCACAAAATACAAATTCTATGTTACTTTTGATGTGCTTTTCTGACTTTATTTGACTAAAAAATTCAATATTACAAAAATATTACATCAGATAGGATTCTGATGTTATCTAAAAAAAAAAAGACTTTATTCATTTCTTCAAAAAGACTTTGAAACAAATTAGCATGAGATATATGCATGACAGAGACACAAAGAAAAATTCAATGAGATATTTACTAATCTTTATAAATCTGAATATTCAAAACTTATCACAGCAATATTTCTCGCATAGTGAAAAATTACTTGAAATAAATAGTTTTCATATAAATATGTCATCTTATGAATATAACTGCAATATCCAGTACTAGTCGGATATATATATGGTCGAGGTTCAAGTGAGATTTATCGCACTCAACAGCGACAAGTAATTATATAATTAAACACACCAACACGGTAGTGGAGTTAATAGGTTTATATACATAAATACATATACAAGGATTAATATATAATACAATTATTACAAAGGTAAACTGATTAACACATTATTATACAACTCTCGTCTTAAAGGCCCGCAGGCTTACAATAAACAATATTAAAGTCTATACGACCTGTAATGGTCCCTAGGTCTACCTTAGTACGTTCGGAGGTAGACCTCTCCGCGAGACGAGCTGAAAGTGAAGTAGTGTCTGTGCACTCAGGAAAACGCATCCATCCCTCAACTTCACCTAGTAAGTCTGACCTTGTTTGTTCCCGCCATACTGGATGTAACACACTCTATTTCCATTGGTCATCCCATGACACGAGGTACAAAGTGGTCAGTCTGGTTATCTCTGACCAACCTTAATCGTTTCTGTGATGCTTTTAGCATACACACACATACTTGAATATTTGTCATAGTTACATTATTATTGCATGTATCTGTTAATAAGCATACACACACATACTTGTATTCATTTATAATAGTTACATTATTATTGCGTGTATATGTGAATACACACACATATAGCACGCCTCCCCCAAGTTCAGCGTCGTACTTTTCTAAAAAAATTTTTTTTTTCATTTCTTCTTCTCTGAACTTAACACATAATCGTGCAAGCGGAGGGGAATTTTTGTTCTCCTCTTTGCACGTGGGGGTGATTTAGTTTCACCATCTGTGACTATTTCATTTTCTTCACTATTTTGATTTTCTTCGTCAGCAGTAATGATTTCTGTTTCACTTTTAGTTTCATAGTGAGTATCATTTTCTTTGTCATCATTACTTTTAAACAATTGCGGAGTGCATTCTGTTATTGCACTCTTGCGCAATTGGTTAATATGCTTACGTAATATTTTGCCGTCTGCCATACGGACAGCAACCACTTGTTTACTTAAATGGCGTACAACGTATGCTTGAGTCCACGATTTATTTAAATTATTTTTCACCCAGACTCATTCATCAGGTGAAAATTTGTTGTTTACTGTAATCGGCATTTGATGCTCTTTTGATGGCATTAATGCTGAGAGTTTTGTGCGTAACTTCCGGCCTAAATATTTTTCTGCAGGTGATCTGCCCGTTTTAGCTGTGGGTGTGGAATGCTGATATAGCAACGCCATGAAAACTGCCTCTTGGAGTCTTCCTTTTCCCAATTTATTCATGGATGACTTTAAGCTTTGTACCGCTTTCTCGGCCAGTCCATTTGATTGGGGGTGGTAGGGGGGTAAGGATGTGTTTAATCCCCTGCATAAATTCGGCAAATTTTTCAGACGTGAAACCGGTTCCATTATCGGATACGAGGGTTTCCGGTAGCCCGTGGTATGAAAAAATTTCCATGAGCTTGTCCAGTGTCTCATCCGAACTTGTGTTTTTCACTGTTTTATATTCTGACCATCCTGAGTAGGCATCGACCACTACCAGAAATAATTGTCCGTGGATTGGACCGCAGTGGTCAATGTGAATTCTCTGCCAAGGTTTCTCTGCTTCTTTCCATGCTTCATATTTCGCTGGGGGTGCTTTTGCACATGACTGACAGCTAGAACATTTTTTTATGAATGTTTCTATATCAGTGCTGATTCTCGGCCACCATACATAACTACGGGCTAACGCTTTTGCCCTGACAATGCCTGGATGACCTTCATGTAATAAATTTAGCATGTGCGATCTGCCTATTTTTGGTATTAGGACCTGATCGCCTTTAAGAATGCAACCTTTACATATTGATAGTTTTTCGTGAGCTTTCCATAGCTCTATGTGCAAAAACGGAGGACGTTGTGCTGGCCAGCCTCTTCTAATTTTCTCCATCACCCATTTGTAGACAGCATCTTCATTGGTCCATGCTGCTACTTTTCGGCTATTAAGAGTCTGGCTTTGAAGAGCGTCAATGTAATTGATTTCTATTTCGCTTGTAGTGTTCTTTGAGTTGTCAGGCATTCGGGATAACGCGTCGGCGTGACCAATAGTCTTTCCCTTTTTATATTCCAGACTGTAATAATACCCAGAGAGTATGTTAATCCATCTCAACATGCGCGGGCTGAGGTGTTCCGGAATTTGTTTGATGCCTAAAGTTCCCAGAAGTGGTTTGTGGTCTGTCATGATTTTGAAATAATGACCGTGTAAATACTGGTGGAATTTACGAATTCCAAATACTATGGCTAGTGCTTCTTTGTCCAGCTGACTATAATTTTTTTCAGCTTTGGACAAAGTGCGCGATGCGTATGCTATAGGACATTCCCCAGATTGAGCTGGGTGACATATTACTGCCCCCACTCCATATTCTGATGCATCAGTCATTAGTGTTATCTCAAGATCGCTATTATAGTGTACCAGTAATTTGTTTGATATGAGTAAAGCTTTAGTATTTTGAAAAGCCCTTTCTTGTGTTGCTTCCCACTTCCATTTCTGATTCTTTTTCAGTAGCTCATATAATGGTTTGGCTATGTGAGCTTTGCCCTCTAGGAAGTTCTCAAAATAGTTTACTAAACCCAAAAAAGCCTGCAATTGTTTTACGTTACTAGGACTTCTAGCTTCTGACACTGCTTTGACCTTTTCGGGAGATGGCATCATCCCAGAGCTAGAGACTATGTGCCCTAAAAACTTTAATTCAGTGGCTTTCCATATGCATTTTTGCGTATTTAATTTCGCTCCAAACTCTTCTAGCCTTTGACAGACAGTAGTTAGACGACTATGCAATTCATTTTCTGATCTTGCCGTAATTAATATGTCGTCAAAATAAGGGATAGCGCCCTGGCATCCAGTAAGCAGAGTTTCAATTTTTGCTTGGAATATACTGGGAGCGGACGCTATGCCAAATGGGAGGCGTTTGCATTTAAATAGACCCACATGAGTAGTCAGTGTTAGAATTTCGGCAGCCTTATTTGTTACTGGAATTTGATGGAAGGCCGCATCTAAATCTAATTTAGCAAAATATTTTGATTTTTGCAGTGATGCTAGTATTTCTCTGGAGTTTGGGACGGGGTAGGCGTGTTTATTTAGAGATTTGTTGACAGTTATGCGATAATCGCCGCACAAGCCTATCTGTCCATTAGGTTTGGTGATCACGACCAGCGGAGTCGCCCACTCTGTCTCCTCTGTCGGTTCTAGAATGCCGTTCTTTACTAGCTCATTTATTTATTTCGCTACTTTTTCTTTTTGTGCGAACGGGACCTTTCGAGGTCTGCAAATTATTGGCACGGCCTCTGGTGACATTTCCAGTGACACAGGTTTAGTTTTAATCATTCCTGGTTTGCCATTAAAAAGTTTAGGGAAACGATCTTTTATGTCTTTTTCACTGTCAATTTTTTTGACCAATGAGATTTCAATTCCGAGTTCTGTAAACCAGTCACAACCAATGAGAGGGTTTGTGGGGGCGTGTACAATATATAGTGGCAAGATTGAAATGTTGCCTTTATTACTAGTAATTTGAGCTTGGACTACACCCTTAATTTTTATTTCTTTACCATTTACGTCCAATGCTCTAAGCTTAGTATTGCTAAGCCTAGGGGGCTCTCTTATTTCCGCCCTGATCGAATTCCAGTCGGCTATGGATATTAAAGAAATGCCGCTACCGCTGTCTATTTCCATTGACAGGGGTATTCCATAAACTTTCACAGTAGTCATAAATTTCTGTGCTTGATTTATAACATTATTTATAACAATATTACATTTAGTTTTATTAATACTTTGTATTTTATTTCCGTTAACTTGGTCAACTGTTCTATTTTCACACATTCTCACCATGTGACCTATTTTTTTACACAGTCTACATCGATCGTGTTTGAAATAGCAATCTTTAGATATATGACCTAGTTTTCCGCAACAATAGCACTTTGTTCGACTTTTATTTGTCTGTTTAATAATTTTGTTATCGGAAGACCCTTTGTTGAGTTTTTCAACACCAAATATTCCTGTTTGATCGCTTTCAACGCCTTTTTTCACAGCAAATTCTTTTGCTTGCTCTACTACTATTTCGTGAGCGATACTGCGTTTGATAGCTTCACGATAATTTATGTCTTCATCAGCCAGTAACTGCTGCCTCAAACTGTCACTATTCATTCCACATAGGAATTGTTCCAGTAGCGCTTCTTCTAAATATGAATCATAACAGCAGTTTTTTGCGAGTTCGCGTAGGGCTGAGTCGTAATCCTGCGTATTTTCGTTTCTGCCTTGATGGCGATTTCGAAAATGAAGTCTGGCGATGTGCCTAGATGGGCGAGGATTAAAATAATTTGACAAACGATGTTTTAACTCATCGTAGGTTAATTTTTCAGGAGTGTTGGGTTCTGCTAATCTGTTAGCTATTTGTATGACCCCTTTTCCTGCAAAACATAATAATGTCGCTGTTTTATACGCATCTTCCTCTACTCTGTTAATAAAACAGTAATTTTCAATCTGTTGAACGTACAGGGGCCACTCATTTGCCTCTCTGACGTCAAACTCGGATATTGTCGATTGCATTTTAAGCAATTTATATAACTAACTCGTTTAATACCGTAGGTTCGTTCGCTACTTCAATAATTCTGCCTGACTTATTTGGTTGTCAGCAGACTGCTAGGGTTCAAATTGAACTGTTACGACTGCGCCAGTGCAATATCCAGTACTAGTCGGATATATATATGGTCGAGGTTCGAGTGAGATTTATCGCACTCAACAGCGACAAGTAATTATATAATTAAACACACGAACACGGTAGTGGAGTTAATAGGTTTATATACATAAATACATATACAAGGATTAATATATAATACAATTATTACAAAGGTAAACTGACTAACACATTATTATACAACTCTAGTCTTAAAGGCCCGCAGGCTTACAATAAACAATATTAAAGTCTATACGACCTGTAATGGTCCCTAGGTCTACCTTAGTACGTTCGGAGGTAGACCTCTCCGCGAGATGAGCTGAAAGTGAAGTAGTGTCTGTGCACTCAGGAAAACGCATCCATCCCTCAACTTCACCTAGCAAGTCTGACCTTGTTTGTTCCCGCCATACCGGATGTAACACTCTCTATTTCCATTGGTCATCCCATGACACGAGGTACAAAGTGGTCAGTCTGGTTATCTCTGACCAACCTTAATCGTTTCTGTGATGCTTTTAGCATACACGCACATACTTGAATATTTGTCATAGTTACATTATTATTGCATGTATCTGTTAATAAGCATACACACACATACTTGTATTCATTTATAATAGTTACATTATTATTGCTTGTATATGTGAATACACACACGCATAGCAATAACCAATGACAATAATAATTTTAAGCCAATAAACATCACATGATCACCATTTCTTATGCTTGCTTATAACTGTTATTAAAACAGGCAAAACTCTCTATACGTATTACCACTAGATGGGGATTTTATGCACAAACCTTCTGGCATCCATTGATTACTCTGGCGTGCACTGAGTGGCAATATGTATAGAGAGTTTTGCCTGTTTTAATGACAATAATAATTCTTTATTCCTAACAGAATATATATTACATTCTTGGTACAAATTATTCATTTAATTTTTATTCAGGCAATCAGAAAACATAATTTCTTGGTCAGGACTTAGTATCACTTTTCCAATTCCTTTAAACACAGATTTACAATTAAAATAATTATTGATAAATGTTGGAATATAATTTTAGAATTAATTCATTTCCAACTTTTTTTAAAGTTAGTGAAATTTTTTCAAAAAAAAATATATAATATTTTGGCCATATTTTTTTACTTAATACTATTTTCTTTGGATTGTGGTAGATATAGTATGCCAAATCTTTCATTTGTTTTTTCATATTAATAAGTTTCAGTTTTTTTATACTTTTCATGTGTGGTTCCAACAAAATTTCAGCCATGATAGTGAACTATAAATGATGATGTGGTTATAATTTTTGCCTAAACTCTTTGACCAAATTAATCTTTATTTTCTATTTAGGATATGTGAAGGTACAAAAATCCTAGTAGTTACTATTATTTGATTTACAAGGGCAAAACATTTGACATAATTCACTTTAACTAAATACATTAGTGATTATTACTAATCATTTGTAAATGAAATATTATCATATCAATTTTATCTTACATACAAACTTTAAATTTAATTAAAAATTAATATATCTTAATCACATGGTAATCTTAATTCAATGCTATCCATTTTCTTTTCCTTGCAAAATATCTTAGATACATCCATAAAACCTCCATTTCATTATGCCTGCTTGAAATATAAGATACATCTAGGAGATCATGTTTTTTCAGATGCCTTTATTACCATATTTTAATTAAGCTGGTATAGTAAAATGGAAGTTTTAAGAGTATATCTAAGAAATTGAATCTATCCTTGAACAGCAAATAATATTGCTAAGAGAAAATTTAACTTTGCTTCTTTAAGTGAAGTGATATTATGTATGTTTTTTTCTGGAAGCCTCTTATGTATAACATGATGCTTGATGAAATTCTCATTGCTGCATATTGCAGAAAATAGACAGAGGAATCGCATATCTAGAAATTGTTGAAATTAAAATCAAATGATTAATTGATTGGAAGTATATGTAACATTGTAGCACCAGCTGAAAGTCAATCTATAAACCTTACACAAGCCAAACTAGTTCAGATATACATAAACAAACACTTAGATGATATTAAGTTCAAAACAATAATTTATTAAAATTCTTAAATATTTAGTCCATATAAAGACCAATAGGCAGGCCAATTTTAATGTTGTAATAGTTTTTTTTTTTGTCCTAGATAAAGAATAAATTGCCAGAAACTCATGAATAGAAAAGTCTCTGATTATAATGCTCTCTTGTATTTTTGATTTTTTTAACAAACAAGGCTATTTTGAAGATAGCGATAATCATCTTCAAATCTTCATATGTTTATTAATCTAACTCTGTGACATTTTGCATAAGAGTAGAGTGACAATCTCAAAAACTAAAGATTCTGGAATCAATTCTCCAAAGAATAATTGTAAAAAATATCTATTTGAGTATGACTCTGAGACCACATATTGCCATTGCTAGGTCAGTACTACAGGTAATGCTAAATATCATTCCTATTTAAGAAGTGGTTCTTTTCAAACTACTCCTGAACCACTTACTGTAAACTTGTGTAATTATTTGCTTCTTAATTCATTAATAAAGGAAAAAAGCCAGAAAATGGTTTGGAGCTCTTGATGCAATAGTTCTACTATCTAATGACAATTGATTACTGAAGCATATAATAGATGGCTCGTAAATAGATATTTTAAAAAAATTAACAAATTATGTGATGTTTTATAGTCCTTTTTCCTATTTAGTTGTTTGATAATGTCATTTTCTACTAACGATGTAGATTCTTGTAAGATGGCAAATATAAAACCAACTAGATAGGTATTATACATCCACTGACATTAAAAAACACAAAAGTAATCTCTGATCAGTCACCAACTAACATACCTTTTTTATAATAAAGGACTTCCTACCTTTAATTATATGCTTTTTGTAATTTATATATATATATGTGCTGCAAAAATATTCATATCTGAGTATAGGATATATCAGGAATTATTAAATTTTTTGAAAGATGGTCCATTTCACATATAATGAAATACTTAGCAGCTTCATATTCTCTACAAACATTATATTTTCTCATTAAAGAAAATGTAAAATATTAATAAAAGGTAATGATTTTTATATCATTTATTAAAAAATTTTAAAAATCTTATGATTGTATCATATGATTCTTGCAATAGTACTGCATCTATATTATCATGTCTACAGTTGGGTTTGAATATAAATAACCTTGAAGAATATTTAATACTGGATGGTTATCTGATCTAATAAAGGATCTAAAACCTGAAAAAAAAAATCACTAACCTGTTGAAAATTTTTTCAACATGTTTAGGATTTTCCAATATCCAATTCAGATGAGTATTTAGCCAATCTCAGAAAGGATACAATAAGGTTGGAAAAACGATCAAACTCCCATTATTTAGCACTCTTCTATGGAGATTGTAGGAGGGCTTTGATCTACAATAGATTATTTAAAGACTGCTTCATAAATAGGAGAAAAGATACAGTAAATAAATTCAAATATTAAAAGATGTATTTTTTTATTAATGAGAACAGTGAATTTGTTTTTGTTTCTTTAATAATTTTATCTATACTAGAATTAAATTTGAAATGGGGTATTTGGTATATTATGAATTGAACTCATTCACTGAGGGAATAGCCTGCTATTCTAAAAGAATACAATGTTTTTAACCTAATTCAAAAATGTTTAGTAAATTAAAAAATATGATTTCATTCAACAGAGTCTGTTCCTATCATTGCACCAACCTATGCAGATCAACAATTATAGTGATATTACAAAATACAATATTTAATGTTTTTAAGATGAGGAAATAAAAAAATTTCTATTAAAATCTATGCACTTGACTTGAAAGTAAATGTTCACAGTCTGAAAACAAAGCTGTTAAAGACAGACGTTATCTGGAATTATCAAATGAGCCTTATCCAAAAAATTTGATCAATATTTAGACTTTTATTTTCAGTACCAAACATAGACATTTTATTCAGTCAGCAAATTCACACGTAATATTATTAAGAATAATGATGAAGATGAACACTTAATAAGCATTGATGAAAATATTTGATGGTCCTTATGGTTTTTTTTTTTGCAAATGGTTACACTCTCTAACACAACTTCACAATTATTTAGATTGCTACAGTATTATATAAAAAAAAGAGAAGTTCTCTACCATATTTTAAGTAGTCAGTGATTATTAGATGGCAGTGCATTTTATCCTAATTCCCAGATCAATTTCTGGCTTTTACCTTTATTAGCAAAGACTTGACATTCAAAGCTGGAATGGATGCAGTTGCGTATCCAAAAACTATCTTTTTTTTTTACTATCAAGCTGTGAAATGTCTGTATATATAAAACCATATATGTAAATAAAAATCATTTATTTTTGTAAATACACACTAATTTCCTCACTTTAATAACATTCCCATTTTTGGAGAAAATTACTCTAAAAATTCGCTTGAGATTGTCCCAAGTTATAGATTTAATTAGAATAAAATCTGTATGCAAATAAATCTAGTTGCATACAAATTAGATCAAATATAATATACACCCCATTATAAATGGAAAAAAAAAAAAAGGGGGGGGGACGGGACAGCTAAAATGTTTTTTTTTTCTCATGTGTCATAGCATCAGCCAGGAAGCGAACCCGCTAACCCGGGATAACTGCTTTACCTGCTTATAAAGCAGCTGTCGCTGATCTCTCGACCACCAATGCTTGACAGCTAAAATGTTTTTAGACTGGACTAAAGTTAGTGTGGATTTAAAGTAATAAGAGATCAGCAGTAAAAAGTGGTCAATGATAGATTAGTAGATTGACAAGCGGTGATCAAATCTAACATCGAATAGCGGCAAGTGAAAAGAAGTAATTGTTCGTGTATAGAAAAAAATACCAGTGAAAGGTAATTAACACATGGTTAACCAAACTACAAGAAAGAAGTTGGAAGTGGAGAAGTTTAATATAAATGTATAAATTGTATGTGCCAATGTAAGCACTGATATTGTGAACTTTAATAGTTTATTCTATATGGAAATTATATATGGTCATTTGCGTTTCAAAAGATATTCGATTTGAAAGCATAAATACAGAACTGGATTACTCTTGATGTGAGAGAAGACTATTTTCAACTGAGGACAATAAATAGTTTATATATATTAATAGACTATTAATTTTTTTGTTGGTATTAGTTCATTATTATTGTTTTAAAATAAATATTGGTATATATATTGAAACAGTAAGATTCGTATTCGAATCTTAAGTTTCACCTTTTTCTGTCATCTCTCACTGACCGGTCTATCCCACCCAAATTTAAACTTTTTGGTATCGAATTGTGTGTGTAACAATATTAAAAATGTATAAATATATGTAGAATTCAACATAAACACGCACACATTTCGATCTCAAATTAAAGGCAATAAATACGGATAAAATAATATAATTTAGATTCCTTTTAGCTAAATAAATTTTGTGTAATATTAATCATTTATTTTGAATTTTATAAAGTTCGTATTTGTTGCTTAGTTTAAATTTCGTTAAATAATAATTCTAACAAAATCTGATGCAATAATTAATTAAAGTTAAAATAATTTTATTCCCTTTTGTCTTTGAAAATTTAAAAGCATCGGTCAGTGATAGATAATAAATTAATTATAGAAAAATTCCAAAAAAATGTAATTAACGAATGTAAAAGAAAAAAACAAAACAAACAATAGCACAGCAGATTTCTTTCTAATTAAAACCAGCAAAAGCATTGATTATCCTGAGGGCAAGATAAATAAAACCTAAAAATATCTCAACAAAAAAATTAAAAGATCAAGATAAAAAAAGGAGGCCATCTTAGACTTGCTGGAGACTTTCACTTGAATTTTAGCTTTGCTCTCGAGTGGAGAGTCTAAAATATCTTAAAATAAATTGATATTGCCAAGGTATGACCGAGTAAGCACCGAGATTATTCTCCATCGGAAGATGGCCCACCGTATGCCGAACTCCACATTGCCCATCGTAAAAACACCATAATGATCTGCTACCTGAAATAGACAAGAAAGCCGCTGCTGTTAAAATCAATAAAATGCCAAAGACAAGAAAGAAAACTGCTAATCACGAACAATCTACTATTAAACAAATGGAAGAAAACATCTTATAAAACAGGTACCTGTGTGTGTATTCCAAATTATAGAGTACTCTAGTAATAATAAGCTATAGCTCATCTCCTACTATTTGTATAACTTCTAAAATGTTAAAATTGTAAATTTGTGAAACTAAAATTTGAGAATTAATGTAATCTGTAAATTTCTCGCATAATCTAGCTTACCTCCCTCTATCCTTAGGTGTGTATTTCTCAAATCTACATTTTATTTATAATTATCATTGAAATATTACCTTCTCATAATTGTCTTAGTTTGAAAGCTAAATCTATAATCGCTTGAACAGTGAATGCGTGTCAAATTGTCATTTGCTTTATAAATAACTTAAATTTCATATAAATACGACACGCATTCAAAGAATCAGTTATTGTAATGCAGGGTCTACTACTTCGTAATAGCTGACATACTCGCTGTAATAATTCCCCTTTTAGATATTTTTATTATTAACTTTTAATGAATAATTACGGAAATTTCATTTCTTTGAGAGTCACCAATTTTCTTTTAGTCAACGTTGATAATGGGGGGCCGAGTTTGAAATCTAGTTAAGTATTACCATAATCTTTTAGATCTTATACATGTGTTACGTTTTGAAGCCACGATGCCTCATTCCACGCCGTGAATACTCCGGATTCTATAGGGTTGAATTAACCCCAGTCGTCCTACACAAGTGGACATGATAATGTTCCCGTAGGGCTTGACGACCATCACGCAGCCAGCTGGCAAATTGCGACACGGACCGCTTGTCCCTGGTTATGCTCATGTGACACCTTACCTCTTCGGGTCGAGGCAGAGACCAACCCGAAACCCTTATAACTTATTCACGGCATTGCAGTTTCAGTGCTGCCATTTTATATCGCCCTTCTAAAGCGTACCACGTGTTCTTTTATTTAGTTTATTATTCTCTATATCACTCCGCCTCGGCATTATCTTCATCATCTACTCTCAAATAAATGTTTGCCCTTAGTCGTAAAATAAATATTTTTATTAAATAAATGTATGTCCGCCGCTACTGATGACTCTTGCAGTGCAAAGTATAAATTCCCTACAGCACGCATTAGAAATACTCACTCGAGAACCTTAGGTAGCTAGATTACGCCTTCATATAAATGAATGCTCTTTATAAATAAATGTATTTTTATATATAATAATATTGCCAATTAGCTATTGAAACTCTGAATTTAAAATATGATTAATAACATTAATAATGTTTTTTTTATTAAATACGTAAATAAATAATTTTAACTATACGTCTGCAGTTAAGTTTTCATTTATTCGATACCCATTATATATATTTCCTCGATTATATATGTTACTTAATATTCGTTGATTGTTGGCCAACTCGGAAACAAAACCATGAATCTCGTGCATCTCCCTGACCACCGTGCCTAAAGAAGTGTTTACTTATGTCGCATCAGAGGCGTTATTCCGTAGATTGTATTGTGGAATCGATAAACTATGTTCGAACTCAGTACCACGGGTGGCTTCGCTACTCGATGGTGCTGCTGTTCTGTGTGGTGGTATTCTGCACTATGTTAACGAGATACACATGTTTTGACTGTTACAATATATATGGTTCGAAATATATTATTTATTTATCTAGCTCCCTGACTGGTCTTTGGAGATCTTCAGGACAAATCAAGCTGAAAGCCTGAAGTTCCAGAAAATATTAAAATCCTGAACTCAAAATGAAGTTGCTTGCATAGATAGACAAGCATCCAATATCAAGTTCAATAATATTATACAACTTAGTAATCTCAGTTCTTATCGACCTGCAATTTTTTGCCTAATTAGAAATACAATATCAACACATCATTTGAATCTTTAAGCTACTTCAAAATTAAAGAACAAATAATTAAATAGTTTTTAACTTGTAAATTCACAAGAAGTTTGAATATCCGATGTGCCAAAACTGGGATCAATTCTATAATTTTTAAGATCTGAATCTGCCACTTTATCACTCCACCAAATCATCTATAAACAGAAGCACCTCACTTATATAGTGCCATTTACTATGGTAATCCTGAGAAATTGGTCTGGATATGAGAATAACATGCACTACCAACTGTTCTTAAAATATCAATTTATCAGTCAGGATCATCTTTATTTATTCAATCACCTAAAGAATATGACTAGTGCTATTTTTTTAAATTCCTGTTTGGTAAACAATATATTGGTAAAAGTTTTTGACATCAGTTGATCTCTTAACTTTTCATTGCATGGACTTTCTTATATTGATGTTACTTGCTTAAATTGGGCCACAATAACTTTTCATTTTGATTTTTTATGAATAAATTATTTGCATTCAGTCTTTCTTAATCAGATATATCATAGTCTGTAAAAACACATACTAACTCTATGATATTAGAATTATGATACTCTTGCACTTATGTTACAAAATCTTCACATTTTTAATGTGGAGAAATCTATTCAAGAAACAATCAAGTCCAAAAATGTTACTAAAATAATTTTATCCCTAAAGAACCATTTAAATAAATTTGCAAATAATTCCCACCTTTTTTATATCAATGTCAATCTTTTTAACATTTTGATTGGCAATGATATATAAAAAAGGTGGGTATTAATTGCAAGTTCATTTAAATTATTTTTTGGAGATTTGGTTTCCAAATTACCTTAGTAACATTTTCAGAACTGATTGTTCCTTGAATAGATTATATATTGTCAGCATTACATATTTAAAAAACTATAAAATTATTTATAAGCTTCTTAAAATCATTAAAATTAATATGAATAATAATAATTTTGAAACATTTCTATAGGCACTTCATACATTGCAATTTCTTTACTAAATTCCTTAATTAACTAATAGTTTCAATTATTCTACAATCTTCCTCAGTGCTACAAATATACTAAATAAAGTGTATTATTTGAAGTGTTTTAATATTATTATGCATTATATAAAAAAAAAAAAAAGGTTTCTAGTAAACTATTAACTGTGCAGCCTTTGGTGGCGCTGTTTCTAGTTAAAAACAGAGCGTTATAACATTACCGGGCCGCTAGATTTTTTTTATCTAATAGATCGTATTTTAACATACGGCTGTAATATTTTTTTTTTAATATTTAATATATTGTTGTTATTTGTTTTGGACATAATTATTTTTTTGTTTTCATTTGATAAATTTAAAACTATAAAGGAGACTTTGACCTTTTTTTTGGATCTCAAAAGTACATAATTTTTGACATGTTTTTATTTGGGGGGGGGGGGTTTCCATTCTAAATCTACTGTTTCTTTTTTACATACGTCTTTTATTTTTGGGTTTTGGATTCGATACATTTCAAAGTAATAAGGGACAGTTTTAACTTTTTCAATAAAACGTCCCGTATTTTTATTCTTTTTTTAACAACAAAAATTAAACTCGGGTTCATTTTTAAAATCTACTTAACGTGCTGTTTATTGATTTAAAACAACAACAAAAAACCTCTTTTTGCTTCTAAACGGAACGAATAGGTATGTCAAAAGAAGAAGTATTTTTTTTAAAAAAAAAAACAATCAATCAAGAGATGTCCAACAAACTACGCCGCCCCTTTTTAACACTGTCATTCTGGGTGTTAATTACATGATTTACAGATAAAAATAATCGCAAACAATACACAAATTCTTTCCAGAAAATAAATTTATTAACCACATATGATTGAACTAAATCAACTGTAACGAATGGCAGGATGTTTTGGGCTTGAAAAAATGCAACTGGCTCACTTTCTCTGTTAGGGACGTCCCACAAATATAATAACGTGGTAGACATTTTGTTTTTCTTTTTCAACTCTCGTCCGAGTCACGACAGAAACGGTATTTTTCCGCAAACAACTCCAATCGTCTGCCAGAGAGCTTGAGAAATTTTACTTTGTCTTTTTTGACCCCCAAAAAAGCCAAAATTAGCCAAAAAAAATTTTTTTGACAAATATCAATAATACGCTGAAAATTACTAGTACGCAAAAATCTTTCAGTTGGGAAATACAGAAAATCATAAACATCAACAAATAAACACTTGAAAAAGAAGACAATGCTCACACTCTCATTCTAGCGACGATACAAATTCTGTCAATATGCATAGGAATTCAACCCGCAATGAAATCAACGGTAAACTATACGATCATAGTATTGTTAGTAGATGTAGTGTTATTGATTATAATCACTACATACGATCTACTCGTATATTAATGATCACTCATTTATTAGCCGTAGGTTCGGCCGCGAAAGCGGTATAATTCTGTGTTTTTACACAGAAACAACGCCAACACAGACTGCACAGTGAATAGTTTACTAGTACCAAAAAAAATAATGGGAACAATGAAGCATATTTTATAAATTTTTAGATTATGCATGGTTCATTTAATTAAAAAATTTTACTTCAGTCATTTTTTATTACTTTGTGATATGCTCCATTAAACACCTATGGCTAATTGTATAATTAATTTCAAGATAAATGTTTCTTTAAAAAAAAAATTAGGTTTATTGACTCCTAAAAATCTCTAGATGAAAGCAATTATATTTTTGTCATAATCAAGAATAATTTGCAAAATATTGTAATACCTTAACCTATTAACTTACATCATATGTACATTTATTATTTAATTTTTATCTATCAAAATTATTATAGAGTTCTCCTATATCTGTGATTCCCAAATCCAGGAAATCAATTATCAGCAATTCAAAAAATATATATTAAATTAAAAAAAATTAACTCTCTACATTTTATATTTTAATTTCACAGTGCGTATACACTATGTACATGTTTTCCAATATGTATATATAATATGTTCACCCATATATGTATTAAAAAACATATATTACTTAAAATGTATTATTATCGACAAACCTTGAAACCAAATATCACAGATTAGAAGTGAGGGGCACAATATAATTGTTTTGGCTATTAAATTTAAAATGTTTAAAAAAAAATCAATACTTTTATACAATAAAAGATAAATATTATCATAATCTTAATACCCATAGACATGACACACTCCACTCCAATCTTCAATAGTAAAACTTGTAAAATAATAAAAACATTTAAATTAATCTACTAACTTGTCCCTGTGACAGGAAGTTGGCCATTATTGTTCCTTTAACTGCATTATCAAGATCACAATCATCAAAAATAATCAATGGACTTTTCCCACCAAGTTCCAAAGTTACATTTTTAACACTGAGAGCACAATCTTTCATGATCTGTTGTCCAGTGGATACACTACCAGTAAAAGATACTTTAGCTACATCAGGATGTGTTATCAATAAGTGACCAGTCTGTTTTCCACCCTAAAATAGAAATGTAAATAATCATGTTTGTGATTTATAAAGCCATGAAGGTGAAAGTTCTTTTTATATTCATAGATATATATTAGATAAACTTAATTTACAAATTGATATACTTTGTAATCAATATACTCATCAGTGGAACTGCAACATCTACTATATTCTGTTCCAAGCTCTTTTTGCTTATATTATATATAACACATTTAGTTTGTAAACTTTGATTACAATACATGTATGTTGCTTATATTCTACATGTACAATACTTTTCAACACACACACATATAAAACAGACACTTTTTATGAATATAGTATGCATATATAAATTAAAACTATAGTATTAACAATATTTTTTTCAAAAAGTATCATTATTAATAATAAAATGAGAGATTGCATATATATTTGCTGTGTGTTTATTCATTAGTCAAAAAATAATAATAAAAACCCCAGTGTTAGATTCTTCTCACAAACTTTAAGCTTTCTAAAGGAATATAGTAGTGTCTACCAAAAATATTTTACCAGTTCATATCTTCAATGTATAAATTCAATGCTTATCAAAAAAAATGTCTTTTAACACAGTTATAACTTAACTATTTCATAAATATAAACAACTGTGATATAAATATGTTTTTCTATTTTTGTTATTTTTGTAATAAATTGTTCATTCATTTTAAATATGAGGCTTCCTTCTGAACATGATTCTTTTCTTTCACAGCAAGCAATAATTTTCATTTTATTGGTTATTAAGGAAAGTATGAATTCTCTTAAATTGTTCTTAGAAAATATTTTATCAAATGAAATACTATGCTATACAAAAATTTTTAAAGAAAAAAATGTGAAGAAAAAATGTGTATCCTTTTAATATATTTAATAAGAAAAAAACATAGTTAATGAAATTGCATTAGAATTAGTGAAAATGCTATCAGATAAAAAACAATGGATACTGACATCTAGCTTGTGATAAATACACATACAATTTACTAAATTTATGGAGTTTAATGTTATTTTCTTTTGTTTATTTACATTTGTTTTATTTTTTGGATAGCATATAAAAGAAGTAGTGTATTATATATATTAATACAGCAAATATCACAGCTTTACTGTATTTCAAACAACAATTATTTTAATAAATAAACAATTGATATTAAATCATACTTTATTAGATTTGAATTTTTAAAAAATCAATATAACATCACATGACTGTCTTAGCTATTTCTTTCAGTTTTCAATCCTAATTCCTCATTGAATAAAGCAAAAAAAACAGAAACTGGTCTAAGGGTATATAGTTTATTGATTACTCAAGCTTGTAGTAAGTGATTCTAGACTAGGCTGAAAAAATATGTTCTTATTAAAAATTTTGGTTCTCATGTCATCCTTCATGTCAGCCGCGGAATGGCGTGATTTCTAACCAAAAACACATTAATATAACGTTCCTGGGTGAGCGATTCTGTATTAATATTGACTTTTTTGTGTGGGTCTTTACAAAGTTTGCTTTCTTTAGTTTCTGAATTATTTTTCCCAAATAATATTTTTGACAATGAGATAATAATAATTATTTTTTTTTAATTTTTATTGACAAGAGGGTCTTTTTTGGTGTATGTTCAAATAGTAATTTGTGTTTTTTTAAAATAGTATTACTGTTTTTGTAAAATTGGATTGCCAAAATTCAAGAGAGAACGGGTTTTTTTGATGGATCTTTAAATAATAATTTACGTTACTTTGATAGGTTTACATTTGATTGCTGACAACAATTAGTGGGAGGGGTGTTTTTATGTATGATTAAATAATAATTTACATTACTTTTATAGGTTTACATTTGATTGCCGACAACAATTATTGGGTGAAGTGGGTTTTTTTTCGTATGTTTGTGTGTGTATGTTTAAATAAAAATTAAAGTTACTTTTATTGGTTTACATTTGACTGACAACCAATTTGGGTTTGACTTCCTTTCGTTTATAAATTATGGTTTTGGTTCTACAAATAAATATTTTTGACAATGGAATAATAATAGTTGTTGTTTGTTTAATTTTTATTGACAAAAGGGTGTTTTTTGGTGTAGGTTCAAATAGTAATTTGCGTTACATTTAAATAATAAGTTACGATCTTACTTTGATTGGTTTACATTTGATTGCCGACACTAATTATTGGGAGGGGTGTTTTTTTGTGTGTATGATTGTAGACAACAATTATTGGGAGAAGGGGTGTAACCGTTTAAAAAATAGTTTACGTTACTTTTAGTGGCGGTGTACACTTGATTGCTGACAATAATTAGTGAGAGGAGTGGGTGTTTTTGGGTGATGATTAAATACTAATTTACCTTCCTTTTATTTTACATTTGATTGCCGACAACAATTATTGGGAGAAAGGGGTTGTTTTTTTGTCTATGTTTAAATAAAAATTGAAGTTACTTTTATCGGTTACATTTGATTGACAACCGATTTGACTTTCTTTTTTTTTTTTTCATTTATAAATTATAATTTTGGTTTCCCAAAAACCTAATATTTTTGACAATGGGACAATAATAGTTGTTGTTTCTTTCATTTTTATTGACAAGAACGGGTCTTTTTTGGTGTATGTTCAAATAGTAATTTGGGTTACATTTAAAAAATAATTGCTTTACCTTACTTTTAGTGCTTTACATTTGATTGCCAACAACAATTAGTGGGAAGGGTGTTTTTGTGTACGATTAAAGAATAATTGTACGTTACTTTTTTTTTACATTTGATTGCCGACAACAATTATTGGGAAAAAGGGTTTTGCATTTTATTTTTGTTTGTGTGCATGTTTAAATCAAAATTTAAGTTACTTTTATTGGTTACCATTTGATTGACAACCGATTTGACTTTCTTTTTTTCGTTTATAAATTATTTGGGTTTTCCCAAATAATATTCGGTTTGACAATGGGACAATAATAGTTGTTTCTTTAATTTTTATTGACAAGAGCAGGTCTTTTTTGGTGTATGTTCAAATAGTAATTTGGGTTATGTTTAACTAATAATTTATGGTCTTACTTTGTTTGGGTTATATTTTATTGCCAACAACAATTAGTGGGAGGGTTTTTTTTTTCTATACGATTAAAGAATAATTGATGTTCCTTTTATTTGACTGTTTGATAGCCGATGACAACAATTATTGGGAGAAGAGGGGTTTTTTGGGCTAGGTTTAAATAAAAAATTGAGTTACTTCTTTTATTTGACATTTGATTGCTGATGACAACAATTATTGGGAGAAGGAATGTATGTTTAAATAAAAATTGAAGTTACTTCTTTTATTTTTTTACATTTGACGAAGGCCATTTGGAATCCCTCAAACAAGCTTGCCTTTACGAAGTGAACATTTCCGTCAGCAGCAACGAGACTTATAAATGAAAGTGAAAAAATGTTTTTGGACCTCAAATCTGCATATATTTGCCGCACAATCCAATTTTTTCTTTTAGCAGCAGGATGTTTTGTTTTTTTCTGCTGTAGAAATATTCCAGTGCCGCTTCCATGTCTGGCAATTCCCATCTTTTCAAGTTTTCTGCGTTGGAATTAGCCATCTTCTTGGTCTCAGAAAATTTCTCACTAAAACGTGACTCAAAGCGTGATTGTTAAAAGTTTTACGCTATCCCATCCTAATCGAAAATTTAGGAGGCTTACAGATTTACGAGGAACAATCACGACACTGTTAAAATTGCTAAAAGGTAACAGTACATCAATTTGTCTTAAAAAAAAAAGGCCCCGATGAAAATTTAAATAATTTTGACACGATCAAATTAACACACCCTCGTACAATATTGTTACATAAAATGCATAACAGCATTACGATATAGTGCGTGACACAAACAACTATGGCATTTTCCTCTGCTTTTAGCATCGGAAAAAGCCACACCGTTAGCTGCTAAGCCAAGTTAACACTCTTTCTAGATTTTTATCATAGAAAGAAGACTTAACTCTGAGTTAACACTCTACCTTTTAGCATAGAAAGAAGACTTAAAACTCTGAGTTAACAATCTTTCTAGGATTTATTTTAAAAAGAATGCTTAAAGGCTTGGGTGCGGCAGCGGAAACGGCATACTTCTAGAAATTTAGCTAGAAACAGCGCTATCTCGCGGCAGACACAAAGGATCAGATGACAACCAAAAAGTATTATATTTTTTCTAACTCAAGATGAAGATTTTTAATTTTATCAAAAATTAAATATATATTATTTTTATAAAAATTTATTTTCTTTTTTTTAAACTATTATCTCACACTAAACATAAACATAATTTTATAACCACTATGTTTTTATTTTAAATACATGGTTGTAGATATTGAAAAAAATGTAAATGTTTTCGATGCATATTGCAACCAAACCAGTTTTTTTCAGTTACGCCTATTCACATTTAATTTACAAGTTCCTACTGAAAAAAAAATAAGTTCATTGATCTAAATGAAAAGAAATGTTTTGGTCAAAATGCATATTAGGAGACATTTACATAATTTTATCCAGTGTCTATAACGATGTTTAAAGTAAAAATAACAATTTTTAAAAATAAGAATAAGTACACTTCTACTGGTATATATGCAATTATCCATATTTATTCAGAAGTTCATATTATCCCAGAAAAAACATGTTCTGAAAAACAGGTTTCTTGATTTCAAAGTATAGAGTAAGAAAAATTTCTCATAAAAAGATCTTAAGAGTAAGCAGAGAAAGTCATGTGATGTTTGAGTGTTATTATCCTCTAGAAAGATAATTGATTATTTCATATAAATTATAAAATGGATGATTAAGCTAGACTTGAAAAACTTAATTTAAAAATGCCTTTCATAATTAATCTAATTATTTTCACATACTCATGTTGTAATTAGTAATACCATACATTATTTGTAAAATCAAATCAAAATACCATATCTAAAAATTATTAACCTGAACAATATTGAAACATCCATCAGGTAATGCTGATGCCTTCAAAATATCACCCAACATCACGGCAGTGAGTGGTGTAAAAGATGAGGGCTTGTAAATCACGGAGTTCCCACATGCCAGGGCTGGAGCTGTCTTCCAGCATGCTATTTGAAATGGATAATTCCATGCTCCAATTGCAGCACAAACGCCCAAAGGTTCTCTTCTTGTGATAGCAAAGTTTCCTTTTGAAAGTGGAATATGCTGACCTTAGGAAAAAATATATTATTAAAATTTTACATATCAAACTGTAAAATGAAATAAAGGGATTTATAATTTCTTTACCTAATATGAAGAAAATGTAGATTAATATTTTCACGCCAATTAAATAACTTGCATATAAAATCTTTATTCCTAATAAGTATTCATATACATAACAGCAACTATCTATTCTAACCAGCCTGTTATAAGCTTGACTAATCAATGATTACCAAATGGTAGTACATTTTAATACCCACCCTTACATTAATTTATGGTTTGGGCCTTTATCAATGAAGACTTGACATTCAAATTTGGAATCAATGCAATTAGTGGAAGTGATTAACAAATGCATAACTGCTTTGATTCCAACTTTAACTCCCAAGCCCTTACTGTTAGAAGTAAAAGCCAGATATTGATTTAGGGATTGGAATGAAGAGGCATTATCATATGGTAATTAGTGATTACTCATAATTACTAATGATGGCACTACAGAGAAGATCTGCCTTTATGTACATTATATTATAATGTGCTGAAATGTGTTTGCATTGGTAAAAAGCATTCAATTATTTCCTTTTTAATTTACATTATTTGACATTAGTGCATCTCTGTTTAAATTTCAGAAGCCACAATATAAACAAATAGATAACATCAGAAGTGTCAATGCAGATAGATTTATATAACTAAATTCTATATAAATAATCTGGTAGGAGACACTTGATTTTGACTGAGCTCATTTGATGATAAACTTTTATTCTAATCTTTCTAATTAATGTCCTAAAAAATCTAAAACTTCTAAGGTTTGAATCTAAACCAAATAACCTTTAAATGGATATAGTTTTGATCTTAGACCAGCAACTAATTTTTGTGATATCAATTAAAAAAAACTGTATACACCTTTATAACTGAGATCATTAAAATAAGCAGGAGAAACATTGTGTTGTTCACATATTTTCATATTCAAAATCAAGGAATCTACTCCTCAATTCACAAAAACCTTATGAAAAAAAACTGTTACGCAATGTATAAAGTCAAAACACAATGACATCTCTTAGTCACATTCAGCTTTTACAATGTAATCAATAAGTAAAATGTTATATACTAGTATCTAAAAATAATGTTTATTCAGTCGCCATTCATTTTAATAGAATCGCTTAAAAATTGGGCACTTTCATTACTTTGGCAATTTTTCAGCAATACTTCATTCAACATCTGACATTGAGAAGTAAAACAAATGACTTTCCTTTTGAAGTATCAGTCTATTTACAGTGAAGTAAAACAAATGACTTTCCTTTTGAAGTATCAGTCTATTTACAGTATTTTCCAAATTTTATAAAATTATTATATACTGTGTGCTATTTATGTTAACTAAATGACATTTACTTCTAATGCTCGTCATAAAAATAAAAATCGTCAACATTTTATTTTAATGATGAAAATGGGCACATCTTCTATCATCCATCAATAAATATTTATTAATTTTTAAATAAAATCAGGCAAAACTCTCCATACAGTAGTGCCACTCAGTGCAAGCCAGAGCAATCAATGGATGCCAGGAAGTTTGTGCATAAAATCCCTATCTAGTGCCTACTCATCCTATATCTCCAGAATAGCTTCTAACTTGTGGCCTTTGGCAGTGAGGAGCCTTGGATCTGAGAGCACTGCACCTAGAGTGACACCACTGTATGAAGAGTTTTGCCTGTTTTAATAACAGTTATGAGTAGGCATAAGAAATGGTAATCATGTGATGTTTGGTGATGTAATTCAGTACAATCAAATGATATTTATGCAATAATTCGTTTTTAAGTTTATGATTGGTCTATATAATTTAAAGAACTACTAAACTTTCTAATTAGGCAAGTAATTATACTAAAATTCTTTTAAATGTTACATAAAGACTAATTTTTAAAAAATAACTATTTTTCAAGAATTAACAATTACAATTATAGTTGAAGGCTATGAATATGGAGAAAATATCTCTGAAAGTGCTTAGCCGTGAGAAATAATTATTCCATCTAAGAATTTAATTTCATTATATGCATTGTAACAAATCGCTCCCTCGTAAAACGCCCATCCGCCCTTACACTCACGTGACTGAACGTTTCATTATAGACGATTATTACCACAAGCAAGAAGCCAATATAAACCCAAAACTTGAGCCTATATTCTTAATTGAACACTGACACGGTATATAAATATCGCCCCAGCATTATATTTCCCAATTAAACGCTTCTTCTCTGCTGGGCATATTATTTGAATCAAACAATTATTTCTGTCCAGACTATCGCGGTACAGAAAGAATATCGACTATAGCCCTTTCCCTATATTTTTTTTTCTACAATCAGAAATGACTTATTTATCCACTTCTATTTCTCTATTATGATTCTTAAATTCATAACATTTATCCGTTCGAATGACCTAGATTTAATATACACTAAATATTTGTTCGCTTGGCAAAGAAAGACAAATTGCAAAATGAATAGTTACTTCTTTTTCAAAATAATTTTTAATTTTGTAATCGATTATTTATAAATGACATAATAAATAATAAAACACACATATATCTACCACACACCAACATAATATGCACACAAAATAAAATAGTAAAGAATATAATTCAAATAACTCATTAAACCACTAGCGTAACCCAATTGTTACTGTCTCATACATTATGAAAGTAAAGCTCATAAGTTCTTTAGCTATATTGACCGAAGTATTGCGCAAAATTTAACAGTTTAGTTTCTGATTGATTTCTTTGTTCACAAAATAATTATGACATGCATGTATTAACAAAAGTTACCTAGGTACGGAATCCTCAATGACGGATCAACCATCGAGTGGGAGCTTTCCCTTCTTTTGCAGAGATGGTTGCTTGTTCTTCCGTCGTCCAGTAAGTGGAGTGTAAAGTTTTATAGTCCATTGGAGTGGGTTTGATTTCATTCCATTTCCGAAACTTTAATACCTATTCATTTCTTTAGGTACCATCGAACGAATATCCAGGCATATCTGGTTCCATGATGGCGGTCTCTTATCGGCAGCATATCAGATGTTTAGGTAGTGAGCCAATGTTTGGATGGAGAAGACCGAGCAAATGCCCATTGTGCCACTAGCCTCTCATGTTAGCGTACCCAACGAAGTTCGCTAATATTCCTACAATATGTCCGCGTTATTCTCTCCACGATTTCTGCCTTCTTCTCCCCAGTTTTGCCAGCCAAAAAAAAAACTAACTAACTAACAAAAATCAGTTCTGCTTATCTCGATTCGTTCTCCTATTGTTCTCTGGAATGTTGCTAATTGCAATATTCCTTTACATTACCTTATCTTATACCAATCTATACTGGAATTTTGTTACAACTTTCACATTTTCCAATTTTACAGTTACCATTATTTTCTCTCATTCTTTTAAAACATTTCGAATATTAAATTATGTATTAGCATTTTTTATTTGATCAATACGTTTACAATAACTTTATTTACCAAGAAAGAAAGAGACACGTTCATTATACACCCCTCCCCTTTCTTTTCTAATCTTCAATCTTTTATTTAGTATTTCCTAATTTCTTCTTTTTTTTTTTTTTTCTTTTTTTTTTTTTTTTTAATTTACTGGTTTTATATTTCTTTTAACGAAAACCTTCTTTATTATTATTGAGGATCAATAATCTAGATACATGCGAGACTATATTGTATGTAGATATCGCATTACACCACTCCCTATTTTTTTTTCTTTTTTTATGATGATGAGATTATCTTGGAGAGACAACTAGGTTCAAACTAACTTCATTCCATTTGATTGATTTTCACTGCCCAAACACTTTTAATCTCCATCGAACACTATCTTACAAAGAGTTGATTCTTCCTCCTTTTTTTTTTCCCGATCCGCATTCAAGGAGTCCGATTTTGTGAACAGCCTGATTTTCCACAGCCTGTTCCACCTGGTCTTTTGAGTTCAATATCTTTTAATTCTTAGTATCTTTTCAATACCTTTGGGGTTTTCCCCCAGTAAGCATGATAATGAGCCCAGATCTCTGCTGAGTCCTCATTATGTTTGTTTATTTATTTTTATTTATTTATTTCCTGTCTATCCTTATGTGTATAGACCGGATTAACACACATACTCCCTTGCAGATTTATATGTACGGCGAGACGGCTTGACCAAGCTCAAATGCAATCCCCACATGACTTACATCCGCACGCATTTGTCTCTAATCCAGAACCTCATTCATGCATTCTCTACTCTTATTATTTCACCATTACCAATTCTCCGTACATTCCCCTTATCATGTTCAACATCCATGGCCGCTATCATTTAGTCGATTAAATGTGTCTGTCCTGTTACTTTTCCTTTTATTTTTAGTGTCTATCTGGAGGTTCTTTATTTTTCCGGAATAGCCTTAAAGACCGAGCATTGTATGTTCCCTTTTCTTCAACCCCCTGACCCACCACAAAAGCATTATTCCCATATCATTTTCTTATAGTGTATGGCCCCTCATAAATAGGTTGGAATTTCTTGAATATATTTTGCTCCGGATGACTCACTGGGTGCACCCTCACCATGACTTCATCCCCTATTCTGAACTGATTTTCCCTGTCCTTTACTCTTTGTTGTCTTATCTCACCCATTTTCCTCATCTGGCTGCGTGCTTGTTCTGCATCCCTTCTTCTGTTTATCGCTCTGGTTCCCACAGGTAACCTAATATCGAACGGGCAAGGAATGTTTTTCCCAAAGTGTAGCCGAATGGGTTCAAAACCTGTAGACTCACTCCTTGCACCATTGATCATGTTCACTATGCGTGGTGTCTCCTTCACCCATTTATGGTGATCCTCCGATATATATACCCGGAACAAACGTCCCAGCTCCCTCATGACTCGTTCACAGGGGTTCGATTGCGGGTTACGGATTGATGTCAAGGAGTGTTTTATCCTGTGCTTGTCAATCCATCTCTTCCATTCACTGGATGTGAATGGGGTTCCGTGATCCGATAGGATTCTGGCGGGGACTCCCGCAATCTTAAAATATTGTTCTAAGGCCTTCGTGGTTTGCTTAGCATTCGCTTGGGTAATTGGATACGCTGATACCAACTTTGAGAAAAGGTCATATGTGACCAGGAGGTACCTTCTTTTATTAAAACCGGGCAGCGGACCATAAAAGTCAATGGCCAATATACAGTTTGGCTGATCGGTGTAGATAGGCTGGAGTGGGCCTATCCCTGCCACATTAGGTGGCTTCATTCTGGCACATGTGTCACAGGTCCTAATAGTGCTGGTTATGTCTGCATGCATCTTTGGCCAATAGAACCAGTGCCTCATCCAACTCTCCACTTTGTTTACCCCATAATGTCCATAAGTTTCATGAACGTATTGAATTAATGGCTCTCTAAGTGTCCTGGGTATGACTATGCATGTTTGCTTCTTTCTCTTGAGCACCCGCTGTAGGAGACCTCCTTTGATGCATAAGAGGCTCCTTTCCTTCCACAAAGCGTTTTCTTTTGTTTCTAATGTGGGTTGATGTCTCAAATGGTCCAGCATTTGTTTGCACTCTCCATCATTCATTTGATGTTCCTTTAAACTACACATCTCCTGGGCTATCGTACGTTCTCGGCACCTTTCAGTGACGGCGATGTATGCTCCTTCACATATCAGGTGCTGACTATTCACCACCGGATATCGACTAAGGGTATCCGCTACAATGTTCTCCGTTCCTCGGCAGTATGCGACTTTATAGTTAAATTCCTGTAAACATAAACTCCATCTCAATAACCTACTGTTTGCTAGAAAACTTTGATTTAAGAATTCGAGGCTTCTATGGTCAGTTAAACTATGACTTCTGATCCTATCAAGTACTGCCTGAACTTCTTAAATGCCCATACCACAGCGAGGGCCTCCTTTTCTGTAACCGTATAATTGAATTCCGGACCTTTCAGTAAATGACTAATAAATCCCAATACCCTGTGCTGACCTTCCTGTATCTGAAACATCGTGGCTCCCAAGCCAAACCCGCTACTGTCAGTTTGCACAAAAAACGTCTTGCTGAAATCTGGATATGCCAACATGACCGTCTCTAAGAAACCTGCCTTTACCTTGTTAAAGCTACCCTCCTGCTGTTCATCCCATGTCCACGCTGTTTCCTTCCTCAGCAAATGAAGTAACGGCCCCATGTCCATGGAGAATCCTTTATAAAATCGATTGTAGAAGTTGCACAACCCCAGGAAAGATTTAATATGTTTTTTGTTCCTAGGAGTGGGGAATTCCTGGATGGCTCTGATTTTCTCTGGGTTTGGTATCACACCCTTTCCGCTGATAATATGACCCAGGAATTTGACCTCTGATGTCATTACATGACTCTTGTTTAAATTAATTTTTATACCCTTGTTTTGACATTCTTGTAGGAAGCTTTCCACATGTCCAAAATGTTCCTCCAAGTTCTCTGACGCGACCACAATATCATCCACATATATCACTGCAAAGTTCTTTATCTTGTCATCCAATACCTGGTCCAAACACCGTACCAGTCCGGCTCCGCTATTTCGTAATCCGAATGGAATCCGATTGAACTGGTATGCTCGCCCATCATATCTAAATGCAGTGTACTTTCGATCTTTGGGGTGGAGCTTGATTTGCCAGTAGCTGGCTGTTAGATCAAACGTAGAAAATACCCCTTTTCCTTTGAATCTGGTGAGTAATTCACTGATTGGCGGTGGTGCATTAATATCTGGAACTGTTATCTTATTTAGATGCCGAGCGTCCAAACACAGACGGATTGATCCATCTGCCTTCTTCACAGTCACAATAGGATTATTAAATGAGGATGAACATTTAGAAATAACACCCCATTTGAGCATTTGGTCTATCTGTTTCTCAACTTCCTGTCTGTACTGGTATGGTATGGGGTAAGCATGAGCCCGATACAGCTGGTTTTCCATAAGTTTGATCCTGTGTTCATATCCCTGAATTACCCCGGGCACTTCCAAAAATACCGTGTTATATTTTTCTAGGATACTTCCCAACCTGTCCCTCTGATCATTAAGCACTAATGTGGATTCTCCCACTATATTTGCCCATTCTATCTCCATCATGGCGTTCCGCACCAGGCCCTCTTCATGATCGTTCCTCCTATCATCTTTCGATTGCTTTGTAAACTTCAATGTAGTTCCATTAATTTTGGCCCAGCCCTGTTTGTAGTTTATCACGCAACCGGTTTTGTGCATAAAATCAGAACCCAAAATAATATCGTGGATCAAACCCTCTAAGATCACTAATACATGGTCATATTCTTCTCCTGCTAACTCTATCCTCACATATACTTGTTGTGATGCAAGTCTGACTTTTTTCCCATTCGCCAAAAGCACCTGCACTGATTTTAATGGCAGTGTTTTGAGGTCGCAAGAACTGCCCGTTAAGATGCCAAACATTTCCTGGGACATTCAGAGATCTGGCTTCCTGAATCTAGCAACGCTTTGGTCCTGACTCCATCGATTTTTACTGCTAATTTTGGACATATCTGCGGTGCTATCTCCAACATTTCCTCAGTATCCTTGTATCCTAGGTTTGCCACCTGCATTTGATGGCCTTCCTTGTCTTGTTCTGCTCTTGGGTGTTCTGTTCTGTTTTGACTGTCATCCAATGATGTCAATATTCATGCCATCTGTTCGACTGTTTCATTACATATCAGTATCTGGGCAATGTCTTCTGGTAAGTTTCGTCTGACTATCCGCGTAATCTGATGTTCTGAAAGCGGGGATGTCGTGATTGTCCTCAACTTTGCTACCTGTCGACGTAAAAATGGAGCAAACGGCTCTCCCGGTCTCCACCTGTCTTGTGATATCTGGTGCAGAACGTTTTCCTGGTGCTCTTCGCTCCAGTAACTGGTGAGTAAAGCTGCCTTATAATCCTCCAATGTTGTTGGTTTTTCCAATAATGAGTCCCACCATTCTTGTGAAGCATCCTGTAGGTGACTGCATGCGATGGCAATCATGGCTTCTTCACTCAATCTGTTCAATATGCCATATCTTTCCAAGCTGTGCAGGTGTTCCATGGGACATTCCCCTATGTGACCCGAAAAAACCCGAATTTTCAAGAATTGATTTACTGTGACGACATTATTACACATGCTATCATTCTTATTATTTATTTGCCCACCTTTCTTCATGCCTTGCGGTTCATGTATTTCCGTACTATCATACACTTTTGTCCCTATCACATTTTTCACTTCCCGTTTTTTCTCATCTACTTTGGACTCCAGCTTCTCTACTATTACGGCTAGCTGGTTTACGTCCATACGTACATTATCCACACTTCTTTCGTTTTCCTGTTTTATCTCCTCTATAAACTGCCACTGATCCTCCACCATTTTCTCCAACATTCTCATTAAATTATAATTTTCTACATTAACTTTCTGTTCTTGTTTATTATTATTGTTTTTTATTCCATTTTCATTATTAGTTTCTATTTCTCTTTCACTATCTATTTCTCCGGATGATTCCGTTTGTTCTTCACTGGGAACTTTCTCTGTTTCAACTTGATCATCCATTTTTGTTTTCGATCTCGTATGCATTGATTCCAACTAAATATTATCAATTACTGGGTACTTATTTAATTACTACTACTATTAACTGCGATCCTGTTTTATTAATTTTATTCAATATTAGGTACGTTTGCTGGCCTTCCCCATCTCCATTCATTAACTCACTTGTTTATGCTGCTTTAAAGATCCCCTAAACTTACAAACTTTTATTATTTAAATAATAAAATTCCCCCTTTTTTTTTTTTTTATATATAACGTAGATCGTGCCTAGAAAGTCTTACCCCGTCTCTTTCTCTCTTTCATAAAATTCGGTTGTCTTTTGCCTTACTTTTCTCCCCCACCAAGCGACCTTTTATTATTGTATGTATTTCTATCTAGATCTTAGGTCTATTCTACTGTCTTTAAAACCCATTATATAACTATTAAAAGTGTTGTTTTTTTTTCAAAAAAAAAAGAAATATTCAGAAAACTGTTCCCATTTTGAAATTAGTCAAGATAGTTGAATTAATTTTAATTTGCATAGCTTTATCAATGATGCCAATGTTACTCTAATACCTAACATTTCTTAGTCTAAATTCTATTTTACGATTGTTCGACTCTACTTAACCTTTGCTGTATGGACCTCACATATGTAGATCTATTTTAATCAGGCGCTATAATTTAATTCAATCTGATTATTACCTCGAATGTGACAAAATCCCGGACTGGCCCCCATTAATGTAACAAATCGCTCCCTCGTAAAACGCCCATCCGCCCTTACACTCACGTGACTGAACGTTTCATTATAGACGATTATTACCACAAGCAAGAAGCCAATATAAACCCAAAACTTGAGCCTATATTCTTAATTGAACACTGACACGATATATAAATATCGCCCCAGCATTATATTTCCCAATTAAATGCTTCTTCTCTGCTGGGCATATTATTTGAATCAAACAATTATTTCTGTCCAGCGCTTGGAATATTTATATAATTTTCCCGAGACTATCGCGGTACAGAAAGAATATCGACTATAGCCCTTTCCCTATATTTTTTTTTCTACAATCGGAAATGACTTATTTATCCACTTCTATTTCTCTATTATGATTCTTAAATTCATAACAGCATCAAGTGTATTAACTCTTAAATAACATCTAAAAGAATTAACTTTATTTGTATTAAGTGTATGTGCATGTGTATAGCAACATTTTTATTATTCAAGTTTATTTGAATATTTCTGATCCATAACTTCTCTATACTAAAAAAAAGTTTATACTTGTAAATGGTAACTCATTCCATAAACAAGACATAACTAGCTACTGTTACTGCTCGCTATACCCCATTTTTTTATATCATATTTGGATTTTCAACAAAGAAAAGTCAATCTTATATCAATAATATTCACTAATATTTCTTTATAACAATTTATTTCATATTTACCATAAATTGATGCTGCTAATCCACCAAAATATTCAAAGCAGTCTACACATGAAGCTACATCAAGTCGAGCTTCCCATATAGGTTTTCCATTATCTTGAACTTCAATCAATGCAAGATCCTCTAAATGAGACTACAAATATACATAATATTAAATATTATAAATCACTCTTTAACTCCAAATTTCACAATAAATGTGAATAGTTTCTGCCTTTTTGCCCTTATTCTGATGAAAGATAAAAATTTCAAAACAGAAGATTGAATATCATAATAAAGGTAATTGGTGTCCACATGATGAGTACAGTGTATTCTATAAATAATACTATTAAAAGAATGAAACTGATCATAGATCACTAATTTTATTCAATGCTAACATTATCATTTCTTGAGATTCAAAGCAAAGGTCACTACTATTTAGTTAGTGCAATATAAAAGAGGCAATGGTGCTTTTTAATATTAGATATAACAAATCTTTAAAAAGAATATACAACAATGCAATAAAAAGCCTGAAAAAGATTCTTAAAGTAGAAGATCAGAATTGTTGAAGCTATGGTAACTCCTTTGACTCTCTACAGATATGAAAATTGGACGTGGAAAACTAAGGAAATTAAAAATATTGACACTTTTAAACTTTGGGGCTGTTGAAGAATTTTGAGAATAACCATGAATAGCAAAAAAAATTAATAAATGGATACTGAATCTAATTAATCCTGATATCCCACTTGAAAGGCAAATGATCAGATTAAAATAGTCCTATTTTGGTTATAGTATAAGATGATTTAATTCAATGAAAAAATGTCTAATACCTTAAAAGGCTGATCACAAAATAAACCAAGAATATCAAACTATACATATTAAATTATAGCTTCTCATAAGCCTTGTTGTCCCTTAATATAATAGCTAATAAAACCATCAAAAATTATTTATATATATTCTTATTCTTTATTCATGTAAAATAAGTTGTAATCCATGTTTATTCATAGATGGTTTTTTATTCTATCTTATAATTATGGCATATTTTTATATCTTAATTATATTAAATAATATTTAAAAATTCTATTTCACTATATATATATGCAAACATTTGAATAAAAAATTTAAAAAAGATTAAGGATTCTCAAGATGCACTTTGTACTGATAGTCAAAATATTTATTAAACTGTACATATTAGAAAAAAAAATTCAAATTTTTATTAGTAAGAATTTAAAAAACAAAAACAATTATAGAAAAAAATGACAGTTTTAATATTTCCCATCAAATTTATAATAGAGCAATGATAAACATATTAGTAAATATTAGATTAAAAAAACAATTTATTAAAAGGAGCATTTCCTATTTACATACAATATATCTATCATTGACTTTAATCCACTGCTACGACATAATCGATAAGTTAAATGTTTATAAATACAGTATAAAAATGATCCAATTTATTTCAATAATTTCCAAATATTTTTTAACTTTCCTATCATTAGAAATTATAAGCCATTCATTCTTTCATTTGAAATAGTTTAGTTATTGTTATTCCAAAAATACAATTTTTTATTTTCAATTTTATTATTTTTACTATCAGATGTCGCTAGTTGTTAATTTTTTGTGACGTACTGATGTCAAATCTGCAATAAAACTACTATTACTTTTGAGAACTGTCTGGTTTGTTGCAGTTCATTGATTTGCTCAAAAATTATTCAGACTACACTGCTTCTTTATTTAATGCTAATGATCAAAAACTTTCTATATATAATTTATGCAAAAATTGTTTGTTGCATTAAATATTCAAAACAAAATCTATATGTAACAAATTACTGCATGAATACAATAATTAAATCAGAAATTACATAAAACTGACTTGCACAATTTTAAGTAACTTACTTCATTTGGATAATACTAAGAATTTCAATTTATTGGTATTATTGTCAAGAGATAGAACATATATATGTAGTCAGGATTACACTGTTTGTTCCTCATATTAAATAAAACAACTACAATAAGTGAATTTACAAGTTTTATTTATGTGTTGAAGTATGTGTATAAAAATGACAAGTATCTGCATTTGTAAAAACATTTAGCAATTGATATAGAATTTTTAAAAATTTTAAAATCATATGTAGTTATACCAGTGCATACCAGTTCAATATCACAAACTATCTATTGCATGCATTCACTTATTTGACAATATTTTCTTTCGATAAGTACATTAATGATTATTAAGTTAGAAATTGTTATATTATTTTTAGGCCAGCTATAAATTTTAAACTTAATTAAAACTTAATATATCTATTCATATTAAATGCAAACATATTATTAAATTAATGATGCCACATTAATGTATTTAATAAGAATAGATACATTAATCTTTATTTAAGTTTAAAGTTTATATCTAAACAAAAAAAAAAATCTCCAGCCTGATATACTAGAAATATTACATAGCTAACCTTGAAAATCATGATTCTGTGTATCTTTGTATCATTTTTAAGTTTTCAGTAATTAAGTGAGATTCATGATTTTTTTCATATTTTTCTTGTTCCGTCAATTATTATTTACAATTATTCTGTCTATCACATTTCAATTAAAAATGTAATGTATTGACATATTTATATATACAGAATTTTTAATGGTTATAGTCATGTGTATAGTGTGAAATTTGAGTATAACTGATAAGCCAAAGAAATGAGCATGTGAAGAACTAGGTCATTTTTTATAATATTGTAGCTGTTAGTAATTTTAAAATATTTAATAATGGCACAATAAGAAATGGTATATTGATAGCAGTTTCATATGCCATGACTAGAAACTGAGTACAAATTCAGACAGTAAAATTAAAAAAAATTTCAGGTTTCAATCAGACTTAACATTTTTTTTTTCAGGTAGCTGGATTAAAACCAAACCAAATGACAATCCAATATCAAATTCTGACAGAGAGTAATGAAACATGGAAAATCCATTACAATTATCATAATATGATTCCTTCACTGTTTCTCTGCAAATAGCACTGGGAGAAGCTTTTGCACTTCAATGGACTATTTTCTCTAATAATTATATATAAACCTAGGTTTGTGTATAAGAAATTAAGTAATTAATGAATTACAGAACATGATGCTTGTAGTATTGCATGGATAGCATGCGGACCTTTGATGATAACAATAAAAAGTTAATCTACATCTTGTAAAATAATACTTTATTCATAAAAAACAAAAAAATTATAATAGTCAAAAAATATATAAAAAAATTTAGTAAATCAAACTAAAAAAGAAAAATTTAATCCAAGTGTTCATAATTCTGTAAGTACATGTTTGACACTTACCTACAGATGCCTAATCTAGAGTAAGTCTAATAAATTTTTCAATTTTATTTTGTATTTGACATTTTTATCCTTATAAAAATTTTCATCCATAAAATTGATAAAAAAAACAGGTTGTTTTCATAAATAAACTTAACTCTGAACATGAAAAGTAATGTGCTACATCCCAAAGACATCGGAAAATAAATATTTACAATTTATTTAACAATAATAGTTATGAATAAATAAAAAATAAATTATCTGGAATTCCATAAGAAATAAAGATAGTCTATTATTAATCCTCTAATTTCGTGTTTCACTTTTCACACGCACAGAATATTATAAGCTACCTTATGCATTTTAATTAACAAGTCTTTTACACATGTGATTGTTATTGTTATCTATACATGTATATATTTACAAGAACAATTATGCTTCTGACAACTCAATATTTTATTTTAGTTGTCTATCTGTTATTAAAAGTAAATAGATCAGACTCTCTTCATATGGTCTTGGTGCTGACTCAGCTTCCATACTTTTCATGCATTAATTATCTTTGTGAATCCTAGTTTTAAGCCAGGGTTCTTCATGCAAGTCTGATTTTTTTGCATATAAATGGCTAATTTACATAATAGTCTGTTTATTACAGTTGCAAATTATTAATATTTGCATATGTAGTCTTTTTCTAAAGTATCTTAAAATTAAAATTATTAATTGAGGATCAATATGTATATATTTACATAATTATAAAATCCATTTTATTTATAATCTATATCTGTACAATATATGCATAGACATTACATAATGAAAATAAAATACACTCACAAATCTCATTAAAATAGACAATGTTTCAACTTAAAATTCATTGTATTATGAAAAAAAAAATATTACCTAGTATTTTTTTTATTAGTGTGCTTTATACAAAAATTAAATAATTAACACCAAAGTTGTACTGCACATTTGAATTCACATGTGTAAAAATTGGCACATTGACTATAAAATGTTGTCTTACATCATTATGAAGAACATTTAAGCACCCTCTATTAGATCATTAGATATGTCATATACAATAACCAAATTTTGTATGACAGTAAAAGGCTCAAGGATTGGTTTCAAGTAAACCTACTTCATCAGATATGCTAAGTCTAAATATCACAAATCAGAATAAGTTTGAATCTTATTTATATTAAGCAGATTTTACTTCCTTTATTTTAAAATTGAAAAATGAAGTGTGTGCAATTATTAAATGTGATGGCCTTTATAGTCAATTAGCACATGTATGAAAGAATACAGAATGCTTCAATGCTCTCATTCATAATGTGTAATGTTACCTTAATTATTTGAGCAGCTTTGGTTAATACTCTCCCTCTCTCCACTCCTGATAGGCAAGACCACTCCTTGTAACCAGTTTTAGCAGATTTCACAGTTTCATCCACATCTTTTCCACCACTTGAAGCAAAAGAACACAATGGTTTTCCTTTTAAAAAAAAACATAAAATAAAAATACCTACAAAATAAAAATTAACAAATTAAAAAAAAAAATTATAAAAAAAATAAAAATTCCTTTTTACGTCCCCCCCTTAGTTAAAAATAAAAATTTTAAACCCTTCTTTAAATAAAAAAAAATAAAATTAATAAGACTACATATAATCATAGCTTTATAATGCAACATTAGAATATATAATTATTCATGCATTGTCAAACTATCACTGATGATGATGATAAAGTGTTTACTTATGAATTAATCATAAGTCTTTTGCCAAAACCTTTGAGCTAACAAACCTGATTTCAAGTACATCACATAAAATATATGCACATATAATGAACTAAAAAATACAGCAAGTATTTAATTATTTCTATATGTGATCTTAAATACCATCATGATTCCCAAAGTAAGTCTTTTATGGTGAGAATCATAATAGACCTCACAATAATAATATTATCAATTTTCATAGACTCAGACAATGATTCTGCAATAGTTGAAAAATCATAATATAGTGCTGAGTAATTTGATTAAAACCTGTATTGTATTAAACAGAGGATGTGATGTAATGTACTGAAGCTTCTCCTTAAACGAAGTCAAGAATCTCTCAACAATTATACCAAGAAAAACTTATTAGCTACTTAATTTTACATTCCCCAGTCTAATTTTTCCCATATTCTGCTCCATCCCATTTCCACAACATAATCTTTGTCAACTCTACAGCATTTATATCTAAATCCCCCTTATCTTTTTCCAACCCAGCATAAAAACCAATAATCTACTTTCTGTATAATCACTTTTTTCATATTTATTTTCCCATAACTTCATTATATGTGCCCTTTCTGTTTTCAAACATTTACATTCAATTAACAAATGCCTAATGTTTTCTATTTCTTCCTTACATAATTTACAAACTAAATCACCCATATTTTTCATTTACATGTATATTCTCTTGTTGCTAAAGATCCTGTTCGAGCCTTAAACAATAAACTACGTTCCTTACTATTATCATAAATTAACTCACACCTAATATTCTGTTTATTTCTATATATATTTAAACTCTTTTTACTCTCTATACTAGTTCTCCATCTCTCTAACTCCCTATTCTTTATTAGTAAATCTATTCTTTTATCCCATTCCTTGCCACTATAACACTCAACAATCCAAAGTAATCAAGGGATGCAATCTAGTGCCTACTCATCCAATATCTCCAAACTAGTTTCTAGCTTGTGACTTTCATCAGCTAGGAGCTTTGGATCTGTAAGCACTGCACCTAGATCTTAGGATCGAATGCAATTCTAAGATCTAGATGTAGTGCTCTCAGATCCAATACACCTCACTGATAATAGTCACAAGATAGAAACTAGTCTGGGGATATTGGATTAGGCAGTAGATAGGAATTTTCAGCACAAGACTTCTTGCAACCATTGATTATTCTAGCTTGCACTGAATGGCCCTACTGTATGGAGAGTTTAACCTCTGTGTAAACAGCTTGTGTAAACATAAAGAATGGTGGTCGTGCGCTGTATTGTATTACTTAGTCTTATAAAAATGATTTAAAATTTTGTTTTTAAACTGACTCATTATGTAAATTATAATAGAGCAATATATATTTTGGATACAAAATAGGAAGTATGAAAGTATTTTAAATTTTATGAAAAAATTGAAAATAAATCTTACTACCAGATTTGTTAACTGTTCAGTTTTGATCAACTTGGAAAGCTGATTGGCATTACTTTATATTGTGATACAAAAACTCTAAAGTCAGCTTCCTTAGCACTATCATATTCTACCAATGAATACTACAGAAAATACACTCAAAGTTAACTTCTGGATACTCAATTTAATATTATTTTTTACTAATACCCTCAAGCCCACCCCAATGCAATGATCCCTCGTTTGTTCATATAACCCAGATATTAGAAAAGGTGCATCAGAGAAAATGTTTAAAAAGTTATTAAGTACAATAAATTTACTATAATCTAAGATGTAGTTTAATTATTTAAAATATATCTCAAATCAAAATATCCCTAATGCTTAAATAGAAATTTTTTTAAACAACTGAAGAATATTAGTGTAAAAACTGAACTTCTTAAGAACAGCTAAGCAAATTTCTTTTTCAAGAACCAGCAATAAAACCATATGGAGTTAATCTTCTCTTCTTAGATGAAGTTGTACTTTTACCAACAGATTCAGGACTACCAATAATAACTACTTTTGGTTTATTTCAGAAATGGAATTGAGTAACTCTGATTTATATAGTTGTGGCTAAACATAACCTATGAATCATATAATTAATGCCTATCTAATCTCATAGAAAGGCAGAATTGAAAGACTTAATAAATCCATTAGTGAATCTTTCTCCTGGTTGGAATCTCTATTTATTCCTTTACAATATTTGTTAATAATTATAAACTGTCTAAAAAAAATGTCTATACCTTAAATAAGTAAATAACTGGTGGTTTTATTTTTAAATTTTCAATTAACTTTTTTAATTGGGCATCAAAATAAAGCTTACTTAATAAATATGAACATTTTATTTAGAAATCTCTTCCGTTCATATAACATTCCTTTCTTCTTCTAAATGAATAGAGTTTAAATTTTCTTTTGTATTTCTTTTTATTTAAGGTTCACTATTCTATGAATACTAAGTGTATATTTTGTGGATCACTTTCAATATATATATATATGTAATATAAATAAAATGTCTGTTAATTAAAACAAAATTGTAATTATAATTGAAATAATAAATTTAACGGTTTACAAACTATTATAAACAATCCTTAAATCCGCGGAAGTACTTTTGGTTAATTTCTTAATCCTGCCTCAACTGACATTAAATTAAAAAAAAACAAAGCGGAAGCAAACATCATCAATTCAAATCCCACGAATCTTGTATTTTAATGTTAGCACCTTTGTTTTTTTTTTTAATTTAATGGCAATTGAGGCAGGTTTAAGAAATTAACTGAAAGTACTTCTGTGGATTTAAGGATTGTTTATAATAGTTTGTAAAACGTTAAATTTATTATTTCAATTATAATTATATATATATATGTAATAAGTTAAGTTTGATGTCTGTATTCATTCCACAATATATGTAATATTCAAATCAATATATATATCAAAATACAGTAAAATTCACATAAATTATATAATTTTAGCAGTAGTTTAGACTATATATCTTGTAGTCTTTATCAACTATGTAACAGTGAATAATCAAAACGAGACAACCTTTCATAATACTCATAATTCAATTCAGATTTCCCACAATTCTGTTAATTTAACATTTGATGGTTTGAATTGAATTATGGGTATTGTGAAAGGTTGTCTTGTTTTGATTATTCACTGTTACATAATTGATAAAGACTACAAGATGTATAGTCGAAAGTACTTCTAAAATTATATAATTTATGTGAATTTTACTGTATTTTGATATATATACATATTGATTATATATATATCATTAAAAACCAGTCAACACTTAGACAATCCCAATATCAATAACAATCAACAATTTCAAACTTGTCAAGGAAACCTTTTAACAATAAAGGTGAAGCTGCTATAATTGCTGTCACTTGGGAAGATTCTCTTACTATGAATATTTTGACTCCCATTTAAAAGTACATCTCTCAACCTGTTTGTTCAGAACACTCTCAACTAATATTTCTTGCAACCAATGTGAAAACAAAATCATAAATTGAATTTTTCCATGGAAATCCAGAGATGAAATATTATTTCTTGAACAACACAACTAACCATGCTAAAGTCTATATTTACTATTATTATGAAACAAAAAAGAAAGTTTAAATTCCAATTTTGTATTTTAAGTTTAAAAAAAAGATAATTAGAGCTAAATTTTCTTCTTGCTTCAGAATATTTTTTTTTTTTGCTTCATTACAAAAGGATAATTGTTATAGTTTTATAACATTCATATCAAAGCAATTATTTGCTGAATAAAAGGGGTTAAACAACTTTAAAACTGAACACTGCAGGCAGGGGCCTCTGTATTTTACTTTCTACTTAACAGAAACTCATTTACTGACCAATAATTGAATAATCCAAAAAAAAAAATTTAAGCCTGATTAGATATTACTTATGTGAAAAAATTTCAAAGTAATGCTAGATTTAAGCACCAGCGTGGCAAATTGATGTATTAACCACTATACTTTAAAAAAAAAATTATGTCTTTTGGAAAAGACCTTCATAGGAAAATATCTGCTACTAACAAAATTTATATCTCATTTCCTAATAAATTTGGTTAGATGGAGAATTTATTTTCATTTTTAATTTACATTAATATAAAGTTGTCATTGTATTCAAATGCGTCTTTTTATTTGATGAGAAATTTTTTTTTTTTTCAATATTAAATAAAGATTGCAGTATTTATTACTTCATCTTTGTAATTTAAAATTCTTGCAAATCTAATATATTCTAAACTTTAATTCTGCATCTTTGTTTAGATAATTGTAAATGTTAACATCACTGAATGTGCTTAAGCATTTTTTTCATTATTTTACTTATCATCGTCAACTGCCTGATCCATCATTACACTGATGGTCAACAGTACGAGTGAACATCTTCCAGATCATATTTCCCTTCAGTTTTCTGCATATTTGTAATATTGTTAACTCTGCAATTCTGTGATATTACTCTATGACTATTTCATCTTGATATTTCCGCAATTCAAATCATGATAATCTTTTCTAGTAAGTTAATATGACTCACTACTCTTTATTTGCCATTTTTAAGTTGCCTTTGTGTATCTGCCTTCACCAAAATCGATTGTTTAGTTTTCCTGCCATGTAATATTCTCCAAGCATCCTTTGACAATTTTTCATTTCAAAAGCTTTAATTTTTGGTCATTTCCTCATTATCCACATACTTATGCCTATTGTTCCATAGAAGTCCAATTTTGTAAATATTTGTTATGCCAAGAATAGTTATGCATTTATCTTATTATGACATTCCCTAGCTTGATTTATTTTAAGCCTTGCCTTGTTCATATTTGATCTTAGTCCATAGTTTTTTCTTTGCACAGGCTATCAAAATTTTATCTACACAATGCAAACAGTGTTACCTGTCTTTCTTCAAAAAAGAATTCTTCTGAAAAACTATCCGAAGCACCTCTCATTGCCATTTCTACAACACACAATACTGTCTCAATCCTTTGCCAATTGAATTCAACCCAAGTTTATCTGTACTACTCTGATAGTGCCTTTTGTTTTCCATATAAGGAAGATAACAGCTGCACTAAAATATAAAAGATATTCCATATTTAATATTGCTATTAAAGCTTGTAATAATGCAGAATCAAATGTCTTTTGATAATCTAAAAAACTATTTTATTTTATTATTTTAAAATGTTGTTTGAATTAAAGTCTATATTAATATTTTCTATATAATAATTTATATATTGGATTTGTTAATATCAGAATTGTATTGATAATTTCACTGCATCACATTTGTTTTCATCCAAATAAAGATCACCCAAACAGCTATTGAAAAAGATGCTTGCTTTTTGTTTTCAATACCACTGCAACAACCCTTAAGACACCTTCACTACCAGATAATGGAATATAATATTTGGCCAAAATGTTAGTATAGCATTTATATTAACAGCAAGCAAACATATATACCAAGACAATTTCGTCTGTGAAAATTTTCATTTCTATATATATATCATTATAATTTAAAGTGCTTGCTTTAAGCTTTAACTCGTTTTTCTATCAGATATTGATTAATACTACTATATGGACAGAATTCATTTGTTATCATTATAATTCTATTTTTTATTATTATTAAAAGTTTGTCTGCATGGCATGTGTATTTATTTTGCATTAAATTTAATATTTAAAATTATAATTTAAAATCATGTCATTTCTCTTTTGTATTTTTATATCCAAGTGCATAAAAGCATTTAATAAAGTAAAAATATATAAAGTTTGTTCAAAATTATATTAATTTAAAAAACTATTTACAAAAAAATTGGCTAAGAGATAGTTTGTCGTTGCAGCTGTTATTACTATATGTTTATTCATATAGTATACGAACATGGATGGGCTGCTCACCAACACGCATTAGCCAGCGTGGTGAGTTTATTGGCTTTTTACCTCTCTGAGTTTAAGATCAAGAAACACCATGGTCTTTCTTCTCAGTGCCTGATAAGGCAGAATGAATGTTTGTGTAAATGATAAAGATTTTTCCCAATTATACAATTATGACAGACAAAAATAAAGCATGGCCCTTAATCCCAGGAGGCTGTAAAGTCACCAACCAAGGCAGCGGTTGGTGGCCGAAGGCGGAGGGTGCTAAGAATATCCTGGAGGCGGACCCAGGCTGCCATTTGATGACGACTTTTTATTTAGGTACTTACAACTGCAGATCACTTTCACGTGAAGGAAGATTGCAAGAATTAGAAGAAGAACTCTCTTATATTAAATGGGATATTATTGGACTTTGTGAAGTTAGAAGAAAAGGTGAAGAGACAATTGATTTAAAAAGTGGACATATGCTCTATTATAAAGGCACAAATATTGGAAATACAAGTGGAGTAGGATTCATTATAAATAAAAAGTGGAAGAACAATATTGTGGAGATTGATGGTGTATCAGACAGAGTGGCAAGATTAGTTATACAACTTAATAGCAGATATCAAATGCAGATAATTCAGGTTTATACCCCAACAAGTTCTCACAGTGATGAAGTAGTAGAAGATTTTTATATGGATGTACAAAAGGCTTTTGATCAGAGTAAACAACATTTTAAAATTGTTATGGGAGATTTTAATGCTAGAATTGGTAAACAAATGAAAGATGAAAGTGTTGTAGGTAATTTTGGTTATGGTAATAGAAATGAGAGAGGACATAGACTTGTGGAGTTTGCAGAGAAGGAAAACTTTATATTATGAATTCTTTTTTTGAGAAAAATGTTAGAAGGAAATGGACATGGAAGCATCCAAATGAAGGTACAGCAGAATTGGATTATATTTTGACTAACAGGAAATACATATTTCAAGATTGTAATGTTCTTAATAAATTTAACACAGGAAGTGATCATCGATTAGTAAGGGGTAAGATACATGTTAATGTAAAACTAGAGAGACAAAAATTATTAAGAAAACTATATTTACAGTTGATATTCCTAATCTTCAGAAACATTCTAATGAATTTAAATTAGAACTTACAAATCGGTTTCAAGTATTAGTAGATTTTGAACATGATTCAGATTTGAATGAAATTAATATGAAAATAACTGATACACTTTTAAAAACTGCAACAAAGATAGCTGGTAGAAAAAAGCAGCAATTGACTAATAAAATTTCTACTGAGACTAGAGAACTTATGAAGAAAAGAAGGAATATGAAGATATGCAAGAATGATGCATTAAAAAGAATTGAATATCTCGAATTTTGTAAAATGGTGCGGAAAAGAGTTGAAAATGATATAAGAAAGTATAACTGTGAACTAGCAAGAAAAGCTGTAGAAGAAAATAAAAGTCTTAAGAATGTAAAACAACATTTTGGTATTGGTAGGAAATTTATATCTGCAATAAGGAAAAAAGATGGAATTATTACTAAAAAGAGGGATGACATTATGAAATTGGTAGAAGATTTTTATCAAGAATTATATAGTAATAAAGAACAAGTACCTCCTATATCTATTACATCTTCCGAATTGCCCAGAATTTTAAATGAAGAAGTGAGAAATGCAATTAAATGTATGAAAAAAGGAAAGGCTCCAGGTAATGATGGAATTATAATTGATATATTAAAAGAAGCAGGTGAAGAAACAGAAAAAATATTAGCAAAGTTATATACCAAATGTCTAAATGATAAAGATGTACCGGATGATTGGAAGAATGCAGTAATAATATTAATATTTAAAAAAGGTGATAAAGAAGATATTAGAAATTACAGACCTATCAGCCTTTTATCAGTTTTATATAAAATTTTTACCAAGATAATTACAACTCGTCTACAGAGAACCTTGGATTTTCACCAACCAAGAGAACAAGCTGGATTTAAAAGTGGTTTTAGTACAGTAGATCATATTCAAGTATTGAGAGAAGTTATAGAAAGGACAAATGAATATGAGTTGTCATTATGTTTTGGATTTGTAGATTATGAAAAGGCATTTGATTCTATAAACATTTCTTCAGTGATTAAAGCATTGGATCATCAAGGTATAGATCCAGGATATTGTCATATTTTAAAGAATATTTATAAAAATGCAACAGCAACAATTAGATTACATAATGATACTGGGAAAGTCAACATTGAGAAAGGTGTAAGACAAGGTGACTCCATATCTCCAAAACTTTTACAGCAGTGCTGCAAGAAGTATTTTGTGGATTAAAATGGGAAACTAAAGGAGTGAAAGTAAATGGAGATTATTTAAGTCATTTAGATTTCGCAGATGATGTAGTTGTTTTTGCAAATAATGCTTCCGAGCTGCAGGAAATGTTGCAGGAGTTATCAGATGAAAGTAGGAAAGTAGGACTAAAGATAAATGTTAAAAAGACTAAAGTAATGTTTAATCGATTTGCTCAAAATATGAAAATAAAGATTGATTATGATGAATTAGAAGAAGTTAAGAGTTACAAATACCTTGGTCAGATTATTAATACAGATGGAAACATAATAGAGGAAATTAATCATAGAATTAAACTTGGTTCGGAAGAGCGTGCCGTGTAGAAATTCCTTGATATTAAAAGGAAATATGCCTATGTGTTTGAAAAGAAAGGTTTTTAACAAATGTGTTTTACCAGTTCTTACTTATGGATCTGAGACTTGGACACTTAATAGAAGATCAATACAGAGACTTCAGACCACTCAAAGAAGTATGGAGAGATGTATGTTGGGAGTAACAAGAAGAGATCGAAAACGCAATGTATGGGTAAGAGAACAAACAGGTGTTACTGACCTCATTGAAAAAATTAAAAGATTGAAGTGGAGTTGGGCTGGACATATTGCTAGAAGAGATGATAATAGATGGACAATTGAAATTTTAAACTGGATTCCAAGAGATTGTAAAAGACCCAGAAGGAGACCACATGTAAGATGGATGGATGAAATAAGAAAATGTGTAGGGGTGATGTGGAGAAGAGAAGCTAAAGATCGGAGAAGATGGATTAAACTTGGAGAGACCTTCATCCTGCAGTGGATTGATAATGGTTGATAATGATGATGATGTTTCATGTATTGTCAGATATTCTAATGAATAGATTCTAAGAATACTCAGCAATATTAGAAAGTGATAAAAAATTGTAAACAACCTACAGATGGATCTAATATATTTTTGTTTTAATAAAAGCTTTTTTTTTCCTTTGCTAATACTATCAAGTGTATTTCAATAATGTTTATCTGAAAATTTTCTAATTGTAAGAACTTTATTATAATGTTTTTACATTGTACATTGCAAAACTAATTACTAATAGTGTAATAACTCTATAAATCAATTCTTGATATTTTTATAATTTAGATGAATTGTGATAATACTAAAAGATATGTCTTTGAAAATTCATTCATAAAATTTTTAATTCCTGATTTTTATGAATAATAATTAATATATAGTTTTACAAAAACCTTCCAGTCAATCATTTTTAAATGAGAACTAGACAACATTTTCCAAGATATTTAAGTATCTTTTAAGTATCTTGCTTACAAATAAAACTATTATGTTAAATCTGACCATATGTCATTTTTTAAAGTCCATCAAATTCTCTTTTCATTCTTTATTTAATTTTGATTTTAATTTTTATTTTTATTTTTTACATCTCTAGCTGAAACTCTCAGCAAAAAAGACAGGAAAGATGGACAACTTTTATTTTATTTTCATTATATTGATTTTAATAAAAGAATTTATGAATGAATCAAAGAAGACAAATTAGATATTTCAAAAATTTCAGATTTCCTAAAAAAAGATGCCAAAATGCCATTAATAATCGTTGTATGGCCAATGGATCCCGCCCTTCTCCTCCTAAAATATTCTGCTGAAAATGTCTGGTCTAATTATGGGATCCATTAAAATGATAAAGAGAGGACAAAAAAATTCAAAGCTGCCAAATGGTGATTTAACAAAAAGTATAAAGCTGTTCAACAGCAATAACAATGAGTTTATGTCTTCTACTAAGGGTATGCCATTTCATCATGAAAGAAGAGAATCGTGCAACAATTTTTGAAAATTCAGGATTTTCAAGACATTCCATATGGACCACATCAAACAAGTAATATGGTAACTCATCATGATGATATTATTACAGGAATAAAAAATAAAAATAATAAAATTACGTTGAGTAACATCTTGGTATTTTTCTCCATATCCATAGGAAAATGTCATCAGCTTGTGTTTATATCTGTGAATTTTGCCTCAAATTTGCTACAAGCAATAAGTGTTTAAAAAGATGAGTGAAAGTAACAAATAATGGCATATTGTCTAATTAATCTATACATATTCAAGCAGCAAAATTTAACATAATGCAGAGTAGAATTTTAGTAATCTATATAGCCACTATAATTTGTAAATGCTGTAAAATGTATATCTATAAAAAGATGGACTTCAAAACTAATCACCATATCTATTTCAATTGTTTATTTTGTAGTTGTCACTGATTTATCAAATTTTTCAAGTAACATCTCTATGACAGCTCCAGAAGATGCAATGTATGTAATAAATAAAATCAATGAGTATTAAACAGTGCAAACTAGACTCTTACAACTGGAACTTATCTTTTGGGTATTTTGTAACTCTTGGTTCCTTAATTAGATCAGTGAATTGCAAATGCCAGCACTTAATAATTTTGAATCAAAACAAAGTAATCTGCATAGCTATGTAACTGATCTAAGATTGATTACAATATAAATTTTAATAATATCAGTTTGTGCAAGCTGCAAATAAATTTGACTTTCTGGTAAAAGAATAGTTTATGAATTTCCAATTCAGTGTTTAATTAGAAAGAATGAAATGTGAATTTTGGATCATCAAATTGTGAGAATATAAAAGGATATAATCAAAAAAAAAAAAATGAAAACGATTACATTGAGAATAAAATATAGTTGAAAGAGAAAATATATGGTCTAACTTTTTTATTAGAAAACATAACAATACTAGTGTTTTGTTATTCTTTTAGAAATGTGTTTAACTTTTCAATTGACACATACTTATAAAATGTTGAAATCATGTGTACTTATCAGCCAGTTATGAAAGAAAAATCTTTATCAATTTCTAGCTCAAATAAGTATCACCTTGAGAATAGATAGTGTTTGTCTGCAGGTTTGTAATGATGACATTTTAGTATCAGTTATATGCTGGACTGTATCCATCATCTAATATTAAAAGCTGTTTGTCTTTAGAAAAATTTTAAACTTTATTTAAACTTTCTAAATGCATTCAACCATAAATAATAGCACACAGGCTAATATTTAACTCAAAGTTTTGAGTGATATTATTCACCTTTCTTCTTCAGATGTTGCTGGTCTGACCAATGACAGTACTAGCATGGGAATCAATCCTGGACCTTTAGATTCTTGAATACTGAATTTTAAGACAATACTCTATTCTGTGAGATCAGTACAAATTTCATATACCTATCTATAAGGATCCCCCTGATTTCTCTATTTTTTTCTTAAGAGCAAGTTAATTAGTGGCTTCCAGACATTATGAACAATCACACTGGGTTGACTTATGGGATTATTTGTTATAGTCATGTAAGCAGCTTCTTTGAATTTTATTCTTTTAATGTATGGAAGCCACTAATTAAGCTTGCTCTTAAGAAAAAAGTTGGCAAATCAGGAGGATCCTCATAGATAAGTGTATGACATTTTTGTTGACTATTGCTTTTGGCAAATTAGCTCACTTGATTAGTGTTACCTTAAAATTCAATGTTCAAGAATTTAAGTATCCAGGTTCGATTCCCATGCTAGTAGTATTTGATCAGGCCAACAATACCTGAAAAAGAGAATAACCTGTAATTTTGTGTCAAATACTGACCTGTATGCTATTGCTAATAGTTGAATGGATTTAGGAAGTTTAAATAAAGTTTAAGTTATTCAGTTCTTACTATTAGATGATGAAAATAATCCAACAAATAATTAATATTGAGAATAGATAATATATCAGTTTAAATATCTGAATAATTTTTCAGGTAAAAATACAGATTTAGATGTTGAGATGTGATATAGATTCCAATTTCCTATAGCTAAATTTAACAATTTAAAAGAAAAGGCATTTTACAATAATAATATAACTATTTGATTAAATTAGTTATACATAAGAACTATTATTATGACAAACTTAGCTTGCATAGAAATGAGGCATCAAACTCAAACTACCATCAGATTACATATATATATATAATTTTCATTTTAAAATGTTTTGTAATATTCTGAAAATACAATGGTAGGATTGCAAGATCAATAGTATATCCTAAGACAATTTAAAATAGTTAACATTTTGAATGTCATAATTGAAGAATTTGGTTTAATAATTAATGTTCAAAAAATCAAAATCCTTAATCAGCTAATGAAGGAACAAACAGCAATTCTTAGTTTAAATGGTTATCAATTTGAGATATTTAAATACCTTAGTAGTTTTATAAGTAGAAAGATGGACTTAAATGTTGAGATATAGTACAGAATACAATGTCCTGCTGCTGCTTTTAATAAGTTATAAAATAGATTATTTTTGCTACAGGGAAATAACTTCTGGAACTAACAGCAGTACATAGAGCTGTTATTTTATCTAATTTATTATATAAAAGAGAGACTCGGTCAAGCATTTTTGTCTCATATAAAGATACTTAATAAAAAATTTAAAAATATACTGATAAGATCATAAAACCAATCAACTTGTTATTGTCTCAACTTGTTGGATTTAGATGTTGAGATGCAACACAGACTTCAATGTGCTGCTGCTACAGCTTTTAACAAGTTAAAAGATAGGATATTTTATTATTGAGAAAGATATTATTTTATCTAATTTATTGCATGAAAGAGAGACTTGGACACTTCTGATGCAATATAAAAGCATTAGAAAAATTTCATTCAAAAATGCTCCATGAAAATTTAAAAATACAATAGCAAAATTATAAACTCAATCAAAATGTTCTTCAGCTTGTTGGATGTGATACCACAGAATCCACTACTGTAAAATCATACCTTCCTTGAATTGGACATCATGTGATTTTCATGGGAGAAATAAATCCCAGTCTACATTAAAGGACTATGTCAAAGACATTCTAAAAAAGTGCAATATTGTTTCTGGAAAAATATGGCAGAGAATAGAATAGAATACATAAGAGAACTACAATTGGACATACATGGACTAAATATTTTAGAAAAGAAAATTTTCTGAAAAAATTTTAAAATAACAAACAAAAAAATATACGAGCATGTCCTATATGTGGACACATTTGTGGTTCAAAGATTGATATATATAGGAATTGCAAAATTCATATCTAAAGTAACCTCCCCCCCCCTTTGTAGTTGGAACAGCCTTACTTGTTTAGGAGTTGTGCTATATATACAGCTCGTTGGTGTAATGATATTGAATATATAATTGCATGAATTCTATTTTAAAGTGACAGACTTCTTGAAAATGTATTTTATGATCAACTTGAGTATTATTTTTTTTTTATGAAAATGACCATTTATATATCATAAAAATTATCTCAGATACAGTATTGGGTATTTTCACTGAGTGAATTCTCAGGGCCAGTGTACGTATATGTTATTATGATTACCAAATATCGCAGTCACGAAAGGAAAAAGAATTTGTTTGGAAAATGTTCATAAACAAGAGCATAGTTAAAAAAAATTTGTCTTGTGAACTAAAATTTTAATCATGTAAATTAGTTTATTACAAGGTATTACTAGTAATTTCTTTCATTATATGTTTTACTATTTTATTCCTATCTTAAGTTTACATTTTAAAAAAATAAGAAAAGGTTGTTTTACTTTTGAAACAGGACAGTATTACTATGTCCAATTCTTTTGAAACCGAAGATTAAAATTCAAAACTGCAAAAATTGAAACTTTTTTTTAATTTCTATTCAAGAACGGGAGAAAGAACGAATATCAATTTGTAAGTATATTCTTCAGAAATAGAATGTTTAGTAATTCTAAATTGACAAACTCAATCTTTTTCTCTCATTTCTTTTCTTTTCCGGAGATAGGATTTTTTTTTTTAAAAAAAAAAAGTTTCCTTTTTCATTATTTTCCCTTAAAATTACACAATTTTTTGTAATGCACAATTACAGCACATTAAAAAATAAACAATTGTAAATTACAAAAGCGATAAAATTCAGGAAAAAAGTACTTTTAATTAACGCATCCAAACTCAACTAAAAAAAACAAGCACTTTATAGTTCAGACATGCGCAGTAAGTATTACCTGTTGCTGGTTCTAAAACTTGAACTATTTCTCCAGGCTGTAAAGTTGAAACACGACATCCGTTTCTAAAATTTAATACTGCTTTAATATTATCAGGAAATATATTTTGATTTGATTTTTTTTGTGAAGTTATTATTCTTCGTTTTATTATTAAATTCTGAGTCGGATTGAGAGCGAACCGTAAAAACCGTTGCAATTTAATCATAGCAAATTATAAAAAATTGTTGAAAATGAATCCCTGTAATTAAAATAATGTATTGATAAATTCTTGACACGAATAAAATAAAAACCAGGTAAAACTGACTTATAGTGGTCTCGACACATCGCCCTCTATTTTTAAAAAACTTAACTACATTTTTTTTCCTACTAACTGTATCCAACTGTAATCAGTGTATCTAATTCTAAATAAACTACTGTATATCTAAGTATAAATGCTAATAAAAAAAAATTAAAAAAAAAACTTACATTTTGATGTGTAGTTTTCACTTGTATATGTAGCGGTCTTTACTGTATTGTAGTGATGAGCTACAACCTGCCACACCATCCAGTTATTTAAGACACTACCAATTGGAGCCTCGTAACATATTTGCTTAACCAATGAATTGCCAAGCAAATTGTCATATTAACATTTTTTTTTCTTTCCAACATATACATTTGTATAAACATCTTTCTATTTCAAAAGAAGTAATAAAAGCCATTAAATTACTAGGGATAAACAGATAGGTATATTAACACTGGAATAAAACGTATTATATGTTAATAATTGGGGATGACTAAAAAAAAAAACTTACACATAAACTTAAAAAAAATAAATAAATAAAAACAATGACTGAATTAAAATCTAAACACATGGCAACCATTTGTGGAAATGAAATTTTAAATATTTATAAATTATTATTTTTATTTATAATCCCATTTATTTATATTATGTCTGTTAAACAATAGGGAATGTCAAGGTTAAAATGCTTAAAAAAACTTCACGCGACCTACAACGCAGTACAATATTAATTGTTATAATTGTCTTCTGCATTGGAAGATCGAACACTATTTTTTTCCTGCTTAAAAATAAATTCGAATACAAAATGGATGTGAATGTTCGAATTTAAATATATAAATATTTTTCAAAATATTGATCAAAAGCTGAAATTTTAAAGCAATCGTTTGAAGGGAAAGAAATAATTTGAAAGTAAGAAGATTTAAATTATTTGCTGATTAGACAAATTTTAGCTAAATTTATGCTTTGCAGTAATATTCAATAATTAATTGTTTTGATATATAATAATATCGTCATTGAAATCTTGAGAAGCAAATGAATCAATAAATATATATTATTTTTATATCATGATTGCTTGCTGAAAAGTTTGTACCATGGGGTAATAATATGTCATCAATAAAGCCATGAAAGTTTAAAGATTTTACCTGCCTATTTAGGAGAAACTTAAAAACCATCTTTGCTTTAAATAAAATGCCTAACCAAATCCAAGACAGGATAATTGGAGAACACTATTATTTCTTGACTCAGACAAGAAAATGCTATTCGTCCCGTCGTCGTGGGAATAGAACTTCATCTCCATTCCTAGGAATTTATTTAGCGAATGAACAGTTTCCAGCAGACTCATTGAACTTTAATTAACATAATGGGATAAGAATTGTGATTTTTGTTTTATTATTTTGTCTATTGTAAATTTTATGTATTATTTTCATTTCTACAAATGGAAGCTAATGTGTATAATTTTGGAGAAATTCTGTATAAGAGTAATAAGGGGTGAAATATTAGATTTAAATATATATATTTTATCATCTTTAATTGTATAAAGAATAAAAAAAATTAATAGTTTCGACCTTCCAATCTGACTGACTTTTGACTACATATAGGAAATTAGGAGGTAAGAAATTTTAATATTATCTTATAGTAAGCAAAACACAATGATAGATTTTTTTTATTATTTATTATTAATTAAGCTTACTTTTGTATTGCTTTTATAAATCAATGATTTATAACCATTGATTTATCTGGACAACAAAGATTTTTTGTTGTTGTTATGCTTGTATACATATTTTAAATTAGCCAGCTAAAATCAAAATCACATATACATATTATAATTTTACATATACGTTGTTGTAAATACTTAGTCAAGTACATGAACTTCTACCATGGGGTTTAGGGCAAGGATTTTATTTTTATTAATATCATAGATATCAATATGGTAGAAATTCATCCTTGACCAAATCAATTACATGTATCAGATTTATCCAAACTTCAAACACTTTTTAGCAAACTTTATTTGTACATACACCTATGTTTCGACTGACCTGCAGTCTTCTTCAGAGCTATGATATAATGAACAAAAAAACAACTATATAATAACACCATAAAAAAAATTTTTAAACAATAAAAAAACTAAAAACAACATAAAATATATATATTAAAAACCTGAAATAAATAATCAAACCCATATAAAACAATTAATATAAAATAAAATGTACTACATAAATAAAAAATAAATATAAATTATACATGTGTATTCTTAACTTTATACATATATACATTCAAGGACAACTATTAATCTAAATATTATTTATTTTATTATTATTAACAACCTACTAATTATCTGTATTCTTCATAAACTTAAACTTTATGATTAGTAATTAAAGTTCTTTTAATTTTAAATCATATTTATTATTTTCTTACTCATTCTTCTTTTAAAATTAATATTTTATATTTATTATTGCTGAATATTTAAAACCTATAAACTTTATAATCTTTACACTTACTAAGGTTATCTGATCTTCTAAATAAAATAATGAAAAATCGTTTTTTTTCAAAAAATTATCTTATACCCTAGCTCCCTCTATTACATATTATTTAAACTAAATATATATCCCCTACAACTCTTTATTTATATATATATATTTTTTTTACACTTTAACTTTTATTATCAGAATAACCTTAGTAAGTGTAAAGATTATAAAGTTTATAGGTTTTAAATATTCAGCAATAATAAATATAAAATATTAATTTTAAAAGAAGAATATTGGCTGATTGCAAATATTTCTTGATAAGAGACTAAATTACCTTATATGGTAAGGAATTCCAAAGGCTCAATTTAATTAGCTATGAACCTAAATTCCTTACCTTATATGGATATATAGAGAAGGTAATTAATTGTAGGAGTAATCACAAAGCTATAAAAAGAGTATGTAACAAGTACATTGACCATCCGAGCACATCTCCAGTTGGATTTTCCAGTTCAATTCTGATGTAGCAGAGATCTAATGTCAGTGCTTTGGTTAATGTGCAGTGCTCAGTGGAAATGTGTTCATGTGCAATAGTTGAATAGGCCCACAGAGATTGGGAGACCATAGCCTGAGGAAATTGTCCAGATAGCAGCTGAACAAAGAGTTGAGTTTCTAGCAGTTTTCAAGTGGAGTTACAGGTGGACTATTGCAGAGACGGAAGCTGTAAGAAGTTTAAAGTGTCACAGTGCTATACTATGATATGTTCATGGGCCTCTAACCTGGACTGGGGCCAAAGGGTGTGAAAACCAAGGCCCATGAGAACTGTTTGTAGCAACCAGTCTGAAAGTAAATCATGGGAATTGAACCTCAGTGAACTGTTGAGATTTTGTTGTTACAGACTATTCGCTATTTGAATTATTCTTATATTGTTGAGTTTTGTTCATGTATAGTTGTTCACTGGTCACCCAGCATAATTGGGGACACAGAAAATTATTGGTGCAGTCACATTTTGAACCTGTGAGTAGTAAATATGTTGTATTACAACAAGCTTAGCCACAACCATAAGATTCTGTTAGTAAAATGCCAATAATGGAAGTGAATGGTTAAAATATTCACTGCAAATCTATGTGATGTAATAGTGTGAAAATTAGAAAATAAAACATTGCATATTCATCATCAGAAGCTAAATTTCACCATGCTTGCACAGTCACCATTGAACCTGTAAGTGGCGATGAAGTTGCAGCAGCATTTTGAATCAGACACGACTTAAAACAAAATACCAAGGAATAGCAACATGGGTTTTTCTGGGATGGGGGGAAGGTGTTGTATTTTTGTAAAAATATTATATAAGCTTGTGCACTCCAGAAAAACTAGAATTTATTAGAGAAATTTTTTTTAGATCATAAACTGATAACTGATAAAAATTTAATTAAAGAATTAATACATTGTACACCACTCTCAGTGCCATATGAGATGGCACTGAGAGTGGTGGGTCATGTGAAAGTCTGAATTCAAACCCTGCATATATTAAAGAATTAATGTAATGGTGATCGATAAAATTCCAAGAAATATTTGCTAATTGCAAATATTTCTTAATTACCTTATATGATGAGGAAATACAATTTAATTAGCTATGGACCTAAATGCCTTACCTTATATGGAGAAGGTAATTATTTATAGGACTAATCAAAAATCTATAAAAAGAGTACGTATCAAGTATGTTGACCCTTCAAGTGCATCTCTAGTTGATTTTCCAGTTCAATTTTTCAGTGTAGCAGAGATTAGTGTCAGTGCTTCAGTTAATGTGCAGTGCTCAGTAGAAATGTGTTCACAGGCAATAGCTAAATAGGCCCACAGAGATTGGGAGACTGTAGCCTGAGGAAACCATCTGGATAGCAGCTAAACAAAGAGTTGAGTTTCCAGCAGTTTTCAAGTGAAGTTACAGGTGGAATTTGCAGAGATGGAAGCTATACGGAGCTTAGGTCAGTCACAGTGCTATACTATGATGTGTTCATGTGCAGCTAAACTGTACTGGGGCCAAAGGGTGTGTGTAAACCAAGGCCCATGGTAACCATTTTTGTAGCAACCAGTCTGAAATTAAATCATGGGAATTGAACATCAGTGAACTGTTGAAATATTGTTGTTATAGACTATTCACTACTCAGATTATTCTTATATTGTTGAGTTTTGTTCATGTATATTTGTATTGTAAAATTTTTAAAAACAGGCTGTACTGTATATGCAACAAACTGGAGAATTGCAATATTTACAGTTATTTTAAGAGATAAAACAGAAACTGACAAGATGGATAAAACTATTCAGTTTGACATCAATAACCAAAATCATCAAAACGCTATTCCTCATTTAAATAAAAACGAAAAAGTTGTTAGGAATAAGTTAGCTGAAGAAAAGGAATTCGAATTGTAGTTTTTTTGAAAATAATAAACATCAGTGATATTTATTATCATAAGGCTAGTTTCCTCACAAATGAAGATCAAGTAATTGACAACATATCTGAAAACTAAAGCTTCTTAAAGGTAAAGAAACCAAAACATTTTTGTTCATCGGGGATAAATAAAACATTTGACATCAATGATCCTGACTCATGGCCTGAAATTATTCCTTGTTATGTTTGCATGTATATGTTAAAATACATGCACATATATAAAAATAGTTATAAACATTTGAGAGTTATACATATGGGTACATGTTAAAGTTCCATTTAGAAAAAATAAGCATATAAAGTTTAGTATAAAATAAGTAAAATTAAAACTTATCAAATGAGTGTGTAAAATAATTCATTTTTACAAAAAGATTAATTATAACCTGAGAAAACAACTTTAATTAAATTATTTAAAATCTCAAATGAAATAATTTAATGGAATTCCATCAAAATCTAACTAAAATTAATTAATTAATAACAATTAAAACATAGATTTTACTTATACCAATGCATCTACAGATAAAAGATATATTAAACTATGTCAACAGGATCTGAATAGTCAGCCAATTACAAAAGAAATTCTAATAATTAATTAAAAGTGAACATATAATCTAGAGGGGAAACCAAAGGACCCTTGTTCATGGAAACTATATGTATGCACATAAACTTGCAACACTATAGTGCTGGATGATGTGTGTTGCCTTAGATAGCCTCTACCACAGAGTGGCTTGCCTTAAGGCATGCCAAAGCACTTGAACCCAACCTTCATTATGATTTTTGTATACCTTCAGGTTATTATGAATTTAAGTTGTATATAATTTGATAATATGTATTTATAATATTAATATTCTTATAATTGCTTGTATTATTTATGTATTGAATCATAATTCCATGTTGCCACAGTTGTATCAGGTGAAAATTTATATAAGGATATGTCTAAGGATAAATCTGAGACATAGCAATTGGTTCAGTCTCCATTCAAACCTTTCAACAAGCTAGTAGGGGTAAACCGTCAGATTAATAAGTATCAAATCATTTGCTAGCAACTGTCAATTAGTGAGTTTATATCAGTGACACAAGTAATTGGTCTCTGTGTTCAATATGTAGAGAAATATATCTTCATAAATAAAATTGAAGAATAGAAAGTTAAAGGGATATCATTACTGTTTCATAGGAAGAGATTGCTAATAGACTCTATGAACCTGATATTCCTGAGGATATTCTTTCACTTTTAGCCCATGTGCCTCTAAGCACATTGCCAGGCTTCATTTCAGAAATCATCGTCAGGGCAAAAATTAAAAAAATAATGACATTGCTCTTCGTGATTTTGCAAAAAAATATTTAGATGGCTTATTTCTAGATAAGGCATTCCTTGAGCAATTTTTGTGGGATAAGCAATGACAGTTTAAGGCAAAAATTGTTAGCTGATAGTGAAATAAATTATAGTAATGCTATAAATTGTGGTATAGCTCATGAATTGGTTCTTGAGCAATCAAGAGAATTTGCAGAGGTACAAATCAAAAATAATGTAATAACATGGTTGTAAGACATAAAAACCTGAAGAAAGATATTTAGGAATTTAAAAGATATTAATAGTAATAATAAAACCATCATTGCTGGCCATAAAGCCAGTGATTGTTTTCACAGAAATAAATGTTGCAAACTCTGTAACAAAAAAGTGCATATCAAAATGATGTGTAATTAAAAATAAGTGAATTTGGTAAAGAAGAAACAGCCATGAAGATGTATTTAATGGAAAAAGAAATCAGCCAGTATAAAAAATACATCAATGACAATGTGATAAAATTATGATTTAGTTAAAATTGTGTGGCAAGCCCATATCTACAGAGGTCGATAGTGGAAGTGGGGTATCTTTGATTTCAGCAAATGAATGGATTTCTATAATTTCTAATTGTAAAAGCTACAAAAATTTGGGAACTAAAATTATGTTAGTCAAAAAGATTGAAATCAAGAGGGAAAGGAGGGAAATTTTTCCTAAATTGTCTAATGAGGGACAGGGGAAAATAAAAACTATTCCTGGTTTACTAGAATTATCTCTGGAGACAGTATTTGCAAACTAAGAAAGATCCCATTTTCTTAGAAAGAAAATGTTGAGAAGGAAATTAATGAATTAGTTAAAAATGGTGTATTAGAACCTACAAGAAAGCTGATTGGGTGGTGCCATTAGTAATCATTACTTTTATGCAACAAACTGGAGAATCACAATATTTACAGTTATTGAAAGATAAAGCATAAACTAATGAAATGAGGTTTGACATTAATAATCAAAATCATCAAAAGGTTAATCCTCATTTAAATGATAAGATATTTGAAGAAAAGGAAATTGAATTGCAATTTGTTTTCGTTTTTTAATATAGCAGACAGAAATATATAGTTCAGTGACAGTGCTCTTTCAAATGATGAACAAGTAGTAAGGTATCTGAAGAACTGCTGCTTCTTAAAAATAAACATACCAAACTATATCATTTTTGTTCAACAAAGATAAATGAAAATTTTTACATCAATGTTCCTGGCACATGACCTGAAATTATTATTTAAAAGTTTAAAATGACTATCATGCAAAATGATGTAATGCAAATAAAAAGCTATAACTTTCCAAAAGATGTAAATAATAGGAATTTCTATTATCCAAGGAAATTACAAATAGAGAACATAAAAAAGGAAGATGGTTACTTTACCCAAGACCAGACATGCAACATGGTGTTATGCATGTAAATTGTTTTCTTCAGGTATTACTTCTTTGTGTTTAAGTGACAAACAATCAGAATATCATTTACAAATAATGTACAAATTATTAGAGGTTGGAAAAATCTAAAATTGGAAACTATTAACAAAGAATATGAAAAAATCATTAGAAGTGAAACACGTTTAAAAAATGTATGCTAATGAATAGTTGCCACAATTTTGTATTTATCAGAACACAATTTGGCTTTCAGAGGGAATAGTGACAGTATAAATCATGCAATAGAAATTTCTTAGGTTTGATCGAATTAATTGCAAAATTTGATCTAATTAGGAACAACATTTGTAATGTTGCTAAGGTATAACATCATCTTCCTGTTTATCTCGTAAGATTCGAGATGAACTTATTTCTGCTATGGCTAAAAAAGTGAGAAGCAAAACAATATTAGTGAAGAAAGGTAAATATTTTACAATTTTATTAGACTGTACTCCAGATATAAGCCATCAATGTCAATTATCTGCTGCTTTAAAATTTATGAATATGAAAAACATGCTCCTATTCATGAACAATTTATATTTTGAAACAGTAAAAGATTCTATGTGGAAAAGAGCTATCTGCCAAAGTAAAGTATATTGGAAACAGGATTGGATTTATGAAATTGTTGAGGACATGGGTATGATAATGGGCCTAACAAGTCACTCTATCTGCTTCCTGTCACTGGACAGTACTTGTCACATTGCAGATACATGGTAACTGAAAGCTGTTTTGGAAAACTAATCTTAGATTGTCAGCATTTGGAAGCAAAAAGTAACATTTGGCTGTTTCTATCATTTCTTAAAGATAACCAGAATCATTATTGAAATGGAAACAATAAGAATGCATTTATAAAAACTAGAGGATGCCAGTCACCCTCTGAATCATGTAATCTTCCTGCTGCTGATGATCATTGCCTGTATGAAGAGAAAAAAGTAGAAATGTTATAATAAAACCTATCTACAATTTATTTATAACGAGATGCCGTCTATCTTCTTGACATTACAATCAAGGAAAGAAGAATTAAGGACTATTATTTAATAATACAGATTGTATGTATGTATAAAACTAAAACTTTATAAACATAATTTATTTCAGAAGTAACATGTTGCTATGGTGTGAATAAACCTGCAATCAAATTACATTGAAGAATAAGGAAAAGTTTATTTTTATTAATAAAAACTGGCTATAGCAGGCCTGCTAGTGTATATATTGTTTACTAGCAAATATATATCAATCCTTACATGTTTATGTTAATTAAGTATAGAATATATATTTTGTGTATTTATTTTATATTTAATCTTAATTTAACTTTGTGTATAATATGTGGTAAAATATATTTACGTATTTAGCTAAAAAAAAATTGTATTTTAATTATTACTAAAATTTATCTTGTGTGTGTGTATGATTTAGTCTTATTCCAAGCAAGCATTTTTAAGGTTTATAAGTGTCCCTTAAGAATTATGTTTTACATTGAAAAAGTAGTAGGTTGTAAAGAAGTAACCAACAAAGAATGGGTGTAGATAAAGTACTCTTTAGTTGGAGAACATTCTTATTTGAAAGTGATGCTTAGAAGTGAATTGATTCATTGCTTATAAAGTTGCTACCTGATTGAAGAAATATAATAGTAAAGTCATCAATGTGGTGTAATCATTTATCAGTTGTCTGTGATTAGGATAATTGAAATAGGCACATGAAATTGTGTATTAAAAAATATTGTCTAAGATTATTAGTATATAAAAATTCATAATTAATATAAACATTTGATTATTCATAAAATGCTATTATAGATATCGTTATTCATTTATATATTAATCAAAATTACCCCAAATTCACAATTAAACCAGACTAGCCAAAGAAAATAAACTCTAAAACATAACCAATGGTTTCACTGCAACAAGAAGACTTTTCAAGTGTAAAGGACTAAAAGATAACAAATTTATACTAAATATATATTTAATATAAATGTATTATCTTTTAAATCTTTTATACTTAAGAAGTCTGCTTGTAGCATGAAATCATATATTTAGTATAAATTTGTTCTTTTAGTTCTTTACACTTGAGAAGTCTGCATGTAGCAGTGAAACCATTGATTGTGTTTTAGAGTTTCTTTTGAGGGGGGGGTAGTCTAGTTTAGTTGTGAATTTTGTGGTAATTTTGATTGCTTTATTGACTAGTTTATCTTTGTGTTTTTAATGTTTACATTTATACATTAAGATATAATAGTGGGGGTTTAGAAAAAGGATTAAAGAACCAATCTATCTGGATTGACGTAGCGGATATCATAGTTCTGATTATATGATGATTGAATTGGATTGTCACATGAAATACTAACAAAAAAATAAAAAATAAATAAAATATGTACCTTTAATCAAATGGGCAATTAATGCGTAATTGTTTTATGCATAAATGATCTTTCCCTTGCTGTATGTATATATATAACAGCTACTTGTAAATGAGTATGACTATTCCAACTCCAGGAAAGAAAAGTAAGAGAAAAAAACTGCTCTAGAAATGAGTTTTGCAATATTTACATAAACCAATTTCTTCAGCAGAAAACTTTTCTTTCTGAAATACCTCAAATCGTAACTCTATATTCTATTCTCTGCTATTTCTTTTCTATGAAAACAATCAATATTGTACTTCTTTAGAATGTTTCTAAAATAATTATTATGACATAGACAATGTTTATTACTTAAGTTTGCAATAAGACATTCTTCTAGGAAATCTTACATTGTTTTTCATTTTATATGTCTAATCCAACAAAGATGTCATTTTACAATCATTGTCTCTATTGTAACACATCCAGAAAGTTAACATATTTTTATTGGTTTTATGAACTTGCCATTGTATTTTTAGAATTTTGTAGAGTAGCCATAAATGAAACTTTTCTAATGCCTTTGAATTGTATTAATAAGGTGTCCAAGTCTCACTTCTATACAATAAATTAGATAAACTAATAGCTCCATATTCAGTTAACTTAGTAGCAGCATATTGGGTGTATAGCATCTGAACATCTAAGTTCACCTTTCTATTTATAAAATTTCCAACATATTTAAAAGTCTCTAGTTCATAATCATCCAAGCTAAATATTGCTGACGGGTTTTTTTTCTCCATCATTAGAAGATAAAAAGCTTGAAATCTTTAAACATTAATTAATAAATTAATTTTTATATGTTGCATTCAAAAGAAATTCTGTAGATTTTCTTTTGACCTCACAAAAAATAGCATATTTCTTAACATACTATAAATCCAAAATCCAAAAAAATGAAGCTCTTGTTTTTGCTTTTAATCAATTCAAATTAAAAATTGCTACAATCAAACTTGTATTGCATTTTCATCCCTGTTCCAAAAACAACTGTCATAAAAATTGAAAAAAAAGTTGGAGCATGTTATTGAGTAACTACTATACATCTATAACAATAAATAACCTATTCAACAAAATCTGTGTTATATTGGATAATAATGATATCCCATGATAATTACTATAATGTTAACTATACTCTTTATTTTTAAAAATTGGAACAATGGAAATATCCTTATGATCAAGCAACACAATGTCATGACTTCATATATTTCTAAAAAATTTCACTAAGAAATGAAATCATCTTTGATTGTTGTCAAGAAACAGTCAATTATTAATATTTGCTCCATATGCTGATGGCCTTCAATTGACCAGCCAAAAACAGTTTTTCAGCTATGGTTGTCTTCGGCAATATGTTCCCTCAACAAGAAGCAAGAAAGGGAATGACTTGTTATTCGCCTATTAATAGCCTTTTCGTAATAATATAATGTAGCCCTCTCCAATTACAATTTTAATCAATTTAATCTTGGTTTTATTAAATCACTAATAAATTATTTTATACAATACAACTAAATTGAAATAGAATCTAAAAAAAAAAAAATCCAATCAAGAATTATAGTTATACATAGAGGCAAACCCTCCATACAGTAGTGCCACTCAGTGCAAGCTAGAGTAATCAATGGATGCAAGAAGATTTGTGCATAAAATATTGCCTACTCATCCAATATCCTCCAACTAGTTTCTAGCTTGTGGCTTAACATCAGGGAGAAGCATTGGATCTGACAGCACTGCACCTAGATCTTAGGATCTTATGCAACCCTCCAGCAGCCACCTTTTACCTTATTAGGTAACTATAAAGCTTTGAGGGCAAATGAAAACACAAAAATGTTTTCAATTCAAACTCATTAGCTTGTATAGTTTTTTTTTCAAGTGTCATAGCATCAGCCGGGATGAACCCGCAACCCAGGCAACTGCTTGTAAGGCAGTCACACTGACCTCTTGACCATCTTAACTCAGAACAGCATCCATACTTTTTAGTGTCTTTATTTCTTTAATAACCACAGTCACCATAATCCTGAGTCGCACTACTGTATGGAGAGTTTAGCCTCTGTGTAAACAGCTTGTGCAAGCATAGAAAATGGTGATCATGTGATGTTTAATGGTTTAATTATAGATATAATTAAATTAAAAAATTGTATGTTTTTCTGATTATCTAAAATGTTTATAAACAAAAGGAAATAAGATAAGATACGTTTTCTTTCCTTATCTTCAACTAATGTAAATTAATTAATGGATTTTTTTAATTATACTAGAAACAACATTTTGTATTACTTTTTTTCTTACTTAGTAAATTATAAAACAATTGTATTTTTATTACATAGAAATATGTACATTTAACTACATCATTTTATGATTATATTTATATTAATAAATACAATTAAATTTCATAACTGAAATTATGCACAATTAAAATTTGCAGTAACAACATATATAATAAATCATTTTTACAATTAATCATTGTCACTATTGCTTTATTTTTAATTAGTTATAGTATGGTCTTTGCAATATCGAACATTAAATTCATATTGATCTCAGTTCAATATTATTACAATATGAATAAATAGAAGGAGTTGAATTTAGGATTTTTAGTCTATATTCATCCTTCGCTTTATCTCAAACAACAGATATAGATGACCACCCACCTGTGAAAAAGATAAATAATCCCCAATATACATATTTTGTACAGAACTAGCACTTATCAGTTGGGGGATCATTTATCTTTTTCATATGTGTGTGGTCATATAGACTGAAAATCGTAAATTGAAATCCCTCTCTTTACTATAGTAAACATTCAGTCTACTAAATGAATAGGTTATTATAAACAAACATCTTATAGCATAATATTTTGTGCATTTGCCTATCCTTTTCTTAAACTAGGATTTTGGTACTTAGGTATTAGACCTGCAACATGTATTAGATCTGCAACCGCTTTTTACATTCATATTAATCCACTGACAACTTTCTAATCTTTTGATCTGATCAAAATAACTGGTACACTTGGATCTACAAACTTAAAATGATAAATTTATCAAAAGGAACCATGTGTACATGGTATATTCACAAGTTTTATAAAATTATTGGCAGCCTGAATATGCATGTGAAAATATGCTGCAAGTCTAATACTAAAACAATTACAAAAATACTCTAAAATGTTAGCCAAAAATCCTAAAATATACACATATAATACTTACTGTGTAATAAATAAACATGTGATTGTGCATTTTTAACAATACTAAAAATATGACTTTGACACAAAAAATATAAAATACGATACAGAATATTAATTCCTAACAATACTAAAAATATGAATATCACCAAAATATTCAATCTTAAAAAGTACATTTTTAACAACAGTAAAAATATTGATTTGCCATACAAAAATATGTAAAATATGACAAGTCAATTATGCAATTCCTGAATGTTACTTTAAATATGGACAAAGCAATCACTAAATTACAAAAATCTAAAATATCAAAAAACTGTAAAATATACACTTATGGTATTTATTGTTTAATATATATATATAAGGAATTATTGCAATGAAACATTCAATTTTCCGGTTCTACTTTATTTTAAGTGGACAAATTTTTATCCCAAAATGGAGACTAAAAATAAAAATTTTATTTTTTTCCAAAATATACACTTACTTAACATGTAATTGTATTTGTGGTTCATTCAAAAATGATCATAATTGGCACTTTATAATTCAGCACCTTTATAGGCCTTCCAACAATCAGAATAAATCAGCTCTGTCACATTGGTTCTGCCATCAGGCCCCGGAATTATTTATACCTTAGTGAGACAAAACTTCATCTGCAGTCTGACTCTCATATAATCAACATGATCCATAGCTTCGGATTCTTCCGCTACTCCTATGCTGCCTTGGGGGGGGGCTATCATCATCAATAATAATTCACCAATCACCTTATTTAAAATTTTATTTATTGATTTAAATTGCCTGAAAGCAATTATTCAATATCAAGGATGATATTTCAAATTAGTTAATGTCCATTTAGCCAAGTCATCTAAAACCATATTCAGGGTGATTAATTCAGTCTTCAGAACAATCCCTTTCCAAACATTAATCTTCGGTGACCAACTATTCATATGAATCATTTCAAACAAAATAATTCTGCCCATAAATCAACCTCTATCCAGTGGAAGAGGGTTCTTTGTAGATGAAGCCTTATTATTTTATATGAGGCAATACAGAACCCTTATTGACATTATTTTTTCCTCCCTTTCCTTATCCTCAATGATTGAGATGATCTATGGACCTCAGACCATTATGTGCTGGAAGTTACATTAAACCCTATGGGAGCCTCTCAACCCGTAATTAAGTTGCCAAGAACCATCCAAATGCAGACACAAGCCAATATAACCATCAAGTTGATTTCAGAAGCATACATCTCCTTCCATAGGAAAAAAATTGCTTACTCTCCCAGCTGAAGAGCCATGGCAGACCTTTACCAAAACCCTAAATAATCTAATTGAGAATTGCAGTTAAGTCTAAGGGTCCTGTTCACCTTTTTGGTGAATTGGACTCCATTGCATATAAACTTAAAAACTAGCCTCATGGAGCTCAGAACTTCCCTAGAATAATTGCTTTAAAAGTAAAATACAAATCTAAGCAAAAAGCCATCACCAAGTACCTCTTGATCAAAAAGGACCACCAGTATTTTCACCATCAATATTGCTGGACCATGGGTTATCTCTGATGGATCTTAGATTCCAGCAGAAAGCCCAAGGCCCTGAGGTCCATTGAGGTCCAAGGCAGCAGATACTTTGGCTCTTCCATGTTGGCCAGGATTCAGGAGATTTACTCAAATAAGTTCCAGAACTCTCATCCTGGGAGATTCTGACCATCATAGGATTTCTGAAGCCAGAATCCTTATGAGGATTAAGTCCTTTCCTGATGGATTCATCCTCGCTTTCATGGAATTCCCAAATTCCTATTACTCTACCTACATGCCTTTACTATCCCAACAGTCGTGAAAATGTTTGATTTTCTGGCCAATGACGGTCAAGAAATTGCCGGGCTCTGCCCGATCATGATGGTTCTTCTTATCAAAAGACTCAAGGGCCCATTATATCTGGAGAAGCTTCATCCAATCTCAATGGTTCCATTGCTGATTAAGATGATAGAAGGCCTCATCAAAAAGGACATCCAACATAACATCATTGGAAAGTTATGATCTTAGTTTTTCTGCCGATTCTTCCTTCTGTTGGATCATGTGTGCAAGAAAAGAATGTCTTGGTCAGTTGCAGTTCAACTCAGCATTGCCAAAGCCTTTGATTGTGTCAGGATTGATATGCTCATTAGTGTGAACTTCAAGTGTCTCTGGCATGCCTCCAGATTATTGAGAACCTTCTGCATAATCATGAAGTGGTTTTTCACACTGGATGGAAGTCTCTCTAGGGTTTCAACCCTGTGTCTCTATCCCCTGGGTTTCATCCCTGTGTCACTATCCCCCAGGGCATGCCACTAAATACACTCCTCTTCACAGTCTATGTAAACCTGTTGCTGCTTTGGATTGAGACTGCTCTCTCAGGAATAGCCATTCTTTTGCTAGGAGAGTGCATACACCACAACTCCTATATAGATGATGTTGGTTGTGTTTCTCTCAACTCAGCATGAGTTTACTAGGCTCAAGGAACTCTTGGACCAGTTCACTTGCAAATTCGGTCTGAGAGTTAATGGAAGGAAATTGGCCACATGGTCCATCTTGATGGGGAAGCAAATCTCAGGTAGATTTACAGCTCCCCCTCAGAAGTTCCTTGGGTTCTATCTTGCATCCCCCCATCTGTTATAAGAAAAGCTTTAGAGAATTCTCTGCTAAACAAAATTGAAAGCACAATCAACTTGCTTTTCAAGATAACTTTTCATTGTTGGGAAAGGTTGCACTTCTAAAGGTGGGTGTTCTACCAAAAATCATTTATTATTTGGCCAGCTTTTTTCCTACAAACATCATCAGGAAGATTGAAACCTTGTTCAGAAAGTTGTTCTGGTGGGGGGGTAAGAGCTCCTGCCATCAGCCTCAACCTGCTCCAAAAGCCCAGATCCTTTAATGGATTAGGGCTTCATTCAATCAAGATGTTCCTTATACAGCATACATATGATAACATCTTAGTTTTTTTTAAAAGACTATATTAAATTATAAACATGGAAAGCCCTCTTTCCCTAGAGAAGCGTTGAGCCCACAGATATGCCCCATCCTAGAAGAAGGAATTATTGGATTTAACTACAATTTACAATGGTGCCCAGTTCAATGTTTCGGGAAAAGATAACCTACTGAGAGTCATTCCAGTTGTCCAATGTTGGAAAGTCCAAGCCCAAAAATTTACTTCCAGTTGGAATATCTCACCTTATGAGGTTGAACAAATTCCTGAAGATGGAACCCAAAGTTTGTGGACTGTCTTTTGAAGGTCAACCTCAGAGCCTTACCAACTGCTATGTTCCTTTGCTATCAGAGGAAATACAAAATTCCTACCATCTACCTCATGTGAGAAGCATGATGAGTCCATGGCCCACATTCTTGGTCAATGTGAGGTGTGGATTCATTTTTGTAACTTAGCTCAACTAAAAATAAGACCAAATCTAGCCCAAGCCCATCTCATTTCTGCCTTCAAAAAGCGTATATTTGGTTCTATCTGATTAACCACACATTAACTTTGTCATCTGGACTATCAGATGCCAAATCCTTTTTGAAAGAGATTTAGACTGTTCCATAAATGTTTTATTTCTCAAGCTGCTTCATAAGTTTAAGGATAAAGACAAAAGAACCTGTATGCCACTGGCTAGCAGATCAAACTTGGACCTTAGTGAGGTTTTAGAAATTTCTTTGCCTCCCAAAATTCACAAATTCCTCATGATATGGAGTTGATCTGGACTTAGTCTTGCCAGTCTATTAAGGCCTCGACTTTCCTTTTGTACAATGGATGGTTTTATTACTAATTAGCTTGTTGTCCCTCATAGTGCCATATGTATATTATGTCTAAATTCTATGTAATTTGAAATTTTTTATTTAACCACACCTCTTACTCAGTCTAACAATTTATATGTCAATTCATTAGAGTTCTATATTGTTAGCTTTTTATACTATATATATATATATATTGTAACCTAGTGTTATTGACACTTGGTTTATTTAGCATCGTTTCCATAGGAAAACAATGCTATTTTTTTCTAGAAAATAAAAAAATAAATTAGTAATAATATTAAGTGATTAATAAAGTATGCTATTGATTCACTTGAACGTATTTTAAGCAAATAACTAAAAAATTTAGTAATTTGATGTCATTTTGAAGAGAGCATGAATAATTTAATTGAAAAATATTAACAATAAGAGCAATTTAATATAGTATAAAAGCATATATTATAAACAGTAATTGATTTTAGATGGGTAGAGGGGGAGGATAAACGAGTATCTTATCATAACACAATAGCTTCTGGTAATTTTTAAATTATTTAGATAATAATGTATACAGAAATATACACCAATAATAAACATTGTTAATTAAATGTATTTATTATTTTTCATTATTTGTCAAATTACCCTGTAATCCATTTAAACCATACAGAAAAATATATGACTGTAATAAGTTTTTTTTTTTCCTTTCTTTTGTTTATGTATAATTAAATGATTTTTTCTCTGTAAGAGGTCGCTAAAACAAGACTGCCAAAAAAAAAAAAATTGAGGAAAGTTTAGTCTGACATTAGTTTTACAAGAAGGAAGCAGTACTGAAATTCGGTAACAAATTTTTTATATTTTTTATTGCTGAAATAAATATAAGTCCAATAAATGTTTGATAATATCATGTGGGGCTAATCCTATTTGATAAGATATTCTGTTTTTCTATGACCGTCTACCTATTTTAAAGCTTTTTATACTCAAAAATATACCATCGTATGCTAAAGTTCAAAATGACCGTATTGACTACAGCAATCACGGAAAATATCATTATGTTGAAAATAAGTAATATAAATAATTTCCAGGAAATAAACAATTCTTTGTTAACTTTACCTTATTTAATAATATTTTCATGGTATAAAAGAAAATTTATAATCTAAAAGACATATTATAAAAGCCAAGGAAAGTTAACTATCAAATTTCGCACTCTTTCTAACAGACATTGTCTGCACTTGAAAATAATGTAAGCTCCCCACGTGAAAATATATTTTATTCACTGAAAATTATCTAAAAATAATATTAATGATCAAGGATATTTACTTATGCACCTGTATAATTTTTAAAAAGAAAATATAAATTTTCTTAAGGCAAATATTGGAAAATTGGTATGTGTGCATTTTACGGATAATCCCTTATTAAAGACAAATTACAATTCCTAGAGTAGGAATAAAAAAAAAAACTGCCAACATAAGTGACTTAATTATAACTCTAATATAATATGTTATATTGTACCTCAACTAGAGTCATTAAAACTTTATATCTACGTAAGTCAGCTGCAGTCCTTATAATAATAATATTTTGGAAAAGTCGCACATTAGTTTTATTCTTAAGCCAGCTAGCTATATAAAAATGATACGTATCGCCAATATTAAAAAGAAAAGAATTGTATATGTGATCGTCAATCGTCAAATATTCGTCATTTTAAAATATGTATTGTTTTTCTTGGATCCCAAAATTATATAAGTTAATTCAAGGAAGAGTTAACACCCAACGCTGCTATGTTTTCTTTGCTTAATCTATTAAATGCACCAGAATGGAGGCAACTTTTATAGAAATGAAATAATAAAATGTGTTTCTTATTTTAAATTTTTGCTTCGTGAACTACAAACGGATCAAGTTCTTCATCTAGATAAAGTGCCCAACGGAAAAACATTTTTCTAGTGAAATAATAAACACTTGTTAAGTAATGATTTTTTTTTTAATTTGTAAAATTATGTGTATTTTTTTTTTATCAACAGGTTAAAGGTTGTATAGTCAAGTAGTATTTAAATGACCTTGTAATCATAAAGGTATGTTTTCCTTTAATTATTCTAGGTTAAATTTATATTTGACATGGAAATATTTTTTTATAAAATGTGTTTACTTATGATATGCAATTATGGGTATAAATTTATATGTTAAATGCGTAAAAGTAGAAAAATTCAGATACTTAATAGGTAAAATATCTAGTTAAAATTATCAGAAGTAATTAAAGAGAAGTGCTATACAGAATATTACTTATTTAAAGTTTGCAACAAATTTATACTATGTTAATTGCGGAATTTATTCCCAGTTATTTTTTTTTATTAACGCATTCACTTAATTTAGTTGAAGACACTAGATTACCAATTACTTGTTGAATTTTTCTTTGGCAAAGGTGAAAATTATTATGTTGTATTCTGTGTTATCCATTGAGGTCAGACGTTGATCTAAGTATACCCCGGAATATAAATTTTGTGTAATTAGTGTATTTGCTTGTCTTGCCCCGATATAGACTCAGCATATGCTTAAGATTCGCATTAGTAACAATTGTAATGTATCTATTTTGAGGGATGGAAAATAATCTCCCCAAAAGCTTTATTTTCCATGAGGGGAATAAATAAATCTAGAATTCGGGTATGGTTATAACCCAAATGATCGCTTCCCAGAGTTAGGACGATCAGTAATTTATATCGTAGTTAGTGTATTTCATTCGTTAAAATCCCAGGAGAGGATTATATTTGGTGTGCGTTCCTAGTATGCCCAGGTAAGAGGCAAGGACCCACCAAACTATTTTAATGTAGTAGTTAACTCTACATATCTGCGATATTATTCCATATTCCTCATGAGAAAATAGAGATAATTCCACCATGGAAGGTGTAGAATATTTGTGTTTTATTTAGAAAGTTATGGCAAGATAACGGGTATACTGGAGGTTAATTCCTTACGATCCATTTAGTAAAAATAGCGTGCTAGTATATATGATCAATGTCTGGACTGTGCGACGGAATAGTGCTGGTAATCCACACGTAAGTCAATGGAGAGAATAAGTTTAAAATTGCGTGATTAAAAAAAAAAAATTTTATTTGCCAATGGAGGGTTCAAATACTAGGTTTAATTCGGGTTAATTATTAAATAGCACTCACAATATAACTTATACTGAGGGAAAACAGTGTGTATAACAACTTCAGTTGTTATTAAGGTAAACATTAAAAATAATAAGTGTAACTTCTGATAAATAACCCACAAATTATAATAAGTTATCTAAATAAAAACTATCATTTAATTAAAGATATGATTATAAAAATTGTTTGTACGCGTTACCTAGAATCAGATTTTTTTTTTTTTATTTTAAAACAAATAGTTAATTAATAAAGTTAAGCAGCCATTCATATAAGATACACTAAACAGATTAGTTAATGTATCGATAATAATATTTATTTTGTTATATTCAATTTGCATAAATGTAAAAAGAAGATGAAGAAGTAGTTCGAATCCAAGTCTAAAAGCATAGACAAATTACTATTAGTTATATTTTGTTTTATCCATATGGGATCGAATAAATTGTATATGTTTGTTTATTATGTTAATCCTAAAGGATAGTTTTGTTAAACTGTAAGAATAAATTAGAATATTGTTAAAATTTAATAATAAATTATAGTCTTGTTACAAGTTGTTTTGAGTCATTTTTCTTATGTGCTAAATAAAAGTGTATCTGCATAATACTTGCAATACTTTCTTGAGTCCAAAATTATTTATGAAATCTTAAATTCAATACACCAGATAGACAATTGTAAGCAGATCAGAATATTTCATTATATTTAATTTAATAAGAATTATTTATGGAATTAAAACTTCAGACCAGAACATTTTATTTTCTGTGTGTGTAAAATCACTTTATTCCCAAACTAGTAGGTTTTGATTGCACATTGTTCCATACACATTTAAGTGAAGTGTCTAAGTAATAAAACTTAGCTAAATTATTGTGTTGTCATGGATGATGGAAGGACACAAAAGCACCCTTGTCTTTTCATCATTCCGACTGAGATTCTGGATTGAAAAAGGGCTGTATTATTCAAAATTATGTGTTGTTATTGATTATGGTTATCATCTCGTTAAATATTATATAATAGATATGTAGATGAAGACACCTGGAATTTAAATAAGTTAAATGTTTCCTATAGCCGACCAGAATGTCAGTCATATGTGACAACACAATATTGCCGAGCATTTTATTAAATATAACAGAGAACCCTGAGATTAGTGTCATTATTATAAGTGCTTTTAAATTAAGAATAGATTAATTATGATCAATATTACAAGCGTGGCATGGCTAAAGAGATTGAAACTTCTGATTGTATAATAATAAAATATTGAGATCATATTGGCAAATTGCTGAATTTTTTATTTAGTCAGTAATATTAACAATGACATAAAATCATCATCTTCATTGTCGAACAGTGCAAGTACTTACAGCTCAGAGAATGTATTTTGGATAGAGAAAGAATGTTAGTTTATTCTAAATTGTTTTATTAAATTTATTTTATTAATGATAATTATTTTTAATTCTATCTCTGTCTGAACTGCATATCTCTGTAGCTGAATTAGTATAACTAACCTAACGAAGAGCTATATATAATATGAGGGAAAGAGAGGGTTTGCAACCCGAAGCATCAGAAGGAAGTGTCCGAATTCCCTTGATGGAATGCGCCCGTTTATTTTTAATGGAAGTCTTCTTATTTTTGATAGGTTAGATATATATATATATTATGTTATCCAATTCTGTAAATGTTACTTGTCACTGACAGTTTTATCTGGCATTGTTACTCCAGATTTTCCTCTTGCTTTTAAAACTATTTGATATTTGTAATGTATTGATTTTATAACCCATTTATAATGTAACCCACTTATATTTGTTTTCCTGTTTACTTCATATTTGCTCAAATGATTTACCTATGACCCAGCATTGTTTTATCAGACTTTACATAATGTAATCAGATTCTTGGCTAGTTCAATAGTCACATTGCAATTAGTGTAAACCTTTTCATTCCTTTGATTGTATTTATAATCCTTACCCATTTATTGTTTGTAATTTCTGACCTGTCATATGTGATTAGCCCAATGAGACCTAGAACATGGATTAATCTTCTGTATTTTCTTAGAGTGTAAATAAACATTATTATTTTATTATTTTTTTTTTTTTGGGGGGGGGGGTTGTTGTCAGAACAGAATGAAATCTGAATAATAACTGAGAGTGTAAAATTTATCACAAAAAAATATATTTGGCAGGGTGCAGGGTACAAACTTCACGCAGATAGTTATTCCAATCAATTACGGTTTTATCTGCTTAGCCGGCTCTAGTTTTCCCCATTCTATAAAACTTAATTTGTGAGCCCATTACCCAAAACTAATTTAATTGGTAAGAGAATATCTAGCTCTTTTTAGCTAAGCAAAGCCCAAACATAGAAATTGCTAAAATGCTTATCATCTAATTTTTGACATCCCTATGAGAAATATATCTATCTGCTCCTTCATTGTTTGTTTAAAACAGAGATATTAAAGAAATATTTGTAATGAAATGGGTGTTTAAAGCCTATTTTATCCCCCCCCCTAGGATTGTATACAGCTTGTCTAAAAATGATTAACATTAATAAGGATGTATGGTAAGGTGATTCTATATCTATAAAATGTTGGAAAAAAATTTTTATGGATTAAAATGAAAAACCAAGGAAATAAAAATAGACGGTATTATTTACATCACTTAGATTTTGAGGATATGATTATTTAACAAATATTGCTCTGAATTTCAAAGAATGTGTCATGAATTATTAGTCATAAATAAAAAAGTAAATATAAATGCTAAAAAGCCTTAAAAAATATTCAAACAATTTTTCTAAAAAAAAAAAAAATAAAGATTGACAATCAATAATTAGAATTAAACAACTACAAATTATTTGATCAGATTAATGCAAATCGGGGAAAATAATGAGTGTTTTAAATAGAAATAATGGTACTGTGGTATTAGAGCTGCGACATGAAGAATTATAATCGTTTAATCAAAAACATATTTTTTAAAATCTACATTAAAAAAAAACAATTTAATAAAAAAAAAATACGAAAAACATTAATGTGAAGAATAGTTAAAATGCATATTTAAATTAAATTGAGGGTGTGTTTGCCCATGCATATTCTGCATAATCTATTTTAATACATTGTACAGGGCTTACAACTGCATTTATATATGTAATATATGCGGGATTTGAACTCAGACTTTCACACGACCTACAACTCTCAGTGCCATCTTATATTGCTGACTCACCTGATCACACACATGTTGAAAAGATAAATAATCACCAATATATGTATTTCATGCTAAACCAGCACTCATCAGTTGGTTCAGATTACCAATCTCCACACATATATACAATTAATACTCAGCTTTATATTAAGATAGCCAATCTTCATACTTTAATGAGTGCTGGTTTAGCACGAAATACTTATACTGGTGATTTTTTATCTTTTCAACATGTGTGTGCTCAGGTGAGTCATCAATATAAGATGGCACTGAGAGTTGTAGGTCGTGTGAAAGGTTGAGTTCGAATTCTGCATATATAAATGCAGGTGTAAGCCTATACAGTGTATTATTAAAATAGATTATGCAGAATATGCATGTGCAAACCAACACTCAGTTTGATTTAAACATGCATTTTAACTATTCTTCACATTAATGCTTTTTGTATTTTTTTTGTTAAATTGTTGTTTTTTTTAAATGTAGATTTTAAAATATGTTTTTGATTTAATAACCTAATTAATTTAATGATTAAACGATTATAATTCTTCATGTCGCAGCTCTAATAACATAGTACCGAAAATAACTTAATATTAAAATGAAATATGACTTTATGTTTTAAAAGGAAGCTTTTTAATTGTTGTATTTTATCAAATCTTACTTACAGATCTCGGACTTTAACACTTAACAAACGAGCAATACAGTATTTTCAGGCCACTCTAGAAATATGATATGTTTATTAAAAATAACGAAGATAATAAACTGATTGAAAACATTATTAGAAAACGTAATGATTATCAGTAGAAATCTTAAGCTGGATTACAGGAGATTATAAAAGATCGAGAAAGATTAATGAAATTAAGAAGTGAAAAGAGAGGCTACAGATCACTGAAACTGGATAAACTTGGAGAGATTTTCATTATATAACGTATTTACAATAACAATTAAAAATGATATTGTTTCTATAAAGAGAAATTGACAGTTACATCTATAAAGAGAAATTGACAGTTACATAGTTCAAGCGTGACTAATTATTTTTATCTACTTACATTTGTTCCGATATCTAGTTCTTAAACCAGAAATTCAACTTTATTTTTTAAAAAAAGACGATATGAAAAATACCTGCAACGAGAAAAAAATTAACAAAGCTAGTTAATTTTAAAATAAGAACTAAACACAGCAGGCATATAAAATGTTTATATAATTTTGAATTGATCATAATTTATTTCCTACACATTAAAAAATAGATAGTATAGTATATGTAGTTGTGGGAAATGTTATTGAAATGTGTTTAACATATATATATATATATGTATGTGTGTGCATCGCTACACTTTTTAGATTGTATTAAAATTTATTAATTAATGTCTTGGTTTTGAAGCTTAACTCTAACTCATTAATTCGAATGTCACATAACTTTCCAGACATCAAACCGTTGACTATTTATCATTTTAAATAACATATAATCGTTTTTATTTATAAGATTATTACTAAACATATTTTGTCTCGATAAAAATTCCAAAGTAGTTGAGAAATTAGAAACAGCATTTATTTTATAAATTCGTCATTGTATAATGATAATATTATGATGTAATATATATTTTAATATCTGCAGGTGCAAATTAGTTTGGTTAACTTGTTTAAGGATGTTTTATATTAATTAAGATCACGAATATAAACTATTGCGCAGGTTTTTCCCAAGAGAGAGAGAGAAGGAAACATACATTAGGAAATTCCTTCTCTTTTTTCTTATAAAAGAAATAAAATTTGTGGATAAAATTGGTAATTTCGGAATAAAATTCGTTTTGGAAAATGAAGATATATATATTAACAGCAGCTCTATTTATTTTATCTTCTTATGCAGGTAAGTAAAATTATTTTAAGTATGATATGTGAGGATGCCAAAGGATTTTTATCACGTTTGTTATGATATGCAAAGATATGATATCTTTGTTGTATTCGTTGTGAGAAATAAACAGCGATTTTACTAGAGACAATTTACTCCAGAAGTTTTCGATTTATTTTATTGAAAGTAAAAATAATTATAATGGAAAATAATTATAATTAAAAACAAGTTGTGGGATTATTTTTATCAGAGATAAAAATATCTAATTAAAGTAAGAACAACAAAACGGATTTGGAAAACACGCGATTAAGTTTTTGGAATGTAGCAGATAAGACTTAACAAAAGAACTCAGAGAGATATATAAACTGCTAGAGGAAAACATCGCGCACTTGTTACAGTCTTGTTAACAGAAGTGGATACGTAAAGCTATTAAGAGCTATTTGCGGCACAACGGTTTTAAGAGTTGTTCAGCCGAGTTTCGATCGGATTGTAAGTGTTTTTCTACCCCTCTGGAAAAGCTTAGGGGCGAAGACATTACAAGATTGGCGCAGTCTAAGTTTCGAACCTAGTAAAACTTGAAGGAATAAGCCAGACGAGAAAATCAATCGTTACATTCGGAAACAAGTAAAATGTCGTTAGGACAAAGCAGTATTCCTGAATTTAGCATTGAAAATGCCGAGGAATGGCCTCTCTATATAATTCAATTGGAAAATTTTTTCAAGTTAAATGGGATAAAAAATAATGAAAAAAAAGTGGCCGCACTTTTATGTTTAGGAGGACGCAAACTCATAGAAATTATTAATAAATTATGGGACGGACCGATAACTGATGGAGTACATTTTGAAGATATAGTTAAAAAATTAACGGACTATTTTAGCCCAAAGCCATCTAGACACGTAGCTAGATTAACTCTGAGAAAAAGAAAGCAAGCCAGGGAGGAAAAAATTAAAGACTATGATATAGCATTAAAACAGCTGTCAAAAAACTGTGATTATGGCGAATTTTTAGAACAAGCTTTGCTGGATCAATTATTGTGGGGAATGTATGACGAAAGATTGCGACAGACATTGTTAACGGAAAGTGACTTATCATACGAAGTCGCTATTAAAAAAGGAATAGCATATGAAGCAGTAATTGAGCAAGCCATAGCTTTTAGAAACAACTCAGAAGAGACCAGAAAGATGGCAGTTTACAAAACAGATCGAAGTCAGCAGCCGAAGAATGAAAATCTTAACAGAGGGAAAATGTTAACAGTGAAATGTTTCTGCTGTGGTAAAACTGGCCATGTATCTAAAAATTGTAAATGGAGAAAAGAAAACTGTTATAACTGCGGATTTAAAGGACATTTAGCAGCTGTATGCAAAAAACCACGACAAACAAAATGTAATCCAGGCACAGATGATACAACGTATACCATTGGCTATGTATCAACTAAGGGACAAAGCATGGCCGTGAGAGATAGGACTTTTTCGCAAAGACAAAGACAGATCACTAAACTACAAGAATTGGAGTCACGTAACCAAAAATTAGCTGCCATGCTTGAGAGAAAGACGCAATCGGAGCTACAACTCAACTTGCAATTTAAAGAACTATCAAAAGAAGTGCACAAATTAAAACTGGACGTTTATGAATTAAATAAATTAAAAGAAGAACTGGAACAACAAAATTCAGAATTTAGTAAAAAATTACAAAGCAAATTTTCAGAATGTCAGAGTTTTGAAAGATCGAACGAAGATTTAAAAAGCGAACTCGCAATGTCACAATTATCCGAACAGGTAGAGAGTTGGCAGCAGTATGAAATGGAACTACAGGAAAAGATGGCCGAAAGTGAAAATGAAATTGACACGTTCGAAGATTTTTTAGAACGGAAATCTTTAGACAGTGAGCGGTCAGAGACAAAAACCGCAGAACAGGAAAAAACCCAGAGTCTCTCCAAGCGAGAGAAAAAAGCACTCAAGGCGGCGAGAAAAAAGAAGAGTTCACACAATTTTCAAGGTTATATCGATTAATTGGAAAAATCGAGTTTTCTCCAAGCTGAAAAAGGAAACCACGCATATTGGATGATTATGTGTAACGTAAATAAACTCTAACTTCTGGAGTGAGGGGAGGAAGTGTTGTATTCGGTGTGAGAAATAAACAGCGAGTTTACTAGAGACAATTTACTCCAGAAGTTTTCGATTTATTTTATTGAAAGTAAAAATAATTATAATGGAAAATAATTATAATTAAAAACAAGTTGTGGGATTATTTTTATCAGAGATAAAAATATCTAATTAAAGTAAGAACAATAAAACGGATTTGGAAAACACGCGATTAAGTTTTCGGAATGTAGCAGATAAGACTTAACAAAAGAACTCAGAGGGATATATAAACTGCTAGAGAAAAACATCACGCACTTGTTACAGTCTTGTTAACAGAAGTGGATACGTAAAACTATTAAGAGCTATTTGCAGCACAACGGTTTTAAGAGTTGTTCAGCCGAGTTTCGATCGGATTGTAAGTGTTTTTCTACCCCTCTGGAAAAGCTTAGGGGCGAAGACATTACAATCTTATCCTTAGAATTTGATCAATCTTTATTAATATTTTATAATACATTTCCTTGCTCCTGATTGCTGTTCCCATTCGAAGCTTTTATCTCTCTTTTTTTTTTTTAGAAAAAAAATCCTACATTTTAAGGTAACAATTCCTTAAACTTAATAGACAGCCTTCAATCATCTCGTCCATCCAGCAATTCAACTGTCCATTTCATTAAAAAACCATTGACGAATGTTCAAACCCCTTGGTGGATTTTATATTTATAGTCATATCTACATAGACATTATAACAATATAACCCCTCATATTACTGAACCATTACTGTCCATTTAAGTAATTGCTATCTTAATATAAACAAAGCATTGATTGTATATATGTGAGAGAGATTATAATCTGGCTCAACCGATAAGTGCTGTTTCTGCATGAAATATGTATATTGGGGATCATTTATCTTTTTCGCGTGTGTGTTATCATGTGTATTTGTTGTTTGAAATGTAATGGAGGATGAATATAGACTGAAAATCCTAAGTTCAAATCTCTCTATTTAAAATCACGATAATTTCGATTCCAATTTTTTGTTGTTATTGTTTGCTAATTTTTTATGTTTTTGCCTTTTATCCGTTTTTTTTTTGTTTGTTTGTTTTTTGCCTTCTGGAATTACAATTGTCATAGTATGTTTTTTACAAGTGCCCTCTATCATAATATTAATATTACAACTGCAGTGCTATGGAGTTTTAAATTGTAACAACAATATTATCTGATTACAATCGCATAATACTAGCTTGATCTAATTTTATTAGTTTTCTAAAGAATGTAAGAAATTACACAAACTCTTAAAAAAATAATAATCGAATGTTTTATTGCTGAGAAATTTATATAAAGTTTGAACAGCAGAAGTGATGGAGTAGAATCACAACCCAACGACTTTGAACTTCGAAGTCTATCACTCCACTTTTGAACAGAACCACATAACATTACTTACTTTACATGCAAATATAGTTATCTTGCAGACTTAAAATACTTTTTTTTATTCTTATTGATTCAGTTGCTTGTTAAGAGTTGTTAAACATGTGTATCTCTCACATGATTGTCACTCACTCATTTACTAATAAAAGTTGTATCATAGTACAATCATATTTTTTTTATTTATTAAGAATGAGTGCTTTTATGCACCCTCTATTAATTGATTATTTAATTAAGATATAATACATTATATAATAACAAATTATGAATTATAACATTACAAAGCTCACAAGACCAAGTTTAAAAAAATCTTCTTTGTCAGCTTTATTAAGCCCCAATATTATAAATCACAAACCAGAACTAACTCAAATTTTGTATATATTAAGCTCATTTCACTTGCTTTATTTCAAATGTGTAAAATGAAACAGACAAATATTAAATGATTCTTTTAATAGTAACAAGAAAACGTAATTACATTATGCATACAGAAATTATAATCAATTTTATTTTTTTACAGTCCTTATAATTAATGTATCTATACGATTAAACTTGGATGGAGTGCTTTTGGTAGAAATAACTTGATATTAATAGGAAATGTCCTTAAACATTTGAAAAGGAAGATTTTTAATAAATGTGTTTTACTACTTCTTACTTATAGATCTGTGACTTGGACACTTAACAGAAAAACAATATAGATACTTCAGATCACTCAAGAAAGTATGGAGAAATATATGTTAAGAGTAACAAAAAGAAATCAAAAATAAAATATGTAGGTAAGAGAACAAGTAGGTGTTATTGACACCATTGAAAGAATTAAAAACTGGGCTGAATATATTGCTAGAAATAATAACAATTAGATGGAAAAGTTGAAATCTAAATTGTTCTATTAGATTATAAAAGACTTAGAAGAAGACAATGTGTGAGGAGATGAATATATGTGAAATGAATGGATAATATGAGGAAGTGAACTGAATAATGTGGAAAAAAATGGATAGATATCAGAAAATGAGATTAAATTTAGAGGGATCTTTGTCTTGCAACTAATCAGTAATGGCTGAAAATGATGATATAATCTAATGTGCATTCTACTAAACTGTAATAGATACAGTACTTCAATTAATTTTAATCTAATAATGTTTTAATGAATTATCCAATTAAATCAATAATATTCACTTATAACCTTTAACATTACTATAATTAATTAATTAAACAGCTTTTTCAAAGTAATTACATCATTGTTTTTCTGAAGGTTTGTGATGATGGTGTTCTAGCTGTATTTTTATATTGGACTATTTCCATCATCTAATATGTGTGTTGAATGTCTTTAGAAAAGTTTAATTTTAATTAAATATTCCAAATGCATTCAACTGTTAGTAATATCACAGCAAACAGGTTAGTATATGCACTAACTGTTAGTAATATTACAGCAAACAGATTAGTATATACACAACGTTTCGAGAGGTATTTTTCTCCCCTCTTCTTCAGGTGTTGCTGGCCTGACCAGTGACAGTACTAGCATGGGATTCGAACCTGGGCCCTTAGAATCTTGATAATTGAGTTTTAAGGTAACGCTCTAACCAACTGAGCCTTTGGCAGGATGGCTGTTGGTTAGAGTGTTACTTTAAAATTCAATTATCAAGATTCTAAGGGCCCAGGTTCGAATCCCATGCTAGTACTGTCACTGGTCAGGCCAGCAACACCTGAAGAAGAGGGGAGAAAAATACCTCTTGAAATGTTGTGTATATACTAATCTGTTTGCTGTGATATTACTAACAGTTAGTGCATATACTAACCTGTTTGCTGTGATATTACTAACATTTGTTTGCTGTGATATTACTAACAGTTGGTTCATATACTAACCTGTTTGCTGTGATATTACTAACAGTTGAATGCATTTGGAATATTTAATTAAAATTAAACTTTTCTAAAGACATTCAATACACATATTAGATGATGGAAATAGTCCAATATAAAAATACAGCTAATTACATCATGATCTCAACATAAATTTGTCAACGTGTAATGAGTTTTCTGTTAGTCTACTTAGATACAATATTCAAAGCTCTTTTCATATAAATACTGCTGTGTTTGGTCTGGATCACAGACCCAACTTACAGAAAAATAATACAAACACCCGAGTTACAATTAATATAATCTTTATTATATTTACAAATATATATAATACATGAGAATATATACAGTACTGAATGTTATAGATTAAACTAAACTCTGGGCTCTGCATTTGTGGTTCTACTGCTTCCAGCTACACCTGATAGCTTGCCTTACAGATAGGGAGAGTGACTTCTGGCTGTACAAGATAGCTTGCCTCAAGCCAACAGTAGTCTTAGCAGTGTCCAGTACCTGTGGTATTTTCCTAGCTGTGTAGACAAATAGTGTATTGCTATCAAGGGAATGCTTACTGCTGTTCAAGTTAGCAGAGCTTCCCTGGGAGAATGCATGTTGTCTTTGTAAGTTATACAGACATTCTCCCCGATTCTCACAAAAGGCTGACTATTTATAGACAGATCCCTTACCTTATTGAAAACATTCAGATTCAGTGATCATCACTGCTTATTGGCCTGTATTAATCATTAGCTATGTGTTTAGCTGTACATTAGCCTATTAGCCAGCAGCAAATAATGCCTAATCCGATCAGATAAGAGGAAATCTGGAATAGTCCACTTCTAAGGGAAGGGAGGGCTATAACATCCCTCTCCCTGCCTAAAAATTAGCCATAGAGAACAGCCATGCAGGTGTGTTGGAGGACGCCACTCCACTTTGGTGCTTCTTCTGGTTTGTTGTCATCTGCAGTTTGTTGGGCCTCCTTGATTGCACTGCCTGTTCCTGGAGATTCATTCATTGTGGTTGCATTGATGGCTATGATGTTGACATCCATATGCTGTTTCAACTAGGCTGTGGAGTTTTTTTGTTGACTTACGACTGCTGAAATCTATTTAGCCAACTATATTAGCCATTTTTTATTTTTCTCTAGTATAATGTGAGAAAAATATTTATTTCATATTTATTGCGAATAACCACTCAATATTGTTATTTTTGTCAGACTTTTTTAGAATGACCACTTTTGATTGGTTTATAAACCGCCGATAGCGTTTGTGATCACTTTACTTTTTATTCTTCCAGAAATAAGTGATTTTAACAATCATTGTTTAGTAAATACAACGAATGTCTATACTTGCATATTTGCACATTTTACTTTTCATTTTCCCAGAAATAAGTGATTTTTAATAATCGCTGTTTAGTAAATATGTTTTTGTGTATTTGACTTGCGCACTCGTGTATTTATGCTCCCATTTATTTATTTTTTCCAGCCATGGGGGGGTGGGATCTTTTGTCAGATTGCAGCCAAATCTGTTGATTTGGAAGCATTTTTTTCCAGCCAAGGGAAAAATTATTGTCTGACTGTGCCAAAATATCTGTAGATATGGGCAGTATTTACACTCCCATTTTTTTCCAGCCAAGGGAAAAAAATTTTTTTGTCTGACTGCGTCAAAATATCTGTTAATTTGGACAATGTTTATGCTCCCTCTTTTTTTCCAGCTGTGGGGGGGGGGAATCTTTTGTTTGACTGTGCTAATAATCTGTTGATTTGGGCAGTAGTTATGCTCCTTTTTTTTTACAGCCGTGGAGGAAGTTCCCATTTTTTCCCAGCTGTGGGGAATTTCTTTGTCTGACTGCACCAAAACTGTGGATTTGGGCAGTATTTACACACCCATTTTTTTTACAGCCATGGCAAAATTCTTTGTCTGACTGTGCCAAAACTTATGTGTTTGGTCTGGATCACAGACCCAACTTACTAATACAAGCCTCCGAATTACAATTAATATAATCTTTATTATATTTACAAATATATATAATACATGAGAATATATATAGTACTGAGAGTTATAGATTAAACTAAACCCTGGGCTCTGCATTTGGGTTCCTACCACTTCCAGCTACACCTGATAGCTTGCCTCATGGGTGGGAAGAGTGTGACTCTTCTGGCTGTACAAGACAGCTTGCCTCGAGCCAACAGTAATCTTAGCAGCATCCAGTCCCTGTGGAACTTGCCTAGCTGCATAGACAAATAGCATATTGCTACCATGGAAATGCTTACTGCTGTTCAGATTAACAGAGCTTCCCTGGAAAAATGTGTGCTGTCTTTGTATGTTAGACATGTTTTCCCCCAATTTTCACAAAAGGCTGACTCTTTATAGCCAGATCCCTGACCTTATTGAAAACATTCGGATTCAGTGATCATCACTGCTTATTGGCCTCTATAAATCATTGGCTATGTGTTTAGCTATACATTAGCCTATTGGCCAGCAGCAAATAATGCTTAATCTGATCAGATAAGAGAGAATCTGGAATAGTCCACTTCTGAGAGAAAGGAGGACTATAACAAATACCAAATTTAAGATCAAAATATCAAAGATTGTTAATGGATATTATCAGTGATTTCATTGATTATGTTTGAGTAAATTAATTTATATAATAATGATGTCACATATAGAAATTATACAATCTTTCAATTGTCAATATTTGGTAAAAAAATATCTTCTTGACATATACACCTGGGTCTCGTTTTATGCGATAGATAGGTTCCTCAGAAAACACACGCAAATGAAATCGCACAAAAATAGGCGTAACTTACATTGAAAAAGGGGGGATGTGGTCTGTGATTTTTCAAAATTCGCATAAAAGCAAAGCACCAATGTAAAATTACTTTAAAATTCGCACAAAAAAAAAAAAATAAGGAAATAAAATATGACTAATAAAAAATTTCAAATTTGAAAAAAATTGATACAAGACAAACTTTTTTAAACTATAATATTTAATTTTATTCAAAATAATATATTTTTATGCATAATTTACAGTACAGTAATTTACATTTTTTAATACACATTTTAATTATTATTGCTATTTGCTGAAAAACACGTTCGTTTGCAAACAACTAGCGCCAACTTCACACTCATGTTGTGTCAATGGTTTTCTGGTGACAACGTAATTAGTAATTAATTTTTGAGACGATGATTTTATTAATTGTTTATGAGACTAACAACTAAAAATTAAATTCTTATTTTTGTCTTTAATTTTCAATTCCGTTTAAAAATCAAATTTCACATCACATTAATTTCAAGTCGCTGTAAGTAATTTTTAAATTGTTAATTACAATTAAAAATCAGATTTTAATTTTTAATTGTCAAATTTAATTGTGCCCACTGCTATTACTCACCTTTTAAAACTAAACTTGTGGACACTAAATGATTAATAATTGATTACATTCTTTTTTAAAAAGCAAAAACAGAATGTGATTTAAAATGCAAAATTAACACGCACAATGTTTGAACAAATTTACATTATAATCTTGTAAAATTTAATGTGTGTATACATAAAATGTGGAAATTATGATTTTAATTTCATTATTGCGTAAAATCTTACTATTATAAAGCACTGAAAATATTGAAATTACTAAGATGAAAGTCGAATTCCAATACTTTCAATATAATGTAAGTGCGCGAAATTTATTATTTAAAGTAATAGCGCATTATCGGAGTTCGACTTCCGGTGAAACCTGAATCGTGTAACTTCAAAATCATGTTAAATAAGTCCACATAAAAAGAGACCCTGGTGTATTTCAGTCATAACTGATGTCACATTCAGTCACCCCACAAAATATAGTAATGCAAATGTTACTTAAATACCATCATAATGTTCAATATGATTATAAAGTTTGAACATGATTTTAGTGATAATTGATGTACTCAGTTATCGAAAACAAAACTTCTACAATGATAATTTCTTCTTAACTCTTTCTTCTAGGTATAAATTTAAATCAGTACATGATTTTGTACAAACAAAAATGATAAAATGGCCTACAAATGTATTATTGCACAGCAAAGGACTCTCTAACAGCTTTCAAGCTTTCGTATTGGCAGATGCTGAGGTTTTAAGTGGATGTATATCCTGTTTAACTCCCTCAGTAAGAATAACAGCTAGTCCATTTATTGACCCATATTATAATTAACTGAATTAATAGGCTCGATATGTGAAAGAAAAATACTAAGTCTAATTAGAACCTAAAAAAATTCAAGATTTACTCAGTTTATGCTCGAACTCATGAGATTCATGTATTTTGAATATACTGCTTATAACAAAATATTTGTTTTTATGCAAACTATAGCAATATTAATTTTTTTATTTTGTCTCATCAGTTTGGATTGAATCTATTAAAAATGAAAATCTAGATATTATCACAGCCCTTGATTTTTTTAATTTATACATTATATGATAAATAAGAGTAGCTTGACTCAATATATTACTCTTTATCATAATCTTGAGCAATCAGTGATTAACATATGATTACTCAAGCTTGCTACAGATGGTACGAGATTATAGAACTGTCTGGTTTTATTTTCCAGATAATTAAATAAAATAAAGGAAATGCTAATCTCCTCAGGATGCTCTTATTTGGAAAATATTTTTTTTCTGACTTTTATTGATACTTATTGAACAATAATTGAACATTTTTGTTTAACTTATATGTACTTGAAAAAAAAAGAGGAGTTTAAATCTAAGCTTCTATATAAATACAAAAACAGCTTATTAGATAGTATTATTATAACTTTATACGTTATTTGTATATTTTTTTTATATTTATAAGTTAATTTTATGTTTCACTATTTAATTTTAGCTAGTGTGTGTGATCTCTATTGTCCCTGTGGTATTGATCCTAATCAAAGATGTGGTTGTCTGTCACCTGTCTGCAAATGTGGTTTTTCCAATGAAGATTCATGTAAATGCCGTCCATGTGTTCAGTGCAATATATTCTGTCCCTGTGGTTTCGCTGATGAGAACAGTTGCAAATGTAAACCATGTTTAGAACCTACTGACTGGTAAAATCTTTTCATATGATTTTTTTTATTTTATATAATTTTAAACTTATATGTTTCTTGTCGAAAGGCAGTTTTATTACTTCAAATAATCATTTAGAACTGCCGTCATGAATAAACATTTAATATATTCAACGATAATTTTCTAATATAAATACTATAACAATTATTTTATAATTATAAAATAATTGTTATAGTATTTATTATTGGGAGTTTGTTGTAAAGCAATAATTTTAATGAGTTGTAAAATTAATATATACTTAACCATAAATTATAAATATACACTCATCCCAATGCATTCCTTTTTTTAAAAATGAAAAAATGTATTCTCACAACAATTAATATTTCAGTCAAATAATAGATTAAATAAATCCAAAGCATTACTATTTCTAAGTATTAACATATTTAAATGGTTATTGCCTGGTTACATCTTAGCTGAAAATTTTTAGATAAATAACAAAAATGTCTGCTAATAAATAATTTATTCCTTGTGAGAGAATCATATTTTCTTGACAAAAATATTTAGGAATTTGAAATTTGTCTAGTTTTCACACATATAAATTATTTATATCTGATTTACAGTTCTTGTGTAATTTAGAATGTCATGCTAAAAGCAGTTCACTTTTATGTTGAGATGAGTTTTTAAAAAAATTATATCTAGATTGCATAATTTCAGCCTATGTTTGTAAATGGTTGTTGAATGCTTACATCTTAAATATTTCTAAATAATTGTAAGGAAATGCCCATATAATTTAAGTATTTACAACTTAAAAGCATGCAAATCTATTAATTACACACAAACACAGTAAATATAGATATATCTGTATGTACAATAGAAAATTTTCATAGACTTTGTAGATGGATTTCCAAATATCTTATTTGTTAACTTGTGGAAGTATTTGAAAACATTATTTTAAACTTTCATACATAGAAAGTATTATTGTCTGAACACCTTCCTTTATTTAAAAATCTGGAAATAGATAGAAACAGAATTTCCTTTTGGCTCAAGTAATTCAAATTCTGTTGCTATATAAATCCAGATTTAATTATATACTTGTTTAGTTATATCTTGGCTGAACTCTGGTTAAAAAAAAATCATATTAAACTTTTAACAACTTCATATGTGTGTAATGTGAGTGTAGGTTAGTGGTTTGTATTTGTATAAATAAAATAAAAAAATTAGCTAAAATTCAGAAATCTTATTATATATGAATTATTAACTTAAAATAGCCTAGTTTAGATGTATTTCAAGTGATGGTTTACATCCACTGGGAAAATTGATTTCACGTTTGTCATTTTGTTTATTTTAATGCTGTAAGAAAAGTTTAAGTTTGCTGAAATATTTGCCTATATACATTTGTATAAAAAAGATAAATAATCTCCAATATTAGCATTTTTAGCTGAGCCAGCACTCATCAGTTGGTCATCTCCTACATGTATATATAATCAGTTCTCAGTTTATATTAAGATAGCAAATCTTTAAACTTTAATGGTCAGACTTCAATCTTCTCCAATCTCCAACTCTTCAGCTATCCATATCATTGAAAATCTGATAATGGCATGTTCAAAGGCCTTGTTTTTCCTTGTCTGACCATTCCTCTTCTGTGTATTTAAATGGGCTTAAGATCCTGCATGTGAGGGGGTCAGAATAACTTATGGTCAATATGGGTATGACAACAAAATTGGCAAACAAGATCTCTGAACATGCCATCATCAGATCAATGATATAGATGACTGAAAAGATGGAGAAGATTAAAGCCTGACCATTAAAGTTTGAAAATTTGCTATCTTAATATGAATTGATCACTGATTATGATTATGTATGGGAGATGATGATCTGGATCAACTGGTTCAGCATGAAATGCATATATTGGAGATCAATTGTCTTTTTTGCATGTCATGGTCATGTGTAACAATTATATAAGATGGAGTAAATGACAGAAGGGAATTTGAAAGTCTGGGTTCAAATCTCCTATAATTACATCTAGCTTAAAAATATATACAATATACTTGTGTTTAAGGGTTATAGACTAAGGCAAGTTATCAACATAAATATTGATTAAAACCCATTATATCATAAATCAGATATGAGGATTGCTAACTGCTAATAATAAAATTAATTACTCCTTAATGGAAACATACTAATAAATCCATTCACACTTTAAAATTTAATCAGTTTTAAATTTGGTATTTAGATAATAAAAGTCATTGTAATATAGGGCATTTGAACACAGACTTTCAACCTCCCTTCAGCTATTCACTCCATCTCATACAACAGTCACACCTGACCACACACATGTGAAAAAATATAAAATGATCTCCAATAAATGTATTTCATGTTGAACCAGCACTCATCAGTTGGTCCAGATCATTATCTCCCATATATATATATATATATAATGAGTGCTTGATTTATATTAAGATAACAAATCTTCACACTTTTTTGGACAGGCTTCAATTTACTCCAGCCTTCAACTTTTGGACCAATTGATGAGTTCTAGTTCAGCATGGAATACATATATTGGAGAGCATTTATCTTTTTCACATATGTGTGGTCATATGTATCAGTTGTATTTGATGGATCTTGAAAGTCTGTGTTCAAATCCCCTATATTACATCTAGATTCCAGGTATGCAAAATATACTTGTATTTAAATATTAATAGTTATTGTATGTTATATCAGAATAGTACCAGTGAGCTCATTGCCATCTGAAAAGCATTATAGTATATTTCTATCCTAAAAAAGATGTGATTAGCTGCTTATTTTAGCATGGAATAAAAATTAATGAGTGTGTGTTACCAGAGAATTGATTGACTAATTTGTTTAAACTTTTAATAAGCAATAATTAACTTGCATTCATTACCAGTTTAGCCATATGCTCATTTTATTTAGTAACATAATTTAATATTTAAATCTATCTAACTATATCACCTAGTCTGCAAATAGTTGAAGAAATCTTAGCAGCAAGTAAAAGTGGGTTTTATTTCTTCATCTGTACCCCATATTCTAAGTAGTTGGGTGTATAAATTTAAAATTAAGTTGATATTTTTTAATATGAATCGAGTGTGGTATTATGCATGTTTGAATATAAAATCAATATATTTTACAGAGTGACATATTTTCAAATTAAAGTTATTGTCATCAATAAACTGTTCGATTTTTAAAATTGTAAATAAGTCATGATTAGATCTGTCATTTAATGAGTAAGATTTATATGATTGTTTAAATTAATGTTTATTGTTTGTTTAAACTCAAATGCTTTGTGTTTATACAATAAATGTAGAATTCATGATGTAAAACATACAAATTATCATTTCTGATTATGCATAAAAAATTGTAGCAACTATTTGTTTATGCCACTACTGAAAAAATATGTTAAAATTAAAATAGATCTATTTAGGGAGAAATATTTGCATATTTGCAAATCAATTTATTTATGTTGTAAGGATTAATATGTTTGAGGATACTGCATTAGTAAATTATACATATTTATTTATATATTTTCAGAATACTGAAGACCAATACTTTTTACAGGAATCAGACTTCTTAAATCCAGAAGCAGTGGCAAAGACCAAGTTACAATTAATCGCTTTTTCTTCATTTGATTAATAAATCAATATTTTCTTACATCTATAAATTGTATTTTTGTTGTTGCTGCTGTTGCAATTAGTATATCATCATATTTTGTAACTTATATGCATTTACATTATGTTTACCTTATCTTCAAAATTCATTTTAGTTTATATTTAAATAGTTTCCAAGTGACCATTCCATATATAAATATCAAATAAAAACATAAGTGCTATCCTATCCACATCTCCAATCTAGGCTTGTGTTAATTTTATATAGAGCCAGTAGATGTCGCTATGTATGCAATATAGATTTTTTTTTCTGTAGTTAACCAAAACATACTGAAAAGGGCAAAAATTAAAAATTGCCGAAAAATGCTTTTATATGTTGTGATTATATTACAGCTATTGTCATATATTATTTTGTTGTTATATAAAGATATTTTATTCTATATTATATCTAAGATTTATTTTTGATCTAGTTTTTGTATTATAGATTTTTTAAGTGAGAAAATATCTGGATCTTTTTTTCTAATGCACTGGCTTCTAGTAATTATTGATAATAGATGGCAGTAATAGTATAGAAAAAATACGTTTGCTCCTATAAAACATTAATGATTCCAGTGCATGGAGGTTATATAATGATATTTGTTGATTTTAAATAACAATCTTATGCTTTATTCTATTAATTCATTTTCCAGTTATTACACACACCCATATATATAATTATTGAAATTAAAGAAAATTTTGGGAAATATCATATAAGAAGTTTCTGCATTAAGAAATTCCTATGAGCAGTCACAGAATCCTATTTTAAGTCTTTTAAAAGATCCTCATCCACAAACACACAAATCCTCTCTGCAGAATTATATTGTCAGAATTTGAATTAAATCCCATTAACCCTTATCAACACTAAAGCTTCCCAAAGAAATATTGTGATTCAAATAATATTGAGACTGTGTGTGAATTAAAATCTTTTCATTAGATATTTTATCAAGTAATTATCTAATCACAGTTGGCAAATTCCTACCTGATAAAATAGAAATAAAAAGACTTCAGTCCACATATAATCTCAATATTACTTGAGACACAGCAGTTAATCAGAACATTATAGCCTTAATAAGCGTGAATGAGTTTTCATTCAAATATTGGCAGTTTGCTGTAGAAAGAGTCTTTGTGTCTGTAGATAGGAACCTTTTAAAAAAAAATTAACACGATTTTTTTTGCCTACAGATCATTAAAATTTCTCAACCCTGAAATCTGAAACAATCCCCCATAGACTAATACTAGCAAAAATTGTAATAAAATGCCTAGAAAAGATTTTAAATATAGGAATATCCCTTTGACAATGAAGATCACATATATTTAAGTGACAACAGCTTTCCCAACTCACCTTTTTCAGAGTATTCCAACTGACTCAATCTAAAATTAAAGACAAAAAGAAATAAATCCCATTCATTTTCCTTTTTAATTAATATAGCCCATTATTATGGATTTTATATAGGTTTTCCATGAGAACATGCACCACACAAGGTATACGAATGACAGCGATCCAGGTTTATTCTGAAAGCCTGTCCAAATAGGTGTGACTGAAGGTTGTCTTACTAATAAAAATGGGCAATATCTTGCACCACTCAAACCCTCTACATTTTGTGATTAATAATTATATTCAAACATTAAAGGGCTAGTGCAAGTGTCCATTGTTTGCTTACAGCCATCGAACATCCTTTTTACATATACCAGGTTCTGACATAAGGTTTTGTGTTTGTTTACAGTTGGAACACTTAGCTGAACTTTACCTCCTGCCCCCATTTGATTTTCGAGATGAAGCAATTAATATTTTTTAGAACTTAAAACTGTACAAACATTGAACATAATAAAATAAGTTAAAATTATACATAATTTTAATTAATAAAAAGTTAGTAAAATAACACTATACCCCTCCCTTTTCAATTCATCCAAAATAACCTGAAAAACAATCCCTTTTAAAAAACTCACACTCTATTGTTGAAACTTTTATGTACAACTAACTCAGATAATGAAGTTTAGAATTCTATTATGCTAATTAGAATAAAAGTTCTTTAAGTAAAAGTTTACATTTACCCTGATTGATTGGGTGTTTTACTTTCATTATTTGGGTAATATCCTTATATGATTTCATTCTTGAAACTGTTGGTGTGAATCCTTTCTTTTGTCTCTTAATTTTTTGACATCCTCAGCTAGATAATTAAATCCATCCTTCCCATAGTTATCATTTACTTGAGTAGCTCCAGGTGTGGCTGTGAAATGTATTTCCCCAAACGGAAAGCTTTCAATTTTCTTGGTGCTGATTAATATTATTCTTTCTTAGTAAAAGTTCTGGAGATTTTATGTATTTTTTCCAATATATATTTTTATAATCTATCTTTTCACAATATATCTAACAAAAGCAAGTTCCATAATTTATGTTTTTTCAACAAACAGGATTCACACCTACCAGTTAAATTTGCCATATCTCTAAAAAGTGAAGTCAAAACAATGTTTTTTTTTATTATTATTTCTCTCAAATTGTAACAGTCATGCATTTTATCTTCAAGTTCTGAAAACATAAACATCCTGTTTTGTGACAGAAAAAAGAATGCAAGCTCCATCCACACAAAGTGCCATCTCTCAAAGTCTTGAGTGTGAAATACTTTTTAATTAAAATCTGCATGATCTAGATTATCTATCAGCTATATTCACTCAATCTCACTGTGTGATTTTTTTTGATCTCTCAAATAAAAAAATATCTCTTTTTTTTTTTTTTGTGGACTTAGAAGTGATGGGAAAAAATGACAGAGATGTTAAAAACCATCATTTTGTAAGTATTTCCAGACCACTTTGAAAAATGAAAAACACATTTAGTCAGTGTCTTGCATCAAATGGATAATTGTTTAAAAGAGATTAATTTTATAATACTTAAAGATACTTTTTATTACAAAATTCTGATTATTTTGGGATACACTATGTGTGTGTGTATATATATATTGAACCAGATAGTATCCGTTTTAAAGGTTGTTTCCAAAAGAAGAACTAAGTTTTGGTTTTATTAAATTTAAAGCTATAAAGCTATTTTTAAAAAAAAATTGTTTATAAGAGTAAGTATATTGCAACACATACTTATTTAAAATAGGTCATTTAAATTTTTTTTATAGATTTGATTTTAAAATAGTTTTCTTTCACTACTTCCTGCCTTTTTTATTTTAATCATTTCTAAGTTAATTCCAAAAGCGAAGATTTAATTTTGTGTTGTTTTTGTTTAAAATAATTTCTGGTTAGAATTCCTAATTAGTTTGAGTGGGAGATTGAGATTTACCCTGTCTTAAGGCATAGAATTCAATAAGAAAAGTTTATGCGGCAAATTTGCATGGGTATAAATAACCCCGCAAATTTTGGGACAATAGTTTTTAGATTATGCTACTTCAAAGTGAGATTCAATATTCATTTTCACAGTTTGATTATGCTGCTGAGATTCATACCATATTAGTAGCAGTTCAGGCATTTAATTTTTTTTAAAAATTTGCAGTTGTTAAAAGATGTTGGTTTCTTCACAAGAAGTCAAAATATACTACTGTACATTTTGTAAACTACAACATGTCTTGCTAGCTTAACCAAATAATGAACCCATGCCTGCCAGCTGTTCTTCAATCATGCTGTAAAAGTCTAAAATAAACCAGATCCCCAAAATGCCTCTACACTTGCCACTGTAAAAGGTTGGAACATCTGAAATATGAACTTAAATAAAAGTCTGCACTCCCTGAAACTACGCAAACTTTGCTTTATCATAAGGTAAATATTTTCTTTTATTCTTTCCAGGATAAATTCTTTTATTTAAATCTCTGCTCAATCTAAAATAACTTTGTAGTCTTTATTATTATTTAAACTTCCTATTTATTCACTGTATTTGCTTTTTATTGTATTAATAATGTGGCTTGGAATCTTAGTTTTAAGATTCCAAGTTTGCTTTCAATTTCATTTATCAGAGAGTGTCTAGTGAGTTCGTATTTTTATATGCTTAATATATCTCTAATTTATATGCCTAACTTTTTAGAAATGCTTTAGCAGTCTTGTGTAATTTTAATTTGCTCACCTGTATTTATTTTATTGTCCAATAATTGACTTAAAATACTGTGTTTGCACTTTTGCAAACTCCAAAATCTTTTGGCTGGTGGTTTATCATGTTTATTGTTCTGGTTTTCCATAGTTGGAGATTTCATTTCTTCTTTTGTAGATTATGTAATATTGTAATTATAGTTTTCTCTTGTCTAATGGAAATCAATCATGATTGCTTTAAACATAGTATAACATACAGCAGTTCTACTGGCAATATGATATTCTTGGACCCGACACATTTTCTGGGCCAAGAAATGCTCGCCGGCACCGGTTTCATTGATTTCCTACAAGACTGTATGTGTTTATGTCTGTGAAATAGAAAACTAGAATTGTTGTTCTTTATAATTTTATAAATCGCCAGCAGGAAGATAATAGTAATCTCCTTGTAAATTATAGGTGTAAGAAAGCATTTAATGTCTTAATATTTTCTACTCCTATACACTCTCTGATAAAATAACTTATAAAAATCTAGGGCATTTATATTTTGCATGCTAGATTTATATTGTCTTTACGAGTGGCTTTAAATTTTATTAGAGCACGTACTCAGAATTTGGTTTGTAAATTTATTTGTAATTATAATTATTTCATTTGCTTGAAATGCTTGGGCAGACATAACTGGTTTTCTGATTATTTATCTGTATCCTACTAAGACCTCCAATTATTAGTCTCATCTTAGTTTTGGCCAGTCATTTGGTTGGGAATTTGCCAGTTTTAAATGTCTGTTTTTCTTATATCACAGATTTAGTATTTTATTAATTTGAAAGCATTTACATTGTAGTATTTTCTAATTTTTTATTTCATTAAATTGGAGGTGTAAATTTTTTCCCGTTTTTATATTTTATACTCCGACATATTAATCATATTTTTCTTTTGTTCTTGAGGTAAATCAATCATGTTTTTTTTAAATGTATTATAACATGAGCAATTCTACTGGCAATATGATGTTCTTGGACCCGATGCATTTTCCGGGCCAAGAAATTCTCACCGGCATTGGTTTCATTGATTTATTTCAACAACATATTGTCTTCATATCAATGAATGGGGAAACCAGCATTGTGATAAATTCTCAGCTGAAAGAAATTTGTTCCCTCTCTTTCTAATTCACTATTAGAAAATTAGTCTGTCTGCCAGAGTGTTGAATTTTATTCTTTCTGGTACACCCCTGATATAACCTTATTTGATGTATTATAAACTTTTATTTTATAATTTATATTCCTCACAAATAAAATTTAAAAATTGTTTAAACTTAATTTGGCTGACATTTGTCTTAGTGCTTTTATTTCTCAATTGGTCTGAACAATATTTTGGATTTCTTGTTCCTCCCTGAGTCTAGTCAGTGCAAACCATCATCCTCATCCATTTTTTCACAATAAATAAATTTTCAATGTGATGTGATGTGATATACTGTAGCTTCTTAAAAGGAGTCAAGAATCTCTCAACAATTATGCCCAGAGAAACCTGTTAGCCACTTTATTTGCCATTCCCGAGTCTAAGTTTTTCCATATTCTGCTCCATCCCATTTCCACAACATAATCTTTGTCAACTCTATGGCCTTTATATCTAAATCCCCCTTGTCTTTTCCCAAACCCAGCATAAAAACCAATAATCCACTTTCTGTATAATCACTTTTTTCATATTTATTCTTCCATAACTTCATTATATGTGCCCTTTCTGTTTTCAAGCATTTAAATTCAATTAACAGATGTCTAATATTTTCTATTCCTTCCTTACATAATTTATAGACTAAATCACCCATATTTTTCCACTTACATGTTTATTCTCTTGTTGCTAAAGATCCCATTCAAGCCTTAAACAATAAATTACTTTCCTTACTATTATCATATATTAACTCGCACCTAATATTCTGTTTATTTCTATATATATTTAAACTTTTTTTACTCTCCATACTATTTCTCCATCTCTCTAACTCCCTATTCTTTATTAATAAATCTATTCTTTTATCCCATTTCTTACTACTATAACACTCAAAAATCCTCCTAACACAATCATCCCATTTTTTGTACAAATACAGTATACTGATATAAATTCTTTATCCAAATCTTTTGCATACTGCATTACCTTTCTCATTCATCTTGTTACCTGCCCTTCATTCATAACCCAATTAAATACTATTTTGGCTATTCTGTGATGTGATGTATTTGGCTTCTCCTTAAATGAAGGCAAGAATATCTCAGCAATTATGCCCAGATAAACCTGTTAGCCATTTTATTTTCCATTCCCCACTCTTAAGTCTTCCCATATTCTTCCCCATCCCATTTCCACAACATAAACTTTGTCAATTCTATGGCCTTTATATCTAAATCCCCCTTATCTCTTCGCAAACCCAACATAAAAACTAATAACTCACTTTCTGTATAGTCACTTTGTTCATGTCTATCCTCCCATAACTTCATTATCTGTACCCTTTCTGCTTTCAAGCATTTACATTCAATCAACAGGTGCCTAATATTTTCTATACCTTCCTTACACAATCTGCACACTAAATTATCCATGGTTTTCCATTTACATGTATATTCTCTTGTTGCTAAAGATCCCATTCAAGCCTTAAATAATAAAATACTTTCCTTACTATTATCATAAATTAACTCGCATCCAATATTCTGTTTACTTCTATATATATTTAAACTCTTCTTACCCTCCATACTAGTTCTCCATCTCTCCAATTCCTTATTTTTTATTAATGCTTCTATTCTTTTATCCCATTCCTTACCACTATAACACTCAACATGTATACAAGTATACTGATATAAATTCTCTATCAAAATCTTTCACGTACCGCATTACCTTTCTCACCCATCTTGTTACCTGCCCTTTACTCATAACTCAATTGAACACTATTTTTGCTATTCTTTTACTATCCATAAACTGCAACTTACCAAACATTTTCATTTTACTTTTTGCATCTCTCATATAAAAACTTGACCATCCCATTTCTCCTTGAATTGCCTCCTTTGCTGTCCACATCTCTGCATCTAATGCATGTCTTCCTACTTCCCTTTGTACTTTCTCTAAATAATCTAAAACCCTTTTACTAACATATAATGCATCATTACCATATGTTAACCCTGATACTGCAACTCCCTTCCATACTATTCTAGCTACATCATATTTATTATATGAAAATACTGTTACTTTCTTTACCAAACCCTTTCTTTTCTTTGCTTCATTTATCAATTTTTTCTCCCATTCATCCAAGCAATTTTTCTGATTACATAAGATGATTCCCAAATACCTATATCTATCCACCACACTTAACTTTATATCCCCCAATAAAAATTCTACATCTTCTCTTTCCCCAGTATTAACCATAATTATATTTGATTTTTCTTCACTAAATTTAATCCCCATCTCTTTACCCCACCTTGCACATGTCCTCAACATAATTTTCATATCTTGTCTTCTTTCTGCACACAAAAAGAAATCATCTGCAAAAAAAACCCCGACAAAATATATACTCCCTTGCCACCTATTAATGGTATCTCTACCCCTCTTCCTAGTCTTTCTTTCTATTGCTTTCTCCATTTCACTCAAAAACAACAAAAACAAAATAGGTGACATAGGGCATCCTTGCCTTAATCCCGCCCCATTTTTAACTTTAACTGATTCTATATCCCCTAACTGGTAAGTATAATAATTATTTTCATATAATTTCTTAATAATATTTACTAAAGTTTCATCCATTCCCAAATTGGATAACCTTACCCATAATCTATTTCTATTTACTCTATCACATGCTTTCTCTACATCTATAAAACTCATATATAATGATCTACCTGAATTCCTACTCATGTCCATAAGTTATGTAACTACAAAAAAACTATCTCCTATACGCCTATCTGTCCTAAAACCTCCTTGCATTTCCCCCACTACATTATTCTCTTCCATCCATTTTACAACTATTCCAGCTACCATATATGAGAAAACTTTATATAAAACTGATGTTACCGCTATCGGTCTATAATTATTTAACTTTCTATGATCCTTACCCTTTCCTTTAAATAATAATCTTATTCTTGTATTACTACAACTAACCGGAAAAACTGTCTTCTGTGCCATTTTATTAAAACATGATAATAACTTTGCTTTTGCTCTATGCCCTAAATTCATTACCGATCTCTGCTGCCCATCCATCTAAACCTCTTGCCTTTCCACTTTTCAATCTCTTCCCTGCCTCATTCAATTCATTTTTTGTGAACCTAATATTCCCATTACTAACTGCTTTCATTTTTTCTATCACTACTTCCTTCACATCTAACATCTTTTCTATATCCATTACATATCTATTTAAGATTCTCTCTACCTCTTCTCTAGAGCTACACTCTATTACCTCATCATCTATTAATACTATCTCTCTTTCCCCTACATTTCTTCTTTTAATGTAATTCCAAAATTTTTTACTCCCATCTCTTCCACTTTTATTAATATCCTCCAACAATTTACTATTTAACTTCATCCTCTCTCTATAATGATCCATTTTAGCCAACTTCTACTTTTCTAAGTACTTTCCCCATTTAGCATTAATATCATTTTCACTTTCTTTGTTCTTAATAACACACTTATATTCTCTGCATGCTTTTTTCTCTCTTTTACACTTTTACTAACTCTCATTTTTTATTAATTTTATTCTTCTGCATATTCTCAACTAAAACCCTATTTGCCACTTTTTCTATTTCACCACACCAGTCCTTATACTCACCCCCATCCAACTGCTCCATGGTTTTTTCAACTTTTATTTTATATTCTTCCAACTTATTCTTATCATTCACTCTCCATCCACATCTTTCACTATTATTTCTACCTTTATTTCTATCCTCCATCACATTACTAACCATTTCTATTACAATAAAATTATGATCACTATTACATACTCTCTCTCTTCATTATCAAACACCTTAATTTTCCGTATTTTATTCATTCCCTCTTTCTCTACCAATATATAATCTATTATGTGAAATACATTATTCCTAGACCATGTGTATTGTCCCTCATACATATTTAATAAATTCCCAATGCTCAAATTTACTCTTTGACAAAATTCCTTCAAAAACTGACCATTCTTATTATCTACATCATCAATTTCTTCAATATGTCCATTCATATCCCCTATAACCATTATTCTCTTCCCCTTTTCTTTAAAAATTTGTATATCCTTAACTAGGCATTCATATATACTACTATTCCACTCCATTACAGTTTGACTACCTCCAGTAGCTATATACACTACAGCCACCATCCATTCTTGTCTACCCAACTTTATTTCAAACCACAAATGCTCTTGACATTTAACAGTATTTAAATATTTCCTTGATATAACATCTATACCACCACCCTTTTTTTTTTTCATTTCTGTTTACACCCTGCCATACCACCTCTTCCAAAATAGGTTCTTCTTCTTTTAGATGAGTTTCCACTACTGCTAATATCTCCAGCTCTTCATTTTCAAATGCTTTATTTAATTCCAGCCACTTTTCTGGTCTCCTACCACCTTGCATATTCAAAAACCCAATTTTAACAATTTTTTCTTTCCTAACTATTCTTTTATAAATTCTTCTGATTCTTTCTTCTCCATTATGTTTATAACAAATTTTTTTACCATTAATCTTACAAAAACATTCCATTTCCACATCTACACTTATATCTAAATCAACCATCTTTTGCTTATTTCTTATATCCCCTCCATTCGTCTTGTTTTTGATAATATTACAATTTAAAAGCCCACCCCCCTTTAAAAGTTTCCTGAATTATATTCTTTAAATATCAAACTCCCTAAAACTTCACTTCCTTGTTTTCCTAAGTGCAATCCATCTTTACTATACAACTCCCTCTTTCCAATAAACCAATCCCATACATCCACAAACACAACATTATTTCTCTTACACAATTTTTTCACTCTCTCATTTATAGAACATGCTCTATCTAACAAATACCTCTTATCAAATCTTGGTAATACTCCAACTACCCCTACTCTTCCTTTAATCTCCTTCAAATTTCTAATCAATTCTACATACTCATCCATTACTCTCTCTGATGGCTCTAACAAATTATTAGTCTCTACCATAACATATACATCTCTACTACCTAGCTTTTTTACTTTATCTGTCATATCCCTAATTTTTGCTCCAGTCATACATACTCTAACATACCTGCTTCTATTTTCCCTTGCAATTATATCCCCACATTCTTTTATTAGTGAATCTCATCAAAACTGTCTTATAATCTACTTTCTCTACTCCATCTGTAACCTTGTCTACCATCTTCTGGACCTCCTTATCCATTTCTTCCTTATCATTTCTACTCAATAATTCTTTTATCTCCTCACACTTTGTCTCTAACAATTTTAATTTTACTTCTACATTCTTTTATGTAGCGATCTTGTAGCGCCCTCTGTGATCAAAGATAGATTGAATGTTTGGTAATAATAAATTGAACTTCATCAAGTTCCAAAGGAAAACAGCAGAAAAATAAAGAATAGTGGTGAATGAAGTATTGGCAATTATAAACAAAAAAACTTTTTTGGAAATACTTTCCATTTAAAATATAAACTTTTATTATATATATATTAATTTTTTTTCCATGAAATCATTGAAAGAATTAAGTAAAGCCTGAAATAAACATGTTTCTAGAAAAGTAATTTTAGATAGACAAATGAAATGTTAAACTTGATCATGAGAATTTTAAGAGAATAGAAAGAAAGGTCACAGTGAATATCTGCTCCTTAATGACAAAAAGATGTGAGCTGAATGATAAGATGTGGAAGTTTCCTAATGTGATTCTGAAAAAAGTGTTATTGTAATAACCACAAAGAGACTATTTTCTGCCGTGGATATTAATATTTAAAACTTATGACATGTTTACAAATGAAACTAAATAAATGAGAACAATGTTACATTTTTGAATGATCAGCTATTACAGTCTTCACGTCAAACAGCAACATCATTTCCATTTAAATACCACTAACATGATTTATTTGATAAAGTTAGAATCAATAATATAGCAAAATTATTTACTACAGCCTATTTACATCTGCTCATTAATATAGAATGCTAAGTCAAATAGTACTCATTTTTTTCAAAGAAATTTTCATGAATAAATAAACATCTAAATGCATATAAATAAACAAATTACAGTATTTTTAATTATCTGAAATGGTATTAACTTTTTGAAATGCCATTTAATGCAACTTTTCTTTTTATACTGTATGAATCCATGTAATGAAAAAAGAAACAATCTTTACAGGACATTTGTATTTATGTATTGGACTTTTTCCACCATCTAATATGATTTATTGAATATCTTTAGAAAAATGTAACTTTATTTAAATATTCCAAATACATTCAACTGTTAGTAATAGCACACAGGTTAGTATATGCACAATGTTTTGAGAGGCATTATTCTCCCCTCTTCTTCAGGTGTTGCTGTCCTGACAGAGTATTAACATTGGAATCGAACCTGGTCTCTTAGATTTTTGAGTACTGAATTTTAAGGTAACTCTCTAACCAACTGAGCTTCTTGCCAAAGGCAACAATCAGTAGAAATTTCATATATTTATCTATGAGTTTCTCCCCTTTTTCCTAAGAACAAAGTTGAATAGTGGTTTCCATATATTATGTAAAGTCACACTAGGTTGACTTATGGGATTATTTGCCATTGTCATGTGAGCAACTTCTTTTAATTTTCTTCTTTGTACCTTTTCTTCTCTATCCAATATTTTTGTATTTTCCCAGTTAAACATATACATACATGGACTGCTAACTTAGACACATCTATTTTCTCTCTTCTAATCATAAGTTTAGGTTCTTGCAAGTTCTTTTCGATAGGATAACTAGTCTCACCAATATACACATGTTCAATTAGGAAAATACAAAAATATTGGATAGAGAAGAAAAAGTATAAAGAACATGTAAATGTATTTGGAATATTTAAATAAAGTTAAATTTTTATAAAGACATTCAATACTTATATTAGATGATGGAAATAGTCCAGTATATAAATATAACTAAAACATCATCATCACAAATCTTCAGGAATTTACAGGACATATTTTAGGTAATCTCTTGAAAATTATTTTACAAAGTGCTGGCACTATCAACATAGTATTATCATTTCTATTTAAATATCAATCTTTATTTACTAAAGCTTATTTATATTGGCTTTAATTTCGTTTACAATTTTCTTCATTGTTAAATTACATATTTAATGTTTGTTTATTTATTTATGGAAAATTCTTTTGAAAAAACGTAAATTATTTGATTGTGCCTTGTACATTAATGAACAGATGAAAATAGACTTGAATAAATAAATATCCAAGCTTAAACATCCAATGGATTGTGTCAATAGTATTGCCAAAGTTTAACATCTTCCTTTACAGTCGATAAATGTGATTGCCTGAACAGGTTTTCCAAAGATTGGCTTGATTTTTTTATCATATAGCAGATTACAGAAGAAAATGAAGACTGCAATATATAGTGATTTGAAAACGTAAAATTGTTCAAAAAAAAAAAAAAGAATCCCCATATCTCGTACCTCATTTTCCAAAGCATAAGTTGGAAATGGACAGTTGAAAATTCCTGCCATTTGCAGCGACCTCTTCTTAGTCAAAGTCTGATCAAGAGAATTGGAAATCGTTTTCCAAAGCATAAATAGAAAATGGACAGTTGAAAATTCCTGCCATTCGCAGTGACCTCTTTTTAGTCAAAGTCCAATCAAGAGAATCGGCAGCCGAAGCTTCGTTTATAAAAGATCCCTGTGCCACAAAATTAGTTTGTCCTCGTGGTCACTATCCAGGATGCAGAACATTGTAAACAATGTTGCCAGCATAGAAAAAAGAAAAGTATAATTGGAGATTGCCCTTAGTATGGAAAGTAAAAGATATTAAAAGGCAAACTTAGAAAAACAGTAAATATTTGGAATTAAGATTTAAAGTTGTCAGAGATAAAATGGTCAAAAATGACGCATTTTACTCTCAAACGGGGACAGTGTAATGTACCAATATTGAAATTGACACATATTAATTTATCTAAAAAAATTATTAAAATAATCTTTCGTAAAAGAAAAACATAAAATTAAATGTTAAAAAGTTTATTACAGTTTGTTTTCGAAAAAGATAAGAGTCAAATAGTTTTCTATCATTAGTTTTTGAAATAAAAGTTAAAATTGATTAATTAAAAGAGGGGAGGGGAATCGTAGTTAGAAAAGTTAAACTAAAGGTTTTATAAAAAGGAAGTAAAGTGTTTTCTTATTAGTATTCATAAAATATAAATAATTTAAAGTTTAAAAAATACAAATCTCTTTTCATTTGAATTAAAGAAAATATAATCTTAAAACTAGTAATATATGTGCGTATATATGCACAATTGTCAATAATAGAAAATGTATGCGTAATAAATATTAAAATAAAATAAAAGAAGATTATCATTAAAAAACACGGCAATGGATATTAATTAAAATATAAAACAACATGTCTTGCATGGCTATTACTAATTAAACAATCTTCCAAAACACGTTGTCAAAGGATTATCAATGAAATTTCGACAACAGATATTGCCGGAGGATATCGAAAAGAAAAACACTTTGCATATAGTAAAATTTTATCGGATAATCAGTTCAGTTAAGAAATTAATTGAATCAGTTAAGCCAAGAGAGGACAATCAGTTGAGTTAATTGTATCCAGAAACAAAATGCAGTGCTGAGCCGCTTTTGGAAACACATGTTTTCTCCATAGCCTGATGTCCGATAAAAACAGCAAGATCTGCCCATGAAATAATGTCAGCTTAAAACTTGGAAATCTCTGTCAGTATCTAATTGTCTCTGATAGTAATAATTGTGAATAATAAGGAAACTCATCAAGGAAACATCCCAGCCAGCTGGAAGAAGCAGCAAACAAGAAGAAAACAAAGTTCTAAATCTATGTTCAAAATCCTAGGTAAAACATTTGCTTATTTTCGTTTATACCATAATAGCCATTGCATTAAAATTTGTAAAGCCTCCAAAGACAAGTAATTTGAACTCTATAATCATGCATAAAATAATGTTAGTTAATAAATTGTCTTAAAATTTAAACTCTATTTGTCGGTCAATTCTTTTTATCAATTCTTTTACAAATCTTTATCAATTCTTTTCACCACTAATTATGTATAATCTATTAGGGATTACAAACAACTGGACTAGTCGTGGATATTTAGGCGTTGAGTTAGTGGCCATTGCTCAAAACACATTATTTATTCATTCTTGGATAATTAACTGGCGCCCATGTTTATACACAAACAAAAAAAGTGCTTTGAACTTGATGTTGAACTCAACAGCCAAGAAGAAGCTATGTCCTGGAAATGTAATGCTAGTTATATATTTTATAGCTATCGTTTGGGCATACATACTCTCCGAGTATGTTCTTCTCTGCCTAAGAGACCGGTATTTTGAACAACACAAAATAAATATAAGATATCTGTAGTAAAAGAATAAAGAATGACTCATAATAAACTAATAGATTTTTTTTGAAAAAAAAAATAAAAATAAAAATAATAAAAAAATAAATTAACTTTAGTACCAAAAAAGAAAATTAAAAATAAAACAAATTCTAAGTAAACAAAAAAAATTACATTTATTTTACCAGATTATCAACAGTAATTAGTGACTAATCTTAACAATCTGTTACTTAGCCAATTTGAATGGAATTCTTTTAGCTTTGAACTGTCGTAGTATCTTAAGAATTTCCCCAAACAGTCTTAATTCTTTAGTAGTTGGTGTATAACTATCTAGTGAGCCATCTGGTTTAATAAAAATTCCTGGAATATATTTTACAGGGATTTCCCAATCTTCTATTTGATATGTTGATGTTCTAATACTACCAATGGCAAAACAAGGAAAGCCTAATAAAACAGAAAATAATCATCAGAAAGTGGCAAAATTGTCTATAGCCATTATAATACAAATATTTACAATAGTAAGTTTCTTTTAGTTGGCCTAGAATTATCTCTGAGGAATTTATAAATGTTAGATGGCATCAAAAAAATATTTTATGCTTAATTACTTGTAGAAAGCAAAAACAACACATCTATGCTGCTATCTGGTGCTTACTAATTACATATATCTGATATTACACTGGAAACTAATACACATTAAATTAAAGGGTTTAATTGATCTTTCAACATGATAGATATTATGAGTATTAAAAGAAAATTGTGACTTTTAAATACAATATAAAATTGTTTTTCTATGTTAAAGTAGCATGCCCGTTTACAAGGCAACTCTCTGCACTCGTGCCATCTACCATAAACTTAAGTAATTAGTAATAACAGGTCTATTTAAATTCTCATCTTCAGTCTAATGTTCTTTATCAATCTAAGCTTGGGATTCAAAGCTGGAAGTAGGCTAGTTATACATCCAACAATTACCTTTAATTCCATTTTATCCATCAAGTTAAAAATCATGATATTAAAATCAGTTTAAAATTTTGAACTTAAGCTGCTAAGCTTGTTTAGAATTTCAGATTTTTAATTTGCCTTGTAAAATATGAGATAAACGTGTTTGTTAAATCCATAACTTTATTATTTCCAGCATTAAATTCTAAGCTTCACTGGTGAAAGCAAAAGCCAGGAACTAGTCTGGGGATAGAAATTTCAATATATATATATATAGATTCACTAAGTTTGTGATAGATAGCACTAGAGTGGATGAATGTTCTTGTTTTATCATATTGTCTAAGAGATGGAGTTAAGTGATTTGCTTTTATTATTTTCTGTTACCAATAATTAAAGAGAATCATTATTAGGGTTCTAATTGTAAATAAACAATTGATGTTTTTAACAAATAAATGCCAAAATTGTTAACATAATTTGAAGTTAAACCGGAATTAATTCACAAAAGGTTCATGTATATGTAAGCTTTATTAATATTGTTTATAATATCGATTAATAAAAATATGATTTTAGATATTAATAATTTTTTATCCAGAATAATTAAATGAGATCACTTAGTAAAAGAAAATTAATTATTGTATACTAAAGATTCACGTAGATGAAATTCTGAGGTTAAGATTGAGTGATCAAGAAGAAATATCTATGCTAACAAATAGAAGTATTTTAATTTTAGTATATTAGATAGATATTTATCAATAATGAGTATGTGATGTTAAAGTGACTTCATGGTTTGATCTACCTCATTACACAATTGATCTACAACAGATAGCATCTAACATAAAATATTAAAATTTGTTTTAAAAACATTGGTAAAGCACTTAATTATCTTTCCATCAAAAAAAGAATTTTAAATTAGCAACAATAGAAGTACCAGATATGTAAAATAAATATGCATTCCTTTTTCTCTTCCTTTTTTTTACCCATCTTCTTTATTCACCATCTTATTCCATAGCAAAAGAATTGATCCAGATTTAATTGATCATGAATGAATTAATGTATGGCTTGAAAAAATGTATTCATTTTGAAGCTGCAAATATGCAAGTAAAATTTTCTTTAGTTAATTAAAAATGGATCTTACTATTACATACTTCATGCCATATCTATTTAATTATACAGGCAAATTGATTTGGCTTCAAATGTTTAAGGTCTTTTTAAATTTTAGGCTATAAAAAAAGTTAATGTTCTTTTCTGGATGTATAGATGCAAATGTCTACTTATGAAAACCAATAGTCTGAAACTAGTCATGAATATAAATATAATGCTGTCATCTAGGGTTCATTAATGAGCAGTTAGATTCAAGAATTAAAATTCCAGAATCAAAACTCAACCTATTATTTCCTGAGCTTTAATAGTCATCTAAACTAATTATTTGACTTTTTTTTTTACTAATTATCATTCTATAAAATATAATAAATAAGTGAACTATTGCTTATAAAGTGCAAATATTTATTGTCAGATATCTATAATAGGAGCTTGATTATGTGATCGTTGAGTAAATATCAAAAAAAAATATTAAAGAAAATCACATAAAGACAAATGTAATATTGGCAGCATAAGAAGTACATACTATAAAAAGTATTATTATTGGACAAGAATCATTATATTGCATAATAGGTGGATGTTGTGGAAAGAGATCTAGAATAACCATAGCTGAAGTTCAGAAATTTAGAAGTCATGAGATGACATTAACCAGTTACCAGTAAATCAATCTAAATGGAAGAATTTTATTGCAGCTCTATCTATAACATAAGTAGTTAAAGATTAACAACAACAATAATAACAACATCAATAATAATAATAATAATAAGCAATGTATTTTTTTATTCTAGTTCTTCCAGATTCTATAAGTTTCAATAATCAATAGATGCCAGACAATAGTCTGGGATATGGATAGAATAGCACTGAATAGAAATTTATTAGAGACTTTCATTTGGTATCTATGAGTTACTCAACCTTGCAGAAGATGGTAGTATTAAAGTAAGAGAAATAGATTTTTTACTTGAAAATAATGTGTAGTCAAAGGCCACGTAATGTTTTATTGGTGTTATATTAATCTTATTACTTTTGGTTTGTTTTAAAAAAGAAATTCTAACTTATGAAAAAAATATATGCATTAAAAATATTTTGTATCTACTGTTTATATAAAATAGTAGATATCATTATACATATATATTTAATAGAATAAATCATTATGTGAATAAATATAACATTCAATCCAATCATTTTTTCTAATTATTGTATTGTTGAATACTAAGTGGTATAACAGAATTTAATACTTAAATGATTGAACTGAACTTATATATATATAAACTTTAATGGTAAATACATATATATATATATATATATATAAAAATATAAATTTTAATGGTAAATACAATATTATAGTTTAAATTCTTTTGTAGCACTTTCGATTACATGGTAAACCCCGTCAGCTTTAACTGAATTTCAAATTTTTTAAACTTAATGTTATGTATATTTCCATAAGCTGTGTATGGCCGTATTTGCAACTTGCCTATTAATAACATCATCCTTATATTTATCAATCAAAATTGCCTCTTTAATTTTCCTCTTTTTATGATTTCTTTCTTCCATTAATATTTTTATTTCATTACTATTAAATGTAAACCTATAATTACAAGTTTTTTCATGGTCAAAGAATACTGAAGCTGTATTAAATTGACTATTTACATTATTTTTAATTCGATTATATAATAATTGATGCTCCTTCAATCTTTTTTCCACAGAACATCTCGATTCACCGATATATAATTTTTGACATCCACATGAAATCTGATAAATTATATTACTTCTTTGCAATTTAGGAATTATATTCTTAGAATTATTAATCAATCGATTAACATTCGGAGGAACACAAAATGAAATATTATACTTTTCTTTAAATATATTCTTAATTAATTTAGATTGCATGTTATTTATAAATGGCATAGATATCCATTTTTTATTATCTAAAGTAACACTGCAAACTCTCTTCTTATTATTAAATGAATTTACTGTACACAAGATTTGGTTTTTATCATAACCAACCTTTAAAAGTTCATTAGCAAAGAGTTCAATATTTAAAATTTTATCACTCTTATATTTACATAATTTATCATTGCGATGCAAAAACGATTTCAGACTTGCCATTTTATGTATCATTGGAACACGTGATTTAAAATGAATATATCCTCTTTCTCCAATAGGTTTAAAAATTAATTTATAATTTAAATCAGTAGCATCTCTAAATATTTGTAAATCCAAAAATTTTATTTTTCCATTTTGTTCATTCTCAATAGTCCATTTTAAATTGTTTAAATTATTCAGATTATATAAAAGAACATCAATAATGTCTTTAGGACCACAAACAAAAACATCATCAACATATCTAGTATAAATTTTAATATCTTCAAAATTATAAGAATTAAATATAATATCTTCATATTTTGACAATGTAAAATTACAAATTTGTGCTACCATAGGTAATCCCATTGGCCATCCTTTATTCATTTTATAAAACCTATCATTATATGTTGCAATAATATTATCACTTATAAATTTTAGTGATTCAATAATAAAATTTATTACATGTTTATTTACAGACATATTAATTAGTTCAATTTCAATTAAATTTATAGATTCAAGACGATCAATTGATCTGTATAATTCTGTTACATCCAATAAAGTTAACAGATCATGATCTGTTAGCTTTATGTTTGATCATGGAAAGTGGAGATAATTTTATACACTGTATTGCTTATTTAACCACATAATACACACACTGTAAACTCTATAATTATGCATAAACATATATATATATCTATATATATATATATATAAACATATATATATCTTAAACATACACATATTACAAGTGAAAAATTTATTCAAGTATATAAAATAAATATTTATTAAATATAATATCTGATATTAATATATATATATTGTCATTAATATGATAAATATTAGCATTAAAATTAAAGATATATATGTGACTTTTCTTTAAGTGGATTCAATGAAAGGGAATTCAGGCAAGGGGACAGAACACAGACCTTCTTCCAAATACAGACATCATTAAGTAGTATCAGTTAGTATTAGATATTTAGAATTTCATGTCATGAAAGAATATGGGGAATGAAAAGGAACTAAAAGATATCACCCATTATTATTTTGTTGTTTATGGATATTTATTTATTATAGTTTTGTTCGTTAATCAAGTCAGAACTTATTAAGCTTGCTTCTTAATAGTTTGTTAGTAAAAATAGAACAATATTTTGGACCATATTTAGACATAAATTCAATGCTTATCAGAATAATCAGAATTCTTAATATCAATTCATAACATATACAAGGTATATATTACATACCATCTTTGACGCATACACATGTATGATTTTTTATGATAATAATTATTATTTTTTACATTCTTCATTCATTTTTTTGTATTAATTTATTTTGCTAATATATATGTATTTTTTTTAAAAAAAAAAAGAATTTGAGAGCATTTATTTATTAATTATTTTTGTAATAAAATAATTAATAAAAACTTTATATAAAACTGATGTTACCGCTATCGGTCTATAATTATTTAACTTTCTATGATCTTTACCTTTTCCTTTAAATAATAATCTTACTCTCGTATTACACCAACTACCCGGAAAAACTCTCTTCTCTGTCATCTTATTAAAACATGATAGTAATTTTACTTTTGCCCTATGCCCTAAATTCATTACCATTTCTGCTGCCCATCCATCTAACCCTCTTGCCTTATCACTTCTCAATTTCTTCCCTACCTCATTCAGTTCATTTTCTGTAAACCTAATATTCCCATTACGATATGCTTTCATATTTTCTATTCCTCTGTCCTTCACATCTAACATCTTTTTTATATCCATTACATAACTATTCAATATTCTTTCTAATTTTTCTCTAGAGCTACACTCTATTCCCTCCTCATCCAGTAATACTATTTCTCACTCAAATACAACACAAACAAAATAGGTGACATAGGGCATCCTTGCCACAGTCCCACCCCATTTTTAACTTTAACTGATTCTATATCCCCTAATTGATATGTATAATATTTATTTATTTATTATTTTTGATGGCGCTCTTGCTAATGAAAAGCAATGAGCATTGCAAACTTATCAAATATTTATGAGGGACAATACACATGGTCTAGAAATAATATATCCCACACAATAGATTATGTATTGGTAGAGAATGAATAAACTACTGAAAATTAAGGTGTTTAATAATGAAGAGAGAGTATATAATAGTGATTATAATTTCTTTGTAATTGAAATGGTTAGTAATGTGATAGAAAATAGACATAAAAATAGAAACAATAGTGAAAGACATGGATGGAGAGTGAATGATAAGAATAAGTTAGAAGAGTGTAAAATACAAGTTGAAGAAACCATGGAAGAGTTGGTTGGAAATGAGTATAAGGACTGGTGTGATGAAATAAAAAAAAGTGGCAAATAGGGTTTTAGGTGAGAATATTCAGAAGAATAAAAGCAATAGAAAAATAAGAGTTAGTAAAAGTGTAAAAGAGAGGAAAAAAGCATGCAGAGAATATAAGTATGCTATTAAGAACAAAGAAAGTGAAAAAGATATTAATGCTAAATGGGAAAAGTGCTTAGAAAAGAAGAAGTTAGCTAAAATAGATAATTATAGAGAGAGAATGAAACTAAATAGTAAATTATTGGATGATATTAATAAAAGTGGAAGAGATGGGAGTAAAAAATTTTGAAATTACATTAAAAGAAGAAAATGCGGAGGGAATAGAGTGTAGCTCTAGAGAAGAATTAGAGAGAATATTGAATAGTTATGTAATGGATATAGAAAAGATGTTAGATGTGAAGGACAGAGAGACAGAAAATATGAAAGCATATAGTAATGGGAATATTAGGTTTACAGAAAATGAACTGAATGAGGCAGGAAAGAAATTGAGAAGTGGTAAGGCAAGAGGGTTAGATGGATGGGCAGCAGAGATGGTAATGAATTTAGGGCATAGGGCAAAAGTAAAGTTACTATCATGTTTTAATAAGATAGCACAGAAGAGAGTTTGTCCAGGTAGATGGAGTAATACGAGAGTAAGATTATTTTTTAAAGGAAAAGGTAAGGATCATAGAAAGTTAAATAATTATAGACCGATAGCGGTAACATCAGTTTTATATAAAGTTTTTTTATATATGGTCTCTGGAAGATTTGCAAAATGGATGGAAGAAAATAATGTAGTGGGGGAAATGCAAGAAGGTTTTATGCCAGATAGGCGTATAGGAGATAGTTTATTTGTAGTTACACAACTTATGGATATGAGTAGGAATTCCGGTAGACAGTTATATATGAGTTTTACAGATATAGAGAAGGCATATGATAGAGTGAATAGAAATAGATTATGGATAAGTTTAGCAAATCTGGGAATGGATGAAGCTTTAGTGAGTGTTATTAAAAAAATATATGAAAATAATTACTATACATATCAATTAGGGGATATAGAATCAGTTAAAGTTAAAAATAGGGTGGGACTGAGGCAAGAGGGATAGAGATACTATTAATAGATGGCAAGAAAGTATATACATTGTCGGGTCTTTTTTGCAGATGTCTTTTTGTTGCAGAAAGAAGAGAAGGTATGGAAGTTATGCTGAGGACATGTGCAAGGGTGGGTAAAGATATGGGGATTAAATTTAGTGAAGAAAAATCAAATATAATGATGGTGAATACTGGGGAAAGAGAAGGCAAAGATTTCTTATTGGGGGATATAAAGTTAAGTGTGGTGAATAGATATAGTTATTTGGTAATCATCTTGAGTAATAAGAAAAATTGCTTGGATGAATGGGAGAAAAAAATTGATAAATGAAGCAAAGAAAAGAAAGGGATTGATAAAGAAATTAACAGTGTTTTCATATAATAAATATGATGTAGCTAGAATTGTGTGGAAGGGAGTGGCAGTAGCAGGGTTAACATATGACAATGATGCATTATGTATTAGTAAAGGGGTATTAGACTACTTAGAAAAAGTACAAAGGGAATTAGGAAGACATGCATTAGATGCAGAAGTGTGGACAGCAAAGGAGGCAATTCAAGAAGAAATGGGTTGATCAAGTTTTTATATGAGGGATGCAAAAAGCAAATTGAAAATGTTCGGTAGATTGCAGTTTATGGATAATAAAAGAATAGCCAAAATAGTATTTAATTGGGTTACAAGAAAAGGGCAGGCAACAATATGGGTGAGAAAGATAATGCGGTATGCAGAAGATTTGGATAAAGAATTTATGTTAGTATACTTGTACAAAAGGTGAGATGATTGTGTTAGGAGGATTGTTGAGTGTTATAGTGGTAAGAAGTGGGATAGAAGAATAGATGCATTAATAAAGAATAGGGAGTTGGAGAGATGGAGAACTAGTATGGAGAGTAAAACGAGTTCAAATATATAAAAAAACGGAACATTGGGTATGAGTTAATTTATGATAATAGTAAGGAAAGTAGTTTATTGTTTAAGGCTCGAACGGGATCTTTAGCAACAAGGGAGTGTACACGTAAATGGAAAAATATGGGTGATTTAGTCTGCAAGTTGTGTAAGGAAGACATAGAAAATATTAGGCATCTGTTACTTCAATGTAAATGCTTGGAAGCAGAAAGGGTACAAATAATGAAGTTATGGAAGATTAAATATGAACAAAGTGATTATACAGACAGTGATTTATTAAATATGAACAAAGTGATTATACAGACAGTGATTTATTGGTTTTTCTGCTAGGTTTGGAAAAAGATAAGGGGTTTTTAGATATGAAGGTCATGTTGTGGAAATGAAATGGAGCAGATTATGGGAAAACTTAGGGTGGACAATGGAAAGGGAAGGTAAAGTGGTTAACCGGTTTCTCTGGGCATAGCTGCTGAGAGATTCCTGACTCCACTAAAGAAGAAGTCACAGTGCATCACATCATATCACATGATATATAACGTTACCTGGCCGTGACCTTTCAAGAACTAATTGACCTTTACTCTTTTTTTTTTTTAAATAACATTAAAAAACTAAATGACTTTTTTTTAAAATAACGACAAATACAGCATCATTTTGACAAAATGAAATGTATTCTTTTTTAACAACAATAACAAGAACTAATTGGCATTTTTATGTTTTTTTGGAAATAACGTTAAAAAATTAATGTCTTTTTTTTTTAAAGATCGACAAACACGGCGGCATTTGTAAAAAAGTAAATGTATTCTTTTTTAACAATGACAATAACAAAATATTTATTTAGGACGTTTTTAAGATTTTATTAAATATACGTTATTCTTCTAATACTTGAAACACCAAAACAACAAAAAAAAAACATTAAAATGTCAGCGCGTAGCACTGGAATAGGCATGGGGAGAATCCCGATGGTTTTGACAATCCTTCAGATCGTCCAAAAGATGCATTACTTAATAAACAAACTAATCAGACTGAATGACAAGAAAAAAAACTTTATTTACGACCTTTTTTACATTAAATTTAATATACGTACGTCATTCTTCTAATAGTAAATTAAATGTTTAAACAAAATTAAAATACAAAAATAAATCAATACATTAACAAACTAATGTCTCGCGATGATATCGCGACTGCCGTGACTGTTTAAGAAGTCGCGCTTGTAACAAAACTTTCCCTATTTTTAAACCATTACAAAGTGTTTACAACCACTGAGACGGTTTGAAAAATTTTTGGACATCATAGTACATCATTTAAATGTAATATAATACTTTATGAAATGACATTTCAAATGTTATGTTTACTTCAAATCTACACACCCTCCAATTATACGATAACCCAGACTCAATAAAACGATCATTTCAGTAAGTCTACCTACAATATAGATCATCCATACACTGATATCTGTGTCGTTTTAAATAAAATAAGAATAAATATATATAACTGACTTTTCGGCCTTCTTTACTTTCCTCTTCCTATCATTAGGCTTATAACAAACTGCATTAATTATTTGAGGATATTTTTTTTGTGTAATGTATTGTCTTTTTTTATTATTATTTAAATCTGACATATTCTTTTTTATTTATTTAATTAAGATTAAAGAATATATTTAATATATAAATAGACTGACTTAATTTGCCTCACACATATTAGAATTCTTGCGATATGGTTCATTATAGATATTAAGTAAAACAAAAATGCAAGTTAAAAAACTTGCTAACGCTTGTATTTATGTCCACAGATGGCGTTCTACCAAAAACACCGATCAAGTGTAAAAGGAGGAAAACATTACTGCAATGGAGTATTTAATTTAACCAGACACCCAATTGGATTTCATAATCACACAAAAGGTGAACATATTTTAAGGAAATATATTTAAATATTTGCATAGATTTCATATGCTTATAAGATATTTATGCAACATATTATAAGATATATGTTTGATATGAAACTAGTCTAAATGCGAATTCAGACATTGTGGATATAAAAATGCAGTTTGGATGTAATAAAATGCACTCTCTACTTCCATACTACATTGATACCTGTGTTCTTCATATATATGCATTTTATATCTCCTCCCCTGTCCTACATGACTCATTGCTTTATCACTTATTATTATAATATATATGCAGATAAGTTTACAAATTATAAAAGTAAAAGCTGAAACATACAGGCTTATATATACCTGTGTCTATATATGTAATATATAGGGTATATGAGCACAGACTTTCACATGACCCACTACTCTCTACACTATCTCATAACACTGGTACACTCAAACACAGATATGTTGAAAAGATAAATAATCACCAATAAACGTATTTCATGCTAAACCAGCAATCATCAGTTGGTCCAGATTACCATCTCCACACATATATGCTATAAGTGCTCAGATATATATTAAGATAGCCAAACCTCATACTTTAATGGACAGGCTTCAGTCTACTCCAACTCTTCAACCGTCCATCCAATTAAAAATCCGAAGATGGAATGCTCAAAGGCCATCCTGAGGCTGAGATTCTTGTCACATCCATGTTGACCTAAGGTCAATCTGACCCCTCATGCACAGGACATAATCCATTTAATACACATAGAAGGATGAGCAGACATCTCTACTTATGTAATAGCTGAAACACACAGGCTTATATATACTTGTGTCTATATATGTAATATATAGGGTATATGAGCACAGACTTTCACATGACCCACCACTCTCCACACTATCTCATAACACTGATACACTCAAACACATGTATGTTGAAAAGATAAATAATCACCAATATATGTATTTCATGCTAAAGCAGCAATCATCAGTTGATCCAGATTACCAGTGGGGGTCATGTGAAAGTCTGTGCTCATATACCCTATATTTACATATATAAGCACAGGTATATATAAGCCTGTGTATTTCAGCTATTACATAAGTAGAGATGTCTGCCCATCCCTTCTATGTGTATTAAATGGATTATGTCCTGTGCATGAGGGGTCAGATCGATAGGTCAACATGGGTGTGACAAGAATCTCAGCCTCAGGGTGGCCTTTAAGCATTCCTCTTCGGATTTTCAATTGGATGGATGGTTTAAGAGTTGGAGTAGATTGAAGCCTATCCATTAAAGTATGAGGTTTGGCTATCTTAATATATATCTGAGCACTTATAGATGGTAATCTGGACCAACTGATGATTGCTGGTTTAGCATGAAATACGTATATTGGTGTTTATTTATCTTTTCAACATATATGTGTTCGAGTGTATCAGTGTTATGAGATAGGGTGGAGAGAGGTGGGTCATGTGAAAGTCTGTGCTCATATACCCTATATATTAAATTATAAAAGTATTATATCTGAGTTATAAAGTTTGATATATATATTGCAATATTTCTCTCGATAATCATTAAATTGTTTTTATCTATAAATTTTATTAAGTTTCTAGTATTATTGTTTTTCTTCATCTATTATTTATTTCCGCTAATCCTATAAAAAATAGGGTACTCATCTTATGGCTAAAGACACCGTTCTATGGCGCGGTTTTCGTGCTAAAACACATAAAAATGCTGTTTCCATGGCTGACACGTTCGAACCCGCATTTTCTATAATACAACTTTTTTGTTGTGCTACAGAATGCAGGCCGCTATGTCGCGTCGCAGCACAGCATGTATGTCGCTAAGCAGCAATTACATTTTCTGAATTCGCACAGTTTATAAAATAATTACGGCTTGATGAGAGAGTTTGTATTTGAATTGTATTGAAATGTTGTTTTCATTGGATTTTTTTATTATTTTAAACTATTGAAATGTTCAGATTTTTTAAAACAATAATTATAATACTTTTTACAACGTACTGTATTGAACTTTTATTTGGGTAAATGTTAAATATCTATGTTTTTATTGAGTTGCAATTAGGTAACATGTCAAGTAACATACTGTTAGTAACATTCTACGAGACAAAGAAGATTCTACCATCTGTATATTTTTGAAGTAAAAAAGAGTGGTACGAAAAAAATATCCAGTAAGAAAAATCCAAATATACAGGGTTTCTTGTAAATTTAATAAAAAGCAAATATTATAAACATGTTTAATAAGTAAAGAAGACATTTGTATGTGTTTGTTGTTGTTTAAAAAAGTTTGAGTTTCTTTCTTCTGTCCGAGTACGCTTATGATTTTGAATTTTTTTATTTTAGCATTACAAACAAACAGAACACAAACCCTAAAACTAACCCTAAACCTAACCCTAAAACTAACCCTAAAACTAAACCTAACCTTAAACTAACACTAAAACTAACCCTGAATCTAACCGTAACAACTTTTACTTTTATTACGATTATTATTTTTTAGTTAAACAACAACAAAAAAAGTCATAACACAAGTAGAAAAATATCCGATAGAAAATTGATAAAAAAAAAAAAGCCGTAACACAAGTAAAAAAATATACGATAGAAAAACACGAATCAAATTTTAATTTGTTGATTTTATTTTACATTTATTATTATCATTTAAATTGTATACGTTAATAAAAAATAATATTTATAAAAGACGATCTTGTTTTGTTTTTATTTTCGCTTTACAAAAAAGCACAGAAAAATTATTAAAATCAACGGCCCGTGAATGTTCATATTTTATAGTTTTAGCATGAAAATGGCGCCATCCAATGGAACTTTATCTATAATACAAGCACCAAAAATAGTATATTAAAAATTCAATGTAAATTTAAAATTTACCCAGGGTCCCATATATTTTAAATTAGGCAGTGATATAAAAAAAACTTATTAAAGTTATGATATAATTTTAAATGTTAGAATGCTAGAATGAATTGAAGTTAAAAGATTTCACACAAAACAAATTCGCACAGATGGTATTCAATAATTATTTTTTCATTGCGATATTTTATTGTCTAATTATATAAACTATCTTGAGACAGAAAATTTAATAAATTATTAAAAAGTAATATAAATATTAATTTAATATTTACCTTTACATATAAAAATCCAAATACCTAGAAGAATAGTTAAAAGCAAAAGTATTATTCCAATTATTAACCAAATTATGTAGCTCGGTTTAGAAGAATCTTCTTTCTAATATATATATAATAAACAATAAAATATCATGCCACCTATACTTCACTTAATAAATGGGTGATACATTATATTTATCAGCTTTTACATAATTATATATTTATTGTTTAAAAATAATCTGTAATTGACTAATGCATAATTAAAAATAACTATACTAAATGGTGGAATCAAGATTTAACCAATAAGTTAATTGTTATTAAACCATTAAACATCACATGATCAGCATTTTCTATGCTTACACAAGATAGGGATTTTATGCACACACCTTAATGCATCCATTGTATAACTCTGGTTTCACTGTGCAGCATTACTAATAAGTTAATTGTTTAGAGTTAGATAATTCGAATTGAAATGAAATTATTTCTATAATATGTTCAGTATTTAATAATTTATTTAAACACATTGCAATTTAAAATACATAATTGTAAGCTTTCTATGCTTTGAAAAATAGTTTGACATACTCGGACATTCATATGAAAAATTATAATCCATTACTATGTTTGATAGAACTCATGTTAAATTTCAATGCAGCTCTGAAAGTGTGTTTACTGTGAAATCTGAAATCTGCAAACAGTGCATTATTTACTATTTATTGTGCACACGGGATATAAACTTTAATCCTATTAAAATAAACATTACATATGGAATGATAGTCCAATATTAATTATAATTATTTTTATGATAGTCGGGATGAACTATTAAAAATATATACAAAAAATAAAAATAAAAATTATAAAGTAAAAAAATGGGTACCAAAATAATGTAATATGGTATATATAGTATAGAAGAAAAAAACCTCACAGAATAAAAAATCCTTCCTAAATTGTTAAATCATTTTTCTGTTTTTGTTGTATCAAATATCTTGATAGTATATTTCTAATTTATTATTTTAGATAGAAGCTTTCAAATGAAATTAATATTAAATCAATTAATTGATCTTGAATAATTTTTTTAAATTTTTAGTTTAGGAAAACTTTGTTTGGTTGCTACTATAATTATAAATAATCCAGGAGTAATTTTTTACAGTTTAGTGTACTTTTTTTTTTACAATAAACATCACATGACCACCTCCTCTTATGCTTGTGTATAACTTGTTAAAACAGGCAAAACTCACTATATATATATATATATTGCCACACACAGCAAGCTAGAGTAATCAATGGATGCCAGAAGGCTTGTGAATAAAATCCCCATCTAGTGCCTACTCATCCAATATCCCCAGACTAGTTTCTGGCTTATGGCCTTTGTCAGTCGGGAGCCTTGGATCTGAGATCACATGAGTAGAGTGCTCTCAGATCCAAGGCTCCTCACTGACAAAGGCCATAAGCCAGAAACTAGTCTGGTGATATTGGATGAGTAGGCACTAGATGGGGATTTTATGCACAAGCCTTCTGGAATCCATTGATTACTTTAGCTTGCTGTATGTGGCAATATATTGTGCCATTACAATTTAGTCACTAGCTAAATTTATAGTAATGTGCATGTAGAAAAGGTAAACCAAAAATCATCATCACATTTTTATATAATCATAAATGAAGCTGTAGGGCATCCAAGTTCAAACCCTACAAGGTCCAGTTCTAAAAGCTTTAAACAGAGAAAGAATGGGTCAACAATTACATGCTTTACTTGTTTGTGTGTTGATAGAAAGGTAATACACACATTTAAACTATTTAATATTTAATTTTTCTTTAAAAAGCAAAGTTATAATGCATACATATAGGCAATGTATGTGTAAATTATTTAATTGTTTTATATTTCAAATATTCAACATTTTAACTTTCTTTAAAACTAAGCTATGCTTGATCAATTCTAACATTTTATTCTATACTTTTATTTTGCTTTTCTTTAATTATAATTGGGATTTAAAAGTTACAGACTTAATTAAATAATTGGGTTATAATTACTAAGCTAGCAATCATATTATTTAAGGTTAGTTTATGAATGATTTGAAAGAATGAAGGATGTGTGTACATTACATACAAAAATTTACATTTCCTAAATATTGAAAGAAAAGGAAGTATTAAATCTGTCAAATTATTTTTTTTGTACAATTTTTTTTGTTAAAAGAGGAAATCTGTTTAATCAGATATCGATCTTTGTAGCAATTTTTTTTTTTGTAAATGATTGTTTCACTTTGGAAGCTTATAATGGGTCAGAGCTCTAATTGTCTTATCTCAAGATCTAAAGAAGGAAGCTCAAAGATTTGAAGTGTTACCTGGATGTTAAAAGAAAAAAAAAAAGAAAAGAAAGGAAATAAGGATTGAGTCTATTTTTTTTTTAAACAAAAGTGTCTGGAAAAAGGATTAAACTTTTCAGTTGAAAAATAATTTAGTTGAAAATAAATTAGAGATCTAATTAAAACAAATTTGTCCAAAAATAGCAAGTGATGCTATCTCTGATTGGTTAAGGTAGCTAAAAATTGGATATAAAAAGCTGTCTTGAATTATTATTAGGATTATTGTGATTGATTCAGATTGTTAAACTATCAAATTGAATGCTGAAAATATAAAAAAATGTCTTGCTAGAAAAATTATATGTATGTCCCATCGGTTCCGGACCATCTGGGGAAGCTGCACATCACATAGGAAAGAAAAGATGTGTCTAAAATAATATTCTACACCTTTCAACTGACCAGAGAAATAAGATGTTTTTAATAGAAGGAAGAAAGCATTCACCTGCATTCAAAGAAGATGAATTAATCTACTGATAAATATTAATCATCAAGTCCAATTAATTGTTACAACAACTGATTTTAAACTCAAGAAAATTTACAAATGTGAAAACAACTGCTGTATTTCATCCACATGCTTGACAGGAAGAGAAGAAAAATTAATATAATGATTTCCAAATTATCCACTAAAGCAAATAACCTCAATAGAGTCATCATCATCAAATAGTTATACACCTCAAGAAAGAGATTGTTCCCAGTAAAACGGAAATGGTAGCTGCAGAAATATAAACCTTATACAAGACAAGTTTGAACCCTTGGAAATTCGCCACAAACAAAAGATCGGTAATATGACTTTTTATATCTATTTTCTTTATGATATCAGTCTTAATAAACATTTTAGCAATAAAGTGGTATATTTTATTTAAAGAACTTTTAAAGACTATTCAGATCAATTAAAAACAAGAATGTCTTACTAAAAATAACTTTGAGCTTCATAAATGATCTTGAATGTATGAAAATTATTTGTTTATTAATTTTACAATATTAATGTGTAAAACAATTTTTTTTTATGGTGTTATGATTTTAGTTTTAACTGATATATTATTATTATTTTGGTTTTTAATAATATTTTGTTATTATGGGATAAAACACGCACATACATAATAATATTTTTATATGTGTATAATTGGGAGTGAATGTGAAATAATGAGTAGTATTAGAATATTAGATTATTTTGTTTCAAGTTAAGTATAGATTTCAGCGCTTGGAAGGGAGGGGGAGAAAATAATTTAAAACTCTTTTCTAAAACTTGCTCTTTCAATTTTACTAACATTTTTTTTTACATTCTATTTACATGTTGGATTTTTAAAGTATGTGTGCTAATGAGCAGATAATATTTTTTTCTTGAAATACTTTTCTCATGGAGTGAAAATCATGGTCAATGTGACGTCCAACTTAATACAAAATACATTTGAAGGGAAAGGGGGAAGAACTTAAAATTAATCTGAGGATTGTTATATAATCAATTATTATTATTATTATTCATGTCAATTTTCATATTTATCTAGAAATTTTTATGTATATGTTAGAAATGTAGTAATAAATATTAGTTTGTTTTATTAAACGAGGCGTATATATTTCATTAATTGTAGTCTTTGTTAAGTGTGATTATTCATCATCATCAATGGTTGAATATTAGTTATTTAAGATATAAGTAAATATGCTAAAATTAAGCAATAATTATGAATTTCTTTATAAAAATTAGTTTTATGTTTAGGCTTAGTCCTAGAGCTGTAGTTGAAACCCTTGTCATTATTGTTATTATTATCATCATCATCATCGTCATCAACGTTTTAATTAATGAGCTGTTTAACTGTTTAAAGGCCATAAATAAATATTGATTTTATAATATTTAGTGATTTCTTAGTATTATTATAACCACATCCCATCATCTATTTCATGCAAGGATGAGTGAATTGCCATCCTAAATTAGTTATATATAATCTGAGCTAGTGAACTTATAAAAATATTGAAACACATTTGTTATGTTAAGATCTGAGAAATGATTTATGTTCAATGAACTCCACTTTGGTTTAAAGATGTTTTACTTTTACCTAAATATTAGTGCGTATAGTGATATGGCTCAAAAAGCAAAATCTCTCATTTTTTTATTAGAAATAAAGTACCAAAAAGGGATTCAAACCCGGTACATGTAAAAGGTTATTAGATATAACCGTGTCTAGATTCAGATAATCTAGTGGCGCCCTGCTAGACCATATTCACTTAGTATTTGTTTAAACATGCACTTAACATCAAACCAAGAAATGAAAGTGGATAAGATTACTGTCTGTATACCTGAGTTATATTTTATTGAATTACTAGTGTACTCACTTCACGTGATTTCATATACCTGAGTTATAATACTGGTTATTAACAATTTCCCCATAATTCTTGATATTTGGACTCGTTTACTCAGATATAATAATATCTTTTGATCATCATTTAATTTTTGAATTTATGATTATTTCTTATATATTGTAGACAACTCAGTTATTACTATTTGAACTCATTTAATTTGTTACAATATATAGTGAGTTTTGCCTGTTTTTACATTTTTTTTCCCTGTTAGCCTAAGTAAAAAATGAACACCTATTAAGTATATGCCTAATATCTCCAGACAATTTTATGATTTTTGGTTTTGCCAGTGAGGATTAGGATTTAAAGCTGGAATTAATATATTTATACATCTAAAAAACATTGTCACTTTTTAATATTATTTAACCTAATAGCTTAAAATTCATAAAACCAATAGGTTTTGAATTCAAACCAACTTGCTTACATAGTTATATAATTCTTACACTAGGTCAATTGCTATATTCTGTCATGTGCTGTCAGTACAAAGTACAAATAGTGTACTTAATTCTTTGAACCAACAATAATATTTTTAAATAAGCATCCAAACTCATTTTTAGTTTTAAAATGTAATATTTCTTGCAGATTTTTATTTCTTTTAGTAGATAGGCTATAGATTTATAAGTTTCTTTTTAAAATCAATTGTAGATACATCTGCTGTATTTTTAAACTCTAAATCCAAATTGTTACAATATTTTTTAAAGTATTACTTTTTATATTTTTTATAAAGAATATATTGAAGAAAAAAAAGCCCAATATATTACCGTGTTTCTTAAAAGATTTCAGTTACTTATCCAAAACCCTTTATTTCAATTTTTTTTTGTTTACTAAAACTGATTCATAATCACATACTTTTTTTAAATTTTACTGGAGTATTGATTTAATACTTAATTTTTCTCATATAATATTCCATTTTCAGATAATTTTAAAATTATGATTGTTTATAATCTTTAAAATACTCTACTAAACTTTTAATCATAAAAATACTGTTTGAAATATATCTTATAGATAATGTTTGTTATTTGCAAGAATATTAAATCAATTCATCTGCTCTACTTTGAACACTCTTTAATAAAAACCTTTTATTATAGATATATGCATATACAATCTTACGTTTCAACTGTCCTACAGTCTTCTTCAGAGCTATGATATAATGAACAAATTGATACATAACTATATATATTTTATTTTGTTTATTATATCATAGCTCTGAAAAAAACTGCAGCACAGTCAAACATAAGATTGTAAATGCAAATATGTATAATAAAAGTTTTCTGCTAAAAAGTGTTCCAAATAGAATGGATAAATTACAATTATATAAGATATTACAGCAAAATAAAGAAAGTGGTGAATTTGATAATATTAAATAAAGTGACAATAATGTTTATTATTATTTTTTTAAAAAATATTGTGTTTATTTGGTGTCAAATACAATAGAACAGTGGTCAGCAGCCATTAGTCTGTGGTCCGTGATGTAACTTTAATGGTCTGCAAAGAAATTCAGATATTATTCAAATTTGCTAATCTCATTTAATAAATTTTTTAAATAAAAAATAAATTTTGTTTAAGACATATGTAAAATAAAACAAGAATATTATATTGCTAATTGATTTGTTACAAAATACCACTGTGGCTTGCAAAATATCTACCTCAAAGGCATTTAATTAATCCTAACTCAGTTAGCAGCATAGAAAAAGTAACAAAATAAGAATACCTAATTTTATGAACTATTGACTAGGCATTAAATTTGACTATGGTTCATCCTTGTGTTATAATTAAAATTATTAATATATAAATAAATGTATATGTATATCATACTTAATGCTCGTACACCTTTAAAAATTATGTTATTGTTCTGCAATATCTAAAAGGTTGCCAACCATTGCAATAGAATACTTGAAGAACTTGTTTCACCTATGGAATTGGCTCTGGACTGTTATCTAGTATTAATTGACTTTACTAAATGTTTTTGTTTATTTGTTATAGTGAAGCTTTTGTATCAAATGAATTTTCATAAGATTACTTTAATTTGCATTGAACTGAATAAGCAATGATTATCTTTCCCTTTCCCTGCAAAGACTAATGATGCATGCTTTAAACATCAGATGGCAATGTAATAAATTGCCATGATTATTTGCTACATAGATAAAAGATTTTGCTACAGAAAATACTCTTATTTATAAGATTAAAGATATAACTGCTATAAGAATCTATTTTCACAACTTCTACTGATAATTGTCTTAGCTAATGCTTGTATAATAAATTTTAGATTGGAAATAAAGAAAGCATTATTATTATTACCTCTTCCTCTTCTTTTTTAGCAAACCATTTTGCTTTAATAATATCTTTCAACTCTTGGAGGCGACCAGGTGGATTAGACCAATTTTCTATATACTCTATGGAATCATCCACTCCTTCTTCAGCACTTCGCTTACTTCTTTCTAAAAACCAAACCATTGTATAATTATATACATGTTAATATGTGTAAACATCAAGTGACCTTTTGGAAATCAGATTTGTTGCCTTCAAATAGTCTTTTGATAATAGGCATTATGATCATTTAATTCCTTATCAGTAATAATATCTACAAAAACAATCAAAAGAGAGCAAACACTATACAATGCAAAAAATATTTATAAATGACCTAAAATCAGAAGATAAGTCAGTGTTTAAATTTAAGAAACACATTGAATAAATAAAAATATTTGTAAAATGTCATTAAACCACTAATTGTACATGAAACAAACTCACCTAGTATGTTGCCATCTATTAAAAAATATTCTTCATAATCCATTGTTAATTCGTGATGCACAGGTTTTCCTTCTAGAATTATATATATATTTAAATCAACTTCTTCAAACACATACATAAAGCTCACACACATGCCTACATAAATTTATATATAGAAATATATGTTTTTTTTTCATAAAAGTAAATTAGTTATGACATGTTCAGGTGATTCAAATATGTTTTTTTAAATTGTAAATTAAATGTGTTGTATTTTAATAACTCAAAGATGTTTGAAACTTCATATTGGAGAAACAACATTTGCAAGTTTATTTTCTAATCTCCAGATCGTATTCATTCTCACTTATATAAAAGAAAATCTATAATCTTACAATAAGAACCTTGGAATAAATTTTAAAATATCGTCACCCTATTTCAACATGTTTAAGATTATATGATTGATTAAACACATATAATTTATAATAGAGTGATTGCACCATATTTCTTACAGTCTCAAAAATAAAATACATTAGCTTGAATATTAATGTAAATACAACTAAATAAAAGAAGCGTTTTAGATCAAGAGCAACTGATAATAAAATGGTTTACTTGCAAAAGCAATAGTTTTTTAGATATCTGAATGTTTTTTTTTATATTTGTAGCTGTTGGTAATATTAAAATATGTAAGACTTGCATTATAGTAAATAGTATGATTTTACAGGCCTAAGGGTGCAATAGTAAGACATTTACTTACCATAATTATAAAATAAATTATAATCCTGGCCAGATAAAAGTTAATTTTTTTTTTAGGTTTTAATTAGAGTTTAGAATTTTTTATTCAGTCTGCTGATCCATAGCTATTCAATTAAATATCCCATACTGGTCAATAAATTCTTAGCTTTAGGATAAAACATGCATAATAAAAAGCTGTAACTACATTAATAACTGTTTTCTTATTGTATCTTTATAAAAAGTTATTGGAGGAACCCTTTTTTTGTAATGATCTATTTAAAGACTGTTTTGCATTTACCAATAAGAACATATTTTGTTATAGGTATTCTTATGTTGAACTATTATAATTTAATATTATATTATTTAGCCCACTGCAGAGAAAAGACTTTTTTATAAATCTGTCATTATAGAAATAATGAAGAATACAACGCGACCATTTCTATAGAAGTTCATTATTGTTTAATCCTCCATCTTGATTTAGCTGGATACTCATTCATCAAAATAAAAATAATTGGATATCTGGTTATTAAAAAACACTAATATTGCTAAGAAATCCTCAACTGCCTAAATAAAATTTAAGACCCAAATATATTCAGACTTAAGATCATAAACTTGGGATGAACTAACCACTACACTATTAATTCCTTTGCATGCACTCATATGTTAATAATTCATTTCAAAATCCACAGCGTTTGTTATCAAAAGAATTATAAAGTGGAAATTATTATTTATTTTTAAACAATTTATAATTCTAACTTACATTTGCTGATATTAGGGAAAGTACCAGCTTATTGTTTATACATATATAATTCAGTTTTATGCCCCCAAAATTTCTCATTGTGATGATAAACCAGAAATTAAAGCATTTTTATAGGGAAGTACAAAATCCTTTTGATTAGATCAAACTGCATTTTAAAACTATCAAAGGAGATTTTAATGTTATAATTAATAAATGATTGAAAGAATGAATCGTGGGAAATTTGATTATGATGATAGAAATGAAGAGTGCACAGACTTATGGAGTTTTCGTAAAAAGAAAAGGTATATATTAGGAATTCCTTTTTTTTTTTTTTGAGAAAAATGACTAAACAGAAATAAAACGGGAATCATCCAAATAAAGATATAGTAGACTTGAATTATATTTTGACTGCAGCAAATTCAAGATATTAATAATATTCTTAATAGATTCAACACAGGAAGTGATCATCAATTAATGATATGTAAGATACATGTTAATGCAAAACTGGAGGGATAACTTGCAAATTACTTGAAAATATTAACAGACTTTGAAGATAGTTCAGATTTGACTGAAATCAATAAAATGTTAACTGATACACTATTAAGTACTGTGGCAGCAGATAGATGGTTTTAAAAAAATCAGCAATTTACCAATAAATTTTCCATTGAGATAAGACAATATATGAAGAAAATAAATATGAAAATATATTAAAATGATCCATTAAGAAGAATTGAATATCTAGAGATTTATAAAATAATATGAAAAAGAATTAATAAAAATATAAGAAAATATAACTGTGAATTACAAAGAAAACTATAGAAGAGAATAAAAATCTCAATATTGTAAAACAACATTTTTTGACATTGGTTTTTTTCTGCAATAAGAAAAGATAGAATTATTACTTAAAAAAGAGATGACATTATAAAATATGTGGAAAAGTTCTATAAAGAATTATATAGTAATAATAAACAAAACAAAAAAAAACAAGGTATAATCTATAGTTATTACATCTTTTGAAATGTCCAGCATTTTAAATAAAAAAATGAAATGTACTATTTGATTTGTGAGGATGTAAAATGTTCCTGAAAATGGTGGAATTGTAACATATCAAGAAACAGATGAAGAAATAGAAAAAAATATTAGTAAATTTATATATTAAATGTCTAAATAATAATGATGTACTAGATGATTGGAATAATGTAATAGTAATAGTAATATTTGAGAAATGCGATAATAAAGATATTAAAAATTCCAGATTTATCAATCTTTTATCAATTTTATACAAAATTTTTGCCTCCAGCAAAGTTTGGATTCTACTCAACAAAAGAACAATGAATATTAAAAATGTGTTTAGCACTATGGATAACATCCAAGCATTGGCAGAACTTATAAAAAGGTTTCATTAAGTATGAATTACCATTATGCTTTGAATTTGTAGATTATAAAAAGGAATTTGGATTTTTAAACATTTCTATGGTAATTAAAGTATTGGATCATCAAGATATACATCCAGGATATTGTATTATTCTGAAGAAGTTATCATTGCAGTGATTATATTATATGGTAAATATTAAAAAGGTTAACATTGATAAAGGTGTATAACAAAGTGATTCTATATCTCTAACTTTTTAACACAGTTTTATAAGAAGTATTTTATGGATTAAAATGAAAAGCTAAGGGAGTATTGAGATCATTTAAGTCATCTAAATTTTGCAAATGATGTGGTTGTCTTTGCAAATAGTTTTAGTGTATGAGGGGATGTTGCAAAAAAAAAAAAAAAGATTAAAGATAAATGCTAAACAATTAAGGTAAAGTTCACTGGACTATTTCAGAAGAAAAAATAGATTGTTAATCATGAATCAGAAAAAACTAACAATTACAAATAAATTGGCCAGATTATTAATATAAACATAATGGATGAAATTAATAATAGAATTAAAATTGGGTGGAGTGCTTTGATAAAAATAAATATATTATTAAAAGGAAATATACCTACATGTTTGAAAAGGAAATTTTTTAATAGCTTTTACCAGTTTTTACTTATGGATCTGAGACTTGGACATTTAACAGAAAAACAATATAAATATTTGAGACCAATCAACAGAGTATGGAAAGATTTATGTTAAGAGGAACAAGAAGGGATTAAAAATGTAATACATGCAGGAAAAAACAAATGGGCATCAGTAACATCATTGAATCAATTAAGTGTCTGAAAATGAACTGGGATGGATATATTACTAGAAGATATGATATTATATGGGCAGTTGAAGTTTTAAATTGGATCTGAAGATATTGTAAAAGACCAGAAAGAGACCACATGTAAGATGGATGGATGAATATTAAACTGTGCTGATGTGTTATGATGAAAAGAAGCTAGAGATTAGAATAGCTAGATTAATCTTGAAGAATCGTTCTGCAGTTAATAGGTAATGGTCAAAAATGATGATTTCAACAGCTTGATTATTATATTGATCATATGGGGGGAAACCACATTCGCCAATTAATAACAGGCAGATGTGGTGTGAATAGTTAATTATTTACCTTTTACTGAAATGAAAAACACCCAAGCAACAAACGCTGTTAATTGAAGTTCTGTGGTTTCCAAATGCATTTAAAGGCAAAAATAAAATTAAATGGTACTTTAAAATTCTACAATTAAGTCTTTAATAATTTACAACAATAAAACGTGCAACCGATAATTTAAAAGAAATAAAAATAATTCTAAGATTTCATTCCAGAAAAGCCTTTGTTTGTATAATTATCGTAAAAATCCTATCTGAGTAAGTATAATTTCAGTGAATTTTACTAAATCGAAAACTGTATTTAATCAAAAAGCGTTACGTTTTCTAAACAATCTGTGAAGCCAGGCGAATAATTATGATTAAAAAATAAATAAACTACCCAACAAACATTTTTTAAAAAGCATGCTTACTGACGATTAGGATAATTATTTATGGCTTGAAAACTATACTTACAATTATAATATTGATTATCAATCATATCAATATATATATATTATTTATTATTTTCGAATACATCGATCATAAGTGAAAATTTTCTCAGAGTTTCTTTCTGTTCAAGTCATTCCAGAAAACTTTCTTATCCATCAATTTCTTGGTTTATTTTTTAGTGATTTTAAAATAAATAAATAACTTTGCTAACTAATTAATAAAACTTTCGAATGCATTTAATTTATCTATATATGTATATATTCAACGTTACATATAAATATATAAGGAACTTGGAATTATATCCATTCAACCAAAAGTTCGAATATTTGTTTGTATAACCTGAAAAGTGTTTGATTTTAATCAGATTTTTTTATTATTTAGGTTTTTTGCAATATCTAGCTGATCTAAGAGAGCGCTTCCCACTACACAGTTAATATTTAGATAATTTAATGAACGATAATTAATAGCGTTTTAATTATTTATATACATACGATTATTTTATATTAAATAAGTCCCGAAGGCGTTCATAGATAACAATGTAGATCAATATGATGTGTAAGAGTACCAGCTGGCTATTCTCATGTTCGGAGTCCAGCTCTCCGCACTTGAAGTCCCTCTACTAAGGAAGACGTTCTGCTCCAGCTTATGTCCATGTGCGCAGGTGAGGCTCCAAGATACAAGTAAAGTCTTTTTAATCCAATTCGTACTAAGGCATTAATCATTTCAATCCCTGAAGTTGATTGGCTTGTACTCCCATCCATCTGCTCAGGTGATTTTTCATTTCACTGCTCCATCAACACCATCATCATCAACCATTATTAATCCACTGCAAGATGAAGGTCTCTCCAAATTCAATCCATCTTCTCTGATATTTAGCTTCTTTTCTCCACATCTCCCTTGCACATCTTATTTCATCCATCCATTTCACATGTAGTCTCTTTCTGGGTTGTTTTACAATCTTTTGGAATCCAGTTTTAGATTTCAATTGTCCATCTATTATCATCTCTTTTAGCAATATAACCAGCCCAACTCTAGTCTTTTAAATTTTTTCAATGAGATCAGTAAGACCTGTTTGTTCTATTACTCATATATTGCATTTTTGATCTATTCTTGTTACTCCCAACATACATCTCTCCATACTTCTTTGAGTGGTCTGAAGTCTCTGTACTGCTCTTCTATTAAGAGTTCAAGTGTCAGATCCATAAGTAAGAACTGGTAAATCTCATTTATTAAAAACATTTCTTTTAAAACATATAGGCATATTTCTTTTTAGTATCAAGTTATTTCTACCAAAAGCACTCCAACCAAGTTTAATTCTATGATTAATTTCATCCATTATGTTTCCATCTGTATTGATAATCTGATCAAGGTATTTGTAACTGTTAACTTCTTCTAACTCATCGAATTCATTAAACATTACTTTAGTCTTTTTAACATTTATCTTTAGTCCTACTTTCCTACTTTCATCTGATAACTCCTGCAACATTTCCTGCAGCTCTAAAGAATTATTTGCAAAAACAACTACATCATCTGCAAAATATAAATGAATTAAATAATGTCCATTTACTGTAATTCACAAAATATTTTTTACAGCACTCCCATAAAAAGTTTTGGAGATATGGAGTCACCCTGTCTGACACCCTTCTCAATGTTGACTTTCCTAGTATCATTATGTAATCTAATTGTTGCTGTTGCATTTTTATAAATATTCTTTAAAATATGACAATATTCTGGATCTATATCTTGATGATCCAATGCTTTAATCACTGAATAAATGTTTATAGAATCAAATGCCTTTTCATAATCTACAAATCCAAACCAAAATGGCAATTTATATTCATTTGTTCCTTCTATAATTTTTCTCAATACCTGGATATGATCTACTATACTAGAACCACTTTTAAATCCAGCTTGTTCTCATGGATGGTGAAAATCCAATGTTCTCTATCTTGGTAAAAATTTTGTATAAAACTGATAATAGGCTGATAGGTCTATAATTTCTAATATCTTCTTTATCACCTTTTTTAAATATTAATATTAATACTGCATTCTTCCAATCATCTGGTACATCTTTATCATTTAGACATTTGGTATAACTTTGCTAAAAAAAATTATATTTCTTCACCTTCTTCTTTTAATATATCAATTGTAATTCCATCATTATCTGGAGCCTTTCCTTTCTTTATACATTTAATTGCATGTCTCACTTCTTCATTTAAAATTCTGGGCAATTCAGAAAACATAATAGATATAGGAGATACTTGTTTTTTATTACTATATAATTCTTGATAAAAGTCTTCTACCCATTTCATGATGTCATCTCTTTTTAGTAATAATTTCATCCATCCCTCCAACTTCCTATTCTATATTAATGCATCTATTCTTCTATCCCATCCTTTGCCATTATAACACTCAACAATTCTCTTAACACAATCAGCCCACCTTTTGTATAAGTATACTGATATAAAATTTTTTATCCAAACCTTCTGCATAGTGCATTGACTTTCTCACCCATCTTGTTGCCTACCCTATATTCATAACTCAATTAATACTATCTGGATTATTCTTTTATTATCCATAAACTGTAATCTACCAAACATTTTCATTTTGCTTTTTGCATCTCTCATATAAAAATTTTATCATGCCATTTCTCCTTGAATTGCCTCCTTTGCTGCCCACACATCTGCATCTAATCCATATCTTCCTACTTCTCTTTGTATCTTTTCTAAATAATCTAATATTCATTTACAAACACATATCATATCATTATCATACATTAACCCTGCTGCTGCCACTCCCTTTCATACAATTCTAGCTACATCATATTTATTATATAAAAACCATGTTAGTTTCTTTATCAATCACTTTCTTTTCTTTGTTTTATTTATCAGTTTTCTCTCATACATTCAATCAGAGAAATTACTTAAGATGATTCCCAAATAGTTATATCTATTTACCACACTTAACTTTATATCCCCCAATAAAAATTCTTTGTCTTCTCTTTCTCCAGTATTAATCATCATTACTTTTGATTTTTCTTCATTAAATTTAAGCCCATTTCTTTACTCAACTTTGTGCGTGTCCTCAGCATAACTTTTACATCTTCCCTTCTTTCTGCACACAAAAAGACTTCATCTACAAATAAAAGACCTGATAATGTACAAACTCCCTTGCCATCTATTAATGATATCTTTATCCCTTATTCTAGTCTTTCTATTGCTCTCTTCATTTCTCTCAAATACAACAAAACAAAATAGGTGACATAAGAGCATCCTTGCCTTAGTCCCATCCCATTTCTAACTTTATACTGATTTCATATTTGCTGATACTTTAGTAATTATTTTTCATATAATTTCTTAATAATATCCACTAAAGCTCCATCCATTCCTAAATTTATTAAACTTATCAATAATCTTATTTCTATTCACTCTATAATACACCTTCTCTATAGCTATAAAAACTGTATATAATAGTCTAACTGTATTCCTACTCATAGCCATAAGTTGTGTACCTCCTTGCCTTCCTCCACTAGATTATTTTTTTCATCCATTTTGTGACCCTGCTAGCCACCATGTATGAGAAATCTTTATATAACACTGATATTACCACTGTTGGTTCTAACTTTCTATGAACCTTATCATTTTCTTTAAATAGTAGCTGTACTTTTATATTACTCCAACAACCCAGAAAATTTCTCTTCAGTGCCATCTTATTAAAACATGATTATAGTTTTAAATTTTTCTTTATACCCTAAATTCATTACCATCTCTGCTGCCCATCTATCCCAACCTTTTACCTTTTCACTTATCAATTTCTTCCCTGATTCATTCAGTAATATTCTCATTGCTATATATTTTCATGTTTGTTATCACTCTGTCCTTCACATCTACCATCTTTTCTATATCCATTACATACTTATTTAAAATTATCTCTAATTTTTCTCTAGAGCTACACCCTATTCCCTCATCATCTAGTAATACTATTTGTCTCTCCCCTACATTATTTTTTTTAATCTATTTCCAAAATTTTTTACTCTCATCTCTTCCACTTTTATTAATACTCTCTAACAATTTATTATTCAATTTCATTCTCTCTCTATTGAAGCAATGGATCCGGAAGTCATATCCATACTTCACAGCCTGCTATAAACTAATTGGTATTGCAAACCTGGGTTAGATTTATATTCGAGTATCAACAGAGTTTTGCATTAAATAGAAAATTAAAATCAAAAATAAGTCATAGATCACATGACCCTATTCTCTTAAGCTTGTAAGTTATAAACAATAAGGATGCCAATTCCTCAACAAGCTTTGTAATAAATGCTTAGCCATTGAAAGCATTTAAAAGATCTCCATCAAGAACCCCCCCCCCAAACCCCTGACCATGGTTTCATGCTTTGGAACTCCTCAGAGAGGTGACAGGGTAGGTTCAGACACTAGATCTAAAAATAGCAACCCAAAGCCAGCATTTATCTAAAAGTTATCTATTGAGTTGAAAATCTGAAATTTTCAGACACCTACATGTCTTCAAAACCAGCTGTTCAACTCAAATAGCTATATGGGGCAGATAGATCTTGAGCCATACCATATATTAGTAGTCTTAGCAATATAATATTGAATAAGACTTAAGGCAGAGACTATAAATAGTCAAAATAAGAGTCATAGATCACATGACCCTATTCTCTTAAGCTCTTAAGCTTGTAAGTTATAAACAATGAGGATTACCAATTCCTCAACAAGCTTTGTAATAAATGCTTAGCCAGTGAAAGCATTTAAAAGATCTCTGTCAGGAACCCTCCCCCAAATCCCTGACCATGGTTTCGTGCTTTGGCACTCCTCAGAGAGGAGCCAGGGTAGGTTCAGACACCTCTCTGATGAGTGCCAAAGCACAAAACCATGGTCAGAGATTTGGGGGATGGGTTTTTGATGGAGATCTTTTAAAGGCTTTCACTGGTTAAGCATTTATTACAAAGCTTGTTGAGGAATTGGTAATCCTCGTTGTTTATAACTTACGAGTTTAAGAGAATAGGGTTGTGTGATCTATGACTCTTATTTTGATTATTTATAGTCTCTGACTTAAGTCTTATGCAATGTTATATTGCTAATACTACTAATATACGGTATGGCTGAAGATCTATCAGCCCCATATAGCTATTTGAGTTGGACAGCTGGGTTTGAAGACATGTAGGTGTCTGAAAATTTCAAATTTTCAACTCAATAGATAATTTTTAGATAAATGCTGGCTTTGGGTTGCTATGAATCTACCCTGTCACCTCTCTGAGGAGTGCCAAAGCATGAAACTATGGTCAGGGGTTTGTAGGGGGGTTCCTGACAGAGATCTTTTAAATGCTTTCACTGGTTAAGCATTTATTACAAAGCTTGTTGAGGAATTGGCAATCCTCATTGTTTAGAAAATTAAAGTGTTTCGTTTTGTTTATTCATCGATTGTGAAATTAACTATTTAGTTTGAAATATTCATTTAAAGTAAATTTGATCAAAATATAAATCGTTCATAAAAATGTGTTTTTCAAAATTTATTAAAAAAGTATATATGCATTGCAAGCATATATATATATATAATTAATTCAGAATTTTGTTGAAACTAAAACTTCAATTTGTTAAAAGAAATAATAATATATTTCTGTTTTAATCTGTTTAAAAATATAAGTCGTATGATTTTATTTTAAGATAAGCCTGCCAACATTCCTAAATAAATTGCATTATCAATTGGAGTTCAATTCAGGGCAATTAAAGATACCTTTTTAATAAATAAAATTACGAAATTAAAGCAAAATTTGATAATAAAACCTTAAAGTTTATTTTAGTCAAAAAGTTACTTTGAAACAAAAGAGCATGGGGGCTTATCAGGATCTAGAATCATACAAAAACAATAGAAAATATTGCTGAAAAGGTATAAAAGGTGGGAAGAACAAAGGATTAGGATATATTCTGAAATTATTCTGAATTTACTTCTGAAGACATTCTGAGGAGATTCTGAAAAAATTATTTCTGCTCATTTCTGAAATTATTTCTGAAAATATGCTGAAATCATTCTGAAATGGTTTCTGAAGTTATTCTGATTCAGATTTTATTCTGATTCATTCTTTTATTGGGTCTCTGAGATTGTTATTAGCGACTACTATGTCAGCTTACTTCAGAGAGTTTTATTACTTACTTCTGATACAGTGACTAGGTCTTATGATTCTCCATTTCAGCTGATGAATATGACTCCTCTGTTCCAAGGTTTTGCTGAAAATTATTGTTGAGACCCAGTTCTTCCTAGTTCTTGTGGAGATTCTTGCAGAGAATTCTATTTTGATTTTAAAATGCGACATCTCAAAAATTATTTTAGCCCTGTGGATGTGACCATGTACGGCGGCTAAGCACATCAGCTTTGCCTGCTATCAGGGTCCTGATCCATAAAATGTTGTAAGAGTGTCAAGTAGATAATGGAACTGAACTATAAGCTGTATGTGTGCCCTATGTATCAAATGCTTTCAATCATAATAACCTTATCCGAACAAATACATCCACGAATGTCAGTCAAGCCAGGATGTCGGGGGGAAAAGACAAAAAATAAAAATCTGTACTGGCAACCTTTCATCCTCTCCTCATGAACTTTTTCTTTTCTTGTTTTAAATATGCTATATATATATAATTGGATTAAAATTATACGGGTTAAAAGATTCAAGAAATCCCTGCGGCAATTGATAACTTTTATCTAATAAGAATTTACTTACATTTATAAGTGGACCTTTCTGATTGGAGATAAGCTTTTGCTCTCAGAATGTAGAGATTTCATTGGTAAAAATATACTTTAGAGAACAATAGCCATATAGAGAGAAAAAAACCCTTCCCAAAAATCGCGAGTCACACTTAAGTTCCACGGCCAGGAAGAAGGAATAATTTACTCATCGGAGAATATAATCTGGAAGGCATATAAGAGCCAACAGAGAAGGCAACAACTTTGGGAGATTTGATATCATAGTGCAGTGCAGTACTAAAATATATAGGGAGCCTCGATTAAGGCCGGATAATCCCCGCAGTGTTCATACTCCTGATCCGACCCATAGTGTAACTTCTGGATCACCCTCCATGGTGAACTTCAAGACATATCATTGGCGCAGTCGACAAACCAGTAGGCTATTCAGAAATATATAAACATCGGGAAACTAGTAATCCGAAATTCACAAATTCATAAGTGACACCGTTCAAATTAAACATGGTACAAGTAAATGTTGGAGAATTTGACGTGCATAGACAATCAGAATGGCCTCTATATGCAAGCCACATAGATAAATACCTTTTAATGAATAATATTGTAAAGCACAAGAGAAAAATTGCCACTCTACTGTATTTTGCGGGTCCAGATGTAATTAAAACAGCAAATCATTTATGTAACCTGAAAAAACCAGAAGAACTGAAATATTCAGAACTACAGGACATACTTCAAAAATATTTTGATCCCAAACCAACCAAACATGTAGCATGCCTCCATTTCCAGAATCGTAGGCAAAATAGAGGCGAAAACACTCGCAAATTCGATATTGCACTACAGGAGTTAGCAAAAGATTGTGTTTTTGGGAATTATTTGGAAGAAGCACTATTGCAGCAATTCTTATGGGGCATGTCTGACGGGAGGCTTCAAGAGCAGTTATTAACAATCGATGACCTCGCACACGAAGCGGCTATGGAGCAATCAAAACAATTCCAGAGCGCAATGGCAGCAGAATGGCGTCAAATAAACCTCGTGGAACTAAATGGAAATGATGAAATGAAGTGTTTCAGGTGCGGAAAATCCGAACATTTAGCTAAAATGTGTAAACAAATAAACTTCGCGGAAAGAAATTAAAATGACAAAATGAAGTGTTACAGATGCGGAAAATCTGGACATTTAGCAAAAATGTGTAAATGGAAAAAGAGTAAATGTAGAAATTGCGGGAAAATAGGACACTTAGCGGAAGTGTGTAAAAATAACAAGCAAATGGAAATTAAAAATACGGAAACCGTTAATAACGATCAAATAATGTTGTCAGTAAAAATATTTGACCGACCATTTGCCATGGAAATTGACAGCGGTTCCAGAATATCTTTAATGGCTTATAGAGATTGGAAAGCATTAATGCAATTTCGCAATCGAACCAGTAATCTAGAAAAAACAAATCTGATAGCAAAAGACGTAAACGGGAAACACATTGAAATAGTCGGGAAAGTTATTGTTCCGGTACAAACAAATAGCAAAATCACCGATCTCCCGTTATATATCATTCATGGAAAAACAAACCCCATAATTGGAAGAAATTGGTTTAAACCTATGGGCATCAAAATAACTATCACAAAAAAAATTATGATTGAAAAGGAAATACGCAATACATTCTCGTCATTGTTTAAAAAAGAACTAGGGGAAATTAGAAGAAAACCAGTTGAAATACAGCTTAGGGAGAATGCAAAGCCTGTGTTGTGTAAACCACGGAGAGTGCCATACGCGCAACGAGAAAAACTAGCCAATGCACTGGAAGAGTTAACAAATAAAGGGGTATTAACACCTATGGAAAACTCAGAGTGGGCGACACCTATAGTAATCATTACTAAGCCAGATGGCAGTATACGTATTTGTGGGGATTACCAGATAACAGTTAACCCAGCTTTAAATAAAAGCAATTATCCAGTGCCAAACGTGCGTGAAGTATTAGCCACTCTCGAGGGAGCAACTCACTATGCAAAATTAGACCTTAATGCTGCATTTCACCAAATACCAGTAACATGAAAGTCAGCAGAGATCTTAACACTGACTACACCTTTTGGTCTATTTAAATACAACCATTTGCCTTTTGGAATTACCACCGCACCAAATATTTTCCAATCAAACATAGACCAACTACTCCGAGGAATAAATGGTGTGATACCTTACTTCGATGATATATTAATAATGGCAAATTCAGAGACAGAACTCCAGAGCAAGGTTCATGAAGTTTGTGAAAAGCTAGCAAAATCAAGAGCCAGACTAAATGAAGAAAAATATATCTGGAATACTCCAGAAATTAAATTTCTAGGACATATAATATCCAATAATGGTAAAAAACCAATGCCGGAAAAGATACGGGCTATTAAAAATGCAAAAACACCTCGGAATGTCAAAGAATTACAATCTTTCCTGGGCCTTATTGGATATTTTGAATGTTTTCTTAAAGGAAAAGCCCACATTGCCAGTAAGTTATATGAGTTATTAGAGAAAAACCGGAAGTGGAGCTGGGATAGAATACATGAAGATGCATTCAAGAAGACAAAAAGCTTGCTAACATCAGATGACCTACTCATAAACTACAATAACAATGAACAGGTAATATTAACCACTGACGCATCAGAATATGAAGTAGGAGCAGTAATAAGCCACCCCACAGATGAAGGTGAACGACCCATAGCTTATGCTTCAAGAACATTATCAAGGTCTGAACGGAACTATAGTCAACTAGACAAAGAAGCCTTGGCAATCATTTTTGGGATATTCCACCAATATCTATATGGAAGGCATTTTACAGCAATCACTGACCACAAACCATTACTGAGAATATTTTCGAGGTCAAAACAATTACCCGATCACTTAAGCCCATGCATGCTGCGTTGGATTGAAATATTATCTGCATATGATTATTCCCTTGAATACAGGAGAGGCAGCTTTATAACACATGCTGACGCACTGTCCCGAATACCAGATAATAGTGGAAAAACAATAGGACAAGTCTCTTATAAACTACATAGATACATGGGAATCAAATGTGTTGAATAGCGAGTTAGTAGCAAAATGGACTAAATTAGACGATGGGTATAGACTATTATGGAACTGGATATGTAATGGCTGGCCAATTAAATGACCCAACAATCTCCCAGTGGCATTCTGGAAAGCACAAGACCAACTGTCAATAAATAAAGAATGCATACTGATAGGCGATTGAGTAATCATACCAGTTCAAGGTCGCCCAGCAGTCCTAAGTTTGATCCATGATGGACATCCTGGAATTGTAAAAGCCAAAGCTTTGGCATGTTCCTATGTATGGTGGCCAGGTATAGATAAAGACATCGAAAACACTGTAAAGGCATGTACAAACTGCCAGTCAACTGCAAATCAGAAACCGCGAACATATACATCATGGCCAACTGCAACTAAACCATGGGAGCGGGTCCACATGGACCATGCAGGGTCTTTCAGAGGAAACCTATTCTTGGTTATAATAGATGCATATTCTAACTGGGTAGAATATATACTAGTTAGGAATACAGGGTCTAATGAAACAATATCAACTCTTATAAGAAATTTTTGCTTTCCATGGAATACCAGAAAGCCTGGTAACAGATAATGGTTCTGGTTTTACCTCAGACCAATTTAAATATTTTACAAGGGAATGGAGTATCAAACATATTTACACTCCACCCTACCACCCAGAGTCAAATGGACTGGCTTAACAAACCCATGAAGTTCTCCAGTTAGCAATGCTTTACCAACATTCCACACCCATAGCATCGACTGGGATTTCACCAGCTGAAAGGTTACTAGGTCGGAAACTAAGAACCAAACTATCACTACTACACCCACAACATGAATCCATTGAAACTACAACAGAGGAATGCAATGAATTTATGGTGGGTCAAAGCATTTGGGTTAGAGATTCCCTAAAAAAAAGTGGACACCAGGTGTGATCTTGAAAATACTTTCAAACAAAATTGTACTCATAGAATCAGAAATGGGCACACAATTCCATCGCCACACAAACCACATTAAGAAGCGAGTAACAAACAAGTCACCCCCCTACACAGGACTAAATCATGAAATTATAGAAGAAAAGGGAGCTGACGAAATGGCTGAAGAAGTAACCACACATGAGAGTAATCTTAAACCAGGGAAAGATAAACCTCAAAGAGTGCGGAAGCCTCCTGTCTACCTTAAAGATTACTTGTGTTAAAAAAAAAAAAGAAAAAAAGGAGGGGAACCATGGTTCTCTAAAGTAAAGGGGAGGAGTGCTATATATATATATATAATTGGATTAAAATTATACGGGTTAAAAGATTCAAGAAATCCCTGCGGCAATTGATAACTTTTATCTAATAAGAATTTACTTACATTTATAAGTGGACCTTTCTGATTGGAGATAAGCTTTTGCTCTCAGAATGTAGAGATTTCATTGGTAAAAATATACTTTAGAGAACAATAGCCATATAGAGAGAAAAAAACCCTTCCCAGAAATCGTGAGTCACACTTAAGTTCCACGGCCAGGAAGAAGGAATAATTTACTCATCGGAGAATATAATCTGGAAGGCATATAAGAGCCAACAGAGAAGGCAACAACTTCGGGAGATTTGATATCATAGCGCAGTGCAGCACTAAGATACATAGGGAGCCTCGATTAAGGCTGGATAATCCCCGCAGTGTTCATACTCCTGATCCGACCCATAGTGTAACTTCTGGACCACCCTCCACGGCGAACTTCAAGACATATCAAAATATATACCTTTCTTTTAAATGTTCTCATTTAACTTATTATCTTCTCTTATGTATTTATCTAATTTTAATATTATATTTATTTAAATTGATCATTCTTTATAATAAAATTCCTCCTTCACTATTCCTTATTTTTTTATGTTTTTTTTTTTTATAAAATTAAACAAGCATGACCTAATTTATTTTAGTCTCTTTGTCTGGTGTAACTATTTTTATTATTGAAAATATTTCTAATTTAAAAATGACTATTTATAACTTAATCTTAGTTCAGGTTTGCCTTTATTTTACCAATTCAATCTCCTCAATAATGTGTATTTTTGTTCTTATGTATTCTTAAGGATAAATTTTAATTATGAAAAGAAATCCTCAAATATTTTAAATGATCTGCATAGCACAAAGCCACGATTAAATGCTTTGTGAAATGTTTATTTAAACCTTGCTTTACCAAGGGGATATGAGTTGTTAAACTAGATTAAATTGGAAAAGCAATATCCATGCCGCAGAATCATATTTAAATTAGACTGCCTCATTTATAAAATTATTGATTAGGTGTTGCTTGGGAAATAGCAGAGATTTAAAACTGTAATAATATTATATCACTTATTAAAGTATATCTTTCAAAGTAAAAGCATTAGTTTTATGATTATTTTTTTCAACCTTTCATGTTATTAATCTGTTAAGTTAACTTTCCAATGATCCAAGCATAGCACAAGCATTTCATTCATATTTGATATAGGGGCACATTATTCTAAATTTAGGTACTTAAGTAGTTCTAGTCGATTGTCTCCCCCCTGATGCTAGCAGGCCGGTTTAAAAAATTATTAATGCATGTCTCAGATATATTTTTGGTTTGTGGTTAGACTTGAAATAGATGAATAGAGCAGAGGCCATAGTATTCTTGATTTTTATATCTTGCATATGAATGGCCTCAAGGTATGTTCGTCTAGTCTTCGAACTGGGTTAAATCAGCATACCTCTTCAACCAGCACACTATAACTATCTATTTTAGACAACTTCTTTTTTTCTAAGTACTTTTTCCATTTAAAATTTAACATCTTTTTCACTTTCTTTGTTCTTAATAGCACACATATTGTCTGCATGCTTTCCCTCTCTCTTTTACACTTTTACAAACTCTCACTTTCCTATTACTTTTATTTTTCTGAAGACTCTTACCTAAAACTCTATTTGCCACTTTTTCTATTTCACCCCACCAGCCCTTATATGCATCCCAAACAAACTCTTCCATGGGTTCTTCAACTTTTATTTTATACTCTTCTAGCTTATTCTTATTATTCATTCTCCATCCACATTTTTCACTATCCTTTTTTATTTTATTATTATTTTCCATCACATTACTAAACATTTTTTATATAGAGAAGTTATAATCACTATTACATACTCTCTCTTCATTATTAAACACCTTAATTTTCCATAACTTTATTCATTCCCTCTTTCTCTACTAATACAGAATCTATTGTATGAAATATATTATTTCTAAACCATGTGAATTGTTCTTCATAAATATCTAATAAATTTCCAATACTCAAATTCACTCTTTGACAAAAATGCTTCAAAAGCTACCCATTCTTATTATCTACATCGTCAATTTCTTCAATATGCCCATTCATATTCCCTATAATCATTATTCTCTTCCCCTTTTCTTTGAAACTACTGTGTATCCTTAACTAAGCATTTATATATGCTATTCTTCCACTCCATTATAGTTTGACTATCTCCAGTGCCTATATACACTATAACCACATCATTCATTCTTGTCTTCCTAACCTAATCTCATACCATAAATGTTCTTAAGTATTTAAATATTTTTTTGACATAACTCCTGCACCACAACCCCTTTTTTCTTTTTTTTTATATTTATACCCTGCCATACCAAGCTTTCTATAATAAGTTCTTCTTTTCTTAGATCTGTTTCCACTATTGCTAATACCTCAAGCTCTTCATTTTTAATTGCTTTGTTTAATTCCAGCCACTTTTCTGATCTCCTATCACCGTGCATATTCAAATACCCAATTTTAACAATTTCTTCTTTCCTAACTACTCTTTTATAAATTCTTTTGATTCTTTCTTCTACATTACACTTAGAAATAACTTTCTTACCATTAATTTTACAGACCCATTTCCTCTCCATATCTACATTTATATCTAAATCAGCTATCCTTTGATTATTTTTTTATATCCTGTCCATTTTTCTTCTTTCTAATAACACAGCCATCTTTACTATATGACTACCTCTTTCCAATAAAAAAATCCCACACAAACCACAAACATAACATTATTTGTCTCACACAATTTTTTCAATCTCTCATTTATAGAACATGCCCTTTCTAACATATACCTCTTGTCAAATCTTAGTAATAATCCAACTATTTCCACTCTTTTTTTAAATCTTACTCGAATTCCTAATCAATTCTATGTATTCATCCATTACTTGATAAAGTTATGGAGGAAGTACACGCCATCTTATGATATTTCTGTTAACTTTTTTTGAAATGTTTCTTTTATATAGCAATGGTTATCATTATAACTCATAAGTTATAAATAGATAAATCAGTTATTTTCTATCAATCTAAATACTTATTTGTTTCCAGGAAATTATTATTTTTCATACTGAAACTGTTAACTTATCCTGTCTATTGTCAAGCATATTCTGATATCAATAACTTTTTTAAACAATGTGGACGTTTGTTACATCTGCTAAGACTGCATTTTTTATTTTTTTCTCACATATAGAAATATTCTAAAAATAATTAACACATTACCATATTAATTATTATTAATATTTAAAGAATTTTTCTTTATCACAATATTAATTATCAAGATTTTGCATTTTGTAGTTGAGTAAATGATCATTTATAGCAACATACATGTCAGCTCACACACACTCCAGATGAAATCAAAAGCCAGACTTGAATTAATTATATTGGTCAGACTTGAATTAATTATATTGGTCAATAATGTTATATCATATGATAAAATTAGCAAAAATAATAAGTATTGGATTACAATTTATAAATATAAAATTAAAAAATAACTTAAAACAAGAAATCACTTTAATATGACTGTAAAATCACATCACTTTTTTGTAAAAAAGATAATTGCCCAAATAGTTGTTAAAAGATAATTTTATTTTTAAAAAAATACAGCTCTTTTTTTTTATTATTATTTAAAAAAACTTATTTTTGCTCTTTATCAGTAGAAAACATATAAAGCAACATACTTAAAATATCTAGTTTATAAACTTTATTTTGTTTGTTACAAAATATATATGTATTTTAAAAAATAGAAGTATTGCAGTATGAATTAGGAAATAGAGAAATGGTGAGAATACAACCTTGGCAAATACTTTTTTCGGTACTTTTTTTTCACACTGGACAAGCCGCCGCTAGGTGACGCTGCAGAACCACCAAGAAGCCTGTATCCTCTTGATAATCATAAAAGTATTTAGTGAATAGAATAAAGTGCTGTGATCTCCAGTGTTCTGAAATTGCTCCATTTGGAAGAATCAAACTAACTTCACCAGGAAATCAAAACAATTATTATAAAGTTAAACAGTGATTCATCATTTTTCAGAAGATCACAAAAACAATGTATGAATTGTAGTAAGGCTATTCTACCTTAAACAATCCAAGAAACAAATTAAAAAATATATTTAATGGAGAACTATATCTAAAATAATAAATACAATACATATTATAAATTATGTGAGAATAATACTGTTAATTAAGTTTAGCAGGCATTTCAAAAAGATCTAAAAATGTTATGGTGTTTATAACAGTTTTTATTGAAACTGTTGACAAGGTACAATAATTGTTTATAATATATCAAAGACACAAAAAAGTATGAATTCTGAACTAAGTTCAAATCTATATGACTATACAAGCTAATGAGCTTGAATTAAAACGTATTTTCAATTTGGACTCAAAGCTTTATAGTTAGTTAATAAGATAAAAGGTGGATGCTGAAGGATTGCCTTAGATTCTAAGATCTAGATGTGATGCTCTCAGATCCAAGGCTCCTCACTGATGAAAGCCAAAAGCTAGAAACTAGACTGGGAATATTGGATTAATAGGCACTAGATAGGGATTTTATACACAAACTTACCTGTAATCCATTGATTACTCTGGCTTATACTGAGTAGTGATATTGTATGGATAGTTTTACCTCTGTAAATAGCTTGTGGACAATGGTGATCATGTGATGTTTAGTGGTTTAACATCACTTAGTGAGAGCCTTTGTGGTGGTCCAACTTTGAATCATGCACATTGAACTAAAGCAATGCAAAGCCACTTCTGTAACACATCATACATTTAAAAAATATTTGGTATACAATGATGCAAAGACACCAGATAGTAATATCAACATCAAGATTGTCAATCAGAATTAAAATATCTAATAAGCATTCAATTTAAATTATTTTATTTTTTCATTCAAAAAATCAAAACCTGTAAATAGGCAACAAAAACTCTCATTGCAGACTCATGCAGCCTGTGATCCATGTTTTGGATAGCTCTGATATATAGGAAAATCATGTTTGGGAAAACTATTTCAGATTAAAATATAAGAACAATTAAACATTTATATGTAATATGTTAAAATATATTCTAGAAAGAAGGGGCACACATTTGATTGTCATTTATTTTTTGCAAACTTTATATCTTGCTTCAAAATGCAATTTTTCAAAATCTAAAACACTTTAATTACTAATCACTGTGTGCATAACAGAAAGCTTTTTACTTTACCTACTTCATGCATCTCAACAAGTTCACCATCTTCTTCTTTTTCTTTTATTCAATACAGGAATAACACAGTGACAGGAATAAAATATAATAAAGCAGAATGAGATGTAAACTATATATTACATGAGAATTAAAATTCAAAGCAATACTATGATGGAACATGACATTCTCACAAGTATTTCTAAATATTGTCTAAAACAAATAAAGAGCAATGAATAAAATACAAAATATATTGCTTCAGAATTATGATTTATCAATAATCAATATGATAAAATGTTAGTTTGAGAAGTGATGGAGCAAATAAAAATTGGTAATAGTATGAATACTGAATCCTACTGCTTGAAGGCATTGTTTTTCACACAATACACATGTTTTAGAGGCCTAACTTACAGCTAACTCTACAACAAAGTTGTTTAGAGCTGTAACCGGCCACCTAGAGAGCAATGTATCCAACGATTACTTAATAAAATACTATGCCCATTGACTTGTGACAGTATTCCTCAAGTGAGCACAATTCAACTCTCATTACTGTCTGATTTGATGGAAGCCATATTTGAAGGATGTGAAACTATCAAAAAATTTATTGAAGACAAAATTTGAGAAAGCGTAGTAGATTTAGTATTACATATTGTACCGGTAAAATCACCATGCACGATCACGCACAATAATCCGAATTCAAACCCAGTCCACATCTAGGAATAAATTCCAAAATGCAAACTAAATTCAAACCCAAACCCCTGGCATGACAACCGATGAACAACACAACAACGGTACGTGGTTTTTCCTTTACTAGCTCGTCGGAAAACACAGACTAAATTACCCTACAATCAGTTATTCATATATATCTTATATTCGAGATATTGGTACGGTTAATAATTCAATATATATTTAAGTTGTCAATACAGACAGCAGGTGCTTAACTAGATTTCGAGAGTAATAAGACAAGAGAGACAAAATAGATTAGATAAATTTTTAATAATTATTGAAATCATTGAATACTATGTACAGATACGGTAAAATTTTCATACGTATATTTCTAATAATTTGCTACTAGTCCTTAATAATCATTTTAGACTGATAGACAAAACGCATGCCAATATTTATATGTTTTAAATGGTCGTACGAGTTGATATGAGAATCAGAGTAATTTGAGCATTTAAAATATTTAATTCCTATTTTATATTAAGTTGTTTGATTTTAATAGATTCAAACCATTATGTATACGGATAATTGGAGGCCTTATATAAGAATATAATATAACAATGATGTACTGATGGTTGCAGAGCTTAAGATATACTACAATAATAACTTGCGGTGCATTGACGGAAGACCGGGCGGCTTGTACTTTGACAAGTCTTAATGCCCCCAAGTAGATCCGGGACACTACAACCAGCCGGGATCATTTTTGAACCCCGGTGATCCAAGAGATTATCTGGAGAAGAATTTCTTTCTTTCCAATTGGTAGTACAAACGAGACGCCAATTTAGGCGAAGGAAAAGGCACTGCCACAGTAACATCGAGGAAGAGTGAATGGAAGTGGACTTAAAGCGAAACTATATAAAACCTTGATTATCTCTCCGTAACATTTTCTATGCAACAATCTGATATGACTATTCAAAATAAAACATGGCGAAATCAAAAGATCACAAAAGTAACGATTAATTAATTTCACTCTGAAACCCATAACTCCCCAGGTTGTTCGGAAGGTAATAATAGTAACAAAAATATTCACTTTATATTATTACTCCGTTCATATATAAAAAGATAATATAATAAAAATTTAGACTTTATTTTATATTTGTTATTTGGAGCAAAGATTAAAATATCATTTTGACAAAATAAAAGGAACAATACAGGTACTTGAATATTTCTCAACTCAACATAAACGAACCAATTTTTTTAGTTCGATAAAAGAAAATTACTTTTAAAATGAATATACTAATAATACTATGAAATAAACTTTAATGGCTTTAACTAGAGTTGAAAAATATTATTATTGGCATCGCTTTGTTTGTAAATGTAAGTAATAATAAAAATATAAGTATATTCACTAATGAATTACTATTAGGCACAAAATATTAGTAAATTATCATCTAAAGACTAGAGCACAGAAATATTAGAGAAGAAATTTACTGACAGGCTTTAGTGTAACATTTTAACGAAGGAAAGCAAGAAATTTACATGTAATTACTTAGATTAATTCATAACAGATTAAATAATAAAATTATTAAGCTTAGAGGAAAGTTAAAAAGTTCATGTAACAAGAGTTACCATTCTTCTTCGTCCGGCTTTTCTCCTTGCGGTAATGTTTATGCAGAACGTAGGCGCGCATTTTGGATTCCTTAGAATGGCATGATTAATTTAAAGGTTGGAATTGAGAAAACTGGAAGCACAGGAAACATTATGGATCAGCGGCTCGAAAGATTTAACTCGGCAGAACAGGGATCAGCTTCTTGGACTTAGCCCAACATTATTGCAATTTACCGGGCAACTTCTTAATCACAGTTGAGATGATTTCTCTGGCACAGCTACTTTTCTGTGTCTCGAGATGGTCTACCCACAGCAAAGTCAAAAAGTAGAGTCCCCTAGTATATTATAATATAAGATGGCTACGGTTGATCACTCTGCATAGTTTTTGTTCATGACTCTGCCTCCTTTGATTTTCTGGCCTCCAGCAATATCTAATTTTGGCTATACAATTGCATTCGCATTTCTTGATAAGAGTCCTACATTTCTCATTTCCATTGTTTGATTTACATTTATTTCTAAATTCAATACATGATTCTAAATTGACAAACTAAATAATTACATAGGAATTCGTGCATACAAACTTGAAATTCATTATCTTAACTTTCAAAGTACAAACTAATTATTCTATACATTTTGTACATGTAAGATTTGACTAAAAATACCGATCAAAGGAATGTGACTTTTGATCAGCATTTTTGAATGACTTTGTCTAATTTTGAAAGATTTAAAATTAAAAAAAAATATACACGCAATGAAACTTTTAAATTGAGCGAATATAAACCTACAAACCACACACCCGAATATTATTTATCATGATTTGTAATATTTATACTTGTAATATTTATATTAAATTCTTTTAAACAAAGCATAAAATAACTAACTTAAAATTTATGTGGCCTGGAATAGAAAAAGCCTCATTGTGGGTAAATAGTGATTTAGAATTACTGTACTTCAAAATGGAAACTATGAAACTAAGATCGATCCTTCGATCTGTCTGTTTCAATATTAAAAATTGTCAGGCAGTGACACATGCTTTCCTGTGATTTTGAATTGCACACAACCTGAAAACATTAGGGTTTTCAGCAGAATTCTGCTGAGTTCATGCACAAATGCACATTTACATGTGAATCCATGTGAGAACAGTAAAATGTTGCCGGCAAGTGTTCAAAATTGGTTGAAGGGGGAGTGAATTGTTGACCACACAAATTGACACTGTTGTGTTTTTCCAGAAAGAGAACATCTGCCAGATGTGAAACTGTGCGTTTGTCAGCTGAGGAGCATGGTTTTTTAGTCAACTACAGGATCTGGGGAATTCCATTGCCACTCCTGTAAGCGTAGCTGGGGTCTGTATAAGGGAAGTTATTGGATGGCTCCAAAATCCCATTACTTACAGCTTTGAGGCTCATCTCCTATTGGAGTCAAACAAACTGTAACTCATTGCCCCCCCCCCCTAAAAAAGGTTTTTTAAAAATGAACTATTTAATTAAGGTTTTTTGAAAAAAGCCCCAAAAATAAAGGAAGAACTTTTCGCTATCATATAAAGATTTTGGTAGGGTAAATTTTTTTTTAAAAAAAAAAAGCTCTCATAATAAGAAAATAAAAGACAATAATTAAAAATCAAACCATCCCCCCCCCCACTCTCTAAAAACCAACTGATGGTTTATTAAAAATGAATTGATTAATAAGGCTTTCCCCCCAAAAAAGCTCAAATCAATCAAAAGTCGATAAGGGAAAAAGTCCATAATTTAAAAGCAAACCCCCCCCCATCCAATAATTTGTATATTTTGTTAATCTATCCTTTATATACATATTCTATATTTGAACACATTTAAAATTAATATGTGAAATTTCCATTACATTGGCAAAAGATAATAAAAGACAAGAATTAAAATTCAAACCATCCACCCTCTAAAAACCAACTGTTGGTTTATTAAATAAAACTGAATTGTTTAAGGCTTTAAAAAAGCTCAAAATCCAAAAAAAGGTCATAATTGAAAAGCAAACCATCCCCCTCCACCTCTACCATCTAAAAACAAAGTGTTTGTTTATTGAAAACACATACAAAAAAAATCATACGACTTTTACGTATAGAAAGTAAAAAAAAAATTTTTTTACCGTAGTATTCTGTAAAGAGAAAAAACCAATGGCCCATGAATTGGGATATTAATGTGCGTTGGGCAAAAAAGAGCACCATCGAATGGTAGGGTTCAGTATTCATACTATTACCTAAAAATGTTATTTATGTGTCATTATTCTACAAACAAAAAAACATATGAAGGATGTAGGAATGAAGATAATAATAAAAGCCATTATTACTCTGATTTATAGTCTTCAACTTGAAGTGATGCTTAAGACCAAATGGATTTATAAAGTAATCATTAGAAACCAGTCAATACTTAGACAATCCCAATATCAATAGCAATCAACAATCTCTTACTGTTGTCAAGGCAATCTCCTTTCAATAAAGGAAGAATATTACCTTTATTTGTGATCCAATATATACACTCAAGATTGCAACTTGGCCTCAAAGATTGAAATTATTGATACAAAGAATGTGACAACAGTTTGAGATTGTTGACCGTTATTGATATTGGGATGGTCTAAGTGTTGATTGTTTTCTAATGATTACTTATAAATCCATTTAGCCTTGAACATTATTACACTTTGGGTGCAATTTAAAAATTATAATTGCAGTTTGTAATGTTACAATTGACTATTTATTAGTCTAGATTCAGAATAGGTTATATTTACCTGTTTAAGGAGGTTCATTTAAATTTCTTTGTATCAATATTTCAAACTCTGTGGTCAAATTGCAATCTTTAGGGTTTATATAAATATATTGGACAATAAATAAAGGTGAGATTATACCTTTATTGTTAAAAAGAGGTTGTCTTGACAGTAGTTTGAGATTGTTGATTGTTATTGCTATTGGGATTGTCTGAGTGTTGACTGGTTTCTAATGATTCACACACACACACATATATATATTCAAAAAGTGCATTGAACTAAACTGAAAATAATAAATTAATTACACAAACACACACCAAAATAATCAGCTAAAAGTCTTCTCAGTAGGATCATCGAGCATTTTACAATACTAATCATTCTTTCTAATGCTAGTACTCCATTCCATTGCACAAAATCTTAACTAAGTATAAAAGATCTACAACACATTATTACGCTATTAAATATTCAGATTATTCTAAGGCAGGGTTAAAATCAACTACAAACTATAACACTTTAAATGTTTATTAATTGATAATAATTAACTCACTAGATTATAAATCAAAGATGCATCATATACACGCCATTTTTATGCAAATATTTATTTACATGAGTTAACTTTCAAAAATACATAAATGATTAGTAATCATTCTTCTTAAATTAAAGATTACTAAAAAAAATCAAAACTTATATATAGCCTCTAAATATAATAATTTTCAGCAAGGAGGTAAAACAAGAATAAAAAAATACTCTAATCCTTCTTATCCTAAAATTGGTAAGTGTAGTAAATAGTAACTTTGATTTACCTTTCTTCTATGAAAAGCTAGCACAGAGACCACTGACTTGAATTAAGTTAACTAATGTTTGTTTTATCTTTTTCCTACCGTATTACACATAGATTTTATCTTTATTAAGTTTAAAATCTCTATGCAAAACTACTTAAACAGAAATAATTTATCATGACTACAACTTGACTTATAAATATCAAAATTTTATATTCTCATCTTTGACACTCATTATTTTTAATAAATATATTAATAACTATTATCAATCATTTATTAGATTAGAGATTATTATATCACTTCCAGCACAGATATAAATTTTAAGAATTAATATAACTGATTTTTTATTATTATACATATATACATACATAATATTAATAATGCACTTACCTTTTATTTTCCCATAAAGTTTTTAGATATATTTAAACTTCCATTTATCATATATTTTTCCAGGACTAAAAAAAGATAAGTAATTTTCCTACTTCCAGTGCTTATCCTGCTAAATGAAATAGCATTCTTTAATTGGCTGTGGTCACAATCACACATATCTTCATCATTTATTCAGTATTTATTAACATTAAATTATTCCAGTTTAAATTCAAGTACAAACTTGCTGCACATGCCCTTTTAACCACTTCAGATAAAACATTGATTATTAATAATTATGTATTGAGCTAGAGATTATGTTTTAGCCAAAAAAAGAATGGTTAATAATCATTTATGTATTTATTGAAATGATATTGAGGCAAATGAGTGCTTACTAAAAACATGGCAGTTGCAAAAAATATGCATAATGTATATCAGCAAACATTGACAAGTGGCCTTTAAAGACCTATGGTAGGATTAGGTTAAGTGAAAGATATTGGTTGGTCAAAATTCATCTTAAAATTATTAACTTATTTTTTCCCGTCAAAGCATTAGTTGTGATATATGTGCGTATTTATTAATTTGAATATTTTCATTGCTGAAAGGTGAATATTTGTGATTATTTGATGGAAAATTCCATGAACATGGCTTTAAATTATTATTATTATTATTAGATTTATAAAATATTTTAAAGAAACATGTGTACATTTCTGCTAGGCCATTTGAGTCTGATCTAAAATCTTTTTTTATTAAAATATATATTGACAATCAAATAAAACAGTTTATTTAAAACAGTTTTTATTTTAAAAACTAATTAATGTTTCCATGATATCACAAAAATGTCTCCTTCAGAACTTTCAATTTCTTAGAAATATAAGACTGTAACTGTTTTTAAATGCTTTTATTGAAGTTGGAAAATCATTTAGTTTGTTTGCTTGTTTATTATTTTAATTTTGATCTTTTTCAAATTAGAATGAAATTTTAAAATTGAGGTTTGATATATTTAAATTCAGTAGAATTCCTTGAAATGTATATAAGTATGTAATATCAGTCTAATCCATTTGTTACATTCATCTTTTCAATATGTCACCTAATGTCTTGGATATGGAACAGAGGATGGAAAAATATTAAAATATTCAATAATTTCATGTATCAGTTAAAAATTATTCTTGGAACTTTCATTTGTTTTAAATAAAATTTGTGAGAGCGTATATAAAGATTTTTTTTCAATTTAATAACATTTTATAACAGTTTTAAATCAGTGTTTAATATGTTTAAGTTCTAAATAACTTGCTGAAATTTTGTACATTTGTTTAAAATGTCTATGAAATTGATAGAATACATTAATTTTTTAATAAATCACTTGGTTTCTTAGATAGGAAGTGGACGGAAGTGTTAAATAATGCTCACTGTTTCACTATTGATTTTATTTGTTATGCTTGTAAGCTTCATTTAAGTGATAATAAAAATAAAAAAATGTCAACAACAATTTTATACAAAAAAACTGACTGACATCTTATACATATACAATTATGTACACATACTAAATATAATATATACATAAAGAATATGCACAATAACTTACTGAATAAATATCTAGTAATATACATACACTATATGTGTGAAATTGATTTAAAGTAAAATTTTATATATTAAATAAAGGTCACTTACAATATATTTTTGGTAAGTATTTTGTTTATAATAAATAATTTTCATATGAAAACAAAAATGTTAACTTTTCACTTAAAAAAATATTTCATATTTTTAATCACTTATATACACATGTATTATTATGTACACATAATAAATAGGGTATATACATAAGGGGCATAAAGCTAGTGATATATATAAGTACCAAGTCAATTAAAAGTACAATAAACTTTTACATTTTCATTTACTGTGCCAGTACTAAAAACTTAAAAATAATAGAAATATTTTTTATATATTAATTGCTTTTATTGACCATGCACTAAAGAGCAAAAAACTAATTGCTTCTTTTACCAGAATTGGGGTTTTTAGATTTAACTTGAAATAAAAGCATGGAGATCCAGAAACTAATTAAGTAAATCCCTATTATTGTAGTTAAAGAAACAATTATTTTTTAGCTTTTTAATGCACAATAGTTAATATTAATAATTTTATTTTTATTATTAATTCTGATCTGCCTTTTAAATTCTCAATGCTATTTGTAAAAGTTATTGGGGATAAATGCATTAGGCTATAATTTCTATAAATAAATGATATTAAAGTTTACTTTAAAAAAGGATATACAAATATGCATAATTTTACTTATATTCAATAATAATTTTCTATTCTAATTTTATATATATTGAACTATAAGTAAATAAATCTGGAGAGATATCAAATTCAAGCATCATGATTAATGTTATCACTATAACTTCCTTATTGCATGAAGATATGGACAATCTTGGAAAACTGCTAAGAATCTATGCAAATATAAAAACTAATTTACAGGAAACGAGATCAGCATAAAATATTGTGCTTAACACTGTTGGTATGAGTGAGTGTTAAATTTGCATGGAATATTGGCAATGTTCCAAGAATTGTAATGCATGTATTTTGCAGAGAGATTTGTCCACATATTATTTTAGTATGGTAGATATACTGCATGTTTTGTGCATGATAATAAGAGCTGACACTCCAGATTTATTTATATGTGTAGAATATGCTTTAAAGTTTTTTAATTTTCATCAATTCTTTTTCATATCAACCTGATTATATTATGAACATCCACCACTGCAGAAACTCAGACTATGCTCTTTCATAATGCAAGCAATTTGGGAACAAATATCATTCATCACCTGAACTAGAAGTATAAACTCCTGAATCTCTATGCCCACATTAACAGCTTGATGTGTTTCTCTTGCAAGATAGACACTGGTTTTATCCACCTTTAACATATTGTGAAAGCATAACTAATTGTTGCACTGCATATATTATTTCAATTTGTTAATTTTAATGAATGCATTCTTCATCTCAATTTTGCAAGATCACAATTATCACTGCAGAAACTCACACCATTTTCTCTTATTATGCAAGTATCTTATGAATTTGCTCAGCAAGTAAACTAGAGATATAGAAAAACTAAACTAACATTGCATGTGTGTAAAGTACTTATATTATAGCCTAAAATATGTTTAAGTAATATAATTTTAAACAATATGCACAATGTTTTTCATCAAATAATCAAATGATATATATATATATATTTCAGATCATGAGTTTATTTAAAAATGCCATCAACAAATTTTGGAATAAAACCATTATTAACATGACTATGGTAATGTTAACCTATTATTATTATTATTATTATTATTATTATTATTATTATTATTATTATCATCATCATCATCACCATCCTCATCCTTAATTGTTATTATTACTATTTTTATTATTATTATTATTATTATTATTATTATTATTATTATTATTATTGTTGTTGTTGTTGTTGTTGTTGTTGTTATAATTATTATTTTTATTATTAGGTTTCAAAGCAAAACTTTATTGAGTCTAAAAGGGTACAGAGTCATATCTAGTAATATATTGATTTCTGTTACAATTGCAAAACAAATTACAACTATGCAAGGAGACCAATTAAGACAACTTTTCAGTACATAAGTCTTTATCATTTCTGCATGCTTTTTTGTTTGTTTTAGAATCTGGTTTTCTATTTAGTTCAGAATATGCTTGCATCTCTTTAAAGTTGAAAATTGCTGATATTGAAAGTGTCACCATCTATCATATTGGACTTATATTTTATAGACTGGATCTTGTTTTCAAATGTGACCATGTAGCTGCAAACCCATCTGTTTGAGCTAGGATGCTGTATCTTTTTCTGAACAATTCTAGTTTTATTGAGTATGTTTCTGGGTGGCATCGAGGGTTATTAGCAAGAGCGAAAGTGCATCTGGTACACCAGTAGGCATAAAGGCTGTATGTTGCTGCATGAATAGCAGGGATGTTTGCCTTTTTTTAAAGTATTTATTATTTCATCAACTGAAATATTAGCTTTTCTGTATGTGGTAAACATTGTGTGACTGTTTTCAGTACAGTGCAGGAATAAAGAAAATGATCCTGTGTCTTTTTTCTCTATGACATAGTCCACAAAAAAGGTCTATATTTGTATAGAAGTTGAAAAATCTAAGGAAATGTATTGTGGATAGAGCATTTAGATTAAACTTAAGCAGAAAATCAAATAATTTTGGTTCTAGTGACCACTTTATGAATTCTTGCAGTACTTGCCTGTTCTCTATTCCAAGAGCTGAAGGATATAGATTAGGTGTATCGTTTGAGTGTAGGATATTATAAATGTCTCAGTACATATACTTGTCATTATTGAGTGATATTTTGTTATATATTGGATTGAGTTCTTCTATCAGTGTGGATAGATATTCATATAAAGGGGTTAGTCTGTCTGTGGGTGTTTTATTTATCGCACACTCCAGGTCTGGAAATATTTTTATGGTGGCTGTTAATAGATTTATTGATTTCTGTGTGTAAAAAACATTGATTATATGTAGTCTGAGTCCATTGCTAAATGGCAGTGTGCTTAGGTTCTTTAAAGAGATTGCCAATGTCTTTCTCTTTTATATTAGTTTGTTACAGATTGATGAGATTTTAGATATGAATATTTTAGCAAATTTGATTATAGGTGTGTAATAGGTAATTTTTGTAATTATAAGTTGATTATATGGTGCTACTTTTAGGTATATTGATAGGTAAGATTTTTCAAGTGAAGTTGTGCTTATTTCAGCATCTTTCTTTAATTTATTTTGAATTTTTTGCCTCATTTCATTGGTGCCGAGGTAGAATGGAAAACCAAGGAAAGCAATCAGTTCGCCATTAAACATCTCAGTGTATATTGACCATGCAGCAGTTTTATATGTGTTCATTTTTAAGTTAAAATTTGAGGTATAATTCTTGATTATCTCTTGTAGTATAGGGATATTCTTTTTAGAGGGGAGAAAAATGGTTACATCATCCATATAGGCTGTGTATAATATATTTAAACCAATGTTTGGGATTTGAATACTTTATATTTTTGTCTGTATCTCTATTAATAGAGGATTTATATATAGTGTGAAGAGCAAAGCACTGAGGGGAAATCCTTGTGGGATAGATTGACTCAGTCTGAAAGCTGGTAATTTTTTCCCATTTAGTCTGATGTGATTGGCTTTTATATATAGTAGGGATGAAGGAGTTGTTGTTTTTTAGCATATCTAATAATTTGGCAATAGGCACTGAGTCAAAAACTGCCTCAATGTCTAGCTGAACTATAATCAGTGCATATTTCTTTCCTTTACTACTTTGATAATTTTCTTGTACATTAGGGCACCCTGGCTAAAGGATGAGCCTTTTTTAGCATTCGTGTTGTTCTATTTTCTCCTTTATTACTCTTTCAAGAATTTTTATTCCTAAATGTCCCATAGAGATTGGTTGCAGATTAAATAAAGATGATATTGCTATTGGTTTATGTTATAAGGAACCATTGTAATTGAATATTTTATGTTGTAAACTTTTTGGGATATGGAATTTGTGAGATCACATAGATATTTGGCTGTGAAGTGGCTAAGGCATTTGAACACAAATATAGTGATGCTTTGTGGTTTTGAGTGACATGTGTTTGCTATTGTTGCAAGTTGAAAAACAATGTCAGTTGTTGTTATTGGTGTGTCTGTTTCAGGAACACCAAATATGTCTTTATTTGGTATGTATGCTTTTTGTTTTTTTGCAATTTTTTTTTAAAATGTGGTTTATAAGGTTATGTCCGGCTGTTATAGAACCATTGTGGAAGGGTATTCCAGCACCCACCATATGTATAACCTAGTCCAGGTGTGTTGTTGTGTGAGATATATTTTTTTTATTGCTACATATTGCTTTAGTGTGTTGCATGTATTGTTGTATACTTCTGTAAGTTTTCTAATTTGTGCTTGATTTTCTGCAGTTGATCTGGAGATGGTTATTTTTTATGTAGTTCATCTGCTGAGGCTAATAATCTGGTGGGCGTGTTGAATTGCAAGTTATATGATTAATGTTGAAAGAAAGTATGTTGGTGAATGCTATATATTTTTGTACTGGTTTGAGTGATATATTTTGAAGTTTTTAGAACATTATGTATGTTTCTGAATATAGAAATTCAGTTGTTTGTGCTGGAAGAAGTATTTGCATAGTCTTTTGAAGGGCTATTGTTGTATTCTGTATTTTTGTTAGGTCGGTCAGGAGTGATGAATTGGGCAGCATAATCTGAGATTATAGATGGACAGAGTTCAAAATTAAAATAATGATATAACATTGGTGAGTAGAAGCTCAAATCTATGATATATATATATATCTATTGTTATTAAATGACATTGAGTGTAATGGGAGAAAACCTTCAGCACTCATAAGTGGGATTGTTATTTGATGGATCTATTTAGTGACAAAAGTTTGTTAGGTCATGTTGAAATCTCCCAAGAGTATTATAGGATTAGGTGTTTCTGTAAGCATTGAATTTATTGTTGTTATGATTCTGGAGATGATGACAGGGCCTGGTAATATATAGACAAATACTATATTAAGTGTAATATTTTTATGATGGAATGTTATTATAATAAGATTAGTGTCAACATATATAATTTTAAAGGAATTGAAAGGACAGTTGTGGGATACAATTATACCTGTGCCACCTGATGGTAATGATGATTCTCTTGAGCATGCACAAAACCCTTAGCTGGCTAAATACTTTGATGTATCAATTTTAGAACTGCTGTATATTTTTGTTTCTAGCAGACTCAGTATGTGTAGTTGTTTTCTATGTATCCATTGTTTGAATTGAAAGTGTTTTGGTGTTTAAGCCTTTAATGTTGAGAGACCCGATTTTTATCTTCATGATTTTTGTATAATTTTATAAAGATTTTAGTTTTAATTGCAGTAGATGAATGCTGATGCATATTTAAGACTTTGTTGGATTTACTATCAGTTTTTCTATCATTTAGTATTGGTTCAGACTCTAAATATGGAATTGGTGTTGAAATTGAAGAGTTGTCTGTTGTTGGCTTAAATCTATTTCTATTTCACCATTTTCTAGGTTGTTGGTGTCTGATGAATTGTACTTTTGGTCTGTTTTTTTTTTTTGCTTTTTTGGATTCGTGGTTTTTAGGTGGTCGACCTGGTTTTCTTTTTTCCTCTGGTTTATTCTCTTGAATGGGTAGGAGGGGGGTTCTATTGCATCCATAATATTTGATGCAGTTTTATTTATTATTGGAGTTTGATTTATTATTGGTATCCTTACATTGTCTAGATTTATGTTTATATTTTTATTATGTAACTGTATGTGTGCATTTTTTGGTTGATGATTTGTACTTGGTACAACAACTTTTGTTTTATGAAATGCTGATCATGTGATGTAATTGCTGTATTTTGTGTTGTGGTTTCTTGGGAGTATTTTCATCTGAAAATTATGTTATGTTATGTGTATGTTACATTTGTATGTTAATTTTGGGGTTATTATTATTTAATTTGATCTTTGAGATAAGCAGTTTTATTCATTTATCATTTTTATTTGTGGGTGTTTGAACCTGTTTTTGGTGGGTTTGTGTTGCCAATGAATGTAATATTATTAAAAGTTTTATTTTCATTGTAAGTGGATTGTTCTAGGGAGAGGGGTTTGTCTTGTTCACAGTGATTAACTTTTATGTTATCACACTGAGTTACCAGGTGGCCTCATTGTCCAAAGCCAAAGCACTGAGGCTTTAGATCTCTTATGTGAAGAGACAGGGTTGCCTCTTGATCAATGAAGTTTTATTTTGAATTCAAAACAATTACTGCATATAAGTATTGGTTTGTCTTTTAGATATATATACTGTAGGATAATTACTTTTCCACATGGGTTCATCATTTTTTGAAATTCTTATAACTTGTATTTTAGATAAGTATTTTTGAGCACTCCAGTAATAATATTTTTCCAGTTTTCATCTATAATTATGAGTGCAAAATTATCCAATGCTAAAATAGTGGGTTGAAAATGTTCTTTTTGCTGTTGGGTAAAGAAATCAATGGTTATATAGTGAGAGTTTGGATGGTCTGTGATACAAAAGACAATTTCCCATAGTGCATTTTGTGTAATTGCTTCATATAGTAAGACTTTTAGGAAATGATATAGTGAGCATTAATTATCAGTGACTGCGAGCACTAGCGATGTTGGTGAGAAAAACCTACGAAATATTTAAAATAACTTTCGTGGACTCATGTTATTAAAATGGTCCATTATATTATCAAGCATTTCTTTTGTCCAGATTGCAGCTGGGGTATTTGGTCCTCTTGGGTATGTAGATTATGAAATGCATCATTTGCTACCCACAATTCACAATTCAAAGCATTTAAACTTCTGATTCACCTTCCTAATACAAAACTCTTCATTTCCAAATGTTAAAGCAAATAATATTATTATTTTTCAAATTATTCTGCATATCTAATAATTATCATAGGAGAAACATGGCAGATTCAGGGACAATCTCATTGTTGTTGTATTTCATTTCAATTGTAGTTCTTACTTATTTATATAACGTTTGGTTCCTATTTAACAATATATCTAAATATATCCTGCTCTTCAAAACAGACGTCTTTCATTTTGCATACTTCTTGTCTCCTATTTTTTCATATTTCTGTTATACTTTTCTCATTAAATAATAATAATATCTTAGATTTTTTCTCATTGAATTTTTATATTTAAATTTCTGACTCTTCATGTTTCTCTAATAACAACTTCGGATTTTTTTTTATTACTTGCTAAAAATAACACATCATCTGCATAAGAATGTATATTCTTTGGTCCCTACTATGAAAACTTCCAACTAATCCCTAATATTTCTATCCTCCTGAAAGTAATTTTATATTTTCCAATTGATATTTATAAAAGTTCATCTTTTTAAAGATCCTTAATCATTTTTAACGATACCAAGTCTATACCTATATTTTCAAGATTTCTTCATATTCTATTTCTATCTATTCTATCACAAGTCTTTTCAATAAATGAAAGTGGAATAAATTATTTATCTCCTATCCATCTTATTGAATAAAATCCATTCTAAATATACCCCAAGATTTTGTTCTCTATCATCCAAGTGATTAAATTATTAGTAGATATGGAAAAAACTCTTAAATTGAGCAATATGTTATCTGATCTATATTAACACACTCATATTTTGCATAATAAAAGAGCTCATTAAAGTTTACGATTTAATTCTAAATATTAAATTATCAAAATAATTTAAACGATAGCAAACAGTAGCAAATAACCATTGATAATGATCAAGCATTATTTATTGATTTTACTGCTTACTGCTTAGTTTCCACAATAGATAGAGAATATTTATAATTTATATATTTCATATATTTATATAAGTATATGTGCATATTTGTATATATTGCAAGACTATGAAAGATGAAGTAAATAATTTAACAAATGGATATAATATAAATTCGAATAAGAATATAAAAAGTTCAAATAAAAGGGTTGATTGATATAAAAACTGATATATATATATATATTATGTAAATAATACTCAGATGATGATAGCGATTAAATAACTTATCTCTAGAGATTTAAGTGTAATTATTCCAAAAGTATTTTTAATTGAATCAATATTCAATTTAAATTTAATCTTCAGGTGCCAAGCATTCTAAATAGAAAGCTTACTTCTGGACATCTTAATACCGATGATCATCATTGTTTTAAATTATTCTTATTATTATCTCTGCATAACCCGGCAGTGGATTGCATAGTTTGTCAGAATTAAAGAATAGTAATGGCGTATGATTGGAATGGATTCAAAAAGTAAACTAAATTGGTTAATAAAAAATATGTTACTAATTTATTTACAATTAATAAATATGAAATCACTACTTTCATTTTGGTAATTGCTACCTGAGAAATACAATAAATTTAATATAAAATATTAAAAATAAGAAAAAATAATTATAAATATTAAATCATAAGGCCTTATGGTTAAATATAAAGATCAGATTTTTTCATAATAAAAACATTTTAAAGTCTTAAACCACGGATGGTAAATCTCTGACTTATGGTCCAACCCTAACCCTCACAATCTCTCAATATGGTCACAGACATTTTCAATAACATATAAATGTTCTTGATAAAACTTCTATTTAAACATATACATAGTGCAAATATTGAATTAAGAGTTCAATAAAATAAAATATTTATTTTTTCAACTACATCTTTTTCTCTTTCCAACCTTTATAATAATTCAGTACTCCAACATCGGATGATTCACACTGCCTAATGGTGCTGTTTCCATACAGGAGCACATAAATATGCCTTTTACAAGGCTGCTTATACATCTTACAGCCTGTAAACTGTTCAAACACTTGATGGTGAAAAAAGGTACTACTTCCACATCAGTAGCATATGAACATTATCTGCGACATGTTACAACACTTTCTATACATGCTAGTATTGAACATTCAACAGCATATCATGTGAGGGTGTCTGTAGTTGTAATGAGGAAAACTATATCAACACTCAGGCCAAAATAGTTAATGTTAAACCTAGTGGAAGTAGTATGAGGTGCTACAAATTGTAACTATTTCACAAATGTTTCTACTCCTCATGTGATCTGGTCTAATCTAAGAAATGAGAAGTGCAAAGCATGATTCAGCAGAGCCCATGTGAAAGTCACACACTTTGCGAGAACTTGTGAGATCAAAAAATAAAATGGCAGAAAGACATTTTTTCTTTCAAGTTGTTAGATTAGCATGCTACAGAAGCAGCTATGGGGTCTTCTTACAGCAGAAAAACATTTTGCCAACAGAGAAGATCTGTGTTTGTGGTGGGATAATGATATTAAGCACTGCAAAAAATACAAAATGGAATGTCAATCACATAAATGCCATTGAGGTCTTCTATATATAATGTGACTTGGTTTTAGGGCTGCAGATTAGATTTTTTAAAAGCAGTGTACCTGATATACTATTGGAACCAGGGTGAGCTCACACTGGTGCATGTTGTAGCTGAGTTGAAGATGTCGGAAGGTGCCCCCAGGAAGTGGATGGAAACAATTCGAGAGCTGTGTCAAAAAAGCTTTCTTTCTTACCTTTGCCATCAAATCGGCAGTCCCAGATTAATAGTCAAAGTAGATGAAATGATATTCAGTCAATGCAAGAACCACCCGGGCAGAATTCTCCTGCAACAATGGATTTTCAGCAGTATGTGTCAGGAGAATGTTTTGCAGCAGCTGTACCCTCCTGTTCTGCCAACCCCCTTCTGCAGCCTATCTGTGAGAACATCAGGCCTGGCTCCAGCATCTATTCAGACTACTGGAAAGGCTACAGAACTTCCAAGTTGGAGGCTGCTGGATTTCACCACCTGAGAGTCAACCACAAACACAATATTGTTGCCCTGCCCCAGGCATGCACACACAGAACATCAAATAGCTTTGGGGCTCTCTTAAATGGTGAAACAAAAGAATATGTGGCACACCAAAAACAAGTATCAACAACTACCTAGTGGAATTTATGTGGAGATGGCTAAAAAAAGACAAAGACCTCTTCTGTGCTATCTTAGAAGAGATGAATGTACACCAGTGAAATAAAAGCAAAAGTTATGGGAAATAAATAATAAAAAAATGAAATGTTATTGTTTATGTATATATGAAATAAAAGCAAAAGTTATTGAAAATCGACAAAATAAAATGTTTTTAAAAAAATTAAAAATGTAAGCGTTATTTTAAAAAAAAAATGAAATGTTTTATGAACAAAACAAAATAAAAGAACAAAGTAAAATCAGCCCAGTAATGTTATACATTTTAAAATATATATATTTAATAAAAATGAAGTGTTTGAAAAAAATAAAAGAACAAAAAAATATATAAAAGAACAAAGTGAAATATTTAAATCAGCCGGTAACATTATATATTTTAAAAAATATATATTTTTTAAAAAAATGAAATTTAAAAAAAAAAAATAAGACAACAAAAAAAATAAAAGAACAAAGTGAAATATTTAAATCAGCCCAGTAATATTATATCTATTTGTTTTTGACTAGCAACAGTACCATTGAATGGTGTGGATCATCCAGTGTTGGAATACCAATAATTCTACTTCATTCTGTCAGCAGTGCAATATTCTAACAAATTATGTTGTGAAATCCATCTTATTTACAGATTTAATCTACAACACTGAGGAAATTATGCATTTATAATGATTTTAACAGATGAAGATACACTAGCAAAAATAACACTCAATTTTATTTCATTTTATAATTATTATTTTGTCTTTTTATTATTAGGATCACTGCACTGAGTAAGATAAGAAAAATTGACACAGAAAATGATGCATTTCAAAAGTAATGATCCAATATATACTTTTTAATAGAAATAAACAATAAATTAATGTACTTGATATATCTGACAACATTTTAGTTAGAAACAAACACCATATTAAGAGGCATTACTTATCAAAACATTCTGATTACAACAAAATTGTTAGGAAAGAAAGAAATCTTAAAATAGAAAACATGAAAAGGAGCTTCTTCAAATGGCTGGGAAAGTTTTCATAAAAAAATAGAAAATTATGTGAAAATAAGGTTACATTAGTTTTAAAAAATCAGAAAATTTGAAACCATTTACTGAAAGGGAGTTTATAAAAGATGGTATGCTAGCTCCTACAAAATTAATCTGCCAAAACATTAAAATAAATTTGAGAATATAAATATATCATGAAGAATAGTTACAAAATGAATTGGAAAAAGAATAATCATTTATAATAATAATGTTACTTTATTTTTGATTTATAAAAAATTGTGGCACTCACTTAAAAAGGGAAAGTTAAAATTGGTCAGGAAATTGAAAAGATTATCCATCACCCATGATTATGGGTAAATTAATTAAACTTTTGATCAATATAGCTGTCTAATTTTTAAGATATTAATCTTGTATGACTTGCAGATGTTATTATAAATATTCAAATAGTATTTAGTAGGAAAATGTTTTTCATTCCTATTTGAAACTATGGTGTTCTGCAGGCTCAATGATTATCTTTAGCAATAGAATACTGATGGTGATCACCTCCTTCAAATTTTGATGCTGTTAAATAATGTAGATGAGTCCCACTATAAAAACATATACAATAAGTCTTGCAGAAGAGTCTACTCCTTTTCTTATGATATTGTTTTCTTTTTTAAAGCAGGAAATGCTGCATTCTATACAACTTTAATATTTGTTTGCATACAATTGCATAGTTTCAGGTCTTTTGATTGGTATAGTTTTGATTTTATTAGCCATATAATAAATAGTTCTTGGCTAGCTAATAACATCATAGTTGGTATAGTGGATTAAAAATACCTTAAAACAGTCAGAAAGCTATGGCTATCTAAAGCTCATGTGAAGTTAACTGTTTAAACAATTAGTTTTTCTCTTTAACAGTTATTTCACTATCAGCATTCTCTCTTCATGGAATCAATTTGTATTGCTTTCTTCTTAAGTGAAGACAAACTAGATTACTGTTGTTTTTCTTTTCAGACTTATTTACATGTTTTTACATCATGTTTCAACACCTAACATGTAATCAAATATATATTTATTTATATCAGGATGTTTATCAAAAACATCTTTATCTACATTTAATGACATGATTTCTCACAACATGTTTTCTTATATTTTTTAATTCATTAAATTATTTTACAAATAATTATATAATTAAATTATTTTTTTTATTTATTTACAATAATTATAGGAAGAAAAAAAAATCATGACCAAATTTTAAAATTTGTTCTCTTTCTCAAATTTACTGCTTTATAATTTTTAATAATACATTTAGCAACATTGTAGTCAGTGACCAACTCTGGTCATGTCAAATAGTACAAGCTTGTAAACAAGTAAAGTAAGAATGGGAAAACAATATGTAACTTTTCCACATGTTTTTTATAATATCAAACATTAATTTATTTAATTATTTTTATCTTTTAAATAATATCATAGTTCTTTTGTTCTCTCTCTTTGGTAGTTTTCATTACTTACCAGTTTTATTGTTTAAAAAAATCATTAAGTAAACAAGTAATGTTTTAATTTTAACATTTAAAAAATAATAATAAAAAGAGATAAAGGAAAGTTTTAAAAGGAAAGAAAAAAATAAGATTTAACATTTTTCTAAATTTTATTTTAATTCAGTAATATTCTTTTCTCTTTATCTTTCTATCCTAAACAAAATCCAGTGTTTACCAAGTCAAGGGTAATTAAGAGATTCTTTTATTTTTGGCATAAGAGAAAAAGAATCACAAAGCATTTTTTTCTTGTAATTGGAATTTAATATTTTTTTGTTTTTATCTTTGACTTGCTTTGCAATTTTAATTTTAGATGAGAGAAATAACTGAACAATTATTTTTTTGTAAAAATAGGCATAATTGATATGTGTTTAATTTAATCAGGTAGAAGATAGCATTGTTCCAAAAATAGGGGAGTGGGTAAATCAGTAGACTTCAGTGTCCTTTAGAGAACAGGTATTTCTGATAAAACTATTGAAAAAGACAGTAGGAGGAGTTAATCTTTATTAAGCTATTGAAAAAGTCAGTAGGAGCAGTTTTTCCTGGTTCACTTGTTGAATAAAATAGAAACAGAAGTTCCACAATAAGTTAAAGAAAACTATGTGCTAACTTTTGACAAAAAGTTGAGCATCATCAACCTCATCAAGTAGCTTTCACTAGATAAAAATATAAGAGAAGAATATTCCTAAAGTAATCTGCAACAAGCATTGTCTCCACCCAAGAGTAGAAAATTGTCTGTCTTTATAAGTAGAAAACCTGAAAAATTATTTTGAAAAATGGATAAACTCATTGTATTTTAGCCTAGTTTGGAAATAAATAGTTGGAAAAAAATAGATAAATTCAGCCTGTGAAACCTAAAAATGTAATATGGCAAAATGATAAATTAATTATGTACTTTAGCCTAAAAGTAGGTGTCAGTGGGAAAGTCTTTGGGAAGAAAAACAACATGGAAACTGAAAATTAAAACTTCCAAAGGATTCAAAAGAAAAATAAATCCATGGTAAAAGGTGTTTAATGTGTACATTACATCTACATTTATAGATTAAAATTATTTTTATAAAAATAATAATTGGTAATTTAACATTTTCTTTTGAAATATATTTTACACATCTTTACATATTACATTCTTTCCAAAATTATAAAATGTTTTTTAACTAAATTAAAATTCCCATATCTCTGATTGTGAAAAGTTGTTTTCCAATTTTAGTTTTTGAAAAGGAAATACCGTTATGAATGTAAAAATTAATTTATTTAATGAATAAAAATCAACTGGTTAGTCATTTTTAATTATTTTTTAATTATTAATCAGTTTATTAAATAATTATTTTAAAAAAAAATATCCTAATGTTAATGTCTTTTTTTCTTCAGCTATTTTCTCTGAATTAGGTGTGTGTGTGACTTGATTTGATTATAGCTTATAATGTTTTAAAGATTTTTAAATTATCTCAATAAAGCTATTCAATTATAGTAGGGTACACCTATAAATATTTACTTTTTCTTGTTTACAGTCACATTTCCTAATCTTGTGATCTTGCCTAATTTAGAGCAATAATGTTTAGTTATATGGATGGAGGGTTTTGTATTTGGACATCTAGGTCACTATCTGGATGGCACAAAGTTATCACTTCTAAAGACCATTCACTACATTTTATTACTTTTTGCTAAAGAAAATTTAGTTTATAGTTGCCATAACCTTATGGTACTATTTGTCCAGAGCATTGATGCTGATTAGCATGTATCAGTGTTCAGAATATTATTATTTATTATGAGTGATAGATTAGCACTCATGTTTCTGCATCTAAATAATGATTGTATATCTTGCTCTAAGTTTGGTAGTGGTTATATAATTAGCCTGTTTATTATAGATCTCTGTTAAATCCATTCACAAAGACTGCATGTTGATTGTTGATGAATTGTTTGTTTATGTGTAATTTTGAGTAATTTATAGTTAATGTTATTTTGTTAGTCAGTGCTGACTTTCATGCTTGTGATTTCATCATATTTATTCATGCTTATTCTATGTTTTATTTTGTTCCTTGTTATTTGATCATTTTACTTATTCATTGGGCATTATATGTTTTACATCTTTCCATTTCACTCCATATATTTCCTACCATTACAAATACTTATTTTTGATCACTTTCCTCTATTTTAATACACATCTTTTGATTGTAATATTCTATTTATCTTAATAGCATTGTTTCTTCTCTTCTTGTAAAAAAAAACATAATTTTTTTAAAAGTTGGAATTAAAACTTATGAATACTTGTTTACTGTAGTACTTTTTTTAAACAAAAACAAATTAAACCTGCTAACTAATTAAAACTACTGAAGAGAGAAATTAAAAGAAAATATTTATTTGATTTTATACTTTTTCTTTGAAATATGATTTTTTTTATACAATACAGGCTTTTTTCATACCTGCATATCTATATGTAATATATAGGGGTTTGAACTCAGATTTTCACATGACCCACATGGCTCAAGAGTTGTGAGGGAAAGTAGTTTGAAGCCTGTCTATTAAAGTATGAAGCTTGGCTATCTTAATATAAGCTGAGCTTTGATTGTATATATGTGTGGAGATGATGTTTTGGACCAACTGATGAATGCTGGTTTAGCACAAAATACATATATTGGTGATTATTTACCTTTTTGACATGTGTATGATCAAGTGTGTCAGTGGTATGAGATAGCATGGATGGATGAGGGTCATGTAAAAGTCTGAGTTCAAATCCCCTATATATTATATATAGATTGCAGGTATAAAAAAAGCCTGTACTATAAAAAAAAATTCATATTTCAAAATATAGTGCTTTAAGGTCTGCCCATCCTTCATATATGTATGTAAATGGATTATGTCCTGTACATGAGGGGTCAAATTAACTTCTGGTCTACATGGATTGGATGAAAAAGTTGGCACCAAGGTGAGCTTTGAGTGTTCCATCATCAGATTTTCAATGAAATTGATGTCTGAAGAGTTGTGAGGTGAAGTAGTTTGAAGCCTATCCATTAAAGTATAAAGATTGGCTATATTAATATAAGTTGAGCTGTAATTGTATATATGTGTGAAGATGATAATCTGGACCAACTGACGAGTGCTGTTTTAGCATGAAATACGTGTATTGGTGATTATTTATCTTTTCGACATGTGCGTGATCAAGTCTACCAACAGTATGAGATAGCATGGATGGCTGAGGGTCATATGAAAGTCTGAGTTCAAACCCCCTATATATTTCTCTCTCTTTACAACTATAATATCTTTTTTAAAATGTTGTGGAACTATCATATCATTTAAGAAATAAAAATAATTAAATAAATTAACGATTGATATTATAAAAACATATGGAAAAGTTAAATATTTCCCCATTTGAAAGTTAAATCTTATTTCCCCATTTTAACTTTAATTATTTACAAGTTTGTAATATTTGACATGGCCAGAGTATGTCAAAAATTAATTATTAAAATTATAGCAATACTAAAATTTTAATATGCTATCTATTGTACTTTTTACATTGTTATTTTTTATATTGACACATAATGAATAAATTGACTAATCTCCATCGGACTCATTTCAAGCATTAACTGTCCCATTTCAACTACTTTTGAAGTGATTGATATGTCCCTTGTGGAGATTTATTGTATTTTTATCATATAGAAATATATAGAGTAAAGTAGAAAATACAATAAACAATATACTGACGATATAATATCACTTCAATGAATTTAAATATTTACTGTACTGATAAATTGTTTATTATTCATACTATATATATATTATATATAAGCATATATGTAATACATTGCTTTCTGTTATCATTAATTTGCAAACATAGAACTCAACATTTCTCAGTTTTTATAAAGATGGTTATTCTGACAATTGATCTTAATAAGGACAAAGTCTAAATTCGCATAAATGTTAAAGCCAGATTCAATAGGTCTAGCAATGAATTTCATAAGGTAGTGTTAATTCCTCACTGCATTGGTAAAATGTCAAAGCAATATTTATATCAATACACTGCCCTCTATTGGCAGAATTAGCTTTTTGCAAATGTAAAATAAGTATAACATAGATTTGCTTTAACAAAACATTATTCAATATGACTAACAATTTAACCTAACTTCACATGCCAAGTTAACTCATATTATAGTCAAAAAATCTAATTCTGGCAATAGAGAGCTATATATTGATGTAAATAAGAATAAGATAGTTTAACAATCTAATGATTATATATTACTAATACTTCATTAATTAGTATTTACATATATATATATACACACAGATGCAGAGTTCTCAAGAGAACCCTTATGTTGATACTGAAGATTTTACCACTCCAATATCTAAACGTATGAAGACAATTATTTTTTTGACTCTATGGGTACTTTTGATAAGTGCTGTGATTATATTTGTTGGTTTCTATTCTCTCCAAATTGTAGCCAAATCTATTTATAAACTTATTAAAGATGGATGTATATTTTTCTACTACTGGATACGATATAAAAACCCAAGTATGTTAATTCCTAACTTTCTTTCAAATAACATTTTTAGAAAATATTTCGTTTTTTGTATGCTTCACTTAGAATACTTTATTAATGTATTTAATGGCAAAATAGTATTTTACTGATGTATTATGTAGCATAGTGGTCAGTGCATCTGCCTCTATTCTCATACCTAAGATTTGAATCTGGGCTGGATGAATTTTGATGATTTTTTCAAAGTGTAAATAGTTCTTCAGGTTTGATGAATCTGGAGTAGAGAATATAAACTGAACACTACTTTTCAATTAGGGCCTTATGGTAAACAACACATTGTCTGTCATGGCTATAGTCTGAGATTCAAATCCAGGCTAACTAAAATTATTTTCAATAGACAAGATATATCTCTTAGAATTGAATCACATCCAATCCAGCTAAGCATCTGATAATAGAAAATGAATATCTTGCCACTTTTAACAATTGAAAAGAATTTTGCATTTAAGAGACTTTTATTTTTACTGCTCCTAAAAATATATTTTATGTGACAAGAGAACATTGGGGTAATGTTCTGGTAATTTTTTAAGTTAGATCAGGCATTTTTACCTTAAAGGTAAACATTCCAAATTAATTGGATTGTACAGGGATGAGAATTAGTGAACCGAGCTCATGGTTACTTTTATCTTTTTTTAATTTTTGTTGAAAAGTATTATATAAATTTCTTTATTTGTATTACAGACAATACATTAAAAAAGAATTTGTTTTTTTATCACACATACATTTGTGATAGTTTACATACACTATTTACACTGAACATCATATGATCACAATTTCTTATACTTGCACATAACAGTTACATTAAAAATATTATTATATTTTCAATTTTATTCTCATAGTCTTATAGTCAAGTAGAAATAAAAGGTGGCTGCTGGAGGGTTGCATTAGATCCTAAAACCTAGATGCAGTGCTCTCTGATCCAAAGCTTCTCACTGACGAAGGTCACAAGCCAGAAACTAGTCTGGGGATATTGGATGAGTAGGCACTAGATGGGGATTTTTTGCACAAGCCTTCTGGCATCCATTGATTACTGTGGCTGGCACTGAGTGGCACTACTGTATGGAGACTATTTACACTGCAAAGCTTTATATTAAGCTACTATTAGATATTATGCAAAATTATTATATCTATTTACACATGTTGTTTAAACTTTTAAGACTGAATTTGAATAGTAAAATAAGTATAAGAAGTGATAACTAAACAGAAAATAGTGCATGCCCAATGCCCCTAAGAGAAATAAAACCAATTGCTTAAAAATCTTCATAAAGTCTAGCTTGCACTGCGTTTAGTATTTATTAATTTTATTCATTGTTTGTGTTGTTGTGTTTGGAGCTGAAAGAGAGATGTCAGTAGTAACAATCTAAAGAAAAGCCATTTTATGTAGTGAGCCAGTGAAAGCTTATTAGAATAAAATTATCTTTATATATTTTTTGAAACAGATATTATATAAAGCTTAATGATAAACCTGATCCCCACACTTATATCCAAGATTTGAATGCAGATTGCAAATAAAATTTGAATTTTGCAGAATCCAAACAATATAAGTAGCTAGATCATTATCAACTCAACTAATTATATAATATTAATCAGTAAATGAATATTCTAATATTTTTAGCTAGATAATAAAACAAGAGTAGAAAATTATACAATCCTAGCCACTGTGCAATTAGTAAGCTTTTAAAAGACTATTTTATCTTATCTTTAGTAAGCATCAATAAATTTCCAGCTTATATTAGACAATAATAACATCTTCCTATAACTCTACAAGTCACAAAATAATCAACAAATATTTTTATTTGCATACTTAATTATTGGTAAAGAAAAGTAGGGTGTTCTCTATAAAGCAGTAATCATTGGAAAGTTTTAAAAGAGAAGGATAATTCTCTTGTTTTAGTCCATTATTGGATATATACTCTTTACTTCATTAACAACTAGTTATAGGAATAAACAAAATAAATCATTCATACTTAAATGTTCTAGTTGTTATTATTTTAACATAATAAGACCATTTTTATGCCTGAGGTAAAAACCACCAGTACATAAAATAACTTTTTTTCATTCTATTCCAGAGTCATATATTGGAATTTTGAGTAATCAGTGGAAACTAAATAATGGTGCTATTATAACCACACCATAAATAATTTCCAATAACTATTCAAATATGCAATAGATGGTTCTGGAGTATAAAAAAATGCTTTTCATTTCAACAAAAATTTTATTAACAATAAATAGTGATTACATACTAATAAAGGATAGATAAATGAATAAATTGTACAATAATATGATTGTATAATGTTCTATTTGTTATCTGGCTAGATTTTGTTATGAGAGTACAATTGTTATACTCTTATGTGGTTAGGTATAGTGATGAGATTCTAAGAACTCGATTAATGGAATAAGCATTTTTTATATAAACATGAATATTTTCTTTTAGAATTTCCTATTCTATAATGCTGGGTAGGTGGGAGTTGATAATCAGGAAAAGGAAAGAGCAGTTAAAGACCAGGTGTCATCAAAGACTTTACTGGAGGCCAGGAGCTGGTCACGTTTCTTGATTTTTTTGAGCGTTTGATAAAACAATGGTATGATTTGTGGCGGGGGTAATTCCATGAGAGTTTTGCATCTCACTATCCATATGGAATAAAGGACAAAGGTAGAAAGCCTTATTATTGAAAAAAACCCATTATGAATGGCATTTTCGAGTGAGAAAATCATATCAGGTCTTATGTTGGAATTGATTATAATTATATCTTTCAGTGTTTTAAGTCTTGGGCACCGGTGTATAATATGGTCTATGGTTTCATCTTCACGAGCACACAGACCACATATAGGGTCAATGCTGGTAAAACCTCTTCGGTGATAAAGGAACCAATTCGTGGGAAGCGCATTAAGATTTATTTTAATGATGAAGTCAAGGAATTTGGGTTCCAGACTCCATCTTTTAAAGTGTGAAATGAGTCTTTGGTTGGTTACTTTTAGGCTGGTTTTTATGGGTTGTTGATTATAGTTGATTATATTGTATGCTTCCCATAAGGTGATTTTTTTGTTAAGGTTAAAGGGCATTATTGGGTTATAAAGTTGTAGGTGGTCTATTAGGGAGGCTATCCATGAACTGGCAGAGGGCGGAGGACGATCTGTCGGTGTAATTTTTTTAATAATGTTGGAGTATCCACAGGAGAGGATCAGATTATGTAGAGTGTTGTGGGTTTTCTGTAAAATTATTGCTTGTATTGAGTGGAATGACAGTCCATTGAACCTGCGTGGTCGTTGGATGCCTCGCAAGCTAATAGCAACTGTCCTTCCTCTCCAAAGAAGTTTGGTACATAATCGGTTGATTTTATTTTGAAACTGTTTAGACATTTTTACGAATGGAAGGTAATATGAGATTTTTGGCATTATGATCATGTTGAGGAGGCCAACCTTTCCATATAATGAAAGGTATACTCTAGAGAGTGACGTGGTGATGGCTTCAGTTGAATGGAGGATTGCATCTTGAATCTCTCTTGCCATTGCAGTTGGTGTTTTGAAGATTGGGAAACCTAGGTATCTTTGGGGTTTTGCAGAAAAGGGAGAGTTAATTTGTTTACCAGACATAATCTTCCAGATGGAAGATTTGTTAAAGTTTATTTGTAGGCCAAGTTTCGCTGTATTTCTGTTTAAGATGTTCATGAGATGGGGAAGGTATTTAATGGTGGGAAGAACAACCATGATGTCATCTATATATGCAAATACATTGAAGTTTTTATTGAGAGAGGGAAGGAAAATTCCAGGGAGGTTTTTTTCTATATCCATCAGAAGAGGGTTGATGTATGCTGTGAAGAAAAGGGCACTGAGTGGAGATCCTTGAGGGATCGACTTGTATGGCTTGAAGCCTGGTGTGATCTTGCCATCAAGAGAGAGAAAAATCTCTCTGTTGTTGAGCAGATTGCTGATCATCTGAACAATCCCGGCTGGAATGTCACATTCCAACAGAATATCCAGGAGGATATTTATCTGGACTGAATCAAATGCTGCCACAACATCCAGCTGGACAGCAATAGGTTTTGATTTACGATGTCCTCTGATGTAATTGAATAGTGCAGTTACATTGGACATAGCATGCGAGGTTGATGATCCCTTTTTTCCATATTGGTTTGACGAGATATGGCTAAGGATTTGAGTTTGGATTTGATCTTTAATGACTGACTCAATTATCTTGATAAGCAATGGGGTCATGGAAATTGGCCGGATATTGTTAATGTCATTTAGTGGTTTTGCTTTTTTAATAAAAGGCATGAGTGCCACTGGGTAAAGATCTGTTATGTTTCTGTTGCCGGAGGCTAGGTGATCAATCATTTTTTTAATAATTGGCACAGGAAATTGACTGAGGTGTTTGAGAAGGAAATTTGAGATGCCATGAAGGCCAGGATGAACGCCGTCAGGGAGAGATGTTATCTTCTTTTTGATTTGGATTTCTGTGATGCCATGTTCGCCGGGGTCACCAGCATCCAACCAGCTGTTTATAGGAGGAGCTCCATCTTTTTGCATTAATTGGCAGAATTGTTTGCTGATGTGCTGCATCATTGGAAAGCCAACGAGATTGGTTCCATTAGAATTAATGGATAAGGGAGTGATTTGTTTTCTATTGTACCCCAGTGCCCATCTAAGGTAGTCTCTCGTCCAGCAGTGTTGTTGTGCTAAGAAACATTTGGCTCTTCTGATGGATATATATTCTGCAAGGGACTTTTGCTTGATTTTGTAGAGATTTTTAAGGAAGATGATTTTTTCTGTATTTGTGAAATTTTGCTGTAAAGCTTGAAGTTGTATATTAATGTCTGTTAGATCATTTAGAAGGCCATTAGGTCCTTTGATTTTCCTGGCATGGTGATTTAATATGGATTGTAGTATTCCGATGAAGGAAAACCAGCCCTCCTCAGCAGGAAGGGAAAGGATGTTTATTTTCTGGAAAAGGATGTATGCCTCAGATACTATCGCTTCGGTCATATTTGATTGGGTGATCATGCGCATGGTTTTACCAGGTCCATCAATAGGTGCAGGGATTGAAATAGGTGTAAGTTGTAAGATTAGAGCCATATGATCAGAGAAAGCAACAGGGGCCAAGGCTGCATCAAGGTTGAAATGGAGGTCTGGGGTGTAGTAAACCAAATCAATCAGGGACTTTTTAGTTTTAGTATAGAAAGAGTAGGCTTCGGGAGGGAAGAAGCCCTCTCCACACATTAATCTGCGATTTATTAGATGCAAAAATCTCTTGTTGAAGTCATTGTATGTGGTGTTAAAGTCTCCCAGAAGAATAGTAGGGGAGGCTCTGTTAGCGTTGATGGCATTTAGGATGTGGATTATTTTTAGATATTGAGAGGTGTCTTTGGCTGTATATATATAAGCTATGATGATCGGATAACCCCAATAGTCTATTTCTATGATAATAATATTGGCATCTAGGAATAGAATGCTAAAACTGTTTGGTGGTGTTGACTTGCTGAGAAGAATACCGACTCCACCTGAAGCAGAATGGCCTATGGAAAATCTAGTAAATCCGAGAGTTGAGAGAAGAGATAGTATTTTATGATCGGTCTTATGGTGATATTTAGTTTCACCCATAAGAAGTATATGAGGGGAGCAGAGCGAGAGCCAGTTTTTAATAGCTAGAACTCTATCAATTGAGTTGATGCCGCGAATGTTAATGCCAGCAATTTTGCAGAACATGATAGATTAATCCAAACCGTCCTCAGCAAAGTGTACCAAGTCAATGTGGGACATCTCCATGTTAATGAGGTCTGATGTTGTTTGGCAATCAGAGTCTTGTGATTGAATTTGTGGATGGATTGGTGATATAGTTGTTGGTTGAGGAAATGCATCCATGAAGTCTTCGGTGTCTGATGAAGTAGTGTAATCTGTCTGAGATTCGTCAGAAGGATCAATGGTATCAATGGTTGTAGGATCCATGGTTTTCCTCTTTTTTTCTATGGATTTGTGAGGCTTTGTGCTTGATATATCTGAAATTTGTTTGTTAGAGGGTGGAGGTGAGTAATGTATCAGATGGGTGCTATCATCATCAGAGCTTGATTTATCTGAACGAATTGATTTTCTTTTAATTTTCTTATTTGTATTTTGGGTATTTGTTGTGTCGGTTTTTTGAGGGTTTTGAAGTTTAATAGTGTTTTTTTCATTTTCCTGTTCTTTTGATAAAAGTGTTTTTTTATTGTTATAGGAATTTGTTTTAAATTTTAGACCTGAGTCATTTTCGGTTTGCTGTAACTGTTGGGAAACATTAACTATGCTGACTTTCGGGTTGTGTGTTTGACAAGTCTTTTCATCTGGATGGTTAATTATTGCAGGAGTTGAAGAATTGAGGACAGTTTGTGGATCACTTTGTTTAGGTTTACTGGACTTAACTGACCCAAATGAAGATGTATCAATGGTTTTAGACTGGGTGGGAGTTGTTATGGATGGATTGTTTTGAAATTTTTTGAGTGTATTTTCTTCATCGCCTGTATTTTCCTTGCTCTCATCAGGTGGTTTGGTCATATTGCCTTCTTTTGTATCAAGAGTTTGGCCTAGTATTGTTTCTCGGGGATTAGTATAATATGTATCGTATGTAAGATCTTTAGTCTTATCGGTTTGAGTGATTGGTTTAGGCGCAGTATATGTAATTGCTTGGATCTCTGATTCACTACTATTAGTGTAGAGGTTGTCGTTTGTTCTTTCTTGAATATTTTCATTTTGAAAGATAGGTTTGGATGTGAAAGGGTTTGTTGGAGGATTTATTTGAATCAGGTTGTCTGGGTTTGTGAGGTTGCTGATTGAATTAGGCCCATGTGGTGATTGTCTATTTAAGGATGTGAAAGCCGTGTTAGTAGGTCTACCAGGACATCTGTGAACTTTATTCTTTTTAATACCACAGTGTGTACATATTCTTGCTGCACAATCTTTAATGAGGTGTGTTCTTTGAAGGCAGAAGAAACATTGTGGATGTACTCCCCTGAAAGTCAAAACCATAGGAGAGCCTCTTGCAGTAATAATAGTGGGTATGTCAGTGGGTATAATGTTTTTCTTCAATGTAAGTGTGAAGATAACTGTATTGGACAGGATTTGATCTTCGCAGTGAGGGTTTAATAGGTGTTTAAATTTGCTAACTGAACCATAATTAATAAGGATGTCTTGTAGTTCTTGTTCTTTCAAGTGGGCAAGGCAGTTTTGGATTCTGCTGGATAGTGTAACAGGATGGTTCATATCTATGGAGCATAGTATAAAATTTCCTAAAGATCTGTATTTATTTTTAAAGTTCATACGGTCCGCCCATGTTTTAAACTCAACGATAACATAGCAGTCATTGGGATGATTAAGAATCATATGAATGCCTCTGCCTAATTGTTTTTGATTGATTAGACTGTATAGCTGTTCTAGAGGGAACTTATATAGAGCACATTGTTGATTTGTTATGGCTAAGATTAACGACTTATCGCTGTAGTAGTTAGCAAACGATTTATATAGGCTATTGGGAATCGTTTTGTTGAACTCATTATTTATTTTTAGGAACATGTCGTCATTAAGATCGTTTATATTAAATGAGACATTTTCCAAAGTGTTTGATTCTTGTTCTATGTCTAGTTCTGAGATATTCAAATATAGTTCATTGAAATTATCGGCCTTAATATTTTCGGAGATGCTCTCAGAATTTTTAGACCTTACGATATTTGCGTACATAGAGGAATTTTTCAATATTGGTATTGAAGAAATTGGATTAGATTGTAAGTTGGCTGAAGTAGCAATGGATTGTTCTGCGCTATAATCTTTGTTTGTTCTGGAATGTGATTTATCGGTTTTAAAATTTATTTCTTCTTTTTGATTTTTAAATTTACTGTTGACAAACTGTAATGTGACAGCACTGGTTTTGTCGACCTCTGGTGGAAAAGTTTTTACTTTAAAAAATTCGCCGAAATCATCTTGTCGGTAATTTTGTCTATTATTTTCAGATATGGTTTCCAGGGTATTATTGGGCAAAGGAAATTGCTCATTAGAGTCTTCTGAGGGTGCGTAAAGTCTTCGGAGAGGTGATGATTGGTTTTTGCTTGAATTTTTAAGAATTTCAATAGTTTCACTTGATGAGATATTAATGCTATTACTTATATTAGGGGTAATTTGAATATTTTCTAAACTTTTGTTGATATTTGTGACACTGTTTTCTTTTGAAATATTGGTTTGTGGGTTTTTATTTGTTGTAGAAGTTATTTTGGATGAATTTAGATTAGATCTAAGACTATAAAATTTACGACCGATGACTGCATTGCTAGATTGAATGCTGAGATCGGGGCTAACCTTAATTTGCGAGTTATCGATTATATTATCACTTTCCATAATATATAATGATTAAAACCGACTTACCTTGAATAAGAAACGTAAAGGTAAGAGGACAATCGTCCCTATCTTCCTGAAATTGAATCACTAAGGGACACTTTTTGTAAGACCAGTTGCAAAGATGGCTGCCAAAAGCGAAAGTAAAAAAAAAAAATGCTTTTAAAAGCATGATAAATAGAGCAAAACAAGTCGTGTAATATTTTGCTGTTTATATGGAAATAACACTAACAAACAATTCATCTAGTATATATCTATATTTTAATTACATCTCTCATCTAACTCCAGAATCTAAATAATTAATAAATAGAATTAATAAATAATATGCAGAAATAAACCAGCCTTTTTCTATTTTTGGACAGTTACTTAAAATTATTTCATAGAAGCATAATCATATTTTTTGTGCTTAGTGATTGTTGGTTCTACTTATGCCATCTATATTATCATATAAATGTCAAAGTTTGTGACTTTATAACTCAACAAATATTGTACCAAACTTGAATAATCTTGCATTATTTTCATTCTTATTTTGTGTAGAATTTTATTAACATATAAATTTTTGCTTTAATTGGTTTAAAAAAAAATTATAATTTTCAATATAAAAAAACATGGAAAATCTATATCATAATTATTTTTGAATGACATCATAAAATATCAAAAAGAGGACAGCACTGGTTAAAAGTTTAGAGATATATCGACTTTGACTGCCTTACTGTGCTGACATGGCTGATTTGTACTGTGAGTTAAGTTAATGTTTCATATATTTTTAATATTATATGGAAAAATTTTTGTTGTTGGAGAATGCTGCTTAGTGTGTGGATGTGAAAAGAAAATTGGAGTACAGAGAGATAGATTTAATTTGATTTGGAAAGATCAGAAAAAATAATACTGACATTTGGAAAGCAATTCAATATGCCATTTTAAATATAAAAGAAAAAATATTTTGAGTATGTGTGTTTGCTCAAGGAGGTTTTAAAACTAAATCATACATAAGATTAGTTGTTTTTAGTAGGTTTTCTATTAAAGAATTTTTCAATTTAATAAAGATAGTGATTTATTTGAAAAAGAGTCTAGCATCTGAAGGTGCAAGATTAGTGGAGCATGTTTTTTGATTGCTATTTTTAAAAAAAGTTTCTTTTCTTGTGTATAAAGAGGTTTGAAGAGTAGTAGAAAAATCATAAATTTAAATATAGAGTAGGAGAATTGAAAAATAAGAAAATGTGAATTGCATTGGTAGCCTACAATATATATATATTGAAGCGGAATCTGAGATTCAGATTGCGCTTCACAGCCCACTTCCAATCTTCCGCTACCAACCTAAATTCAAACCCTATTCTTACATATATATTCCACTCACTAACACATTTGTTTGTATCCTTTTGTTTGAGTTATATTAACTAACATATTTATTAACGAAGATATTGGCATAAATATCTGAATTTAAACATGCAAAATAAAATTAATAAATGTAGCGTCTGAAAATTCGTATACGCAATAGGGAATGGGGGATTAATTATAACGGACTTATAATGTCAAAATATATTATAATTTCTGTATTAATTTGTTTTATAAAAGTTATAATAATTGTTTGTTAATTGCAGCTCAGATATCTACTGATATTGTAGAGACAAAGGTACTGAGTAAATATTTAGTGGAAAAGTTCGTTATATGTAAGTTTATAAAATTGTGTTTTTAAATTATTTTTTGTCATTAAACTATACTTTTCTTTTAAATCCAATATGGAAGATGCGATTGTAATTAGTCAAAATTAATTAAAGGTGAGAAGCGTAATCTTGTATAATATTCTAACATAACTTTAATTAAAAGTTTCTCTAAAATCAAAAGTAGAAACTAAACTTAATTGATTTACTTTTGTTACAAACATTTTCTTTTATCAAAATTAATTAAAGTTTGAATACTTATCTAACAATGGCATCTTCCATCACAATAGGTAAAAGCTTGTATACGAATTCTTTAGGAAATTAGATTGCAATGACCAATCAGAAAGGGATTCCAAAAATACCAAGGCATGGGATAATTACAAATTATTTTTAAGAGAGTAAGTAAGACAGTCAAGGAGAGCAGTCACCAAGAAAATTTGCGTTGGTTATTTTCAATGTGTACTGAGTAAATCTAAATCGCCTTTCTCGCCATTCGAGATGGCTTTCCCTGAAATCTGTGCCCTGGATCCCGATACTCATAGACTATACTGATATGCCTGTTCGTTAAATCATAAAATTACTACCTGCCTGAATAACTGCTTAACAAACTAGATCTAGTTCTCCGAGGGAATCCGAAATCATCAAAAGAACAGCCAAGTTTGTACAGAGGTAACAATTTCAAATGCTGCTAGACTCTTAAAGTTACCATGAATAATTTTAACTTTCACCTATCTATTTCTTTAAACATGTTGTAAAGCTTTTATTTGTAAAATTTAATATTAGTTATGAATCAATTTGTAAAATTCTTACCTTTTTGTTAATTGTAACTCGTTCTCTCTCTATATAACTTAGCTGTAATCTCTCCCACATTAAACCTCTCATGAATAATTATTAATTCTTAATTTCACGTCTAAGCGGCAATACTTTATTTTCATTATTATATTTTATACTTTCAGATCCTAAATTATATGTCGATAATTTCCCCCCAGAATCGCAAATGCTTACGCTATCTCTTTTAATAAAAGAAAACCCTCCTTACTTTTAGAGGGTAATTAATCCAGTATATTTAAAAAAAAACAAATTTGTTATTCTTAGTATAGTGGGTGCCTGCCAGTCTGGGGAAATAAAATCAGAATTTGATAATTACTGTCCAGTGTTATTTTAAAAAAATAAGTAAAAATCTATTTTCGTAGAAATGTTTTTTTTTTGGTTAATTAAATAATAGCGCTAACTTCTAAAATCTGCAATTAGATTTTATATGAATTAAATTAATATTACTTTCTTGAAATCAATAGCCACCACCGACTTTATATATATTTAATAATACGAAAAGTATTTATTTATTAAAAGCATTCAAAACCAAAGATTTATATTATTTATCCGTTGTGAAAAGTTTATGTGTAGTTTAAAGTAATACAGAAGGGGGGGGGGGAATCCTTTAGTTCTATGAGCTCTATTATATTAGCATAAAATGTAATTCTTCCATATCCACGTAGTAATCAAATCATACCAGTACGCTGGGTTTTTATTAATAAAGATAGGCGATAATTCTTTATTCCTTAGTTAAATATATATATTTATATTAATGCAAGCGTTACGTGTATACCGGCCTTTCGTTTTATATATATTTATGCTTCGTTCATTTTACTTCTAATACCAAGGACAAGGTTTGGCAAACCTCGTTGGATTTCTTCAGCGCGTGATATTATTGCATAGGGTTCGCTCTGGCAAAAGTCCAGCCTATGGCAATTCAATAAAGCGCCTTCTTTGTTATTTATGACCCGACCCTGCCGACGTTTGCAGAGAGTCGCCTTCTTTAACGGTGAATTGAAGCATCTTCTTAGATCTTAGAATAGATCTCTCCATTTGCCATCATACACGTACCGCTCTCCCAGATTTTATTCTCGTTAAAAGCCTATTAATTCTCCTAAACCGTACTGTTATGATTATACTAAATGGATTGCCACTGTTTAATATATACTTCATTCGCACTTTCAGATATGACGCTTCTGCCATTACTATTATTTCCCAAAGTAGCTTCCCACACACGTTCTTGTATAGCCAATGCAAATAGTAATTAAATAAAATTACCCTTATCATCCAACTTAATAAACTTACGTATTGGTATGAATGCTGTTATTTTAGTACTGGTGGATTCAAATAATGTTCAGATACCGTAGTCTAGCGCTATTATTAAAAATCTTATGTATCACAGTCCATCGATAAATTCTTGACATATAAATAGCCGCAATAGAATAAAGCCATGAATTATTTGTTATTGATGATTAAATATGTTCATTGTATAGGATTGTAAGGGAGGTTAATGTTGTCCAAGGGAGATAAACACCCATTTTATTTACATTGTAACACCAATAACGTTTGCAATCATATATATTTCAAGTTGATTTAATAAATTTTATATCCTTCTAAATATCTAAGTCATTGTTTCATTTATTGATTAGAAATAATTTTGATGTAATATAAAAAGGTTTCCCTTACTAGATGATCGAAAATCGCTAATTATAATATTCTAGACATGAACCAAGTTCGAATAAGAGTCTTTTTGTGTCACGACTTTGTGATGCCGGCGGGGTAGGAATAAATTAGATCAGTATCATTGGAATTGTTGCTCATAAGTTGGTAGATCTGGAAAATAGGCAAATAGGGCAGAGTTCATGAATGTTCCTGACCTATGTATCTTGCACAGGATTGGATTCGAGGTACTTTTGCCTAGATGCTAGATCTTGTTATATGAACAGACGAAACCGACCGGTACAATATATATATATATATAGTGACACTACTTTTCGTATCTAAAAGTTTGTAGGCCAATAATCAAAGATTTTAATTACAGCTGAAATCATATCATACAAGGGTGCCACCAGTAAATAACCTGGATCCATGAAATTAGAAGAATCTTATATCACAGCTGTTAATTTTTATAGATATGACAGATCCAGCTAACCTCCCTTGTAATCCCATTTGTTTTTATATGCATGTATACGCTACGGTCATATGTTTTATTATCACATACAAACGCTAAAGGAATAAACACGAACACTTACATATGTTTCAAATAATAATCAGCTTTATTATAAATTTTACTTTACTTTTATTCAAGACCCCAGATAGAAATACATCCTTAGTAATCCCTCAACATGCCTAACATTATCATTCTTTTTCTCTCTCCTCTCTCTCTTTTTATATATATATATAAAAACCTACAAAGGTGAAGAGTAATATATATTTTTCGTTCTCGAAGGAACATGCGCTCTTACTTATATATATAAGCACCCCAGACTGATCTGAATCTTGATCGGTGCAAGGACTAAGCGACTTACTATTAACAGATAGTTATTATACTAAACCCCTACCCTCTCTTTCAATATTTACTTCACCCTTAAACTTTTCATTTTTCTTCTTAAATCATTTCTATTTTTAATCTCCACTACAGTCTTCAATTTCGTCAAAAGTTATTTGAAAAAAAAAAACTTCAAAACAAAAAAAAATTTTTTAACAAAACATATAAACAAATTGAACAATGTTATTATACGCATTATAAATATATATATGACAAAATTCCTTCTATTGTCACAGCATATAGTTCGTGACTGATTCAATACAATCCTAATCAGATATGTTTTTATGGATCAGCAATCAATAGTTCAATTACAAAAAAAAACAAAGTTTATATTACCCTGATCGATCAGTGTCCATACATATTCCTTGGGATCCTTTGGGAGTTGATTCACAGTAATGCATTTTGTCCTCCGGCTTAACTTCACTTTCTCTTCGGTGGTTTATCGGTGATGAAATCCAGAAATCGGCTAGTGTCCTGGCTGGGGACAGATTTTAGTTGTTTAGTCTTCTAAAATTTTTATTTTTCAAATAGTTCTCTTCTGTTATAAAAAATTAATAATTAATTAAACAATAGGTTTGTCTCTTATTTATAGTCCTTTTTCCATTGTCCTTTTATCTGATCACGTTCCCAGCCAGTGATTGCATTTCTTTAATTTTTTTTTAGTTTTTTAACACCAACTAACTAGAAGCCACGACAATAGAATTAATTACAACTCTTTCCCCTCTCCCTTCAGATTAGAAAATTTAATTAAAAATTGTTTTCAAAAACAACCAAAAATATATTTTTAATATCACATTCGATTTAATCTCTCAATCATATAAAAAAATAATTAATCTACCATTTTGCCTTTTCTTTCTTTTTTTTAAACCCCAATAAAAAAACTAATAAATAATACCAAAAACCTACTATAAAAAGACTAATAACTAATTCTAAAAAAAAACTTTCTATACACACAGCATTTATTTATTTATACCTGATATACGTATGTGTATATACGTAATTTACATGCACAGAAATTATAACATGAGCCAAACAAAATTATCGGCTCATTGCATCCCTTCCCGATAATAAGAAAATATATATATATATAAAAAACACTTTAATTATTCCGTGAAGGCTTGCCTGTAAATTCTCTTATCCCGTTACCTTTTCCACTAGGTTCATTACTATTTTCCCACCTAATCTTAGAGTCTTCCCTGTCTTCTGTATCGTTATACTCCATATCGACTAATATTTCTATGGCTTCCTCAATCGATAGCTGTCAGTTTTCTGCCAGTTTCCACTGTACTCCTGAAGGAAGGTTGTATCTTATCATTCTCACTATTTGAAATTGGTCCATTGGATAAGCTTCCAATGTTCTTAATTTTGCAGCTTGATGCTGGAAGAACTGACTGTACATTCCATCTTTGTCATGTTTATATTTCTCTCACGATATTTTCATGCGTATCGCCTCTTGTTTTTTCACACCCCAGAACTCCCGTAAAATCATGTTTCGATATTCTGAGAAAGTTTTGGGTCTGTAATTTACAGCTTTCCACCATTCCCACGCAGGACCACTTAAATAGCTTGTCGCTATAATAATTTTTTCTACTTCCTCTGATCTATGAAAGTGAAAAAAAATCTTGGAAACTATTCAAATAATCAAATGGAATTTCTTCCCTGTCTCCTTTAAACCCTTTTATATGAATAAACTTGGCTAATGCCATTCTATCGAGGCTATTTTCCTCAGGTTCATTCAGTTTGTTTTCCATTTTACTTTCCTCCGTGTCTATCATTGTCCACTTCTTTCATGGGTTTACCTTTATTGTTCTAGTTGTTCTTCCCTTTTCTCTCACTATCCTTATCGCTTCAATGTCTGTTCTACTTAAATCCCCTTCTACATCCGATCTGTTTTCTTTATTCTCTTTTAACTCATTTATCTCTTTTCTCGTGTCTTTGATCATTTTTTTATCTCTTTTATTTCTTTCTGGTCTTCTTCTATCATACCTTTAATCTTTTTTATTTCTTTCCAGTCTTCCAAAACTATTCTTTTTAAGTCATTAATAGCTCCCAGTATCTCTTCCAACTGACACCACTCGAGGTTCCTGAATGTCACCACCGAGCTTTCTGCTACGCTTTCATCCTCACTCATTTTTATTTTGTCTTTTTTCTTCTATACTTAATTCTAAATTCTCTCCCATCCAAGACACCAACTCTCTGATCTCATCTAAAACCAACCTAACCTATCTCACAAGTCCTATCTCCGGTCGTTTATTATTCTAGTAAGGCCCAAAATGTTGGGTATGCCATTTTCCATCTTTTCTCTAGCCTACCCCTCTGTGACACTACTTTTTGTATCTAAAAGTTTGTAGGCCAAGAATCAAAGATTTTAATTACAGCTGAAATCATATCATATGAGGGCACCACCAGTAAATAACCTGGAGCCACGAAATTAGAAGAATCTTATATCGCGGCTGTTAATTTTTATACGTATGACAGATAATCCAGCTAACCTCTCCTTGCAATCCCATTTGTTTTTATATGCATGTATACGCTACGATCATATGTTTTATTATCACATACAAACGCTAAAGGAATAAACACGAACACTTACATATGTTTCAAATAATAATCAGCTTTATTATAAGTTTTACTTTACTTTTATTCAAGACCCCAGATAGAAATACATCCTTAGTAATCCCTCAACATGCCTAACATTATCGTTCTTTCTCTCTCTCTCTCTCTCTCTCTCTTTTTATATATATAAAAAAAACCTACAAAGGTGAAGAGTAATATATATTTTTTGTTCTTGAAGGAACATGTGCTTTTACTTATATATAAGTGCCCCAGACCGATCTGAATCTTAATCGGTGCAAGGACTAAGCAACTTACTATTAGGAGATAGTTATTATACTAAACCCCTACCCTCTCTTTCAATATTTACTCCACCCTTAAACTTTTTGTTTTCCGTCTTAAATCATTTCTATTTTTAATCTCCACTATAGTCTTCAATTTCATCAAAAGTTATTTGCAAAAAAAAAAACCCTCAAAACAAAAAAAATTTTTTTAACAAAACATATAAACAAATTGAACAATGTTATTATATCCATTATAAATATATATATAAAACAAAACCCCTTCTATTGTCATGGCATATAGTTCACGGCTTATTCGATACAATCTGGGAAGGGGAAAACAGGCGTTGGACAAGAGGAAAAGGAATAAAAAAGTGTGAAAAAAGACAGAGGATCAAAAAAAAAAAAAAAAAAAAAAAACATAAAACAAAACACCCAGAGAGGTCGGTGTTGTGGTTAAAAAAAATATGTTTGAGATAAAAATAAATAAAAATTGAAAAACTTTATTCCATTTTTTTTTTTTTTTTATTTTAATTATTTATTATAAATATAAATTATAAAAAAAAAAAATATATTATATTTTTTTAAATTTTGTTTTTTTTTTATATAATAAAAATAAAAATTTTATTTTTTTATTTATTATTTTGAATAAATATTAATATATTGTTTTAAAGGAAAATTTTAATATATTTTTTAAATGTTTAAAATAATTTAGTAAGTGTGTGTATATTTTATTTTAGTTTTTTTTTTATTTAGAATTGAATATTTTAAATTTTAGAATTTTATGTAATAAATATTATGTTATTGTTTATTAATTTTATTGATTATTGTTATATTTTTGATGTTTGTATTATTTATAGTGAAAAATTGAAAAATATTTTTATTTTATTTATTTTAGAATTTTTTTTTTTATGGTATATTTTTTTTTTTTTTTTATTTATATTATTTTGGTATTTTTTGTATATATTTTTTTATTATAAATTTATTTTAATATTATTTTATTTTTTTTTATATAGGTTATATTATTATTAATATTTTTTAATAAAATATATTTATTATTTATTTTAATTTGGTATATATTTATTTTTATTATATATTTATATTTTTTAATTTTAATTTTTTTTTAAAAAATTAAAATTGTATTAATTTTTTTATTTTTTAAATTTTGTTTTTTTTTTTTTTTTATGTTTATTATTTTATTTTTGTGTATTTTTTATATTATTTTTTTGTTTATAGTTTGTTTTTTATTTTTTATTTTAAATAATATATTATTATTTTTTATTAGATTATTATATAAATAAATTGGGGGTGTTAAAATAATTAATTTATTGTAATATTGTATGTTATTGAAGATTTTTTTTTGTGATGAAAATTTGGTTTATTTTTATAAGTTTATTATTAAAAATAATATTAAAATAAAAAAGAATATATTATTTTATTTATATATATATTTTGATATTAAATATTTTTAAAAAATTAAAAATAGAATATTATTTTAAAAATTTATTTTTTTTTATATAGTGGTTTATTAAAATTATATATTTTTTATTAATTTATATATATATATTTTATTATATAGATTTGATTTATTATATTAATGTGGATGTTGTGTGTTATAGTATATATATATGTTATTTATATAATAAATTTGAGAATATATTAAATTGAGAGTATTATTTTCTGCTAATCAGATATGTTTTTATGGATCAGCAATCAATAGTTCAATTACAAAAAAAACAGGGTTTATATTACCCTGATCGATCAGTGTCCATACATATTCCTTGGGATCCTTTGGGAGTTGATTCACAGTAATGCATTTTGTCCTCCGGCTTAACTTCACTTTCTCTTCGGTGGTTTATCAGTGATGAAATCCAGAAATTGGCTAGTGTACTGGCTGGGAATGGATTTTAGTTGTTTAGCCTTCTAACATTTTTATTTTTCAAATAGTTCTCTTCTGTTATAAAAAATTAATAATTAATCAAACAATAGGTTTGGCTCTTATTTATAGTCCTTTTTCCATTGTCCTTTTATCTGATCACGTTCCCAGCCAGTGATTGCATTTCTTTAATTTTTTTTTAGTTTTTTAACACCAGCTAACTAGAAGCCACGACAATAGAATTAATTACAACTCCTTCCCCCCTCCTTTCAGATTAGAAAATTTAATTAAAAATTGTTTTCAAAAACAACCAAAAATATATTTTTAATATCACATTCAATTTAATCTCTCAATCATATAAAAAAATAATTAATCTACCATTTTGCCTTTTCTTTCTTTTTTTCAAACCCCAATAAAAAACCACTAAATAATACCAAAAACCTACTAGAAAAAGACTAATAACTAATTCTAAAAAAAAACTTTCTATACACACAGCATTTATTTATTTATACCTAATATACATATGTGTATATACGTAATTTACATGCACAGAAATTATAACATGAGCTGAACAAAATTATCGGCTCAATATATATATATATAATGGTCAGAAGGAAATTATGTATGCTTTGGTAAAATGTACCATAAGTGGTAAGGTTGTTCATTTAAAATGCTTAAATAAGACTAGAAAGAATGTAATAGATGTATGATTATGTAGATGATGCATAAATGTGATAAAAGAGAGAAAAATGGTTTCTAAGTGTAAATAGTTTTAAAAAAGTCAGGAGAAATAGAGGAAAATGTAGTTAAGGAAGATAGAATAGAATATGTATTTAATGGAATGACAAGAGATATGGATGACAAAATAAATAGTGCAATGGAGATAGTTATCCAAAGAATAAGTAAGATAGAGAAAGAGGTAAAGAATGTAGAAGTAAAATTAAAATTGTTAGAGATGAAATGTGAGCAAATCAATGAATTAATGAATAGAAATGATAAGGAAGTACTAGATAAAGAAGTTCAGAAGATGGAAGAGAATGTTATGGATGAAATAGGAAAAATAAACTATGAGACAATCTTGATAGGAGACTTTCTAATTAGAGGATGTTGAGATGTAACTGCAAGTGAAAATAAAATTACATAAAAGTATGTTTGCTGGAGATAGAATTAGATAAGGTAAATAAACAAGAGAGTAGAAATATTTAGGTTATGGTAGGGACAAATAATTTGTCAGAGTTATTAAAGATAGTAATGAATGACTACAAAGTAGGAATAGTTGGATTACTATCAATATTTGACATTAGGTATATGTTAGATAGGGCATATTCTATAAATGAAATATTGAAAAAATTATGTGAGAGAAATAATGTTATATTTGTGGATGTGTGGGATTTTTTAATTAGAAAGAAGGAATTATATAGTAAAGATTGATTGCCCTTAGAAAACAAGGAAGTGAAGCATTAGACGGTTTGATTTATAAAAAATATTATAGTTTGGGAAACTTATAAAGAATAGTAGTATTTTATATTATAGTATTATCAAAAGAAAGGTTAAGAATGGACAGGATATAAGAAGTAAACAAAGGGTAGCTGATTTAGATATAAATATAGATGTGGAGATGGAATGGGTCTGTAAAACTAATTATAAACAAGATAATTACAAATATAATAGAGAATAAAGAGTCAAAAGATGTTAAAATTGGATATTTTAATATGCAAGGTGATAGGAGACCAGAAAAGTGGCTAGAATTAAACAAAACAAATAAAAACAAAGAATTAAGGTATTAGCAGTAGTGGAAACACATCTAAGAATAATAATCTACACTGGAATACTTGGTATGGCAGGGTATAAATAGAAAAGAAAAAAGGCATGGTTGTATAGAAGTTATGTCAAAAAAAAATTTAAATATTATCAAGTGTCAAGAACATATATATTTTTGAGATAAGGTTAGGAAAATGACAATGGATGGTGACTATAGTGTACTGGAGATAGTCAAACTTTAAGGGAGTAGAACAGTAGCATATAAGAATGCCTAGTTAAGGATATAGAGTTTCAAAAAAAAGAGAGAGGAAAATAAGGGTTATAGGGGATATAAATGGGCATATTGAAGAAATTGATGACATGGATAACAAAAATGGATACCTTTTGAAAACTTTTTGTCAGAGTGAATTTGAGTATTGGAAATTTATCATATATTTATGAGGGACAATACACATGGTTTAGAAATACTGTAATATATTTCACACGGTATATTATGTATTAGTAGATAAAAAGGGAATGAATAAAGTATTATCAAAGAGAGAGTATATAATAGTGATCATAATTTCTTAATAATAGAAATGGTTATTAATGTGATGGAAAATAGTAATAAAAGTAGAAAGGATAGTGAAAGATTTGGATGGAGAATAAATGACAAAAATAAATTAGAAGAATATAAAATAAAAGTAGAAGAACTCATGGAAGAGTTTGTTGAGGTGAATATAAGGACTAGTATGGTGAAATAGAAAAAGTAGCAAATAAGGTTTTAGGTGAGAATATTCAAAAGAATAAAAGTAATAGAAAAGTGAGAATTAGTAAAAGTGTAAAAAAGATGGAGAAAGCATGCAGAGAATATAAATCTGCTATTAAAAATAAAGAAAGTGAAAAAGATATTAATATCAAATGGGAAAAATGTTTTTTAAAAAAGAAGCTGGCTAAAATATATAATTATATAGAGAGAATGAAATTAAATAGCAAATTATTGGAGGATATTAATAAAAGTGAAAGAGATGGGAGTAAAAAATGTTGGAAATATATTAAAAGAAGGATTGTAGGGGAGAGAGAAATAGTATTATTAAATGATGAGAAGAAAGAGTGTAGTTCTATAGTAGAATTAGAGACAACCCTAAATAATTTTGTAATGGATATAGAAAAGATGTTAGATGTGGACAGAGTGATAACAAGCATAAAGGCAAGAGTTCTAGATGTATGGACAGCAGAGATGGTAATGAATTTATGAATAGGACAAAATTAAATCTATTATAGTATTTTAATAAGATGGTACAGAAGAGAGAATTTGCAGATAGTTGGAATAATACAATAGTAAAGATGTTATTTAAATGGAATGGTAAGGATCATAGAAAGTTAAACAATTATAGACTAATAGCAATAATGGAGTGTTATATAAAGTTTTTGCATATTTGGTGGCTGGAAGGGTGTCAAAATAAATGGAAGAAAATGTGATATACTAATTAAAACCTGACATGAGATAATACCCAGAACAATGGATACATTCATGTCAAATAATTATTTGCTAGAGATTGACTGTAAAATAATTAGAACAAACAACAATAATAATTGTTGGAGTATTCATTGTCACTAATATACTTACATGCTTGCGTGATATATATTATATATACGGAATTATTAAATTGAAAGCTTACACAGGAACTATCTGCTAGTAGTATAAATTAATTGTGAAGTAGAGTGAACATTAATTAGTTCAGAGCCAGTTGGACATTTTAAAGGTTGTCAATAAATACTGATTAACCTTGGTGGTTAAACAAACCAATTTGGCACAGTCAAATATAGAACCTGTAAAAGAAACATTAAATGTAATCAGCAATGGCCGCCATGTTCCAAATGTCAATAGGAGAATTTGATATCGAGAACTCTACCAACTAGTCACTATACGTTAAACACGTGGGAAAATTTTTCCTTGTTAACAATATCAAGGAAAACCACATAAAGGTGGCCATATTACTTGGATTTTCCAGAATGAAAGTGCTCGAGATCGCAAACCGTCTATGTGAACTGGCAGAGCCTGAAACTTTTCAATATGTTCCCATCAAAGCACGTCGTGAGACTGCGTTTTAGAAATCAACGGCAAATGAAAGCAGAATCTTTCAAAGAATTTGACATAGTGCTAAGGGAACTAGCAAAAAATTGCATCTATGGACAATTTCTAGAAGAGGCCCTGTTGGAGCAGTTATTATGGGGCATATATGACAATAAATTTCATGAACAACTACTAGCCGATTCAGAGTTAAATAACAAGGATGCCATTAAAAGAGGAATTGTACACGAGTTTGTGATGAACCAAGCTAAAGAATATCTGGATACCATGCCATCGGTAAATTTTTACCAATCAATTAATAAAACCATTGAACAGGGAAATGAAATGGCAAAACAGCAAAGATTAAATGATAAAAAAAACAAACTGTTACTGCTGTAGCAAATCGGGACATATCACTCAAAATTGTAAGAAAAATCGAGAGTATTGTACAAATTGCAGATCGAAAGGTCATCTAGTGAAAGTCTGTCATAAACAAAAACCAGAAAATACAGACAAAAGAAACCTTAATACAAGCATTAAAAATTTAAAATGTAATGAAGCAGAATTCAAACTGCCAATACTCATCGAAGGGAAATATGTTAAAATGGAAATTGACAATGGCTCTGGAGTTACACTAATGTTCCTTAGCGATTGGGAAATCCTCACAGTGCAAAGAAACATTACACGTAAAATGTAAAAAACCAATATAAGCGCCAAAGACGTAAATGACAATACAGTGGAAATAGTTGGAATGGTAAAAGTAAAAGTTAAATTAAACTCAAAAATAAGAAAATTACCTGTATACATAGTCTATAAACAAATAAATCCATTAATAGGCCGGAATTGGTTTAGACCACTCGGGATTACCATAAACGAGATAAAAAAAAGTCAATGTGGAAATTAACTACATAGACAACTGGAATTCACGGATAAATAGTAAAAAAGTAGCAGAGTGGACAGATAATGATCCAGGATATGAATTGCTTATAAAATGGATAGTAAAGGTTGGCCCAACAAACGACCAAAGAACTTGCCACTGGCTTTCTGGAATGCTCATTCAAGCTTATCAGTCTGCAAAAGGTGCATACTAAATGGAGACAGAGTTATAATACCCTTTCAGGGCCAAAATCAGGTACTCAAAATACTGCATAATGGACACCCAGGAGTTGTTCAGGCAAAAGCACTCGCCAGAAGCTATGTTTGGTGGCCTAAGATAAATGAGGACATCGAGTCCTTCACAAAAACATGCACAGCATGTCAATAAAATGCCTGATCAACAATAAAAGAATATAATTCATGGCCACCAGCTAAAAATGCATGGGAACATGTCCACATAGTGGGAGAAAAAGTATGGATCAGAACTAGTCTATACAAAATGTGGATAAAGGGAGAAATTGTCAACTTAACATCCAAATTTATAGCAGCAGTGAGAACAGGATAATGTAGTATATGAGCAACACATAAACCACATATGCCATCGCAGTTCTCCAAGCTGGGAGAACAATAAACCCAGTGGAAATAAAATCATCAAACCAGCAGAGACGAAATCAGAGATGGATAAATTACAAACTAGACAAACAAACTCAGAAAGATTTGCCAAGGGAAGTAGCAAGTGACAACATTAAAGAAAGATCACCAAGACCTCAGAGAAAAAAACAGTCTCCCAAATTCTTAAAAGACTATGTCTGCTAGAAGAGAGGAGAAAAGAGAAAATGCTTCCATGTTTACTCCTAGTTCTGTGTAGTGGGAGGAGAAGTGTGATATACTAATTAAAACCTGACATGAGATACTACCCAGAACAATGGATACATTTATGTCAAATAATTATTTGCTAGAGATCGACTGTAAAATAATTAGAACAAACAACAATAATAATTGTTGGAGTATTCGTTGTTGCTAATATATGTACATGCTTGTGTGATATAAATTATATATACGGAATTATTAACTTGAAAGCTTATGCAGGAACTATCTGCTAGTAGTATAAATTAATTGTGAAGTAGAGCGAACATTAATTAGTTCAGAGCCAGTTGAACGTTTTAAAGGTTGGCGATAAATACTGATTAACCTCGGTGGTTAAACAAACCAGAAAATAATATAGTGGGAGAAATGCAAGGATATTTTAGATCACATAGTATAGGATATAGTTTATTTACAGCCACACAACTTATAGATATGAGTAGGAATACAGATAAACAATTATATATGGTCTTTATAGATATAGAGAAGGCATATGATAAATATTATGGGTAATTTTAATAAATTTAGGAATGAATGAAGCTTTAGTGGATCTCATTAAGAGATTGTATGAAAATAATTACTATACATATCAATTAGGAAATAAAGAATCGGTTAGAATTAAAATTGGGGTGAGATTAAGGTAATGATGCCCTATGTCACTTATTTTGTTTTTATTATATTTGAGAAAAATGAAGAGAGCAATAGAAGGACTAGAAAAAGGGGTAGAGATGCCATTAATAGATGGCTAGGGAAGATATATATTATCGGGTCTTTTATTTGCTGATATATTTTTGTGCACAGAAAGTAGGGAAGATATGCTGAAATTATGCATTAGGGTAGATGTGGGGATTAAATTTAGTGAAGTAAAATCAAAAGCAATTATGATCAATGCTGGAGAAAGAGAAGAGAAAAAAAATTATTTTTTTTTTTGGGGGGGGGGATATAAAGTTAAATGAGATGAATAGGTATAACTATTTGAGAATCATTTAATAGAGAAATTGCTTGTATGAATGGGAGATAAAATGATAAATGAAGTAAAGAAAGGAAAGGGAATGATAAAGAAATTGACAGTGTTTTCATATAATAAAAGCAATTATGATAAATGCTGGAGGAAGAGAAGGGAAAGAATTTTTATTGAGGGGTATAAAGTTAAATGTGGTGAATAGGTATAACTATTTGGGAATCATCTTAATAATAAAGAAATTGTTTGGATGAATCAGAGAAAAAAATGATAAATGAAGCAAAGAAAAGAAAGGAAATGATAAAGAAATTAACAGTATTTTCATATAATAAATATGATATAGCTAGAATTGTATGGAAGGGAGAGACAGTAACAGGGTAATGAGCATTAGATTATTTAGAAAAAGTATAAATAGAAATAGGAAGACATGCATTAGATACAGATGTGTGAATGGAAAATGAGGCAATTCAAGGAAAAATGGGATGATCAAGTTTTTATATGAGAGATGCAAAAAGCAAAATAAAAATATTCGGTAGATTGTAATTTATGGATAATAAGAGAATTGCCAAAATAGTATTTAATTGAATTATGAGTAAAGGATAAGCAACAAGATAAGTGAGAAAGGTAGTATGGTATGCAGAAGATTTGGATAAAGACTTTATGTCAGTACACTTGTACAAAAAGTGTGATGATTGTGTTAGGAGAATTATTGAATATTATAGTGGCAAGGAATGGAATAGAAGATGTGTTAATAAAAAATATGGAGTTGGAAAAATGGAGAATTAGTATAGAGAATAAATTTTTTTAAAATATATATATAGAAGTAAACAGAATATTGGGTGCAAGTTAATTTACAATAATAGCAAAGAAAGTAGCTTACTATTTAAGGCTCGAACAGGATCTTTAGCAACAAGGGAATATATTCACATAAATGGAAGAATGTGGGTGATTTAGTCTGCAAGTTATGTAAGAAAGGCATGGAAAATATTAGGCAATCGTTAATTGAATGTAAATGTTTACAAGCAGAAAGAGTACAAATAATGAAGTTGTGGGAGAATAAATATAGTCCAAGTGATTATGCAGAAAGTGGGTTCTTGGTTTTTATGCTGGGTTTGGAAAAAAATAAGGGAATTTAGATGTGAAGGCCATAGAGTGGACAAAGATGTTGTGGAAATGGGTTGGAGCAGGATAGATAAGAATATGGGATAAAACATAGCGTAGTGAATGGAGAGAGAAGGTAAGGTAGCTAACAGATTTCTCTAGACATAGTGACTGAGAGATTCCTGACTCTGAGAAAGGAGAAGCCATAATGCATTGCATCAATGGAAAATGTTTTAAACAAAAACTAGTTTTTTGGTAAGGAGGGTAAAATTTGATTTTGTACACATTAAATTTTATTTGTGCTACATATTTAATAAACTTTTAGGATTCTAGCTATTTAATACATGTTAAAATAACATTTAAAATAGCATGGGTATAGCAAGAGAAATACGACTGAATATGATATGCTTTTATTATGAAATTAATAAACTTTTAGGGATGTCAGTTTAAATATATTTAACACGTGAAAAAAAAAAAAATTTTAAATGCCATGAGTACAGAAAGAGATTTACTACTGAATTTGATAAACTTCTAACATTTCCCTTCAATTATATTCTCACATGATATACGTGAGAGAAAACATTTTAAAATGAAGTGGGTATTTGCCTGATTTTAGATAATAATAACCTCAATTAATTAATTAAAATTTCTAATATAAATATGATAATAAAAAGATAGGCTAATTATAAGCAATAAAAAGTGCTTAGAGGTAATTTCCCACTATTTATCTTCTAAAAAATACCAACTTACAATAAATATAAAATGCTAACTTTTCTACAGTATTGAAAAAATACTTTTTTCTCTATCTTTTATTTATCTATTACATACCTATTCTTTGCACATTAAATGCTAGCTGTAGCTTTACATTATTTATATTTTCAAAAAATGTCATCTTAATTTTTTAAAAGCTACTTTTTCTATAGTGTTTTATAAATTACAGTACTTGAAACAATATTAAAAATTATCAAATACAGTAAATTCTTTACTTTTAAAAATAATAGCAGTGTGTGTAATAAAGTAATAAGCTTTTTATTTAAACAATATTAAAAATTATTCAATACAATATTTTAAAGAATCCTTAAATTATATTTTTATTATCATTTATATATAGAATGCATTCTAATGTCTTACAATTTGGTGGTGAATAGCTAAAGTATGTTAATATGCAATACATTCATTGATTTCAGAGTTGGCATTTCAGACAGCTTGGATATAATACCAGCACATTTTTTACTTGGACACACATATTACAATTACTATCATTGTCAATAATATTTGTTAATGAAATTTAATAATCAAACCACACACAAGCATGAAAATAATAATTAGTTAGGTATTTATGGCAATACATAAACAAAAACAACTACCTCTTAAATTTACAGTATTTTAGCCTGTGACAGAAATATCATGTGACTCTGGAAATTAAATCCGCTCCTCTCCCTATATGTCAACATGATAGTGTTTATTTGTTAAATTAAAAGTACATTATTTTATTCAAGAGAGAGATAAATCAATAAGTATATACATAGAAAAACACGAAAAACGTGTATTACAAATAGAATGCCAGTATCTCTTGAAACTTAACTATCATATATAAATAAATGTTCATTAAAATCAGTCAACACTTAGACAATCCCAGTATCACTAACAATCAGCAATCTCAAGCTGTTGTCAAGACAACCTTTTAACAATAAAGATGGAAAAAGGTTGCCTTGACAACCGGTTGAGATTGTTGATTGTTAGTGATATTGGGATTGTTTAAGTGTTGAATAATTTTAATGATTACTTACAAACTTATGTAGTCTTGAGTATTATTACACTTAAGCCAATACACATCACATGACCACCACTTCATGCTTGTGTAAAACTGTTGTTAAAACAGGCAAAACTCACTATATATATTGCCACACACAGCAAGCTATATTAATCAATGGATGAGTAGGCACTAGATGGAGATTTTATGCACAAGGCTTCTGACATCCATTGATTACTCTAGCTTGCTGTGTGTGGCAATATATATGGTGAGTTTTGCCTGTTTTAACATTATTACACTTATTATTAAATGAATATTATATTCAATTTTTCAAATTAGAAATGCATGGTTCTGATCAATAAAATAAAATTTAATAGTAAAACTCTTGAATAAAAAAAATGCATATTTAAATATATGATAGATTCTAAAAATAAATTCCATTAAAGTATTTATTGTTTACAAATGATTATTATTTGTAATTAATCAACTTTAATTACATGTTTTTGTGTTTGACATATCTTAGATCTTATACATATAATAAAGAGCAAATATTTCTAATCAAGCTTATTTTATTATTTTTATTTATTTATTTATATATTTATTTATTATGATAAATGGTATAAGACAAAGCATTCAAATCTTTATCTATGATTGTTCCCATCCCAAGCTACGGCTTTCTTCAGAGAGGAGCTAGGACATCATGTTCAAAAATATCAACTCTAACCAAGCATTTATCTAATACTTAACTATTAAAAAGAAGATCTGAAACTTTCAGACATCTAATGTCTTCAAATTCACCTCTCCAACTGAAACTACTATATGGGCCTGAACTAAATTCAGATACTCCATGTATTAATAGCCTGAGCAATTTAATATAGCCTAAGCTTCAATAACCAAAATTATAATAGTAATAAAAGAAAGTGATAAATCCATGACCTATATATCTTGTATTACCAATATGTAATAAAGAGCGAATATTTCTAAACAAGCTTATTTTATTATTATTTTTATTTATTTATTTATTTTTGAATCTGATGTCCTACTTCCTCACTGAAGAGAGTCATAACTTGAAACTGGTCTGGGGATAGGAACAATCATAGATAAAGATTTGAAGACTTTTTCTTATAGCATTTATCATAAAATAAATAATAAAATAAGCTTGTTTAGAAATATTTGCTCTTTATTACATATTGGTAATTACAAGCTATATCATCATCAATCATTATCAATCCACTGCAGGATGAAGGTCTCTCCAAGTTTATATATATATATTTTAAATCGATGTCTATATTTCTTTAAAATAATATACGTAACTTTATAAATAAATATTTGAAAATACAGTAATTAAAAGTCTATAAAAATTATATGTATAACTATAACTTAGAAGTGCTTTCACTATCTTGTAGCTTTGTCAACTATCACATTTAAAATGTCAACTTTCCCATAGTTCAATGTCAACTTTCCCATAATTATGTGATCTTAACGTTTGCTGCTTGCCGATTAATTAAATTTTGCTTGTATTTATATATTAACATCGCCTCTTTAATTTTTCTTTTATTATTATTTCTTTCAGTTTCCAATATTTTTACGTTGTTATAATCAAAATCAAAACCATATATACATGATTTATTATGGTCATAAAAAACAAAAGCTGATAAATTATCACTATTTTTAATATTTTGTTTTGTATTTTGAACCCTTTTAAATAATAATACATGCACTTTTGTTCTTTTTTTCAATGTGCACCTCGATTCACCTATATATCCACTACCACACCTACATGTCCATTTGTAAATGATACAATTTTTATTTGTCAATAAATTTTCTTTTGAATTGTTTATTAATTTATTTAATGTAGGTGGTGCATAAAATGCAATATCGCATATTCCTTTATAAATTTTCTTTTATATATATATGCTTAATAATTAATAATGGTATTTAGTTCATCATGTAAGAAATATACTGATCAGAAAAAGTTAAATTTCTTGTGATATTGCTGTTGAGATAACTCATGTATTATTGTTTTATTTAAATAGTATATAAATATAGAAGCTGCTAAAACAGGTATATAGTGTTATAAGCCGCTGGTACAGTTAGTTAATATATATATTAGAAAGTCAATGAATCAATTTTTATTATTCGAAGGTTATAAATTCACTTTATTTTTAAAATATATTGATTAATTGAATATTTTCTCATGCATCCCTAAAAATTTCTTGCACAACTTTAAATAGTGTAAATACTCACATTGGAGACTATTTAGGTGCCAAAATAAGCCCATACCCTGTGGAATAATGATGTAATATAAAAATAACTTTATCTTAGATAAGATCTGGAATTTTAACACAAACAATATCATATGCCTAGAAAAACATTTATTTTTTATCAACCATTTTGTACTAGTTTATTATTATTAAATCATTCTATCAGCACTAACATATTCTTTTTCCCCTCCTATCCCATTTTTATAAAAGCTGTTTCATTAATTACAATATTTTTTTCATCACATTTTTTATTCTCATCGTAGTTTTAAACAGCAAAAAATCTCTTCTTTACTCTCATTTTTAGGTTTTCTCATTTTTCATACATCTTGTATTTCAAAAATAAGTGTGTATATTTTCTTTCACATTTTTACATAAATCATAGCTATCCAAGCCTAATAAATAATTTATAGAAGATTTTGAATCGTAGTTAAACTTGATATTTGTATTTGAAAACAATTCTAACTATATATTTTAATTTCTTTTATTCTAAGCCAATTATATGTACAATGTCTTGTTGAAAGAAGAATTATGTATAATATATACAAATATTCATATTTATATCCAACACACAAAGGTGTATAAAATTTAAAATATTATGTACCTACACTATTGGGGTTTTTTTTAAGAACTACAAGTGATTGTATAAAAACAATGTATTATAAAAAATTTCTATTTAAAAGAATATTTGATTTATAATTATTTTGCTTAAATATAATTATGAAAGAAGAAAAATATATAATATGAAAAACTTTACACACACACACTATTGCATTTCACAAATATTCATTACTAAAAAAAAATTTGCATATTTTTAAGAAACATAGTTGAAACAGTCTATTGAATACATAAATGTTTTAACATAAAATTACAAAAAGATTAAGTCAGATGTCACATGACCTAATTTAATAAGTTTGTATTTACAAATATTATATAGAGGGCTCTATATATAACATGTTTTAACATACTACGCTTTCTTTTAAAATGCATAATCCAAAATTCAATTCTCTTTCAAAACATAAGCTATTTCATAAATAACCCATAAAATTTTTTAGTCCACGCATTATTTTCTTTTCATTGAATGTATATATAATTATTTTATTTTTTCCATGATTCAAACATTTTCACAAAGTTACCAACAAGATATCTTAATATGCACTAAAATGAAAACTGAAATTAATGAAAAATCAATTCTTAAAAAAAAAAAGTTACATTCAACAATGAAAAAAATCCAAATACTTAGTTTGCTTTATTAAATACAAATATATAATTATTTATATTTTTCCTGTTCTATTAACTTGAACTAAATAGAGTTAACATGAGCAATATATATATATATTGAAGCAGTCAATCTTAGCTTAAGATTGCGCTTCATGTTTCCACCTACTAACCTGTGTTTAAACCCTTCTCCCATCCTGCTCCTTTTGTCGTGTATATATATTTTATGTATATATTTGAGATGTGGGCCTAGGTTATAAAATTTTAATTTTTAAATTAACATTTTATTATTATTAATTTTATGATTATTAGTTATTTTTATTAAAATACATAGGTGCGGCTCAAATATATATATATATATAGGAGCAAAATACTAACAAAATATTGATTTTTTTTTTGTAAATATTTCATATGTCATTTGTACAACTTTTTCTTTTTCTTTTTTTTTTAAACTGTATATTTTGTAAAATCCAATATGGAAGATGCTACAGTTGATTGTCTAAAAATAATTAAAGGGGTTGGAAACACTATTGTTTTAATCTGGGAAAGGTATTTTTAATTAAAGTTTTTACTTAAAAGGGGATTAAGATTAGAGATACTTTTGTTATAAACATGTTGTCAAATCTATTTCTAATCTGGAAATAGATTTGAATTTATTTTTGGACGTTATCTTACTGTGGCATCTTCAAAAACAATTGATAAAGAAAAAGTATAAAATGGCTGAATTTTGAGAAACAGGGGAGATGAGCTATTGTTGAGAGAACTGATTGATGCTAGACACCATGCTGTTTTGAAATCTAAAAAAATGATGTAGTAAAAAGCTTTCCTGACCCTTGTGGGTCATCTTCTGCTGCCGTTATATCATGCTCCCATAGTAATGAAGTAAGAGCTCTACTGGAAAATTTTAGAAAGCTAATAGAAACTTGTTGCCACCGAAGAACTTTAATTTCAATTGCCGTACACGTGCACTACTAAATCAGACTCTTAAAATTGCAAGGTAACTTTTCAAGCCATCACCTCAAACTAAATTTAGCCTAACTCATCCATCAAGATTTCTTTTAATATATTATTTAGCTTTGTTTTTGTTAATATGTAATTTGCTCTTAGTTAATTTCTATATATAATATGTAAATTGCTCTCAAATGATTTCTTTAAATGTAATTCTGTCTCATATGCTCTAACTTTCCTTAACTTTGGTGTGGTCAATTATTTATAGTTATTTATTACTTGATTTTATATATATGCTTTTATTATTATTATTATGTCAATCTCTAACAATCTGACGAGTTGAATTTTGTAAAATCTTTTCTTTCTTTTAAATAAACCTTCATGAATCAAGGTTATTTAATGTCCCTTTAAAATATAACACATTATTAATTAATAAGTTCACCAGATTGTTTTTACGAATTAACATTTTAGGTTTGTTTTTAGTATAAAAACTTTATTTGTTGAACTCTGGATTTTCTACTTAGGGTGAATCCAGAACTCAAGCTTTAATTAATGCTTTGAAATCTTTTAAAATGTTTTGTTTTTATTCAATTCTGAAAGAGTGACCCATTAATTATTTTATATAACTGCCAGTCTTCTTATATTTTCTATACTCTTAAAATTTCAAATATTGTATTTAAATATTTCAGTTATTGTAAAATCAATGAAGGTGGGATTTATTTATATTAAATAACAAAAATGGAAGGGGGTAAATCTTAATGTTACTTTCACTAAATAAAATCTTCAAGTATATTTTATGTAAATGAAATGTAAATCTCTCTATTGTAACAGAATTACGCTTCGTCTCATAATAAAGTTTCTAACTTTAAACTTTTACTCAACACAACTGTCATGTCAAGCAAGAAGCAAACATAGACTCACTAATTAAGTCTATATTTCTGATTGAACACTGAGATTACCAATGGAATATTCCAGTATTATCTTTCCCAATTAGACGCTTCTTGGCTGCTGGATACTACATTCATAAGAATGATTCAAAGAAACAATCCAGCGCTTGAAATATTTATAAAATTTTCGAGATTTAATATTACTGTACTAGATTGACACATGTGCCTTTTACTAGAATCAATGTCTATTGAATATTTAATAAACCCTACGGGTATATCATTCTAATTAGTATGGTGGAGAAGGAAAGACGAGATGTAAGACCTATTCATAAATAAATACTGTTTAATACAATACATTCAATACACATTAAAATATAATATTTAAACATAAAACAAGAAATCATTAAAATAACACAGATTATATTTAAGTTAACCCTTCACCTTGAATGATAATTGTTCTTAATTTATATGTAAGTATTCTAGAGTAGAGTCCTTTTCTTCACGTATTATTTGTTGTATAAAATCTACTGATTATTTGATTCACTCTGATTTACATTTTTTCAATTGCGTTTACTTTATGTGGCCATTTTAAAAAAGTGTGTACATGCGTGATATATTTAAAGTTTAATTACCTAGGTTTTCTGGACTTGGATGACTAAATGTTTAACCATCATGTGGATTACTCCACTTCTTTTGGAGAGATGGTAGTTCTTGGGATCCGGCTCAGACTCCTTCATATAGCTTACTTTTATCATATTATTTGCGGCTTCAATGACAGGGGAGGTGAACCATCAGGCAGGTGCTATCACTACTGTTACTTCATGTGTGAGATGACATTACACCCAAGGCAGGCGTGGATCAACTGGTCTCCGTTTGAGGCCCTCACCCCTGCATTCTCGATGCTTCAAGTTCTTGGTACATTTTGTTCATATATAAAAAACACAGCTCTCGAACTAATCTGTCTTTCAGCTCAGCAGACTCAAGAACTCAAAACATGGCTCCTTTCCTTCACAACTTCTTACTTAATTGTCCCTGAATCTTTTTTTATCTTCTTTTTTTTGTTTCATTGGAATGTCATTAAATACATTTCACACCTTTATTTTACTTTCATAAAATACATAAATTTTCTTCTTGTTTTTTTTTTTTTTTATTTACTTCCATAATATTTCCATTTCTCTTTAATAAAATAATTTTCTTATTTACACACTCTTTCTTTCCTTCACATAGCCATACATATATTTCATACGTTCACATGTGTAGTTTGAAGAGACTCTCTTTATCTTTTTTATTTGTAAATCTATTTATTTTATTTATAACTACGATCGAATTTTATGATTGCTAATTCTACAATCATTAACCCTTTTTTTATTTACTTTTCTCTTTAAGACTTGATCATCAACTTCGATGATTCTATTTTAATATTCCCTTAACTTTACTAATTTTAAATTTTAAAAAGTTGACTTTGGAAGGTGAAAGATAAGAATCTTGTTCACTTACCTTCCTTTACTTTCTTTAATTACTATAATTGATTCTGCTTTTAATTGCATTCCTCAACTACACCATTTTGATTTTTTAATTGACACTATCTTAAAATAAATTTTTCTTTCCTATGTTTATTATTCAATTTCTATGTATTAGTTTACATATAAAACTCACATTTAATATTATGTGATATATATATTAAATGGCACATGTGTCACAGTCTGTGTGATCATCACACTATATATATTGTAACTGCATAGCGTATTATTTGTCTAAATTATAGTACTCAAACAAGGGGCATTTATTTTAAAGCAGTAAAATTTATTCAATGTCATTAGTGACATGTATCATTACTGTGTTACTGACATTTAGCCTATCTTCGTATATAGATATATTACGTGCTTCTAGTCTTAATCTGGGGGTTGTGACAAGTTCAAACCCATAGATTCCTTTTCATGCCTTCATATAAAAATGACTCTGTCAGTGATCCCTAAGTCTGGCATATGCTATGCATATTCTTTCTTCGGTATTGGATTGGGTGGGGTTTAGGATTTTGTGAAAAAAAAAAAAAAAAAATAAATAGGGGGGGGGGGGGGGACAAGAATTTACGAAAAATAATTTGATATTTGTAGAAAAAAAACCAACAAATTAGTGAAAATTTACATGCATGAAATACAAAATAAGGTCAATACAAAATATAAAAACAAAAAATTATTGAAAATGTGCCGTTAATGGCGATCACATTGGCTAATTTTAAAACCGTACTGTATAGCCAATGAATTTACGAAAAATAATTTGATATTTGTAGAAATATTAACCCAAAAATACAAAAAAAACCCCAACAAATTAGTAAAAATTTACATGCATGAAATACAAAATAAGGTCAATACAAAATATAAAAACAAAAAATTATGGAAAATGTGCCGTTAATGGCGATCACATAAAAATGTGCCATTAATCGCGATCACATGCCCTACTTTTACATACATTGGCTAATGAATTTACGAAAAATAATTTGATATTTGTAGAAATATTAACCCAAAAATTATTTACAAATTAAATGTAATTAAGTGGAAGTTTGATAATTGAAGAAATATAAAAAAAAAATTTTTTTTGTAAATTTAAAAAAAAAAAAGTTAATCCGAATCTACCATTAATCGCCATCTTGTATAAAATGTGGTGTAAGACGCTGTAGTTTCTACAAGCATTTGGTAATTTTAAAAACGGACTGTATATTGGTAATTTTATTAAAAAAATTATTGAAAATTAATTACAAATTAATTGAAGAAATATTAACAAAAATTGTTTGTACATTTAAAATAAAGATTTAATGCGAATATGGCATTAATGGTGACGTTACTTTTACATGCATTTGGATTACTTATTGTCTATATTCAATAATATAATTAATTCTAAAATTATAATTATTATAAAAAAAATTAAAATTACTTACAAATAGCGTTCACTGTGGAGGACTGAATTGGGATATATGTTCTAAAATTGCAGCGAAAGGATCAGCTTTGTACGACTGCCTCCACATAAACTCGCTCAAATATGAGTCCAGGTGCTGACGTGCTGTCCCTCTGTGTTTTTTATTATGCCATTTGACCAAACCCCACAACCTTTCAACATTCTGTGTATATATTCTGTGAATATATTTTTTCATTTCATCCCATTTTACATAATTTCCTTTTGGGGAAAAACCCCTTTTTTAAAAAAATTTTTTTTTCTTCCTCTTCTTAAAAAAAAAAAAATTTTTAGTTTCCATATAATAAAATAAAATATTAAAGATAAAAAAAAAAAAAAAAAAAAAAATTCTTTATAAATTAAAATAAAAAAATAAAAAAAAAAAAAAAAAAAAAAAAAACCCTCTTTTTAAATTTTAATTTTAATAATAAAAAAAAAAAAAAAAATATTATTGAGATTTAATACTATCATTAATTGTTAATTAGGCAGAAAGAATATGCATATGCATATTCTTTCTTCATATCAAAAGGCCACTGGCGGTGATCCCTAAGACTGGCACATGCTATGCCCATCCATTTCTTCATATAAAAGGGCCTCTGGTGGTGATCCTTAAGTCTGGCACACGCTATGCCCATCCACTCTGTCTTTCATCCAGAAGCATGACTTTTCCTGTTATTTCTTAGGTTATAATGTCAGCACCACAAACTTCTTCATATATTTATTTCTTTTGCTTCATGACCCAGTTTTAATACTCTGATATTAAAATTGCGCTCTGCTTAAAATATATATCAATGCCAACTACTTCTATTTTATTAATTAAATTTATTTCAGTCTTATACAATCCCACCATTGTAACTTATTTTTGTATTTAAGATTATCTATATGCCTTAGGGAAAATAAAGCATTCTTCTTACCAGCGCTAATTAACAGAAGTTTCATTAAATATTTTGTCATATAATCAAAATGTCATTTTCAAATATGTTTTCAAATGTATTTTATTTATTTTCACGACCTCAGTGGCATGAAAATAGTTTGTATTATATCTGTAATGAATCTCAGAACACTCCTCAAAGTAATAATGTTAGTCACCATGTTTCAGAACCGTAAATCAAAGCATTAATGGCAATATTATGTAACTTCTTTCTAATAATTTATTGATTGGCATCTTAATATTGGACCCACCAAAGATGTGTAATTATTTATAATATATATTTTTTAGCTAATAAAGAGCATATGAGAAATAATAGCGTGAATGACACTATGTAATCCTCTATCGCTTGGTAGACTGTTTGCTCATTCATGCACACGCTAATGTATATAATTAATTTATAAATGTATAGTAATTTGTCAGTATATTAAACTATATTTTTATTGTCTAACTTATTTGAGTAGTTCGAATTCCTTTTTCTCCACTTCCACACATACAGCCATGCTTATATATTATTTTAATGTAGTCATAGTTAATAGATGTCTCATTGTTGTGCTCACCTTTGCTAGTCAGCCAGATTAAGATTAATTCTAATGTGCCATTACTATTATGTTATTCATTAGGTGTTAGATCTGGGGCTTAGAGAGTGGGTTCGAATTCAGGCTGGTCCTTGACCTAAATCTCGGGCTTGACTGGGTTTGAAGTACATTTTGTGAGTTCCAGCTCATGTTGGATGGATAAACATGTTTTGATCGGTACAATATATATATATATATATTGTAATGTACACATATCATCTTTAGTTCCCTTTGTTGTATATAAATAACTAATTCAAGTAAACAATTAAAGGTCTTATATTTAATAAATATGTTTATTAATTTGGGATAAATGAAGAATGGATACTTTTATTAAATTTAAAAACGAAATAATTTTTATTAAGTTATGTAGAATGGCAACAATGCCTTATTAGGATTACAAAAAAGAAAAATCACATGTTCACAAGCTGGTGTTTTAAAAAAATGAAAAGAAAAAGACTGTGTTTTGTGCTATTATAACTACTGAAACAAATTCAGCAGTGAGAACAAACAAACTTTCTTTTGCTTAAAATTTTGTGTTTTATCTTACCTTACTTTTACAAATAGATTCTGATTGTATTGTGAGAAAAAAATTTACTTAGGAGGAAAGAAACATAGACTTCCCATCATTTGATATCTTTATGACTAAAATGGAATGATTATAACAACAAACACTATGCTTAACCAAAACACTATGCTTAATCACCATGATGCTATGAAACTATCAAAATTTACCAAGAATTATAATATTGACAAAAGGAATAGTTGAATATGTTTTAAGAATAAAAATGTTCATGGAGCATTACATTTGTGTTTTGTTATCATCGATGTGCCCAGGAAGACATCATGGGATAATGGAATCTAAGCTAAAATTATATAAATAAGCTAAACTTGGTAACAGATGCTAAAAAAAAAATTTCTTTTAAATTATGTACATGAAATAAAATTTCACATATTAATAATGGTTAAAGGTATAATAGTAATTTAATAATAAAATATTTATCAGTCTTTTTTTACTAATAATCTTAATTATGAAACAGTTTTATCTTATCATTCAATTGAAGCAGTTGCTCTGTAGTCAGTGAGCTTCATGTTTTTTTCCTAAAAACTAACAATCTACAAGGGTTCAACCCAGCAATCATGTTTAATTTACTAACAGTGATGTCACCTAATATGTGGTGGAACATATATATATAATATGCATAAATGTCCCTGTATAACAAGTGTTTATAATTTTGATTTTGTTATTTTTGAATATTTGATCTTGCGTTTTTTTTGTAAATGGAAAAATTTATGATCACGTAATATGTAATTATTTTTATAAAATTATTTGTATTTAATTTCAATTTTGTTGAAATATAAAAGAAAGAATATATAACCAAGATGGCAGGTTCAAATTAATCCATTGTGAAGTTTTACTTCATTAATTAAATATTTTAAGGTTCGGATTTCATTGATTAAAATTTTTCTTATCAGATTTTGTTTTGGGGTTTTACCTTTTATAATTTAATCATTTAAACTAAAAATATTTCCCTAATGAAATATTTTTGTTTCATTTATTTTTATTATTAAATTCTTTCAAGCTGGAATGTGATTTGAACTTTATCAGCTTCTTATATGTTGCTTTTAATTAAGAAAGGGCTGTATTTTGGCAAAAAAATTATTAATTGCCTTATCTGCCTCTGGGCAAATGAAAGAGGCATTCCTGTAATAACTGGGAATGTATGAATAGAATAGATTGGAGATAAGGGTTCTCTTTTTTTTTTGCTCTTTGCTCATTTCCATTTTTCTTCATTCCCGATAAGAACAGCAAGAAAAGAATCTATAGTGACAAGGGATGCCAGTCGAGTAGGGAGCCAAACCATCTTTCCCATGCCTCTTGGGATTGTCTCCCGAATACCACCAATGAAGTAGAATGACCAAGATTGCTGACCACCAAGCTGATCATCATAAATTGAAGCTCAGAGAGCAAACTATCTAGCCATTGATCCAGAGTATCCCAAGGTAACAGCCTAGTATCTATGTAAAGTTGTCTGTGCTTGCCTATAAATACTAATTAATGTTTTTTTTTATATTTATCTGCATATAATGACCTCTCTATAACCCATACTATATTTCTTATAATATTAACTTCGATTTCACTTTTATTCTAGCTTTATGAGTCTGTGCATTTTGTGTAATATTGTTATATAATATCTTCTATAAAGTTTTAAAGTTTTCTTTTATTTAACATGCCAATTCAGCTCAACCTCACAAATTTGATCTATAATTTTTTTTTTTTTAAATAAATTATAATGATAATAATTTATTTATAATGCCTTCCCTATAAGATTTAATGTTTATTATGTTAAAATAGACTCATAGGGTTGATCGTTCTCTTATTTGATTTTGTTTTGATTTTGTTCATAAAAGATCGAGTACTTTGGTATTAACTATGCTATGACATACTACACCAAAAGCATACTACTCTAATCTTATGATCCTTAAGATAACATCTTCAAATGATTTGCGAACAAACTTAATCGATAAAGTTTGCTCACAGATCACGTGGAGAAGTCATCTTGAAGAGCGCAAGATTAGAATAGTATGCCCAGAATTCACCCAAGTATTTTAACATCTTAAATGTGCCCACGAAAACACCTTGACCACTGCTATCGATTAATCATGCTAAGGTTTCAGTTGCCATGACATTGTTTTGGTTCTTCGTCAATGATATCTACCGGTGGGTTGTGTAGTACATCATAGCTTAGTTAATACCAAAGTATCAAAGATCACAATTTAGAATTAAGCATTAATTACTGTAACTGCCAAAATGGGCTGAATAATTTGAAGCTTTAATTTTGTTTGAAGCATATATGGGGAAGAATAAATGCCTAATTTATAAATAATTAAATGTTTCATTTGAGATTCATAGCCTGATTCACTATCATACATACCATTAAGCAGGAGATTAAAGCCTTTAAAGAAGTAATATTAAACATTAGTTATTTTCTAGTATATTGTACAACTGGCATATACCAATATTTCACTTCAGTGTAAATATTTTGTCATTCGGGAACTTTCAAGAATCCAAAGTTACCCAAGCTTTTCCAAAGTTTCCCCTTTATTTTAAAAATCGTTCGTAATCAGGAATTATACTCCTTGTGGAATGAGAGGCTAAGGTCTTGGATGTTCTATGGGAATTATTATACACTGGCTTATCATATCTCCAAACCTATCTCAACTTTCATACCGCTTCGCCATATGTGCGAACATACATCATCTTTGTGAAAATACATCAAATGATGAATCTATTCTTTGGCCAGATGGGCTTTCCCTATATACATATTTAACCTTTATATGCTAGCAGGGACCATATCCATTAATTAACTTGTTTGTGCCTGTCCCAGTAAGTCATAATGGTACAAAATTGCGAATCAAGTTTAGAGAAGTGTTTTATAAATTCTTGTAGTGTGCTTGGTTTAAAGCTGCCTAACCTTGTTTTTTATATTAATGAACCATTCCTGTATTCACATATATTTTCATTCTCTAATAATAATAATAATAAAAATATGAAACAAAAATAATAGTTTTTATTTTTGATATAAACAAATGGGGTTTATAACTAACCGTACGACAAAGTGCTTGTACTAGTATAAATCAATCATCAATCTTTCACTCTTCGTGTAAATAGTTATTTTGGCATATTGAATTCTTGCACATGATCTAGAGTGACCTATTGTAAAATTCAGATTAACAATAAATAAAGAATCATTAAGTACTACGTTATAAATGTAAAACCTTCTAAAGTGAAATCATAATATGTATATGTTTGTGTTCATTCTCAAGTGATATTAAAGTATATTTTGATTCTATCCAGAGTTCGAATCTTTATTTTGGTTAATTATTAAAATAAAAAGGGTTTTGTATATTAATATAATTATGTACTATTTTAATTCTTCTATCTCATTCGGGGACCCATCCTCGACAGCCCTAATTTGAATCTCACGTCTCTTCTCTACTGTGCATGTGAACCGGGAAGTAAATGTAACTGTTCTGTGTCGATGGAAGTGTTGTTATATAACATACGTTCATCTGGTACACAATATAGGCTTAAATAGTAGACTTAAGTAATTAAGACTTAAATCAATTATTAATACACTATTTTTTTTGAAAACAAATCAAAATTTAAACATAAATAATATTCTATATAAATTATTTAATAATTATTATTAAAAAGCATTACTTGATTCCAAGATATAAAACATATTAAAAGAAATTTATATATATAAGATAGTAATATTAACATTTTATTACATTTATTTTCTGTGTATGATGAAGAATTTGTAATTAACCATTTATGACTATGTGTTGATGATTTTAATCATAGATTGTTTCTACTAATTGCAATTTGGCAGGGTTACATTTAAAAATATACATTATATGATATTAGATTGCCGTTGGTAAAATTAGAATTATGTTCTTGATCTTAGCCACCTCACTGAATTAATGATTATTTTAATAAATATTATTATTAACCTAAGTATTTTGACTTACCTATTTCATAACTCATTATAAAACTATTTCATTACATAATTCATTTACAGTTAAGATATTTATATCCCACACGATATCTCATTAGCAAGTAAAATATTATTTATTAAATTTTATCTTCTCTGCTAAGCAAAAATATTTATGGATTTATTGGTATCTTGCAAATTTATTAACTCATTGTAGATATAAATCTAAACTATCAGACAGCCAATTTATGAATTAATTCTTTTATTTGTTTATTTATTAGTCACTTTCAGTTGCCTAAGTACAACATTTATTCAATATATTTTAGATTATCCAAATATGTAGTACATAGTTGAAGAAAACCACTTGATTCTTAATTCTATTTATCACTTTTCTTGTCTCTTGAATCCATGAATCACTTGTAGGCTAATTAATCTGGCTCAATCATAATATTCTCTATTATAATTATTATTACACAAATCTACAAGCTATTCAGTAAACAGTTAGTTTTATTTTATCCACATTGTTGTTTGTCAGTTTTCACTTACTATATTATTTATTATTGCTGATGATCAGTATTTTATTGTTCCATTACATTTCCTAACTTATCGACTATATGGGCATTTATAGGTCAGGCAGCTTTTTATCATTTTATTAATTGGCCATTACATTTTTGACTTCTCCAATAGGGGGATATTTTTATTTATGAGACAATGCTGCTTCATTAGCATTGTTCACTTATATTTTAGAATAGTTTACATTGCAATATATATTATAATAAACCAAATATACTAATACTAAATTGGTAATAATATATAAGCAAATCGTTCTCTGATCAAAATTTAAATCATACCCAATAGATTTATATGTAACAAATGAACAATGTTTGTAAATTATGAAATTATTATTATTATGGAGTTGCTGATTCATTACTTATTTGCAACGACAAAATTTTAAGAATTTGTTACATGTGAATTTATTGACTGGTAAATTTAAACTTTGGTTGAGGAATAATTTATTTATGGAAATCAAGAGAATATAATACATAAAAGAATATTTTATAATAAACAATTTTATTTATTGTGCACTAAAAAAACCATTTCTTCAAGTACAATTGGAGTTTTTATATTTAATTTGAACTAAAGCCAAAGAGGGGAAGGGACAAAAATTCATTAATTTGATCACTAATTGTAAAATTAATGATAGAATTAACTAATTTTTGGATACCCCCACATTTATTTCAAATTAAAAATAAAAAATCCCAGTTATGATTGAAGTAAACTATTTTTGTTCTTTTTGTACAACAAATATAAGCATTTGTTAGGTTATATTTTCTAATTACTTCTAATAAAACAGAATAAAAACAATGTCACAGTCAATGTAATATTTGAAAAGAAATTCAGCGACATTAAAAATCAGTTTGATATTATTTTGTTTATGAAAGAAATATTAAAAAAAAAAAAAACTTTTACAATCAAGAGCAAATAAAATTTCATCCATTTTTAAAAAGCTAACTTTTACAATCAAGAGAAATTAAGATTTTATTTTATTTGAATTTGATTATAAACATTAAACCTTTTTAAAAAAATGTTGATCTTATAATGCCTATGAAAACTCACTGAACCAATATCAATGGATTTGAAATTCGATCCTTCAATGACTCTATGGTAAACAAATTAGGGAATCAAACTGAAATATCACATTATCATATTGTATTGTCATCAATTTGTAACATACAAAATTTGATGGAAATCTATTTGATAAAACTATGTTAAAAATTGATTACAAAATTTATCCTAAACAAACAGAGTTTTTAAATTAAATAAAAGTATTCTATTTAAAAAGTTTTAAAATGAAAATATTGAATAAAAGTTTTATAAATTATTTACACTATTTCTTTTTCAAAATATTTATAATAATTAAGTTTAAAAACATATGATTATGGCTAATTGCTTAATAGGTTAAGAAACATTCAAACAACTAAGTGAAAGTTTAATTAGAATAATTAAGCTTAGGAACATTATCATTAGCACTCAAGGCGCATGTACTGAGGTTTTAGCTTTATATAAGTATTACATGCTGACATCGCGCTTAATAACTATTAATATTTATATAATAATTTGTGGCTAATTGCCAAAGAGATCAAAAAATATTCAAGCAGTAAAATGAAAGTTTGATTACAGTGGTCTCTTCAATTGATCATATTGATTTTATATTTTCTTTTAAATTTACTCAGCAGGGAATTGGCAAAAAACTTTTAGCTATTAATTCTGCAACTCCACCATCCTGCTCAGGATATTCTTTAATACAAGAACATGAAATATAATTGTTATACTGTATTAGAATAAATATTTGTTTGATTGTTAGGAAGTCTTGAGAAAGTAGTAGTGCTGTCTTTACCTCAGGAACCATCTATTGGAAACTTAAGTAATTATATGAAAATTAAATAATAATGCAACCCAGATAAGTTTTTGGTTATTGATCTGTTATTGGGCAACATTAAATTTTTATATATATGTACTCAATAGCCATCTTTATAAGGATTTAATTTGTACTATCTAGTGTCGAAAACACAATATACGGGTAAGAGAGCAAACAAGTGTTACTGACCTCATTGAAAAAATTAAAAGACTGAAGTGGAGTTGGGCTGGACATATTGCTAGAAGTCATGATAATAGATGGACAATTAAAATCTTAAAACTAGTTTCCAAGAGATTGTAAAAGACCCAGAAAGTGACCACATGTGAGACGGATGGATGAAATAAGAAAGTGTACAGGGGTGATATGGAGAAGAGAAGCTAAAGATCGGAGATGGATTGAACTTGGAGAGACCTTCATCCTGCAGTGGATTGATAATGTTTGATGATGATGATGATCTAGTGTCAAATACTCAAACTTATAATTGATGGTTCTGAAATAAAATCATAGAGATGATTATTGACTAATACATATGTTGATTGTCAACTGAAAAATCCTATTTTGTTTGGTCTTAACACATACAGAGGCAACCTACATGCAGTCTTCTTAAGTTGTTTGCATGGATGCTTAATGTAATGATTAATAATTTAAAGTACTTTAAAACTACTTGTGTACCTGAAAATATATGAATATAATTTTTGATCTACATTCAGTTTTTTTTAATATATAATATTGTTCAATTTTGTATTAAAAGTTTGAACTGCATGTGATTGTGTAAATATTTAGCGATATAATTTATCAAAGTAAAATCCAAAATAAAATTAGACATTACACTATATAAAAAGAGAGAATATTAATATAAAAAAAATATTTTACATACTTTATAACTTTATAGTCTACTTTATAATGAACAATATTAAATGTTTGTCCATGTCTTGTGTAAAGTTTGGAAGTAATACTAGATTTTTCATTGATATTAAAAAATTTTCAGTGAAATTTTCACATGCGGAGATAATCAGCTGATTCTACATTGATCTACATATCCACGTAAACATTCTCAGAGATTATTGTATAATTTTAGCTTATGTTTATCATTTAGCTTATTTTCTGACAGCCAATAATAGGGGATCTATCTACTATGCTCTATGACTATTCAAATTGAGTAAACATTTTTAAAAAAAATATTTTATATCATAATCAAATTTAGGATTTTTTTACAAGTAGAATTCAAATAATCATCTCGGGTCTGTACAATATTGGTTAGCAAATGACTATTTAGATATTTTTGGTTCAAAGATAAAACATTAATGAAAAACCAATCAAACTCTCATCATCTGGAAAGGAACTGTTGAAAAAATTTCGCCTTGCGATGGGTCATTTAAAGAATATTTTTATCTTTACTTTTATTCTCACAAATAGCATCAGCATTAAGATTTAAATGTATTATCAAATATTTGTAATACGCACTTCATTTTCTTTCATTGAGTTATTTGTTATTGTGCTATGTAAATTTGGTACTTATGGATAATCTTGAACACCAAGGTTGAATAGTTATTAAAAAAATATTCAATAAATCAATTATAAAGTCCTTCTAATTTTAAAAAATATCAGTAAATGTACGATAAATAAGAATTAAAGTTAAATATTGAATCTGTGAACTTAATGAATGAAAGATTAACACTAACCTTAACTTCAATACTAATACAAACACTAACCATAAACCTAATTTATAATATATTTATTGCTATTTTTTAAAGTTGGCAGGAATTTATAACCGACTTATTGATTTTTTTTAAATACCCATAATCAACCTTGGTGTCTGGGATTATCACCACATGATCACCATTTCTTATGCTTGCTCATAACTGTTATTAAAACAGGCAAAACTCTCCATACAGTAGTGCCACTCAGTGCAAACCAGAGTAATCAGTGGATGCCAGAAGGCTTGTGCATAAAATCACTATCTAGTGTCTATTCATCCAATATTCCCAGACTACTTACTAGCTTGTGGCTTTCATCAGTAAGGAGCCTCAGATCTGAGAGTACTGCACCTAGATCTTAGATCCAAGGCTCGTCACTGATGAAAGTTACAAGCTAGTAACTAGTCTGGGGATATTGGATGAGTAGGCATTAGATAGAAATTTTATGCACAAGCCTTCTGGCATCCATTGATTACTCTGGATTTCACTGAGCAGCACTACTGTATGGAGAGCTTTGCCTGTTTTGTCTGGGATTATCTGTTAGTATAGTAAATTATTGTTTCAGATTAACATATTCATGTAATGTTTTTTCCTATATAATAATTATTTAGCAATTGTATTTTTTTTTTTTTTACAGAATATCATCTTGTATGTAAAGTCTTGGAGGAAAAAGGCTTCCCAACTATATCACAGGAAGAATACATGCAGATTCTGAAAGGAGAATCCAGCCCAGACAAAGAAGATAATGTATAAATATTTTATACAACTGAATGTAAATAAAAATACAACATGTGTGCAATATGAACAATCATTACAACTTTGATTATAAATTTGCTTGAAACTTTAGATATATAATTTAGATAAATTCATGTAGAACTTCAAATTCTTTTATCTATCAGGTGAAAAATTTGCAAGGATATTATGTAATCAGTCATCCAATCACATAGCAAATTCTACCATATATTATTTATTGGGTCCACACCAATTTCTTTCATTGCAGCTGCAAGCATTTGCTTTGTGATATTAATGTTATGATATTAATGCCTAAGTATCACCAATCAGTGCTTCTCTTTATATAAAATAGCAAATGATAATCTGTCTGATTCATTTAAGGCTCAGTTTAACTTTTATTTAGATCAAAATCGTAAAGATGATTTATGTACACATTAAATGCATATCTTAGATTGCAATTATCAAAAATTAAGCATGTGATGGGGAAAGTGGCATCCAACTATCTGTTGTAATTTTATTTTTAAAAACTTTGAATTCTTAGAAAAGAAATTAAAATTAAAAAAAAAATCATAATTTCTTAGAATTTATTATTTATTTTTACTTAGATTTTTGCTGTAGAAGATAATCAATTTCTTTAAATGAATCGAGAACACCTTGTGCTTAAAGACGGGTTTAATACTTTGTCTTTATAAGCTACAGCTTTTACTGATATTATTATTTCTCATATATAAAAAAATTAATAAAATCATAAGATTTTTAAATAATTTAAAGAATAAAAATATTTATATTTATCAATAATATAATAAATTTTAAAATATTTCACTTTACCAATTAAGTTGAAGACTACTTCTGTTATTACCAGTGTTAATTTTTTTTTTTTCTAATACATGGAAATAATCATTAAACATAAAAATAAATGCTACCAATATATTTAATATGAATACTACTAAAGTTATCAATGTAGAAGTAGAAGAAAAATATATCAAACACACACACACACACACATATATATATATGGTAATCTTACATTATCACTGTAAATTAGCTATTATATTTAAAAACTGTAAAAATTTTATTGGCTCTATTTTTTATGATTAAGCAAATATATTCATTGGCCATTAGTTGTATAGTATCTTATATAATCAATATCACATTTAATAGTCTCTCATACTATATAATTTTATATAGCATTTTTGAATAACTTTCCAAGCAGATTTTTTTGATCAACTTCTATGTTGTATAAATAAAGTACATAAGCTCATATTTTATTATTCTTATTAAGGAATAAACTTATCAAATTGGATAAATCAAAAGAAGTGTTCACACACATAAAACATATAATTCTAAAGTAGAATTATAAATTCAGCATTACAACACTAAAATATTTAAAGTAAAGAAATTATATTTCATATTATATTTTTAATAAGGAAAACAACAAACAACTCTTACATTTATATTTTGTGTGCACATGGAATATTAAACAATAATTCATTTATTAATAGGCCAAATTAAAATTAATTGAAATAAATGTCTAAGAACTTTATAGTTTTGTTTTATTTTAAATAAATATTTGTAAAATTATTTTAAAACCTGGAAATAAAAGTGAAACAATTAAAGATTAAAATTATTATTTTTTCATTTTCAAATGTTCTTAAACGTTTACCGCCTTGATTCAAAAAATCTCAGCATCTAGCATTTTGCCTGACAGTAACCATGATGAACTCTTCCAATATTTCATGGACAAATGAAGAAATCTAAATGCATGATGGAGAATATTCTATAATCCATACATCATGTGATAACTTGTATAAAAGCTAAAGTTTGGAAAATTCAGTCTTTACAAATTTTCATTGCATTCCGGATCTAAATAGGTTCAAATTTTTGAATAGCCATTTTGTTTATCATTTACTTAATGGTAGCTAGATTAAACAGCTAGGCTAATGATTTCTCATTGTTCTAAGAGAAAAATGTATAACAATAAATAAACCAGAAACATCATTAATTAATTCTTTATTTCATGAAAACTCATTTATTATAGTCAACTGTTAGTGGGAAAATGAATAAATTGACTTATGGAATACTATTTCATAACTTCAACAATAAATTGCTGGATTTCTTCAATTGGAAGCAATGGTAAATAATTGATTGTAAAATTATATTTATTAACTTCAAATAGGAAGCTGATGTTTATTTTCAATGTAAAAATAATTACTTTATCCAATACAAGAAAGAATAGCATACTCATCTCAATATTATAGACTCTTTAATTATGTAAAGAAAAACTTTTTTATTTTTTTCAACTCAACCCCCATAAACTTGTAGCGTAAAGAAATGAACTGTGATTCAAAATGTAATGAAATCATTTTGTTATGGTTCTTAAACTATTTGCTTTATCAGAGATATATTTAGAATTACTGGTGTCATGAATTAAAGATCTATAAATGAAAAGATTAATTTTATATCTCAAATTAAAGAACCAATGAATGTTAATTTTTTGGATAAAATTATAGCATCTGTTCAAATGAATTAAATTATGTGGAGTAAACTGAATTTGTTTCCAGTGCTTAAAGAATTGCATTATGGGTTATCAATGCTAAATATTTAAATAACATTCAATGGATAATGGATTAGGAAAGCTAAATATTTAAATGCCACCCCTTAATTGTTGATTATTAAATATGATAAACGTCCAAGTGATAAGCAATCTTAAAATGAATTCAAGTGTTAAATGTAACTTACTCAATAAGTATGATAATTGGAATTTATTAATCTTTATGTCCAGAAAGACTTATATTACAAAATGAAATTATTTGTACCTTACATAATCTGTAATGCTGTTATTTTAAAAGTACTTGTAAATTCTCAAGAACTCTGAAATATTTTGCAAGTATCAATATTTTGTTGGGATCATTTTTAAATCATCTTAACCAATTGAAGATTATTTAATGCATTTCCTTGTAATTGTTTTTTTCTTAGTTAGTTAATATTATTAATGTAATAAAGTTTCCAAGATATTACTATGACATGTACAGATATTTTATTTAATATTGTGTGATATTGAATAGAATTAAGTGTGATTTCCATTAGGCTTAGGTTGCTTAAAGGTAAATAACTATTTAACATATGAAACTGTGCTATATTGAAATTATTGTATGTTTTATGGGTTCTTAAGTTCAATCTCAAAGTTAAAATGGAGTTGAGCATCCCTGTGTAGATGAGTAAATCTGTAAGGAATATGTTATGCATCACTCTTACATATCAGTGTTAATTTTTCACTGTTATGTAATATTGTAACAAGGTATATTAATGATGTAGTTATATTTTGTTAGTGAAGTAGCACTCCTGTTAAATCTGCAAATTAATCCAGTTTGAAGTAAAATAAATAAGTCCAATGTGATAAATATCATCTAGGTATACCAAGCAATCATTTGTAATTGCTTCTCTTAAAAGAGTGAAAACTTCTTCAGCGTTAAGTGAGGTTGATTAATAATTGATTAGTTAGTGAAACAAGCTAATTGAAAACGACTATACAACATTTATCTTTTATGATGATAATTATTATTCTTCAGTATTTAATTAAGGATTATTTTGAAATAAAAACAATCTCGTGTGTTTTTGCAACTTGTCTGATAACACACATTTCATATTCCAAATTCAAATTAAATTTAGGAAACAAATAGTAATATTTATTAGATATTCTATATAATTTTCTTATTGTTATTATTCGTTTTTATCATTTATTTTATAGTATGTAATAAATTGTTAATTTTTAATATTTTTTTGTCGTTATTAAAACATATTTACGATATAAAAAGATCATGTACAAGATATTAGCTTACACATAAAATCTTTCTGAATTAAATACATCGTCATATTAATGCTATCTGAAATCTGAGTATTGGGCAAGATGATGTACATAAAATCCCTTTTACTGTCGTATCCTAAAATGCATAAACTTTATATCCATGCATTTATTTTCTTATAACCCCCCCCCCCACACACACACACACCGATAAATCATTAATCAACTTTATATTTAAAATTGCTACTCTTAGTTTTAAAACAGATTTATTTATAATTAGTTCTTATAGTAAGAAACAATATATTTGTATAATTTTTATTATTAAATAGAATAAGATTAAAAGTACATGTATTATTATAAAACACTGAAAAATTTATCTATTATTGTATTAAATGTGAATCGATTATTAAACTATAGAATAGTTTTAGCTTATGTGGAATATATAGACTTGTATGCGTAGCGAATTGAAAGTTAAGTTTCGGATAGTAATCACACTTTTTTTCCAAACTATCGATCTAGGCTGTTTCAACGAGCTTTCTCCACACTATTGGCCACACAATGTCTCAACTGAGATCTCGGCCGTCTCAACCGAATTTTCCTCATTATTGCTTCCGAGATCGCAACCGGTTTTTTCTTGGATGGTTTCAATTTATAAATAGTAAATATATTAAATGCTTATAAATTAACTAGAAAATATATTTATTTCTCAATGTAATCTATGGAACTGTTGACACACTTTGGATCATTAATTTGTTTTAAAACCATTAAATGGTATTGGCCTCTTACTTTACTATACCTATATTTCAATATCATCAAAGAAATGTTAATATCTTGATAGATATTTTACAAAAAACCTTTTGCCCACAAAAGGATCACAATAACCACTTTTAGATTTTATAAAACCATTCAATAAATAAATATTTGCAGTACTGCTATGAAGTCAGAAGTTTCTACATGTATACAAATCCTGTTAGCCAAGTTAAATTTATTCTATATATAAAATCCTTAACACACCACAATAAACTCATATACTTTTTAATGCCCAATTATTTCTCTATTCCTAATTTTTATTTTCCTCCTATCCCATTTTAATAAAATTTACTTTAAATGTTTCACTATTCATTATCATATTCCCCAATTTCATTTTAAAGATTTAAACAAATAAATCATGCATTTATACTCTTTACTCTAAAAATGTGTTCATTACTTTCTTTTTCTGTGTACTTTCATTTTCCATAATTTTTTATTCTATTTACTACTTCATCATTTAACTTGTCTTTCAACACAAATGGGAAATAATCAAGAACTTAGGCCTATAGGTGAATGTCACTCTCTTCAAAACTAGTGAAAACCATACTATATTACAATCATATTTTTTTGTCCAACCACTCAATCAGTAAAATTAATCTAGTACTTTAATTCTCTAGCATAAAACTGTTGCCTGAAAAGTAAAAATCCTGAGATCATAATAAAATTTTCAAGATTCATCTACACCAGAATCAATCTTTATTTTATGAACATTGCAAGGACTCCTAATCACTACATTCCCAAATCCTTCATGCTCTTAGTACATTGAAATATAAGGACTCCATCTCCACAATATCAAATATATTACTGAATAATTTAAAGTCAAACAGCTGATATTTTGGAGAAATTGCTAATATATGAAGGGGTATATTCTTAAAATAATTACAAAATTGATTTTTTTCTATTTTAATCAACATTGTCCCCTTATATCATTGAGATGCATTTTTAAGTTCTAACCTGCCATGTGTATAGTCTGGAGTAAATATATATTTGATAGTTATGGAATTATCACAGAAGCTCTTTATCAAATAATTGATAAATAGCTTTTTACTTATTTTTAACTAGAAAATGAAGATCTGAAATCATTGTGCTCGATCAGATAAGTATTGGACAGAACATATTTACTGCAACATGCAATTTTCTGACTGATAAAAAGAATTGAAATAAATTCAAAAATCTACATTAATCTTTTTATTCTACTTGGGCAACAATTTTCCATAAAATAACAAAATTTAATCAGACATTAAAGTATAAATATCATTACCTACTTTAGATGCTGTTAATTAGATGGTCTTATGTTTAGTCAAATTTCTCCCAAATTATAGCTTTTCTCATCATTCAAGCAAAAACTTACATATCTCATCCATTTATTTCTCATGTGGTCACTTTCTATGTATCTTAGGAATCCAAATGAATCCAATTGTCCATCTTTTCCAGTGACATGCCCAACTAAGCTTCATTAAAGTGCCTCCCCCCCTTTTTTTTCCAATCATCTCACCCATTTTTAATCCCTCTTTGCAAATTTAAATATATATATTCCAATACATCACTATAGTCTATAATGATATATAATTGTGGTTACTTAGTATAATTGGTAGAATAGCAGATTCTAGAGCGAAAGATACATGAATTCTTAGTCCTTAATTTCAGATTCTCTACTTAGCAACTTTCAAACAATAAACTATTTGCTTATTTATTTAGTTAAAGATTAAGAAAGATATTTTGTTAATTGATAAGAACAATAAATTATCTTTCTTTTCAGTTAAAAGTATTTTATTAATTAAATGCATGCCTTTTAAAGATTAGAAAATGATTTCATTATATGATTGTCATATACTTTTAAAAATAAATCTGAACTTTAATCCACCCAAAACAAAAACATAATTAACAATTTTATTTTTAGACAATATTTTGAAATAAATTTACTTTGCAAATATAAAGTGTGAAAACGTTAAAGCCTAATTTTAATTTTTTAAAAAATATATTTTTAGTATTTTATTCAAACTTAATAAAACATTGCAAAATAATCATTATTAACCAAATCAAAACACTATTAAGTTTGCAGGTTCAATAGATGATTTAGAATGACTCTACCTTTTAGACTGTTACAACTTTCTGTACCGAAAAACTTAGTTAAATTAACTGTCTTTCCTCTGATAGCTTTTTTCTAATCTACTATTAACAAATCACTGCCATAACAATTCATCTTTTCTAAATCTACTTTAATGTTTCATCAAATATTTTCTTAATACATTTATTCTAGTCATAAAAACCTAAATAAAATTATTCGTATTATTGAGAAGGCAGTTAGACATAATTGCTGGAAGAAAATTATTAAAACTGATATTTCTGATGAAAATATTGTGAGGACTCTGTCTACGTTCAACATTTTCACTTGCTATTCTATAATAGTGGTCCAGCATCAAATCACAATGCAAAACAGCCATAAGGGAATTACGTGCAAGTTCCATCAAGTTTTATATAAACTCAATAATTATTAGTAATCTGTGATTGATAGAAAATTAAATACACAGTATTACTTTTGAACTAAATTTTCATTTGAAATAAAAATTTAATAAGAAATAATTATCAATATATCAAACTAACAAAAAATGGTTTTAAATGCATTATGGTTGAAATGAAGATACATATAAAACTTAAAAAACAACCAATGAACAAAATGCATTTTAAAATTTTAAAGTATGTTATCATTATGTTTAGTTCGCTATTAATTATTATTGGTTTTAACATTATTCTAGGATCTTGTTCCACCATAAACTTTAATCAAGTTTACATTCATTATTATATTTTCAACCTTTTGTATCTCCCCAAGTTCAATCTAGCTTCTTTGATCTGTAGTTTCCACATTATTTCATTCATTCATCTCACATGGTATCTTTCTAGGTAATTCAGTTTCTATTATTATCTCTTCTAGCAATATATCCAATATAACTCCACTTATTTCTTAATTCTTTCAATCATGCCAATAACATTTGTTCTCTCACTCATGCATTTCATCTTCTCTTTTTGTTACACTTAACATGCATCTTCAAATACTTCCATTGCTCTTCTATTAAGAATTCAAGACACAAATTCATAATTAAGAACTTTCCTTCTCAAACACATAGGCTTATTCCTTTTAATATTATTCCTAACAAAAGCACTCTAACCAAGTTTAATTTCATCTAGTATGTTTCTATCTGTATTAATAATGACAATGTATATAATGACAATGTATTTGTAGTTGTTGACTTCTAACACATGATTATCAATCTTTATTTTTTTCTACTGAGAAAATCTATTGAACATTAGTATTTTTAACTTTTATCCCTAGTCCTACTTTCTTACTTCCATCTTATAACTTGCACAATTTCCTGAAGCTCTAAAGCATTATTTGCAACAACAAAAAAAATACAATCATCTGCAAAGATAACAAATAATCTCCAATTACTTTTACTCTCCTATCTGCCCATTTTAATCCATAAAATATTTCTTGCAAAACTGCTGTAGTTTTGGATAAGAAATCACCTCTCAATATTGACTTTCCCAGTATCATTATGTAATTTAATTGTTAAGCTACTAAACATCACATGATCACTATCTCTTATATTAGCACATAATTGTTATTAAACAAGGCAAAACTCTCCATACAGTAGTGCCACTCAGAGTAATCAATGGATGCCAGAGGACTTGTGCATAAAAGCTCTATCTAGTGCCTACTCTTCCAATATCCCCGGACTACTTTCTGGCCTTCATCAATGAGGAGCCTTAGACCCATATGACTATACAAGCTATTGAGCTCAGATTGAAAATGTTTTCAATTTCATTGTTTTGTAGTCGAGATAAAAGGTGGCTGCTGGAGGGTTGCATTAGATCCTAAGATCTAAGTGCAGTGCTCTCAGATCCAAGACTCCTTACTAATGAAAGCCAGTCAGAAACTAGTCTGGGGATATTGGATGAGTAGGCACTAGACAGGGATTTTATGCAGAAGCCTTCTGGCATCCATTGATTACTCTGGTTGGCACAGGGTGGAACTACTGTATGGAGTTTTGTCTTAATTTAATTGTTGCTGTTGCATTTTTAAAAATATTCTTTAAAATATGACATCCTGGATCTATACCTTGATGATCCAATGCTTTAGTGACTGAAGAAATGATCACAGAATCAAAATGCCTTTTCATAATCTACAAATTCAAAGTGTAATGTTCTCATATTCACTGCTCCTTTCTGTACTTCTTTTACTATTTTGGACAAGATTCACTATACTAAAATCATTTTTAAATCCAGCTTGTTCTTTTGATTGATTAAAATCCAAAGTTTGCTTTAGACTAGTTCTAATTATTGTTTGTGATGGTAATTTTGTTGTATTTATGTTTGTTTATTTCCATAATCTAAGTATTGAATGTTTATCTTGGTAAAAATTGTACATATTATTGATGTCTGATATATTTATATTTTCTTTCTCACTTTTCTTAAATATTAATACTGCATTCTTTCAATCAACTGGTAGGTATATAACTTTGCTAAAAAAAATTGTTTATTCCCTGCTTCTTTTAAGATATTTATTAGAATTCCATTATTATCTAGTTTCCCCCCTCTTTATTTAAAACCCTGGGCAATTCAGAAAATACAGAAGTACTTTTCCATTACTACTATATAATTCTTGATAAAACTCTTTTATATATTTCATTAAGTCATCTCTCTATTAAGTAATAGTTCCAATTTTTTTATTGCAGAAATGTTTCCTACCAATACCAATGTTTTACATTCTTGAGACTTATTCTCTTCTATAGCTTACATTATCAAGATATAATAATTACTAATAATATTGCTTAGACATTTTAATGTGATGGTAGGATGATGAACTATAAGTCCTGCATCAAAACACAATTCTCACATAGTACACCAATGAATCATTAAACTAATAGATCAGAAAATTACTTTCATCAGTATATTAAGTTCTCTACTTGGTCAAAAAGTAGCAACAGAATACTATAACCAAATAGTTTCATTACTTAATAATCAGTAGTTTGATATTGTTACAATCTTAGAACAATTTATTCTTTTTAACATTTGTAATTGTATCATAAACTTTCATATATGCATCTCAGCAAAAACATAATGGCACTACAATATAGGCTGTAACAACACATGGAATTTCAATTACAAATACTACTCGATAAACAAAAAAAAAAAGTATGAACATTAAAATTTGTCAATTTATTAATTTTTTGATCAGAATGTCACGATTGTTTACTAATGTCTCTTCAGCTATATATTGAAAATATTAGCTTGGCTAGTCTGCTGATAAGATTTACTTCAATTGGAAATGTTTGAAAATATTTAATTCCAGTAAGTTTGACATTTTAATATTCACTTTATTTCAATAGATATAGCAGTAAATTATTTTTTGAAGAAACATAAATGAATTAACACAGTATGCAATTGTGTTCTTTCAATTTATTTTTTGATTTTATTTATGCATCATTCAGTAAACCAATATATTCTAATGTAATCAAAGCTTATCCACAAAATGTTTGCCAATATATACAACCTATGTGAGGGTAGCTTGGAACACTGGTAATATCATAGCTGCTTAATATTAAAATTTGCGTGCCAGCTTCAATAAAATTAAGTTAAGAGCGTATTAGTAAAGCAATGGAAATATTAAAGCTAAGTATTATAAAACAATTTTTTGTCTAAATATAGATCTTTTAAATATGCAAACTTTACTTCATACAAACTCTTAAAGATTAGAATGGAAGACTGCAATGGTGGCAAAAGAGCTGTTAAAATTTAAGAATGATATAGCTGCTCTTAATTAAACTCATTTTCCAAAGGAAATTTGATAGAATATGTGAAAGGCAAATTAGTTAGTGAAATGAGAATGCATGGTTTTGGATTTGCTGTAGAGTTTAACTTAAAATCTTGAAATTTCTAAATTGTATTAATGTTAAAATTTACCTTGCATAACATATCAGTGCTCATTTTATTAATTAATGTCTGTTTCACTATTACAGTTAACCTTTTACTCTTTGCTGGATACCAATATTCTCTCATTATTATTTAAAGATCAAATTTTCTGTTGGCAACTTTTAGCATGTGTTGACACAAACCTTGCCCAAAAATTGTTGGAAATAATGTATATTCATGTGGTATGTGAATATTGTTTTCCACAACACAAATTGCATTTTGTTTAGGCAAAAAATCACTATAGAAGAACATGGATGCATTTGCTCTCAAAACAATGGAATTTTAGATTAGGAGTCAGAATAAAAAGAATTTAGAAGTGCAGATTTTTGGAAATACATTAATATTGTAACGAGCATAGACGTTCGTTACATTGTTGTTTTTTTTTAATTTATTAAACATGAAAGTAAATTAAAAAGTTCGCATTTAAAATTTTTCTTTAAGAATTAAAAATTGAAATTAAATATCATCTTAAACTCTTATATATTAATTAAATCGCACAGATAATGAAAAATTATTAAAATAAAACTTTATTAAAGAAAAAGTATTTTAAAACTAAATTTTAAAAAGATTTGGAGATGAAATTATATCTTTAAATTTATCTTTAAATATATTTTTGATTTGGAAAACAGGTTAATTAATCAGAAATGGAAATGATTGTTAATTAGTTAAATGTAAACCAGCCTTCGGCATTTAAATGTAAAAACACCGGTCAGATAAGAAAACAATAGAAACTGTTAGCAAATAAGAAGAAATCCCTATGGAATCGGACCGCAGCGAAAGGACCATCGCATCGGTGACGTAATGTAAATTCAATCCTTCACATTAATATAAAAGGAAAATTTGGAAATTATTAATCAGTGACTGGAAATTGATTATTACGATGTGACTATATGTAGTAGTCCGGAGTTGGAGGAATTGACAGACGCACGGTCAATTCTTTCAGCTGTTAAAGAAGGGAGAAATGAACTATCGTTTCCTACATTGAGGACCAACTAAATTAAAAAACCTCCGAATGAATAAATAAAACAACGGCTAAATGGATACCAATTTTAGGACGGCGTGGGAATTTACGTTCATGGCAAGCAACGGATAAAGTTGGACGTTTTAAAAATCGTAAGAACTTATATATTCACTTGAAACAATAAGAACTCTAAATTTTAAAACTTTTTAGTAAATAATGCAATAGAATCCTATCTGACCAAACTAAATTCTTCATTAATAATGTTATTTGATGTATTTTTTTTCTTATTTATTTTGTAAAATCATTTCCATTTATTTATTTTTTGTTCTTTAAGTTTTATTATGATTGTTGTTTTCCGTTAAATTAATTATATAAATGTTAAACTTAAGTCGGGCGTGAATGGCTGTATAGATTTGTAAAGTTATATTAGGGGAGGGTAATCTTGGGTTATTTGTTTCGTGGTTAAATTGGGTCAATGGATTGGATATATTGGTGTGATTAGTAGATGTAATATTGATTCGCTACGGGCAGAATCGCTTCATACGCCGCACACTTCCGTTTGCCTATGGAAGGAATTATAAGTCGGATACCGCAGTTCCTTTCTATGGAGTTTTTTGTTTTATTGCTCTTCTTTGCAGATAGATGTAATATTCCTATCTCATGAGAAGCAATTTCTTCTCTTAACTTTTTGTGCTGCCGTATTTTATTACATTGAATACATCGATATATCAGATGAATTGATGCCAGTTTGACTACGAATTTTAACCTAAGGTTAAATAGGGATAGAATGTTTATTTTCAAAAGCAAATTTATGTGGTCTATTCATACTCGATTCTAAATAAAAATGCATTAAACTTAAGTTGTTTATAGACGCTTGCATGGATTGTTTATCGGTTAACTATGTTTTGCGTTTTCATATTTGATCAAAATATATAGACATCCGATAAATAATGATACCTTACGGTGAGTATCTAAAATGTATTTATTCGGATGTCTTTTAAGTTATTGGTGACAATGCAAGTATCTTATGATGAATACTATTGGGTTACGTAGAAATTTCCCTCCGCAATTGTCAGTAATCAATAATTTTGTATTTTGATCGTTTATGTTTACTTTGAAATGTTTTTGACCGTGAAATCTATGTAACCGATCTATATTCAACATTATAAACAAGCTTTCCTAAATTTATCTGTGCGAACTTAATTAAAATGTAAAATTAGAATATAATAGTAATTAAATGTAAATTAAAGTCAAAAATCTAAGGTAAAGTTAAAAATAATGTTAAATGTTAAAATGTAAAACTAATACTAAAATAATTTTAAATCTTATATATATGTGAAATAAATAAATGTTTGTGTGTTAATTACTGGCAGTGGCTTATTTTATTCTTTTTTTATATATATGCTCTTAGATTATCTTATTAAATCTCTGCTATTCCACTGAGCTAGTGACATGGGCTAACGACCGGAACCAAAATATTTAAAAAAGGAAAAAAAAAAATTTTTTTTTTTTTTTTGACTTACGTATCTGCCTACTTTATAAATTTTTCTAGGTTCAAATGCCTAGATGGCGCCCTGTAGTGCAGTTTACGTTAAGGCTATTCTCCGGATCGTTACAATATGCTCCAGATTAAAATGATAGTTACATTAAAAATACATTTTATTCCAATTATATTTACAATAAAATGGATGTTCATTCCATAGAAGTACCTACGATACATATTAAACAATAAAATTTCTAAATTGGACAAGGATTCACATTTAGGTGATAATTCTCTTCAGAAGCGTACTAGTTTATTAAAAAAATCACAACCGATTTTTTAACATTATTAATGATGTGATTAAAGGAAATGCAAGGCCTTTTCTGTTTGGCAAAATAATAAATGTGGAACTCTATCCAACAATGGCAGGCAACCCTCATGTATTTTGAAAAGATGGAAGGAGTATTTTGGTAATATTTTGAATAATGATAAAAAAATTGAGATGACTTTTAATGATATATTCATTTTATTTACTCATTTGGATTTGGACAGATATCTAGTTCAGTGAAATCAAAATAGTTCGATACCTTCTGGTTAGCTGCACCCCAGCCGCTAGAGGCGCTGTTTCTGTGTAAACACACAGAAATATCCAGAGTAAGGGCCAAAAAGCAGACGACGCAAACTCCATCCGCTAGATGGCGCTGTTCACCATTTCTGTGTAAACACACAGAAATATCCAGAGTAAGGGCCAAAAAGCAGATGACGCAAACTCCATCCGCTAGATGGCGCTGTTCACCATGCGTATGCACAGGAAGCTTCCACAAGCGGCTGGCAGCAAAATTGCCCACTTGGTGGCGCTGGTTGCAATGGGTAAGCCCATTCTCGTCGTCTGCTACCAGCACTACCAAGAACCTAGGTGGCGCTGATTCCCGTAAACAGATCTAGTTTACATCGGCTGCTACACCAAGATTCTAGCCCACTCCATTGGGTGGCGCTGTTTCTCCACGTTTACACACGGAGAAATATTGTAAGGGTAACGTCTACGCACATATTACTTAAAACATATGCAGCGTATAATTTAAAGGTGTCAATAATGTAGAAGTCACATCTATTTAAATCTACGTTGATTGTTAATACTGTTACATGGAATTTCATCCTGTCATAAATCCATGTATTTTACATTCATTGTTTTTAAAAATAGAACTTTTTTTTTTTTTCTAAAAATGATTTTTTTAAAAATCAAAATATGACCACGACTATTTATTTACATTTGCTTCCACAACGTGTAACATTCTAATTTCGCCTGATTTTAAATTAATTTATTTTTTAGAAACGATCTTTTTTTAAAGATTATTTTATGTAAAAATAATTTAAAAAAAAAAAAAAGTAATCTTTACAGCACTGTAATCATTAATCAAAATAAATAATAGTTTATTAGTTGATATTGTGAATTGGTAAATATTCAAGTGTGACCGTTGTTTCATATATATTAAAGTTTTGTCTATTTAGAAATTCATTTATAGCTTCTTTAAAACATCTAGCTACTCGCAAAAATCTGTAGAGATAACAAACAGTAAATAAATTCAAGTATAATTATTATTAATTCTTTTAAGTTTGCCATTGTTTGCTTTGATGACAATCAACTCGTAAGTTAATAATTGTTGAAATCTACGGAAAATGCTATAATACATCGTAATGAGAATTCTAGACATATCATTCAAGTATAATTTCAAGTCACTACGAAGCTTTTATGAACTGTCATTTTAGTAATGGTTATTAGAATTTGTTAATAATCATAACCTAAGATTGATCGTATAATATCAGAGGTAAAAAAAAAAAAAAAAGAACTTTACTTATGTAGATTGCTGGAAGTGATGAAGAGAAAAATAAATATGCTATCAATTAATGAAGCTGAGAAATTGTCAACAATACAATCTATCATCATCATCATCATCAACCATTATCAATCCACTGCAGGATGAAGGTCTCTCCAAGTTTAATCCACCTCCAATCTTTAGCTTCTCTTCTCCACATCACCCCTGCACACTTTCTTATTTCATCTATCCATCTCACATGTGGTCTCTTCCTGGGTCTTCTACAATCTCTTGGAATCCAGTTTAAGATTTCAATTGTCCATCTATTATCATCTCTTCTAACAATATGTCCACTTTAATCTTTTAATTTTTTCAATAAAATTAGTTACACCTTATTCTTCTCTTACTGATATACTGCGTTTTCGATATCTTCTTGTTACTCCCAACATGCATCTCTCCATACTTCTTTTGAGTGGTCTGAAGTCTGTATTGCTCTTCTGTTAAGTGTCCAAGTCTCAGATCCATAAGTGAGAACAGGTAAAACACATTTATTAAAAATCTTCCTTTACAAACACATAGATATATTTCCTTTTAGTATCAAGTTATTTCTACCAAAAGCACTCCAAACAAGTTTAATTCTATGATTAATTTCATTCATTATGTTTCCATCTGTATTAATAAGCTGACCAAGGCATTTGTAACTGTTAACTTCTTCTAACTCATTATAAACAATCTTTATTTTCATATTTTGAGAAAATTCATTAAACATTACTGTAGTCATTTTAACATTTATCTTTAGTCCTAATTTCATCTGATAACTACTGCAACATTTCCTATAGATCTAAAGCATTATTAGCAAAAACAACTACATCATCTGTGAAATATAAATGACTTAAATAATCTCCATTTATTTTCACTCCTTTAGTTTCCCATTTTTATCCACAAAATACTTCTTGCAACACTGCTATAAAAAGTTTGGAAATATGGAGTCACCCTGTCTCAATGTTGACTTTACTAGTATCATTATGTAATCTAATTGTTGCTGAAATATTCTTAAAATATGACAATATCCTGGATCTATACCCTGATGATCCAATCCTTTAATCACTGAAGAAATGTTTATAGAATCAGATGCCTTTTCATAATCTACAAATCCAAAACATAATGACAACTCATATTCTATTGACCTTTCTATAACTTCTCTCAATACCTGGATATGATCTACTGTACTAAAACCACTTTTAAATCCAGCTTGTTCTCTTGGTTGGTGGAAATCCAATGTTCTCTGTAGACAAGTTGTAATTATCTTGGTTAAAATTTTATATAAAACTGATAAAAGGCTGATAGGTCTGTAAGTTCTAATATCTTCTTTATCACCTTTTTTAAATATTAATATTATTACTGCATTCTTCCAATCATCCCATACATCTTTATCATTTAGACATTTGGTATATAATTTTGCTAAAAAAATTTCTATTTCCTCACCTGCTTCTTTTAATATATCAATTATAATTCCATCATTACCTGGAGCCTTTCATTTCTTCATACATTTAATTGCATGTCTCACTTCTTTATTTAAAATTCTGAGCAATTCGGAAGATGTAGTAGTTATAGGAGGTACTTGTTCTTTATTACTATATAATTTTTGATAAATGTATTTCTCACATTCCATCATGTCTGTCATCTTCCTTTCTAGTAATGGTTCTATTTTTTACAATTTATTGTTGAAAAATCTTTCTTTCAAATAACAAGATAATTCCACTTTTGAGAATTTTATTTTCTTTCATAGATTTTCTTGCCAATTCAAAATTATCTTATAATGTAATTAATTCTTTTTTATATCATTTTACAAAACTGTAAATACTCAATTTCTTTAATGTATTATTTTTAAAATTTTTCATATTTTTTAATACATTATTTTATCTCAGTAGAAAATTTATTGATCAATTGTTTCTTTTTTATACCAGCTATCTTTCTTGCAGTTCTTACTAGTGTACCAGTTATCTTCATATTAATTTTATTCATTTCTGAACAATGTTTAAAATCTCTTAATATTTTAAAACAATTTTACAAGTTCCAATTCACATACATTAACTTGTTTTATAAGATGAATATATTAACAATTGCTAATACTATATTGCTTAATGATTAAGCCAATGCACATGCGCTTTAAAGAGATTATATAAATGAATACTCAATTTTCCAGACATGAGATATAGTATTTTAGAAAGAATGGAATGAATCCACCCATTCTTTCAGACCCAAACGTTTATGTATGGGCAAATCTTAAGTGTGTGGAAATAAGAGTGTGAGATGTTACACGATCACTTTAAATTACATTTATTAAGTTTGAACGAATGACACTTTGTGAAATCTTTACAATTTACGAACTGTCATTCTTTAGTTGAAATTAAACATATATAATGAGATACTATTTTATATAGCGCGAATGTTTATTTATGTAATAGTATTAGCGATTAAGCCAATGCACATGCGCTTTAAAGAGATTATATAAATGAATACTCAATTTTCCAGACACGAGATATAGTATTTTAGAAAGAATGGAATGAATCCACCCATTCTTTCAGACCCAAACGTTTATGTATGGGCAAATCTTAAGTGTGTGGAAATAAGAGTGTGAGATGTTACACGATCACTTTAAATTACATTTATTAAGTTTGAACAAATGACACTTTGTGAAATCTTTACAATTTACGAACCGTCATTCTTTAGTTGAAATTAAACATATATAATGAGATATTCGCAAAGTGTCATTCGTTCAAACTTAATAAATGTAATTTAAAGTGATCGTGTAACATCTCACACTCTTATTTCCACACACTTAAGATTTGCCCATACATAAACGTTTGGGTCTGAAAGAATGGGTGGATTCATTCCATTCTTTCTAAAATACTATATCTCGTGTCTGGAAAATTGAGTATTCATTTATATAATCTCTTTAAAGCGCATGTGCATTGGCTTAATCGCTAATACTATTACATAAATAAACATTCGCGCTATATAAAATAATATCTCATTATATATGTTTAATTTCAACTAAAGAATGACGGTTCGTAAATTGTAAAGATTTCGCAAAGTGTCATTCGTTCAAACTTAATAAATGTAATTTAAAGTGATCGTGTAACATCTCACACTCTTATTTCCACACACTTAAGATTTGCCCATACATAAACGTTTGGGTCTGAAAGAATGGGTGGATTCATTCCATTCTTTCTAAAATACTATATCTCGTGTCTGGAAAATTGAGTATTCATTTATATAATCTCTTTAAAGCGCATGTGCATTGGCTTAATCGCTAATACTATTACATAAATAAACATTCGCGCTATATAAAATAATATCTCATTATATATGTTTAATTTCAACTAAAGAATGACGGTTCGTAAATTGTAAAGATTTCGCAAAGTGTCATTCGTTCAAACTTAATAAATGTAATTTAAAGTGATCGTGTAACATCTCACACTCTTATTTCCACACACTTAAGATTTGCCCATACATAAACGTTTGGGTCTGAAAGAATGGGTGGATTCATTCCATTCTTTCTAAAATACTATATCTCGTGTCTGGAAAATTGAGTATTCATTTATATAATCTCTTTAAAGCGCATGTGCATTGGCTTAATCGCTAATACTATTACATAAACATTCGCGCTATATAAAATAATCTCATTATATTTTGCTTAATATTTTTTTCTCTAGATTTATATTAACATGTATCTTACACC